>OX411728.1:25992593-26651522 GCA_948252095.1 Dicycla oo
CAAAGAATCTGAAGAGATAATTCTTGTTCTATCTAATAACTTTGAACATATCTGACATAAAGTAAACAAAAGATACATAATGTAAAAAAGTTGCAGTTTTCGTGACCTTTTAACCTTGAATAACTTAAGATGTGTAAATACGTCAGCCATGACTGTGACTTTTAAGAAAATGTTTAGAAGGACAGTATGAAGGTGTATGCTAAAATTATGCTGAATGACTGACATTCTGAGATTCACCTCTATATTGTTCGGCTTATTTGCCTGAGCTAAACCTCATGCATAGCTCGTAAAGCTAAACAAGAAGTATGTATTGAACTCACCAGTATCCATCCCTGTGTTTGCGGCGAGTGTGACAACTCGCTTTCAGAAGAGGCGCTAGTAGGTCGCCGCTCATTCTCGTCCTCTGAGCCTTCTGATCTACTTGATGCGGCAGGGCCTGGTCGTAATAAAATATTTATTTATTAAGCAGGCTCATTTTTTTGGTTTATTTAAAGTACATTATTGTATCACTGCCACTTAAACTAGACCTGTGCTGTATGTATCAGGAGGCCTACTCCGAAGCGATTTAAAAAAAAAAAATTATTGGTTCACAAATCGGGCAATACAATATAACTTACATACTAGTTATCTTAAAGACACACATAACACTGCATGCCCTAAAACAGTGAACAAAGCATGCACAATGTATGAGCTAGTTAAACTTAATTATAGATAGATAATAATTATAATATTCTGCCATTGGACTAATTATTATTAGTCAAATGGACGCACAGGCTCTTCTTAATTTTTATTTTGGCTTTGTACACAACGTGTACCTCTTTCCGTTCGTCGAGTGCATCTGCTATGTAACTATTATTATTATTATTATGAGCCTGTTATGTCCCGCTGCAGGGCAAAGACCTCCCCTCCGTCTTTCCATTTTTTCCTGTCTCTTGTTACATCTGGCCAATCCTTTAGATAGGCGTCCAGCTCGTCACGCCATCTCTTTCTGGGCCTACCGCGTCGCCGACTCCTGTTATTTGGAATCCAGTCAGTTGCTACTTTTGCCCAATTCTGTTGCGACATGCGGCAGACGTGGCCTGCCCAATTCCACTTTAGTTACGTCACTAGTAACACAAAATATTTGATGTAGTGGACCTCTTTGGAAGCAAACCGTGCTGTGCAGGATACAGCTGCTGCTTTACATGCCAGGTAATCCGAAGTATCGGCCGAATGTTCGGACTTTTCTTAATACACTTTTTTCTATTTCTTTCGCTCGGTTCGGATCCGACCAACGACGTCAAAATGAAGTTCAGTCGGATCCGAACCGGACCGAACGTAATAGAATGAAGTGTAGTAGGAAACGTCCGAACATTCGACCGAAACTTCGGATTCTCGCCTCGGAGTAGGCCTCTCCTGTTTCGTGGTTGATCTGAGTGGTAGGATTCATTTCTATCAAGAGAGCTCTAGACATCAGTTGACACTATTGGCTAATAACAACATGTGTAGGTTTCCCTGACAAGTTATGAAGAATTCAAGTACTATTTCGTCTTTGTAAACCGTTCGCTTCTGAAGAATTGCTGGCCAAAAACATGTCCAAAATTCTTTTTCAGCATTAATTTTTTTTAAAGAAGGCATAGTTGATTTTGAGTTACAATTTTGCTAAGTATTTAAAATTGGAAAGAGAAATGATTCTCAAAAAACGGAACATTAATTGTCAACACTTACTGGTAGTATGTGCGTCATTGGGCCACGCGCCGGCGCCGGCGGCACATAACAAAGCGAACACAATGTCCCACTCGTGCGCGCTGTGCACGTTCTGTGCCGAAGTCTTCACTATCTCGTACATACCGCACGATATCTACACAGAAAACATACAGAGTGTAGAAAGAACCAAGCCGAAAGTCACATCAACATTAATATAGGTAAGACACATTTACAATGGAACCAAACTTGATATTGCGAAAAAAAATCAGCTGTTCCCTACATTTATGTTCGTCAAAATGTAGGGAAAAGCAGATTTTTTTTCGCGATTTCAAGTTTGGGGCCATAGTAAAAGTTGTTCATAATGATGAGTACAATGACCCCTTAAGAGGTTGGGCGTTATTTAAATTATACCTTGTGTATAAATAAAAATGAAATGCTGTTTGTTCGTTGGTCGCTTATTACTTGAGAATGGTTGGATTTTGGCTATTTTTTGTTTTAAAATGTTCACAATTGTCCGAATAAGGTTTTTTGGGTACAACCAAAATTTAAAAAGGTAATCGGGTAGTTGGGAAAATCAGAAAGTCCTTTTTTCTATGATACTTTTGTATGAATTATTGTTTAAACAGGACAAACTGTCGGATTAGCTAGTTATTCATACTTATGTTGTGTGCGTGCGTGTATTCGTACGACGTGGGTGTATAAACGCAGTTGACTTACCACGTCAGCCTGCTGGTAGAACAGCTTGTAAGGCAGCTGGAACAACAACGTCAGATGCTGCAACACGTGGGGCGCGGCGGCATCACAACGCATCAGTCTAGCCCCTGTACGCAGCAACGCCGTGACGCAGCGACGCAGCGCACCAGGCCCGCGGTACTGCGACCACAGCACGCAGCGGGACATGTGCGGGGCTGCGTCTTCGTATACTGAGAGGAGACGGTCCCTAGCAGAGAGGAAATTGAGTTATATGACAATGGTGTAAGGCCGGCTAACACCTGTAAGTTTACCTCACGTAAGTCCCTTACGTAATTAACTAACGAAAAATTTGCAAAAGTAAACTCTCTTAGCTTATCGTAATTTCTTCAGGTAAAACTCAATTTATGTAAGTTACTTATATAAATTTTACGGAAGCAACTTACAAGTGTATTGGTGGCCTTAAGTCAATTTATGTAAGTTACTTATATAAATTTTACGGAAGCAACTTACAAGTGTATTGGCGGCCTTTAGTCAATTTATGTAAGTTACTTATATAAATTTTACGGAAGCAACTTACAAGTGTATTGGTGGCCTTAAGTCAATTTATGTAAGTTACTTATATAAATTTTACGGAAGCAACTTACAAGTGTATTGGCGGCCTTTAGTCAATTTATGTAAGTTACTTATATAAATTTTACGGAAGCAACTTACAAGTGTATTGGCGGCCTTAAGTCAATTTATGTAAGTTACTTATATAAATTTTACGGAAGCAACTTACAAGTGTATTGGTGGCCTTAAGTCAATTTATGTAAGTTACTTATATAAATTTTACGGAAGCAACTTACAAGTGTATTGGCGGCCTTTAGTCAACATATGTAAGTTACTTATATAAATTTTACGGAAGCAACTTACAAGTGTATTGGCGGCCTTTAGTCAATTTATGTAAGTTACTTATATAAATTTTACGGAAGCAACTTACAAGTGTATTGGTGGCCTTAAGTCAATTTATGTAAGTTACTTATATAAATTTTACGGAAGCAACTTACAAGTGTATTGGCGGCCTTTAGTCAATTTATGTAAGTTACTTATATAAATTTTACGGAAGCAACTTACAAGTGTATTGGCGGCCTTAAGTCAATTTATGTAAGTTACTTATATAAATTTTACGGAAGCAACTTACAAGTGTATTGGCGGCCTTAAGTCAATTTATGTAAGTTACTTATATAAATGTTACGGGACCAACTTACAACTTACTGTAATGGCGGCCTTAGCATAGTCTGTTCAATGGTGTAAGTAAAGACTGCCTTGTTGGTCTAATGGAGGATGAGGTCCTGGGTTCTATTCCCAGGCCTGGTAAATTGTTATTGGACTTTTCCACAGTGAAGAAAAAACATCGTGAGGAATCCCGCTAAAAAAAATACCAATAGTGCACCCTCACCTTACCAGAACTAGGCTACATTATGTTTAATAGTTCCTCTTTTGTCATTGCCTGGTTAAAGGTCTATAACGCAAAATAACAACCGAAATTACAAACGAGAACGACACGATTTATTCAACAAATTATTTATTTTTCGTACCTGTTCTGTATCAAGGTCTGACCAAGCAGCTCTAAGAAGAATACAGTGATGTCTTCGAGTTGAGGGTTCAGTTGTAGACTGTCGGAGTCAGGCGGAGTGCCCACTGTCACCATCGCACGGACCAACTCCTGCGCAGGAAGTATATTTGTGTGGAAAATGTATTGTTTTTGAGTCACAGTCATAGTAACAGACAAGTCGAAACTTGTCTATTTTTACTGTAATAGATAGGCATAAGTAGAAGGATAGAAGAGAGGCCCTTTTCCCGCGATGGGACCCTAAAGACTTGTACTAAAATTGTCTCTTCAAAATGGAGTGCAGTTAAGAGTATTTTTGACGCTCAAAATGAGGGCTTTCGTGAAAATTTACCCCACGATTTGGCGTCACTTTGACAGGTCTTCTATTTTTAGAAAGAAAGAAAGAAAAAGTATTTATTGAGACTCGCACAGGAAGATCACAAAGTAACCTTAAACACACTTAAAAAAAAAAAAACCAAAAGTGAAATAAAAATAATACTAATAGGAACTAATTTGACAGTTTCCTTCCCCATTGTATGGAGTTTGGACACGTAAGATATCCTGATTTAGAGTCTCGTCAGCATACAGTACGAGAAAGGAAAGGCTTGCTACAAGGTTTTTAATTGCCAGACCCGTAGTTTACCTGCGGAAAAACGTAAACTATACCTGCAAACTATCCAGCTGTAGGAACTTAGTTTCAGTGATAAGCAGGCCAGGTAGGTTGCACTTAGCCACGCAATCCATTGCGGCGTCGATCAAAGTCTTCTCATGAGGCGTTGGTGCGCGCATACCTGTTAAATAAAAACAATATTTAGGGCTAGGGGGCCAACCACTTTTATTGTTATTTCAGTGTGAGTAAGAGATGGAGTTATACAGGACGTCTAGCTCCTGTCTGCCCGCGTGGCATTAGGGGCCACTCCTTCTCACAGAGAAGTCCTGTCTCCTAGTAACGGGGACACGGGGACATTATTATGTAGATTATGCTAAGACCTGTTTCATAAATATCCGTATAAACCAATAAATGGAATAGGTAATAGGTATAATAGCCGGCACGAGTCGTGAGCACAGATGAGCAGTAGTGGGGATAAGCTCGCACATGTACACTTTCGGCCAAATTTATTCAGTGCCATTTTTAAGAACATTGTTGATAGGTACAGTCACGAACCGGGATTGTTGAGCCACTAGCATATCATCTTAACTTGGTTGTGTTCCACGAATGCCGCCCGTGAAATTTGACATGTGACATTTCAATAACGAAAAACGAGCGGCATTCGTGAAACACAACCAAGTTAAGATTAAGCTAGTGGCTCAACAATCCCGGTTCGTGACTGTACTTACACAAACTATAATTAAGATATTAGTGGTACTTGAGATTTTACTTTGGTACAGTAATGTTGTAGGCCTTCGTGACTAAAATATAATTATCTCAATAAAACAATATAATCTGGTTATAAGTGTTTTTTCTTTGTTTATTTATTTTTTTTACAACGTTTTTAATACTTTGCAGCGTTCTTAGTGATAATAAAAATAAAGTATATTAAAACGAAAACACTTAACAAATACGAAATAACAAACCTAAACTATTTTAAAAACTTAAAATTGCACGAAAGTGTACAGTAGCCGAAAGATCCGCGAGAGTCCAACAGACGACGAGCATAGACTGACGAACAACCAATCGCGTGCAGTTCGGCGCCCCCGTCTTCTTCATTCCGCCAAAGAGACCCGAAAATTAATTACTGCGCAGGTGTCAGTTTGTGCTCACAACTCCTGCCGGTTACTGTATATCTGTGAAATATAGGGTGACTGGTACTTAAAAACATGATTGTACTCATGATAAAAAACAACTTTTGCTATGGGACGTAACCTGAATTTGCGAAAAAAAAAATCTGCTGATTTTTTTTTTCGAGATTTGTGCTTTGGTCCATAGTAAAAGTTGTTCATAATGAAGAGTACAATCATGTGTTTAAGTATCGGTCACTAATTACCAGTCATCCTATATATTAAATATTGAAATACGTTCTAAAAGTCCTCTTTAATAAAGAAACGCAATTGTTTTACAAGTCATAATTCAGGAGGTAATTTTCAAAAGTGGTCAAATTTCTAACAAAATTAGTCAAATCCACACCTTGGAGGCAAATCAAGTTAAATCCATTTTTGAATCACTGTTTTCTCTGTTAATACAAGCATTAACTTTATTTCTGTTATTTCTTAATAATCCTGAACTCCATAGTAATCTATTCTTACCATCCAATGCGTCACAACAGCGTACATCATGACGGCATACAACAGTTCTCTTTTCTCAATATGGCATAAAACGGATTTGACTACTATTGAAAATTACCTCCTGAAAAAGAACGATTTTTTAACACATTTTAAAGAAAAAAAAAACATATTTTTTGCACAAATGACTCTCTTGATCCGTTCCTATAGAGCTACAGTTCCGTTTTTTCTGTATCAGTAGTTAATTTTCCGTTAGCTGCTCTACAGATAAAACAGAACAGTGAGCCTGTATCTTAGCTTTATACTAAAAAAAAAGCACTTTAAGAGAAACATACATATGATAGTATAAGGGTTTCCTTTCATTTTACTAATGAATGGATTTTACTAATCTTTCTTTTTTATATGTTAATACTAATCTCCACATAATCAGCCTATAATGTTCTCACTGCTGAGACACAGCCCTCCTCTCGGTGAGAGGGCGTGGGCCGTACACCACGCGCGCCCAGTGCGGGTTGGTAGATGTCACATGTCTTCGAATTTTTGGTTCAAGGACATACCGTTTCGTCACGATGTTTTCCTTCACGGTTTTGAGAGCAGTGCTGATGAAATAATTTACACAAAGAACAGTGCATGCCAGGGTTCTAATCCAAGACCTAGAACTTATAAGTCGCAGCCGTTTCTACTGTCCACGACTGCTCTCTCATCTCACAAGCGGTGCTTAGAGAAAGGTTATGCTCAGCACTGGACGCCTTTCAACTTAATGATGACGTAGATGTTAAGTGTTGCTCTAGCACATTAAGATGAACTATAATAACGAATACTTCGTTAGAGACCGCAATGAGTAGCGTTATTCATGATTAAATAACATCTTACACATGTGTAAGCATTTTTCTTTTTTTACTATTTTTAGCACAATTAATCACGATTATTAGATAAATAATAACCATTCATAAATTCCGAGATCTTTTCATGTTTTGTTTAAAAAAGAATTTGTTAAGTCAAGTCTATCAAAACTAACCACCATATTGATTTTTTTTTCTGTCATCTTTGTATTTATTGTATTTCTTAAGCCACCCACTGTTGTTAAGTGTTATTTAAGCACTGTTATTGTAATTTTTGTTATGTTATAATTTTTTTTTTTTGCATGCTGTGTCTATCGCAACATATTGTACACTATGCTTGTATCATGTTGCTTGTTGGTTGGGGAAAAAGTCTTTTCGCATTCTAGTATGTATGAACTTGTAATAAAATCTCTTTGGCTATACTATTTGTATCTGGCTGGTTTTGGTATCATTGAAAGTTTAAATTTTAAAGAACATAATTCCAAATTCAAATTAGGAAAATGTGTGATTTTCATTTGTTTTTCGTACCGTCAAGATGACTGAATCTAATGAAGAAATTCGATACATTTTAAAATTTTACTACAAAAAAGGTTAAAATGCAACGCAAGCCGCGAAAAAAATTTGCGATGTTTATGGACCTAGTGTAGTCTGTGAGAGTAGCACAATATTGGTTTAAGCGTTTTCAATCCGGAAATTTTGATGTCAAAGATGCACGTCGCTCTGGTAAATTATCGCTCTATTACGGATAAATTGGATGCCATTTTTGAAAAAGTGGAGCAAGATCGGCATATCAGTAATTACGACGTAGCTGAAGAACTGGAAATTGACCACAAAACAGTTTTGGCGCATTTGAAAAAATGCGCAAATACCTACAAGATGGCAAAAAGTTATCGAACAAAATGGTACCTACATACTTTAGTTAAATGTAAATAAACTACATATATTAAAAAATGTTTTGAATTTTCTTAAAAAATGCGAAGAAACTTTTTCCCCAACCTATTATTATTAGAATAAACGATGTAACAATTGTAGATATGCCAATAAATAAATAAATAAAACTAAAATTAAGTTATATTTAAAGACATATTTTTTATTTGTATTTTTGTGTTTTTTTTTTTTTTTAATTTTAGGTACCGTCAGCAGCTATAATAGCAGTTAGCTGACCCACCTTTGCATGAATGGTTAAGATTTTTTAGCATACGAATCGATAGAATTTTATAATTCTTTTATATTTTACTTAAAAACGGTAATAAAATAAAATATAAAAGAATGATAAAATTCTATAGATTCGTATTCTAAAAAACCTACAACCATTCATGCAAAGGTTGACCCACCTTTGCATGAATGGTTGAAGGTTTGAAGCTAACTGCCATAACTGACTGTACATAGTTTTTAATTTGTTGAAGTTTGTAAATGGCAACTGTAAGCGCTACTGTACATAACTTACCTTTATAGATACTAACTGTAAGCTTTCTGAAGAATAAATAAATAAAAAATAAATAGTATGTGTTACCTGTCTCTCCTAGCGCGATGTATGAATATAAACTGGACAATAGACCGGCTTCGGAGCCCCGGGCCGCTTCTCTTACGAGGGATACCGTACCGTTCGGTGCTAAGTAGTCTTCAGCTTCTATGAGGCACTGTGGAAAAAAAGAAGATGTAGGTAACTGGAGCTGAAGGCAGCCCAAGCGCACTCCGCATTTTACGTATGAAGCTACAAGTACGCAGCGGCTCGACATGTCGGGTCAATTCAGTGCGGGTTGCCGCGCGCCGGCCGGCTCGCACGTAAGTTAGCTATCTTGTTCGCGTCGTATGTCATTCCAGATTTTGATACGCATGTACATACACTACGGCCGATTTATCTTGGCAGGTCTGCACAGCCTTCTGCGCAAAGTTCGGACCTGCCAAGATAAATCGGCCGTAATCTACTTACCTAAACACCTAAAAGAGATGTTAAGATTCATAGACAAGGTAAGCCCTAACTTATGCCGTATGTCCCCCCCCCCCCACACACACACACCAATAAGCGCGGCATTACGCGGCGCTGTCTAACTGATTGTGTTATACGAGCAATTTCCTCCGCGCCACTGCTGTAATAACACTATTGTGAATATTGTTCTTGACGGGGTTTTTCTCTCTTTTACAGGTAAGCAGTCATGAAAGCTTTTGAAAGGTCGATCTGCTTGGTTACTAGTCCTGAATATTGATGCCGGAAAGGTGAGCGCCGTAGCGAAATTTTTCACGTCGGTTCACAGGTAAATACAAACTTACTTACTTAAAAATTTTTAAAGAAATAATTATTTATTTTATAAGGCCCATATAATATTATTATTATCTTCTTAGGTTAAAGTAATTTTTTTTTTGCTATCCTAGTTCGTGTCCCACTGCTGGGCAAAGGCCTCCCCTTTTCCCTTCCATACCTTTCTGTGTTGTGCGATCTCTAGCCATGTTGGTCCTGCAAACATGATCAGATCGTCACACCACCTTCGCCGCGGTCTACCTCGACGGCGATGTCCTCCCTGGGGCGTCCAGTGGGTGACGATCTTTGCCCATCTCTCCGAGTGCATTCGTGCGACGTGGCCAGCCCACTCCCACTTCAGCCTGGCTGTTTTTTCTCCAGCATCCGTTACATGATGAGTTAAGGAGCGCAGGGTGGTGTTTCTAACGCGATCTGTACGCTTTACACCTATTATGCTGCGCTCCATTGCCCGTTGGCAAATATTGAGTTTGGACTTTTGTTGTTCAGTAAGGGACCAACTTTGTGCACCGTATGTTAAAACGGGTAAGATGCACATGTCGATGAGTTTTCTCTTCAGTGTTATTGGAAGACTACTACTAATGTGCTCTTTAAGGGCCCAGTATGTTTTCCAAGCATTTCCGACTCGTCTTTCGACTTCCTTGTCTTGTCTTTTTTTTGAAAGAAACTATCTGGCCCAAGTATATATACTCATCGACATATTGCAATACATGCCCGTCTACCTCGACCCTACGTTTTGTGCTGTTGGTCATGACCTGGGTCTTGGATCTGTTTATCTCAAGACTTACTGTGCTCAGATCTTGGAGCATTTCTTCAAGTTCAGAAGGTGATGTGGAGAACAACACAATATCATCAGCAAAGCGGAGGTTTGTTAGCTGGTGGCCGCTAACGTTTACGCCTCGTGACTGCCACGAAGCAAGCAACTTGTTGAAAACCTCCTGCAGTGCGCTTGTGAACAGCTTAGGTGAGAGTGGATCGCCTTGTTTGACACCTTTTTCTATACTGAAATTTGGACCAGAAATATGTAATTTGATGTTCGCAGAACTATTTCGACAGATGGTGTCAATGAGGTCAATGTAGGTGTGTGTAACGTTTTGGGACTCCAAGGCGTTTATAACTGACTGATGGTCTATGCTGTCGAATGCTTTCGCATAATCCACAAAGGCCAGGTAAAGCGGTTTATTAAACTCATTGAATTTTTTTATTATTTGATTGATGGTATGGAGGTGATCGGTTGTGGAGAAATGGGGACGAAATCCAGCTTGTTCGGGAGGTTGGTGAAGGTCAAGCGTCGGAGCGATACGATTCTGTATTACTTTGATAAAAAGTTTGTATAAATGTGAAATGAGGCTTATGGGTCGATAGTTCGAAATATCAGCTTTGTCTCCTTTTTTGTGAAGTTTGACCAGTGTGTAGGATGGTGTTGCAAACTGATGTGATGTAAGGTACAAGAACGTTTCGCCCTAACTTTAATACTTCTGTGGTTATTCCATCCGTCCCAGGGCTTTTATTGTATTTCATCTCACGAAGAGCCCGTTGAACCTCGTAGGGACTGATAGGATCAACAGAGTCAGGGCAGCAATAAGTGAAATGTCTGGACTGTTTGTGTTCATCCTGGTATAACTTTTTATAGAATTTTGTAGATATATCGATGATTTGGCTTGAACTACATTGTTTTGTCCCATTTTCATCTTTTAGGTTGGAAATCCAGGTTTTTCCTTTCGTGATTCCTTGTTTGGCAGATCGTAAAGTGGTGTTACTTAGTAAAGCTGATTTTATCATGTTGGTGTTACAATCTCTAACGTCTGTTCTTATACTTCGTTTAACCAATTTATTTATTTTATTATATTCTACTCGATTATGTTTTAAAATTTCTCTATTCTCTTTTAATGATATTGTTTTATTACTTAGTTTGTTATTGTTTCTTCTTGCACTTTTAATTTTCTTAGTCGCTGTTGAAATATTTTCTATAACATTATAGTATTGGTTCTGAGGGCTTTGGTTTATCTCAAGCGGCAGTAAATCGAATGCATTTTTAACCCTAAATTGAATTTCTCCATATTGCATAAAAGAACATCCTTGTTAAGCTTCTTTATTCGGTTTTTAAATACTGATTTACGGTTTAATTTTACATTAAGGACAATTTTTGCTCGTACTGGCCTATGATCTGAACTAAATTTAAATTGATTTATAATACTGACATCTTTTACTATATTATTATGATTGCAAGAGAGTATAAAGTCGATTTCGTTTTTTGTTCTCCCATCTGGTGAGACCCATGTCCATCGACGTTGTGGCTTTTTAGGGAAAAAACTGTTCATTATTCTAAACCCTTGTCCAAATGCAAACTGAATGAGAGCATTTCCTCGATCATTTTTGGTTCCTAGGCCATGTGGGCCAAGAATTTCTGGGCTATCTAAGTCTTGCCCCACCCCGACCTTAGCATTAAAGTCACCAGTTATGATGTTCCATGTGCTACGGTTTTCTTCGCACGCTTTGTTAAGTACGTCATAAAAGTCTTCCAGTTCGTCATCGGTGTGTGATGATGTAGGTGCGTAAGCTTGGACAATAGTTAAACTATGTTAGTCAGTGATGCTTAGTTTGAGAACCGCTACCCTCTCCGAGTATCCGAGAAATTCTATGATATTTTTCTTCCACTTTTTAGCCACCAAAAAGCCAATTCCATAAAGGCCTCTGGTGGCTCCAAAGTGGTAGAATATAGAGTTTTCTCTTTCTTCTGTATCCTCTCCCATTCTCCTCACTTCTGATAACCCTATCACATCCCAGCTTATTTCTTTCAAAGCGTTTTCTAACTCAAGTAATCGTTCATCTTGTATTAATGTGCGCACATTATAAGTCAAAATATTCAGATTAGTATCGGAGTCCATTTTCGTAGTTGCTTGGTTTCGTTGACGGAGGATCGATCTCACCCGGGGATTCTTAGCACCCCGTGCTCTGGAAACCCGTTGACTACCGTCATTGTCGCGGGGTTGTCCAGAGTCGCCGAGCACTTGGGGCCTGAGGTTATGTTGGTCTGTCATGGTTTAAAAGGTTGTAAAGAGGGATTTGGACTATAGTCTACCACGCTAGTCCAATGCGGGCTGGTAGACGTTGCGCCAGAGCCTCGTTCGTTGAACAGCAGGGTGCACCACGGGCAGGTGAGGTTGGCTTGGGTCTTTTAAAGATGTTAATGAGACTCCTTACACCCTCGTAGAGTAATAGCATAGTAAATATATATGGACAGTAAGGGAAACTAGGCCAACTTGTTGAAATAATTACCTACGCTCCATTGGAGTGTTAGGGTTGTCACTCTTAATGTTTGTATGAACATTTTGACTTAGTACCCTCGAACCATGAAAACGATACCCATGATCATAAATTAGAAAATTTTCGCAGCCGCCATCTTGGATTTACATTTTAACGACACTATCGGTTCTAACACTCAAGAAAACCCTGATAACGACACCCATGACGTAAAATTTGAAAATTTTCGCAGCCGCCATCTTGGATTTACATTTTAATGTCACTATCGGTTCTAACACCCAAAAAAACCATAATAACAACACCCATGATGTAAAATTTGAAAATTTTCGCAGCCGCCATCTTGGATTTACATTTTAACGTCACTATCAGTTCTAACACCCAAAAAAACCATGATAAAGACACCCATGACGTAAAATGTGAAAATATTCGCAACCGCCATCTTGGATTTACAAATAAATTCACGACATTCTTATGATCGATCACACGGACCACCATTCTTTTAAGATCAGCAGTTTAAAAGACGAAAGCCCCGGTTTTGAAGAATTCAAGTTCAAACAGCCGTATACTACGGAATACGCTCGTGCCATCTTTAAAAAGATCGCGGACGTTCCGTGGCACAGGAACGTATAAAGCGAGCAGACACGGCACCCGCAACTGAGAGCACCGCGACTATCGCTTGGGACCTCGTCGGTGCGAGAATGCCGGTTGGACCGTTTGTACAGACGCCAGCACATCAAGTTACTGCAATCTGTCAAATTTCTTTAATAGATTTTCAACTTTATCGCTAAAGCATTAGGTTCAAGGTTGATTGGGAAATTTTGACAGTTTCGGGTAGCTTGACCTGCTGGCGTCTGTACGTAGTTTCCATACTGTCCATATATTTATTGTGGTAATAGGCACATAACAGATAATTAAATATTCAGATTAATTATTCTTTACGTATTACGTAGATATAAGAGTTACACGATAGAAAGGGTGGCAACTTCTAGGTGAACATAATTGTAGGTAATTAATTAGCCCTGTGCGACCTGAATTGCACTTTATTATGTAGTAGTAAGAGTCGCTATTTATTTAAATGATTTTGCGGAGTGAATCTTCTGTACTTGTACTATTATATGTATTCTGTGCTGATGAGGTGGATGGAATGCTCTGAGGTAGCCCGCGAAATACAAATTGTCTAAACTTTTTTACCAATTTTGTAGCACAGATCAATTTGTATGTTGACCAAAATATGACTCGCGATAAAATCAAAATCAAAAGTTATTTATTCAAACTTGGCTGAGAATCAGCACTATTCGAACGTCAAAATTACATAAGACAGTCCCCCAAAACGCCCGCCCTTTACCACTTCCTAGTGCTTTAGCTGAGGAGAAGAAGTGATAGTAACGAATATCTATTTACAGAATAATAATATCATAAAATCACCAATACAAGACATTACAATAAACGTTACCGTTCGTGTTCTCATCCGAGTACTAGAGTACATGTAGTAGTTTCTCTAGAATACGAGCGAAACCGCGAGTAACAGCTAGTAATACATACCTTAGGTAGCAATCTTCCAATATACAGCGTCTTAACAATCTCCAAGAGATGTCTCCACGAGTCGCGCACGCAGTCCGCATGGCGTGCGGCCACCGCGCATGCGCGACGTAACGCCAACTGAGCCTTGCTAGACTGGCCTAGCGTCACTCCTGTTGAGGAACAGATAGATACTATAATCAGTTATAATAATATATTTATTTGACAAAAAAAGTACACAGATACAGGTTTAAACTTAATTTAAGCGTGGAAATAGCCTGGTACAGAATAAATGATCAATGACCCCGTGCTAGGAAAAACCTGTGTTACAGGAGTCATCCATCCGTAAAATGTGGATGTTATAATAGTTACTTAAAAATTAGTAATGTTCACATTTGTAAAAAAAAATAAACTAGACTAATACAATTAATTTTGAGTAAAATGAGTTTAAATGAATTAATAAAAAGGAATAGGGAGTATCTATTTACGCGTTGGGCGTTGGTTGTGTGAGTGTATATATGTATGTATGAGTGAGTGCAGGTGTGTATGTGTGAGTGGGTGCCTGATTTCTGTATGAGTTATGAGTAATTCTTCCGTGTCGTCATAATTTAGTGTGAGCAGACATTCTTTTTTGTTTTTTGTTTTCATTGGAATTTGTTCAAACAGTGAATGTTTAATGTCTTGTGCAGTTTATTGTAAAGTTGCGAGGAAAGAAAAAAAAATGCATGTCATTAGCACAGTCTATGGGTGTCTTACACTGTCTACAAACAAACCAAAGCCCGGCAGTCCACCCCGGCTTAGCCGCCGGGCTCATATTAAACAAAAGTTAGCCCGGCTTCAGAACGTTGCAGACCCCGGTACTCGGTGGCTTTGACAACCTCATGGGCGTTTGTGCACTACTAGGAATTTTACTGTCCGGCAGTCCGATTTTTCACGGTCCGATGTGGCAAGAAAAAAACGGATGATAAGCGTGTGCACTTGTCCGTCTTTCCTCGGACCACGGGTGCGGCGCAGTTTTCAGTATAGTATAAAGTACTCTGTGGGCGCAGTTCAGGGTAGCTCTCTTTGAAACTACACGCCAAGCACGCGTAATTTATGCTAGGAACGATGAGTACGGCCCGGAATGGGGAAAAGTAAAATGTCGGACGGTAAAATTACGTATAGTGCACAACGAGTATATACATTTAAGGTGTGCCATATCGGACTGCCGGACAGTAAAATTCCTTCCCAAACGCCCTATCTATCTAACTTCCAAGAGCAATCGTGCGTTTTGCCATCGCAAACATGGTGAAAAAGGCTGCTTTATAAAGTTGCATGTTCTTTTATCATGATTATTCTTATTCTAATGTCGAAAATAAGGACAATAATCTAAATCCAATATCAAATTAAGATTTAAGAATTTACAACATTACGACGGTTTTTTGATGCCGAAAAGGATGTGTTCTTCAGACTCCAAAATGGCGGCCATAGTAAGATTTTAGCGACGGTGCACGGTGGCTAAGCCGGCGACGAGTTATTTCTACATTTCTTTGAATATACATTTACTAAAACTCTAATTTCATTCAAGTACTTATAATTACAAAAAACTTACCAATAGCAATATAATTAGCGTGCTGCGGCGCCAACAGCCCAGTAAACTTGCACAGGGTCAGCAGTAATGTATCCAGCGTGATACAATCCGGTGGCAATCTAGCAATGAGCGCTGCACAGCGCTCTAATCCGTTCAGCGCTAGTAAGGCACCGCTGTCACGAATCCTGTTGCTTTCCATCTCTTCGACTGTAGGAGGTGTCGAGCGCTCGAAAGCTGCTGAAAGCGCTGTTACCTATAAAGGTAAAAAGATAAATGTAGAGTTTGCTGTTTTACCGATAAAAAATGAAGATGTTTTTAAGATTTTCGTAGTTTTTTTTTTATATATATATAGAAGAGTATTGCATAAGTTAATAAGACACATAATCTGTAAACAATCATTAGCAATTATATTTTGACCGCTACCGCTGTACCGCAGGGAGCAGGACGCCGTGAGCGATGACGAATGAGCGGCCTGTACTGCTCCCCGTCTCGCCGTGCACATACTTAAAGGGCAGTACAGCGGTATCGGTCAAACTACAATCTTCTTCTTTTTTTTCGTTTCGACGGTACATCTATGTCACTTTGGCCCAGTAGGTGGCCATATTAATTGCGGCTTGTCTTTGAAGAGAGCCGTTTGTATGTAGCATCGTGGTGAAAGGATTAGTCAGCTAGACTCTGCGTTACCGAGTGCTAGCTATCCAGAGTGCACCGGGCGTTTGAAATCGCAGTACTATTAGATTAAACGCCACTCGGGGAGGCTCCTTCAAATGATTTAGGAACACATATTCATCAACTAGATAGTCAAAGAGTAAATTAATGGCCCATTCTGTGTATGTAGACTCTCAGTTCCTCGATGACCGATGCGAGCAAATGAGCAGGTCTGTACCCCTCGCATGACGCGGCTGACTTTACATACACAGTTATAGTAATATTAATATATAATAATATATCCTGGGACATTATTCACACACGGTCATCTGATCCCAAACTAATCAGAGCTTGTACTATGGAAACCAGACAACTGATATACTACATACACTACTTTTTTTTTGTAAATACATACTTATATAGATAATTACACCCAAACTCAGGACAAGCAGACATGTTCATGCATACTGTCATAGACTATATACTCGTACATACGTGTTGCTTAGTTACCGTTGTGTTGACGGGACATCTTTACATACAATTCATATCTAATACATACAAATGTTTGTCCTGGATGGGAATCGAACCCACGACCTGCGGCATGATATGTGGTATCTTCACCAACCACGCCAACTGGCCTGTCAGTTATAGTACGACAACGTCACAGGTTCCATCACACCATGCGAGGGATAGTGACCTGACATAAGATATATCCAGATCTACTAGAAGGTGGTGTGATGGTGATAGTGGTCAAAAATGTCCTGACACCCGACTCGTTGAGACCTTCCTCTCAACAACGCAGCGCACTGGCGGCAGTGAACGAGGGATGTCAATTATTGTTTTCATTCCACACACACACACAGACAGGCCACCGTTGTAATATCACTTCTATGTTGCATTATAAAGTACACTCTCAATTCATTTTATTCATGTCAGTGTCTCGATGGCAATCTAAATAGAGGCCGCCCAGAATTCGGCGACGAAAAGCCCGACCGAATTTTCCGAAGGAAATATTCCAGTTTAGCACAGGGTATTTTCTGAATTGCTGTGGTGGCCCAATGGTAACCAAGACAAGCGCTTTACTTTGTGTAAATTATCTCATCACCACTGCTCGAAACTGTGAAGGAAAACGTCGCGAGGTAACCGACATGTCCTAGAACCAAAAATTCGAAGACATGTGACATCTACCAACCCGCACTGGGCCCGCGTGGTGTACGACCCACTCCCTCTCACCGAGAGAGGGCTGTGTCTCAGCAGTGAGAACATTATAGGCTGATTATGCACCTCGGAGAGAAATGAGAAGAAAAACAATAATAATAATAACTCACAGTAGGCGGGCAGGCGACAGTGAACAGCCGCGTGTGGTGCAGGTGGTGCGTGGGCACGGCGCGGTAGCTGGCGCCTGCGCCCGCGCCGCGCCGCTGCAGCACGCGCCACAGGTACGCGTCACGCACCGCACCCGTGCGCTCCGCCGGCATCACCATCTCCTCGTTTCTAGAGGGGCAAGGCAAATGAGTACTTCTTCTACAGAACATATAAATCAAATCAAATCAATTTATTCGCTACGTGTTGGTACAATGTCGATCTTAAAATAAACAATTATCAGATCCATATCACTTGTCATAATAATGTGACATGCAAATATTCGAGTTTATATGGCACTTATTTATAATTGTAGTCATAATTAAGTAAAATTAAAATGAAGAAATTGAGAAATTGATTATAATATTAGACTATAACGATTGGGAATCTTATGTCGAATGAAGAATGATTACTTTTTAAATATCCTAAGTAGTATTGTAAATGCGAATGTGAGTTTGTTTGTTTGTTACGCTTTCACGGCTAAACTGCTAGACCGATTTTGATGAAATTTGGTATGGGGATACTTTGAACCCTGAGGAAGGACATAGGCTACTTCTTATCGACATGCCACGCGGGCGAAGCCGAGGGCGGTAGCTAGTTATAAATAAATAATAACATGAAGTTTGACACGGGTATGTTTCGTATGGTAAAACTGACAACACCTTAAAAATCATTCTAAAAAAAGTTATATAATACGTTTAAAAAATTCTGTCTATTCCATTTCACAGTTGATAATAATAAGAAAACGGCTTTCTATCAACAAACTTGCTATTATACGGAATATCTACTGGTTGGTCTGGTGGACTGCATAGTGCATACATGCTCACATACCCGTGCAACAAACGCAACTGATGGTTCTAAAAAAAAAATGTTCGCAAATAGTGCAAAGAACATCATAAGAAGTGTAAAAGCTTAAAAATGCCACGTTTATACCTACAGGGAAAAATTTTCAAGTGGACGTGGATTGCCAAATTCGAACCTATGAGGAATAGCAAAAAGTAATCAAAGGAGTCTCAGGCTTGATTTTGATGACAACAGCATCATTGGATTTTTGAAAAATCAATATTTCTAGCCAGGAACCGAACCCATTGATTTTGAAAAGAAAAGCGCACACACTGCATTATTACATCATTCGATAGTGTCGTTAATAAGAATCGAATTCTGGGAAGTAATGTTATACGGCAAACTAAAGGCAAGAGCTCATTTTTAACAAAATACTTTTTTATTGTTTTTTTATGTTACCTGTCTATTAAACCTTGATATTGATTTTTCAAAAATCCAATCATGCAGTTTTAGTTGTCATCAAAATCAAGCCCGAAACTCCTTTGAGTACTTTTCGCTATTCCTCATAGTTTTGGATTTGGCCATCAACGCTCACTTGAAAAATTCACCCTGTATAACTGCTAGACAAAGACTATCACAGAAGTGACGTCACGACTATGTTTCTACCGCCATACATTGTCCGTACCGCGCGACAAGGACGGGAATAATCCCTTCCAAAAACTTCTCCATATTTCCGTCGATTTTACAGATTTTTTCAATTACCTATCACATTAAAAAAAAACCTTTGAAATTACATTCTATTTTCGAAAATTTATATTACTAGTCATCATCCATTTTTTAGAAATTTGCGAATTTGAAGCTAAATCTGGCACCGGAGTAATATCAATTCCACTTACTTAATAGAATGATAAACGGCCTGCAACATTGCTGAATCGAAGTCCCCCGATCCATTACACCCTCTCAGATTCTTTACAAAATCTTCCGCGTTCATAGGAACATTCAGTTTCTTCGCAGTGTGGTTGTGTTGGTCCATGTTCAACATTATCACAGCGTAGGCTAGGCGGAAGGCAGCGTCAGTGTTCGCGAAGGGCTCGCCGTTTGTACTCTGGAATTTGAACGGTGGGTTAAGGTGACTAAGTTATTTTTTCTGTAGCAGGTGAAGTGGCATTGATAAGTTTTAAGTTTCAATATAGACATTGTCTAGTTAAAAAAAAACCGGTCAAGAGCGAGTCGGACTCGCGCACCGAGTGTTCCGTAGAGACATCGTTTTATTTTTCCTGTAATCTTTACATAAACTTCTATCACACAAAATAATTTCAGATTTTTCTCTATGCAAACTTCGGAAGATAAGGGGGGAACGGTATTTTTTTACGTTTTTCATAAAAAGTCGAAAACTATGGGGCCTAAAAAAAAAAGAAAAAATGTTTGAGAATGTGCAAACGGCGCTCTTTCATATGATACCCCACATGCCCTAGTAGCCCCACTTTGAATTTTAGGACCCTTTCCAAAAAAGAATCTGTATTTTTATTTCTTTCTTATTTGCAAAATAGTTGGGCAAACGTCATCTAAAACTATTCCAAAATTCAAGTTGATAGCATTAGTAGTTCTTGAGATATCCAGCTGTGACAGACAGACAAAGTCGCACCATAAGGGTTCCTTTTTATTATTTTGGTACGAAACCCAAAAAGAGTGAAATTTAAACGCTAAGTTCAAATGTGCCTGTTTTACTACTACCAAAAAGGATAAATGCACACCAGAAAACCTAACCCAACCTTATTTATTTAAGGTCAATTTATTTTATTAGGAAAGATTAAATTTTTGGTCAACATTTAAATTAAAATGCCTTTGATTTTTTTTAAACCATGTACCGATTCTATTTTTGCCGTCGAATAAGCCTTTGTGCATGGGGTAAATAGCACAGCTGGAAGAGACCTTGGAAGAGTAAAAGACGTACATACATAAACATACGCCTTCTTGCCGTGAGGGTAGGCAGAAACTACAGAACGCTATTTACTACCATCCTTTCATACTCTTTTCGCCTCGTTTACGTTCATACATCTGGTCATACACGCACGCCAATTGGCAGTACTACGCACCTGACCATTCTGAAGAACATCACCAAGTATATATACAGGACGAAATTGAATTCTTGGGCACCCTCTTAAGGGGTGGGTCATAGTACTCATCATTATAAACAACTTTTACTATGGGACCCAACCCGAAATATCGAAAAAAAAATTAGCTATTCCCTACATTATTTTATGTTCGTATAACTCGTCCAAATGTAGGGAAAAATCGATTTTTATTTCGCGATTTCAGGTTTGTTCCCATAGTAAAAGTTGTTCATAACGATGAATACAATGACCCCGTAAGAAGTTACCCATTATTTCAATTTTACCCTGTATGTCTTCCTAAGACAATCCCCTCCCGGCGTTTCCACTCACATCTGCCTTATAAATACCTTTTGTAAGAAGTACCCATTGTTTAGTTTTGTGAGTAGTGAGAGTAGAAGAGTTAGAAAAAATATGATTTAATTATAATGTTACATACATGCCACCGCTCCGCAAAGCGTTCCATAACAAGGAAGATAAGAGGCGCTTCGCCAGGCAGTCTGAACGTCTCTAGATAAAGCCTCAACGCCTGGTCGATCCTAAGGCCTGCGTAGTCGAAGCTGTCAGCGAAGGCGCCCAGGACTGACGGGCCTCCGTCCTCGTCTTCACCTCGGGATGAACGCTTGCAGATGAATTCACCTGAAATTTGATAAAAGATAATTTATTTGTAAGGTGTTAATAATTTACCATCGACTTGAAAAGAAAGAAAGAATTGTTAAATAGTGTTTTTTTTTACGTTGATATGTGATGTGAAGTATAACAAGAAAGAAGAGAATGAATGAATCAGGCTGTAGCAGGCTGTATACTACAAAATAAGAAAAAAAAAATCCACAAGATATTAAGATTATGGTCTAGTCCATAGGTTCCCAATGGGGGCGACACCGCCCCTTAGTGGGCGCTGGAGCTTTACGTGTGGCACGATTACAGAGAGAGAAAGAGAATTAATTTTTAATTTGTGATAATTAATAGATAATAGACAGACATATAAAACTGGTATAATTAACTATTATATAAATCCAACGCCCCTTGCGTTGGATTTTTTTTTTTTGGAAAGGCGGTGGTAGTCCATAAAAGATGTTGAACCTATGCTCTAGCCATACAGGTAATTGGCAAAATTTGCAAAATCATCAAGAATAGGGATGATGCCTGGGTAAAAAAAAAGAAATTCTATTTAGTCCGTCAGTCAGATAATAAAAAAATATTAAATACGTATTTTTTGCTTTAACATATTAATAAAAAATGACTTAGATAACTCGCATTAAAGTTCTGGAGTGGGGGCTCGCTACGTCACTTCTACGTATAAAATCTACGAAGACGTGACGTCATGCCACATTTTAACTCAATGTATCGCCGTAATCTTTTGATTACGTAGAAAAAGAAAAAATACGTGTCCAATATATTTTAATAATCTACATGACGGACAAAAAAATATTTTTTAGTCATCATCCCTATTGTATTTCTTATATTCTGTGGCTTCTGCTAATGGCGCCGATTCTTTTGTGCACTAACTAAACTTAATTTAGGCTATTGCTGACTTTTCTCTCTAATAAAACAAGAAAGAGACAGACGTAAATTAGAGCTGTCCAATTTAGTTAACTAATATTTCCATAAAAAATTAGAGGACACGTAAAAACATGTCGACTAAAACACGGTGAAGCGCAAGTCGTAAACTATTTTGACATCTCTAACTTAGTTCATAGCTATAGCCGTCCTTTTCTTGCGCTGTCTGTTGGTGAAAGATAGCGAGTCTCTAATTTTAGTTTAGTTATTGAACAAGTGGATTGGCACCAATGTCCTGATACCGAATTATTTTTTTATTATAAGAAGGTAATCGATAAGCAGTATTTCATTTTTGATTGACAGAGATTGTAATTTCCCTATTGAGCATTATTTACGCTATAAAATAACTATTTTCAGCAGTAGAAATTTTCGGGCTAAAATAACAATGACAAAGGCGCCGATTCCCTTGTTCACAAACTAAATTTTAGTTCAGTGCATCTTTCTCTATTTCATTAAGAAAAGAACAGACCATAAATATTAGTTTAGTCCTGTCAAATTAAGATATTCCTTATAACAGTTTAGACGTGATTAAAAAAATGGCTACTAAAAATACGTCAATTTACGTCAGGCGCTGACTAATTTGACAGGACTAAACTAATACTTATCTTCTGTCCTTTTCTTAATGAAATAGATAGAAAAAGATGCACTGAACATAAATTTTGTTTGGTTCGAGAATAAGAGAATCGGCGCCTTTGTAACTAAAAAACTCACCAATCATTTTCTTATCCAAGTCAGGGTTTTCTCTCAAGAACATGGCGACTTCGTGAGGGTCTAAAGGGGTAGACAGCACTCCGTGTTCTTGTAAGAACTCGATTGCACGCTCTGGTTTCTGGTTGAACAGTTCTGTGCCTTGGGTTACCCACTGAAAGAGAATATACAGATTTTTACATACAAAGTTCAAAGTTCGTTCCATCGATTCTCATTCCAAATATGTAAAACTACGTGTGTGTGTATGTGAGAGGGGCTTGTGGTAATAACAGCCGCAAGCCACTACCATACGCTTGCCGCTGTTGGTCCGTGGATGGGTGACCATATTTACATACCAAGAGCCCTCCGTGCTTCGGAAAGCACGTTAATACATTAGGCGCGGCAGACGCACATGCGCGTTTTCGGACGTTCACCAGGTGCTTGACGGCGCGTATGCGCGTCCATACAATTTACATAACTTTCTTCTAGTGCGGCACGCCGCACCTGTGCGTTCGTTGTGCATCTCTATTGTTTCGAAAACATCGTAAAATAAGGGTCGGTAAGGGTGTAGCATAAAGAAGCGTTTGCATAAAGAATTAAGCAGATAATGTGTTAAGCCGTCAATCACGGGTATCATTCGTGGATCTTTGACGTGTCGTTACGGGTCATCAGAATCCCGAAAGTCTGACAACTAGTCTTACCAAGGGTATCGTATTAGCCAGAATTATGGAAGACAGCGACTACCAAGTCGTTCCATGTGAAATAAAGCTGCATACGGATAGACTGGAAGCCGACCCCAATATAGTTGGGAAAAGGCTATAGGCAGATTGATGTAATAATTTTATGGAGTCCAAGGATTATCGTATTTCCCAGCAACTGGGTTGTGGAGGTCAGATAGACAGTCGCCCCATGTAAAGTACTGGTGTTCAGCTGCAGGCTTCTAGTCTAACCAGATGCTACTGAATACCAGTACTTTATATATAATACATGGAGCGACTGCCTATCTGACCTCCACAGCCCAGTAACTGGGTAATACGATACCCCTTGGTAAGACTGGTTGTCAGACTTTCGGGCTTCTAACGACACGTAATGACAGTCAAAGATCCAAGAATGCCATAGCATATCACACTCAATTTCTTTAAGCGACAAGTGTCCTTACGACTTCATATACTAATAACAGTGAGTACTTTAATCTCAGAAATGAAATTTAGATCAAAAATGTAAACAAAGAAATGTCATTGTCAAAGTGACGTTTCAGGGGTAGTCAACATTACCCAAGCCATATTTGATTTTGAAATTTTTATAACATAAAATACAACAAATAAAAACTCACAGGGACACATTCAATCACGAAAAACGTCAGAAACCGCAGTATTACTTTCCTCTATGCCGAATGACCAAAACAAAATGGCGACCAATAGGGAAGCGTCCCTACTTGAATCGATATAATTAAGAACCAATGTTTGCATGTCACATTATTTTGACTAAGTGTTACGGATCTGATAATTGTTTATTTTAAGACCGACATTGTACCGACACTTATAGCTAATAAATTGATTTGATTTTATAGGATAACGCAAAATTATTTACGATTTTTTTTAACGATTCTCTTGTTTAGAAGGAACATAATTTTATAAATACAAAATAATAAATGAAAGTCCAAATGTTTAGAGCTCCTCCCGCCTTATTGCCAGTATCATAAAAATTATTTACACGATTTTATTTTAAATTTATTTTATTATTTTATTTTATTTATTTATTTATCAACATACATTTACCATTACAGCTAACCAATGCGGTAAATGCGCCTTAATTTAACTTAATTGTTACTTATAACTAATACCTATAACTAATTACAAACAAAGCTTTCCTTGTGAATTCACCCAGAGAACAACAGAATAAGTCCGTCTCAGTCGCTATGAGGTTGAGCGTGCGGAGTGCACGCGTCAGCGGCGCCTCCTTTAAGAGGTTGGTCCGAGCACGCGGTACCACTAGTAGTCGAGGCTGCCGTCGTCGCCACACGTACCTGTCCGGAACACACAGACTTACCTGGCCTAGAACAACGGCATTATGCACCTTCCCTCTCAATAATTTAAATATATATGAGGCGAGTGCAAGATCCCTCCTAACCCTTAGCTCGTTATACCTATTTTATTCTTGGATCGTAGTTTACGTCACTTTAAAGCTGAAAACTGTGTGCAATATTATATTTTACCTATTTAAGACATGTCTACAATTTTAACATTATATTATACTACTTTTCGACAAACTACACAGTTGAGGATATTATTTTAACCTGTGAGAAAGCGCGCTATGAGCAATTTACGCACACAAAAATTGAAAGCAAAATTTTTTGGTGATACCGACGATTATTTGCTTTAAAAGTTGCATTTATGTTTCACAGTTTTAAGAAAAATACTTATTTTCTAACTTATTAAACCTTGTTTTATTCATATAAATACATTATAAATCAATAAGTACTATAAAAGTAGAAATATGAGCATTTAAAGTAGTGTGAGTAATTTGCTCGCGCGCGCCTCTCCGTGTAACAAACTGAGGCGCGCCTTCTCACGGGTTAAATTGGCAACACCTTTGTTTACATTTTTGATCTCGAATTTAATTTCTGAGTTTGCTCAGTAGCAGCTAGGAGTCTGGATTTGTGCCCGGTTGATGGGCAATAGGCTCGCCCCTGTGGTGGGTGAAATGTGGGTGTATCTACTTTAGCTTTGTCTAAGATGATTTTAAAGTGACCAACTGCAATAAAAAGTCCTAAAATTATTAGTTGCAATGGAAATTGAACTTTCTTATGCACATCATTGAGTTTATGGTTCCAAACCACGACAATTATATCTGAGATTCTAAATTCAAATTTAGAACAATAACTAACCTTTTTCATATTCTTGATATTATCCAACTCTGCTTCCGTAGGTAGGTCTGACGACGGTTTATGTCTGCCTGTTCTTCCACTACTGAAGTACTGACTTATGTCATGGGTTACATGGTCGCTGACCACAGACACGTCATCCAAGCCACCTAATTCTAAAGACACGTGTCCACCTCGTCCATCTCTCTCTTTCTCTTCTTCCCCATTAGGTATCTCTATCTCTGTCTTAATTTCCTTATTCTGATTGCAACCCATTTCTATTGCTTCTACAACGGTCATCAGAGCTTCTAAAGACAGCGAATGAATGTTATAAGCTGTTGATGAAACTACATTTTTTGACAATAATTTTGTTAACTCTTCGAAAACGTTCATGCAGTAAATATCGCAATCGTAGTTAAGGTATATTTCCGCACATAGCCCAGGTATTCTGAACATTTGAGAGAGACTTTCGAGGGCTAAATGGTGTATTTCTTTTAATTCGTAAATGGCTTTTGTTGTGTCAGCCGATATGATTTCTATGATTTTCTTGTAGAATGCTTCCATTTGGAACTTGAGATGTGTGCGGAGAGCTTCGAATAGTAGGAAGGACACTTGAAGATCGAGCGCGAATATCGATATCCTTTCTGTGCTCAGCAACTGTGAACAACAGGACATAGACAATAAGAAAAAAATAAAGAAAAATATGTGTATTCTGCACGAATAAGACGCACATTATAAAACACATTAATCCAAATCCGCCAAAAGCCATTATATTCGACAAGTAAAAATTATAAAGTTGATGGCAATAGGCTCGCCCAACTATTTATTACATGGGACTTAAACATGACTGGCGAAATGTGGGTGTAGGTAGGGTGTACTATAGGCACGTCTCTGCCTTATGTTTTGTGTAAAAATTATTAAAAAAAAAAAAGTTAAATAATAGTTGTTTCTTTTAGGGTGTTCATTAGAAACAAAATTTGCACAATCTTGTTTCCGTAACATGTTAATAAAACTGACAATTACAAGCCGGGCGAATTAACATGACAGCTGGCTCGGAACTACTCCCCCACTACCCCGCGCGGCGCCCCTCCGTCGCCATGCGAGCGCAGTAGCGATAGCATCACTGTTACCGTTGCCTTTGTGTGTCTTTGCGCTTTTAAATATTCGAGTTATTCTTTTGCTGTTTTTTGTTATTCGATTTTTGTTATCATTGATACGTTTGGACGTTTTTCTTGAAACTGTTATGTTTTTCTTAAAAAAACTATTAGGAAAAACGATACACAGTAAAGAACGGGTCCTTATACTCAAGGTATTGACGTTTTTTGGACGCGAGAAAGTAATTTACTAATTCTTCGATTTCTGTGGAGGGTCCAAAAGTTCTGATTTGCTATTCTATTGTTAGGTATATATATTTCTATGATTACTATCCATATTTCTTAGCGATATCATACAATATGTATAAAGATTTGAATTGCAATATATTATCTAAACACAAGTTTTTACCTAATACCGTTCTATGTATTCGATTTAAGATACATGTTTAGGTTTAAAAAAATATAAATATAATTTTCGTAAAAGAATATGAAATGGAAACGAAAACTTTTTGTACACTGTACTTTGCACAAACGTCATTCGAGTCAAGTGTCATGTTAATTCAGCCGGGTTGTAATAATAACCCAAATGAAATGCTGAATGTATATCTATAAAAATCGATGTATGTGTATGTTCCCTATGGACCTCAAAAAAGCTGGAGCGATTTTGATGAAATTTTCAGGCAATTATCAGATTAGCGCAGCTGGTAATCCTGTGAAGAAAAAAATCATCTGTTCCCTACATTTATATTCGCATATCTCGCCAAAATGTAGGGAATAGCTGATTTTTTTTTCTCTTGTCTCATAGTAAAAGTTGTTGTTAATGATGCCCCTTATGAGATTTCGTGTATAAGACCTTATATAGGGTGACTGCTAATTAATTAGTGACATAACAAACAAATAACACAAATAACAAACAACTTTTATTACGTGACCAAACCTGAAATCACGAAAAAAGTCAGTTGTTCCCTACATTTTGACGAGTTAAGCGAATATAACTTTTACTATGGGACCAAACCTGAAATCGCTAAAAAAATCTGCTTGTTCCTACATTTTGCCGAGTTAGGCGAACATGAATGTATGGGACAGCTGATTTTTTTTCGCGAATTCTGGTTTGGTCCCATAGTAAAAGTTGTTTGTTATCATGAGTACAATGATGTGTTTAATTTAAGTATCGGTCACTAATTACCAGTCACCCTATATATAAACGTAAAACACCATCGCCCAACGGGTCACCATTGGACGATGGTATTTGGCGGACTAACAGTAGTTGCTAACCTCATGTGAGGGATGGTGACCTGACATCCACACTCCTCGATGTGTTTGGTACAAATAACCTGCTGCAACCGCAAAAACCCACACGCATTGTGGCCCAATTGCAATGACACACCGCAGCGACCCGACATGCCGTTTCTATTCTACAATTTCGCAATAGTCATTTCTCTAACAAAAAATACATCTTCACGCTCTGTTAGTGACGGACGTTCGTTATCTACAGAAGTGTTTTCACAGTGTTACACAGAAACCAGACCGTCTTGTGATTGGGCGACAATGCTGCTCAGCATTGACGGTTGCAGTCGCCTTCGGGAGAACAATTCCTGATACCTTAATAGTCGTGGTTGAGGGCCCGTAATGCTCCATAATGGTTACTGGTTTTACCATGTTCAGGGAGAACGCAAACGACCTTAATAATAATCATTTATTTACAGAAAATACATTCCAATTAGTTAGTAATTACATAAACATTTTAGCAATTAATAAAACATTTTACAAAAAAAGAAAAAAACAACCAACTTCCAAAAAACAAAACACTACAAAGTGAAAAATAACTTTAATTTTGGAAAGTCGGTGTCTTTGGATCCGTATTTTAGTTTTTTGCCACCCTCGATTTCAATGAGATCCCGTCATCAGATTCTGACATGGTGGCAATCTGAGTACTTCGAAAGTATACCCTTTCAAACAAAAAAGAATTTTGCAAACCGTACGAAGGAGTTGAAAATGGGGAAAAAAATATTCGAGCGCGTCAGATATTCCCGAGGGATGTTAAAAAAACCCTAAAGGAGCTCCTATTCAAAAGACTAACGATTTGGACGCGACCAAAACTCACGGCCGTTTTTGAATTTTGGAAATCATTTTGAAAATTCCTCCACATAACTGTCAGATTATGGGTCAGCATGACAAGGACATCAAGCTGAACCGTCTGTTTATTAATCTGACGAGCTCGAATATTTCAATGTCACGACTTCTTTTTCCTTTTTTCCGTAAAACTGAATGTGTTACAATATTAATTAATGCAATTCATAATCAATATTGTATTGCAATACAGAGCGATAATTCATAATTTAATTTAGTAATAGCGACAAATTAAAAGCGTTAACGCTGCGCGAGCTGGCAACGTCGCATTTCTAGAGGTTTTTGTGATTATTTTATTAAATTTAAATCAAGGTATTATAATTTTTCAGTCAAGTAACTAAATTGTTGATGTTTATAAGTATGTATGCTATTTTTGACAGTTAATTTACTCATAAAAATTGAAATTATTGTCAATTACTTCCTATTTGCAGTATTACTATTAAATGTTTTAATTTATTTACTATAGAGTAAATGTTAAAAATAGTTTCAAAATACAACGATCTAGTTATTTGACTGAAAAACAAATTGTACTTTGATTTGCTAGCCCGCAAGCGTAAACGCTCTTAATCAAAACAGCGAAATATTTGACAGTTATTTGCGACGTTGCCAACTTCCAGAATGTACTCTCTTAATATTGATATCACTTACACTCAACAAATTCCTGCAAAGTGGATCTTTAACCAGGTACAGAAGAGAGGGATACTTGGCGAGCTGGTCCGCGGACACTTCAAGAGCTGTTCCTACGAGGGACAGGCCAAGGTGCACCATCCCAGAGGTGTTCTGACTGTCCAGGGGGTTGCAGAGAGAGATCAGGAACCTGGGCCGAAAAGACTGATGTTACTCCGTGAAATATGTAATACAGAAACATTACACGTATTCTCTGAAGAAATGTCACACAGAACCTGAAATTGCGAAAAAAAAAATCAGCTGTTCCCTACATTTATGTTGGCATAACTCGACCAAACGTACGGAACAGCTGATTTTTTTTTGAGATTTCAGGTTTGATCCCATAGTAAGAGTTGTTTCACTGTTGTTGAACTGATCCCACCTACAACGCACATCTGTAATCGTGCTATTTTTACTGGCGTATTTCCTGATGCTTTGAAAAAAGCTATTGTACACCCAATATACAAGGGTGGGGACAGAGACTGCATCAATAATTATAGGCCCATATCGGTGTTGTCAGCCTTATCAAAGATCTTGGAAAAAATTCTCTACAAATCGCTCAAAAAATTTTTGAATCGCTTTAAAATCGTAGCCGACACGTAACACGAATCGTACGGATTCAGGTCAGGCGTCTCTACAGAGGATGCAGTCTTGGATTTGACACAGCAAGTAGTGGAAAATCTAGACAAAAGAAATAGATGCCTATGTATATATCTAGATCTCGCCAAGGCGTTTGATGCAGTTTCTGTCCCTATCCTCTTATCAAAGCTAAAACGAATAGGAGTACGAGGCACGGTCTTAAATATATTTAAAGACTATCTTTCCCAGCGTAAGCAGTATGTGAAAATAGGCGATTGTTTTAGCGAGGAACGCACAATCCTCTTTGGGGTCCCACAGGGGAGTATTTTGGGACCCCTGTTGTTTTTGATATACATAAATCACCTCTGCACAATGTCACTTCAACACACCAAAATTTTTACATATGCAGATGACACAGCAGTATTTGTATGGGGACAGAATTGGCAGGTGGTCAAGGATAGAGCCGAATACTACCTTTCCAAAATAATGACCTGGCTAAGACTAAATCTCCTTACACTAAACCTGGACAAAACACATTTCCTACCCTTTTCCTTGAGACCCAACACTAAACCCTGGCCTGACTATTCCATAATAGCACATACATGCGAGAACCGAAACAATTGTAATTGCCAGGTTATCTCTCGGGTAGAATCGGCAAAGTATTTGGGAGTGCTGATGGATGATGGACTGAGGTGGGACAGACAAATTGGATCAATCATTAACAGAACTAGGCAACTTATAAATGTTTTCAGGACCCTAAGGGATTCTGCAACACTGGAAACCCTAAAACTAGTCTACCTAGCCCTATGTCAGTCCATTATCCAATACTGCATAACCGTGTGGGGAGGTGCAGCAAAGACCTACCTGCTGGGTTTGGAGCGATCACAGAGAGCTGTGCTCAAGGTTATGACCAAGAAACCGTACAGGTTTTCCACCTCACAATTATTCACTGAACTTAAAGTTCTCACTGTCCGCCAGCTCTATGTGCTCAAATCCAACGAAAACAAGGCAATGTTCCCTTACCCGACCCAAATAAGCGTAGCATATCCTCCATATGCCCTTATCCAAAGGTGCGAACCAAACTAGACACTCACTCACTCCCATATGCACACACATAACACACTTCCACCGCATGCACACTTACACACATACACTCATCAAGTCTCATAATTGCTCACACAGACATAAACACAAATACTGTAGCATTTTTTTTTCTTTTTACATTCTTTTTATAATTTTTATTCCCACATATTTTATGTTTTATCTAATGTATTCATTACTGACTATTTTGACCTATATGTGTTACCAAATGGCAATAACCTTAACTTTCTAGTGACACTCTAAAATGCTGTTAAATTGGAAATATTGTAGAACCCATGGCTGAACGCTGACCCCCAAAATACAGGTCCACGCCTAGTTTGGGGGTTAGGATCAGATTTGAGGCAATACATTCGTGTGCTTTTTATGATGACTGGCTTTCTTAGTGTCAAATAAATATTTTTATTTTTTATTTTTATTTTTATTGTTTGTTATCATAAGTACAATCATGTGTTTAAGTATCGGTCACTTATTATATTATCACATATACAGGTGCCAAATTTTCGCAGGGTGTTGTACCCATGAATATACCTTTCACTATGAGACAAACTCTGAAATCACGAAAAAAAAAAATGCTGCTTTATACAAAAGTTGCTGCATTACCTACTCGCCAAAATGTATGAAACATCAAATTTTGTTTCGTGATCAGCAATGGTCATTACTTGGTTAAAGATGTGAAACTGAAACCCAAGTAAGCCAGAAGACCTTGATATGATTGACACCGATTGACGTCATCCTGAGTTGTGGAACTGATGATGAAGAGGTTCTTGTGCTGAAAGCTAAATCCTGCGGAAGACTGACCTGAACAGTTCCCTAACGCAGACCAGGCCGTACGGCTGCAGGTTGAGGCTGTCTTCGTGAGGAGTGAACCTGATGCCGCGATGGTTCACGTATTCTGCTGGCTTTTCTCCATTATCCTCGATTGGTGCTTCAGGAGTGATAGCCTCAATGGTTTCGATGCCGTCCAGTTCTGGGATTGTGTCTTCTGTGTGCAATTATAATTTTTATGAGGTGAAATTAAATGTCATCTAAGCTTGTGCGTCAAGAATCATTAATACATCTCTCTAAGTTAGGTTTGTTCTCTCTAAGTTTGATTTTGGAAATCATTACATTTTAGAACAAATCTAACGTAATATTAGAGATGTATTGATGATTCTTATAGTTATAATTATGCAAATACATATTTTGTTATAATCGCGAATCATATTTCGATCAAGACACAACCAGACACCTGCAAATTGCAAAAAAACGTAAGAAAATTTAGAGATAAAAGGGGGGGGGGGGGGACGGTATTTTTTTTATTTTACGTTTTTTCATCAAAAGTCAAAAACTATGTGGCCTAAAAAAAGAAAAATGTTTGAGAATGAGCAAACAGCGCTCTTTTACATGATACCCCACATGCCCTAGTAGCCCCACTTCGAATTGTTAAGACGCCCTTTCAATCCCTGTTGCAAAAAAATATATATATATCTGTCTCTTTATTTCTTTCTTATTTGTAAAATAGTTGGGCAAACGTCATCTAAAACTACGAGTATTCCAAAATTCAAGTTGATGTCATCAGTAGTTCTTGAGATATCCAGCTGTGACAGACAGACAGATAGACTGAGTCGCACCATAAGGGTTCCTTTTTACCATTTTGGCACGAAAACCCTAAAAAGAAAACTATCACCCACCTTTTTGCTCCACATCCACATCCTCAGTCTTCTCCTCACTGGGTTCCTCCTTCTCATCAGCGCTGTCGGCACTGACGCACTTCTCCAGCAGCTGTGTGATGGATGTGTTTCCATTCGCGGCCAGGTCCATGGACGAATGTCGGCCATGCTTCTTTATCGGACTCTTTAGTGAGTCCACCGGCTCGATTGTTATTTCAGCTTCGTTTATTAGATTTTTGTCTTGGCTGGAGAAGAATTGATAAAGATAAGAGGATTAAGCAAAACGAATTAACATTCATTATAACCAGTATATATATTTTTTTAAATAGTTATGTATTTCAAAGGATTTGGTTAAGTAACAATTTCAGCGATCGTATTATAATTAACCAATGACCAAATTATTATTATTACAATGTGCTCATATACTCTAATTTAACCTGTTTACAAAATAAATCATTTCATTTCATTTCTCGCGTTAGGCCCGCCGCACACTGACGGCATGTAGATTTTAAATCAATAATTTATGGAGGTTAGGAACAAAAAGTGATGTAGGGACTACAGGCAGCAATGTGCTAACGCTGCAAATGGTAATGTTCCCACGCGCATATGGTTCAGCCGGCAGTCGTTTGCGCCGCGCCGAAACAGTAACTTGCGTACACTGTATTATCCCTGTTAACGTGAATATCGAATAGACTGGTTTTACGGACTTGTGCATTTTATTTACTCTCCTCACCACAACCACTTAGCAACCTCAACATTGGTGACCCCGACGTGATCTTATTAGCGACGTGGTTGTGTAGGATAAATTCGGACAGTGCGTTAGTGTAAACGAACAGTAAGCAGCAAGTGTATAAGTAGTGCGGAAATAGGCGCGGCGAACGACTCCCCGTGGACTTGGGACCTATCTACGGGAATTTCAAGGGTCCCACGATGCAGACACCGCCACCAGCAGCAGGCCAAGTGGCCAGCATAAACGTCACAGACCGTATTCCTATGTTTTGGACCGACATGCCGCGGATGTGGTTCGCACAGTTCGAGTCCGCCATGGAACCACAAAAGCAGGGGGACGCAGCGAAATTCCACTTGGTAATAGCGAGGCTGACCAGGGATGCACTACAACAGGTTAGCGATTTGATTTATAAACCCCCCACAGAGAACAAATATGGCACACTGAAGCACAGACTGCTGACGGCCTACGAAGAAAGTGCCGAAAGACAATTTCAAAAATTAGTCGGAGAAATGGACCTGGGCACTCAACGCCCTTTACACCTATTGCGGCGGATGTCAGAGCTGGCGCAAAACACCGAAATATCTCCAGAGGCCTTACAGCGCTTATGGATTGCGCGCCTACCGGGATCATTGAAGGCCGTTCTTTCGGTATGTCAAGACCAAAAATTAGACAAGCTGGCCGAAATGGCAGATAAAATCATGGAGAATTTAAACAATGGAGAGGTAGCCACCATCTCTGCGACAACATCATCTTCAGCAGCAACGGACGTAGCATCGTTGATTAGCGAAATGACCACCGAAATGAAGGAGCTACGAAGAGAAGTAAACGAAATACGTGGACGCAGTAGGGGACGAGGAAACCGGCGCAGATCGCAGTCTAGATCAAGAGGTCCACGCCGCACCCCAGAGAGTCCAGATTGGTTGTGCAGCTACCACTACATGTACGGGAAGCAAGCAAGGAGGTGCACGAAACCGTGCAATTGGAAAGAAGGCTCAACGGCGGGAAACTGAGGTCGGTGCTGTCCTGTTCGGTGGGAGACAGCGAGGCCGCAACACAGAACCATCGTTTATGCGTAACTGACCGGAAGTCGAGAATCAGTTTTTTAGTGGACACAGGTGCGAACGTCTCAGTTTTACCAGTGCATAGTGTTAAAAATTGTGTGCGTTCTGAAAGCGGTTATAAGCTGTACGCTGCAAATAACACGGAGATTAAAACATACGGTATAAAGGTACTAGAACTTAATTTAGGCTTACGCAGAGTTTTTAAATGGCCGTTCATTGTAAGCGATGTCAAACAAGCAATTTTAGGTGCAGATTTTTTAGAGTCGCATAAATTAGTGATAGATTTACATAATAAGAGGCTTATAGATAGTTTGACTAATTTAAAGGCAAATGGGTCAGTCATACGGTACGACGAAGCGTCGGTTAAGAGTATACAAGATAATATTAATAATCCCTATCGGGATTTGTTAGAAGAATTCGCGGAAATTACTAAACCAATGTCGTTCAGAGAATCGCCCGCCCACGCAGTAGTACACCACATAGTAACAAACGGCTCCCCGGTACACGCGCGTCCAAGGCCGCTACCGCCGGACCGTTATAATAAAGTAAAGGAGGAATTTCACCTAATGCATGAGTTAGGGATATGCAGACCGTCGCAAGGCGAGTGGTCTAGTCCGTTACACGTCGTGCCTAAAAAGGACGGATGTAGGGACTACAGGCAGCAATGTGCTAACGCTGCAAATGGTAATGTTCCCCCGCGCATATGGTTCAGCCGGCAGTCGTTTGCGCCGCGCCGAAACAGTAACTTGCGTACACTGTATTATCCCTGTTAACGTGAATATCGAATAGACTGGTTTTACGGACTTGTGCATTTTATTTACTCTCCTCACCACAACCACTTAGCAACCTCAACAAATTACATGTTTGCTTTAAAAAAAAAAATGAGAATAACTTTTGAAGGTAAAAGGAAAATATCAACAAATTATCACTTTTTGTATCAAACTTGATATTTTTGACAGGCCAGATGGCGTGGTTGGTTAAGATACCACCTGCCATGCCGCTGGTCGTGGGTTCGATTCCCATCCAGGACAAACATTTGTGTGCATGAACATGTCTGTTTGTCCTGAGTCTGGGTGTAATTATCTATATAAGTATGTATTTACAAAAAAAAAAAGTAGTGTATGTAGTTTATCAGTTATCTGGTTTCCATAGTACAAGCTCTGCTTAGTTTGGGATCAGATGACCGTGTGTGAACAATGTCCTAGGATATTATTATTATTATTATTATTTTATCATTTTATTACTAAGTTCGCCACAAAATAATAGGTCCGGTTTGACAGCTCATATCGTTTCATATGCCAAAGAGAGACAAACATAGCGGGACAAAAAGGGACACCCTCATGTCAAAACGGACCTATTATTTTGTGGCGAGTTTAGCATTTTGACATGTTTTAATACGAAAACATGCCAAAGGTGGATAGAAACTAAGGTGTAGAGTAGAAAAAAAAATTGGTAAAATATCGAATTATCACTTTTTGTTCCTAACCTCCTCAAATAATAACATTATTCTCAATTGAAATTAGCTTTCTTTGTTCTATTCAACAGTAAAATTCTAATAATAATCATTAGATTTGTTCAAAGTACAAGTACAGAGCGTAGTACAAAGCGTCAACAATTATAAAAATAATACTTACGTATGTCTGATGTCAGTTTTGCTGGCATCGCTTTCTGTTTCAAGCTCCGTGGTAGTCGTGCTTGGCTGTTCACTTATTGAAGATTTTCGTTCCAAAGAATTTGTACCTGGAACACAATATTATTTTTTTTGTTTTAACCTAAATTATCGCAGGGGTCGCATTGTCTTGGCGCAAGCCGAAATACAGGGAGCCTGAGAAAAGATGTCGCCTCAAACTGAACAACTTTTTCCCGGTGACCAACATCTTGGAATCGGGTTTTGTCCACAATTTCATGAGTTTTATTTTTTTGCGCGGAACCCTAATTATTTTTCTAAAATAAAAGTAGCCCAAGCTACTCCTTATAACATCAGCTATCTGCCAGTGAAAGTCCTGTCAAAATCGGTCCAGCCGTTTCGGAGATTAGCCGGTACAAACAGACAGACAGACAAAAAATTTTAAAATTGCATTTTAAATCAATTATACTTTCATATGCATTTAGTAAAAAGCTGTTATTTTGACATTACAAACAGAAACTTCAATTTTATTTATTTGTATAGATGTACTTAATTGTTTTTATTTCCATCCATGTTCAATTAATGAAGTATAATTAATAATAATAATAATAATAATAATAATAAAAGCCTTTATTCGCTGACCTTTTAAACTACACATGCTATTCTTATAAAACAGTAGTAAGTATTCTTAAATCTAATTTACATAGCAAAAACAATTTCATTAGCAACCACTTTGGTCAGGTTGTCTGTCGACATAGGCCTCCCCCAATCGTTTCCACGTCTCTCTATCCTTAGCAGACCTTCTCCATCCTTTTGGTAAATCGTCCTCCCATCTTTTGATTTGACCTCCTCGTTGTCTTTTCCCGTTCCTCGGATACCACTCTATTACATCCTTAGTCCATTTTTCTTTGTTAGTCCTCATTATATGTCCAGTCCAGTTCCATTTAAGTTTTCTTATTGTTTGTAATACGTCACTGACCTTTGTTCTTTTCCTTATTTTTGAAGTTGTCCATCGATCCTGTAGTCTTATGTTAAGCATGCTTCTTTCCATGCTGCGTTGACAAACTACTAGTTTTTGGTTGTTTTTGCTCGTCGCAGGCCAAGTTTGACATCCATAAGTAAGACATGGTAGAATACATGTGTTATATAATTTGCTTTTCACTGCCATGGGAATTGTTTCATTTTTAACTATCTCTTTTAGAGACCAGTACCGTTTCCAAGTGTTGCATATTCTTCTATCTATTTCTTTAGAATACTGGTCTTTTATTGAAATAAGTTGTCCTAAATATATATATTCATCTACATATTCTATAATTTCTTGTCCTATTACTATATTTTCTTTTACGGCATTCGTCATTACTTTTGTCTTCGCTGGGTTCATTGATAAACCTGCTTTCCTGCTTTCAACATCTAATTGTTGTAACATAGTTTGTAGTATGCTTGATTTTTCAGCGAAAATTACTATGTCGTCAGCAAATCTTAAATGATTTAGGTTCAATCCGTTAATATTGATTCCAAAATATCCCCAGTCTAAGTTCCTGAATATATTTTCTAGCACTGCTGTGAAGAGTTTTGGGGAGAGTGGATCACCTTGTCTAACGCCTTTTTGAACTCTAAATTCTTCGCCTTGTTGTTCAAGTTGGACTGTTGCTGTGGTGTTTTTGTAAATTTCTTTTATGATTTTTATATATTTTCCTTCTACTCCTTGGTTTTCTAGCGTTTTCCAGATATAGGTATGACTCAGCGAATCAAAAGCCTTATTGTAATCGACGAATGCCATATAATACAGTTGCCCGTATTCATTGAGCTTTTCAATTACTTGCTTCACAACATGAATATGGTCGATGGTAGAATAATCGGCGCGAAATCCAGCTTGCTCCCTCGGTTGGTGTTCTTCCAGGTGTTTCGATATTCGCCCAAGTATTATTTTAGAAAACACTTTGTATAGATTGGACATAAGGCTTATAGGTCTATAATTATTTATTTCATTTTTGTCACCTTTTTTGTGTAGTAGGATGATGGTTGATTTCGTCCATTGAATGGGTATTTGTTCAGTTGCTATTATTCCATTAAAAAGATGTGTCATATATTTGAATATCGCTGGTAGGGACTGTTTTAGTAGTTCATTAGATATTTTATCATCCCCAGGAGCTTTTCCACTTTTTTGTGATTTTATAGCCTTTGTGACCTCAGATTCTAGTATACAAGGTATTTCTCCTTCTTCGTAAGTTTCCTTTTTTTCTTCTTCTGGCGTTGTTCTGTCTGTCTCCGTGTATAAGTTTTTGTAAAAATCTGTCGCTACTTTCGCTATTGATAGTCTCTTTGTTGTAATTTTCTCGTTTTTCTTCTTGTTTTTAGTTTTCATGTTGGGTATCCATTGTGTATATTCTTTTAACTGTTTTAGACCTCTCTTAATTCCGCCTGTTTTTTCTATTTGTTCTTTCAAAACATCCAGTCTTTCTGATGTTTTATGTTTTCTTATCGTTTCTTGAATTTTCTTACTAATACTTGCGATGTTATGTTTGTTATCTTTTCGTTTGTCTAACATTTCATTTCTCTCTTCCATCAATTTTAATGTTTCTTCTCCTAACTTATTTTTCTTCACTTTTTCCATACTCGATTTGTTAATATTTATAAGTTCTTTTTCCAAAAAATTATACTTCTCTTGCAATGTTTCAGTATCTTTCATTCCATTTAATGTTGTCTCTAGATCATTCAATATATTTTGTGGTATCGGTGATGTTATTGTCTTGTTCATGGTTGAGTGTAAAATATGTTTTCTTGATTTATTATTTCTGTCTTGTATAACTCCTCTTACCATTCTATGATCTGTATTGAAATTTAACTTATTAAGTACTTCAATGTCATTAAATATATGTTTTTCTCTTGTAAGTATGAAATCAATTTCATTTCTATCTATGCCATTTGGTGCTAACCATGTCCACTTTCTCGACTTTCGTTTTTTGAAGAAACTATTCATTATTTTAAAATTGTAAGCGAAAGAAAAATCTATTAGTCTTTGGCCGTTGTCATTTCTGTCACCACAACTGTACTCTCCTAAGACAAATTCATCTTTGTTTGATTTCCTACCAACTTTGGCGTTAAAGTCTCCCATGATAATTATTCTCTTCCTTTGCATCAACTCTGACATGTCTTTGTAGAATTTATCTTTCGCTAATTTTGTATCTTGTTCTGTGGGTGCATGTACTTGAATAATCGACCATGGTTGTTTAGATTCTATTAATTGAATGTTGAGTACGGCGATTCTTTCTGATATTCCTTGCAAGCTAATTATTTTATCTTTTAAATGTTTTTTGACTAGGAATCCCATTCCATATATACCTTTTTGTTTACCATAAGAATAAAAAATGTATTTCTCATATTCTCTTATCTCTTCTCCTATTCTTCTTACTTCACAAAGACCTATGACATCCCATTTTATAGGTCTTATAGCTTCTTCCAATTCTTGTAGTCTGTTGTCCGACATTAAAGTTCTAACGTTTAACGTTGCAATGTAAATCTTATTGTAGTTTCTATTTTGATGTAGGGATGTATTTCTATGGGGGGATGGTGGTCGTGCAACCCCACGGGGACCAGCCGGATTGGGGTTGTTCTGTCTGTGGTTGCTAATGCTTAGTTGCTACTTAGAGTTGTTTGAAATATTAGTAATTGAGCTTGACCTTGGTCTCATCAAATCAAATGCGTTCTTTCTATTTTCCTTTACTATAGAACTGTTTGTTACTGTTATCTTTTTGGCTTGATTCTGGTTATCCGGCGAAGTTAATTGGTCTCTTTTCCTTTTTTCTTTGTTTGGGTTCCCCTCTTTCACTACCAGTTGATCGTATTTAAAGTATGCAGTATTTCCTTTCGCACGTTCTTCTATTAGTTTCGGCTTTAATTCCCTTCTTTTTTCTAGTACTTCTTTAGGAAAATCTTCAGTGATGTAACCATCTTTCAGGCTCCTTTTCATTTTTAATAACTCGCTTTTCTTCCAGTTGTTTGCAAAACTAATGAGAACTGGTCTTATTTTATTCTCTTTGATGGGACCGATGCGGTGGATTTTTGATACATCGCTAGCTTCCAAGGTAATTTTTAGATCTTGTTCAAAAATTTCCTGGATTCTCTGCAGCAACTCAGAAGAAGAGTCCCTTTTCTCGTCTAAACCAAAATACAGGATGTTGTTTTTCTTTTTTTCTTTTTCGAAATACTCAATTTTCTTTTCTAATATTTCTATTTTATTTTTCAAAATTTTGTTTTCGTTTATTAGTGGTTCTAGTTTTTCGTCCATTTTTTCGAATATAATATTTGTTTGCTTTTCCATCTCTATTTTCATTTGGTCGAAAAGTAGTTTGAATTGTCCCTCCATTTTTTTTTTCTTTTTCACTGGCAACACTGACTTGTATTTGACGTTTGATGTTATTGTTAATCTGTGCTATGACATCTGTCGGCACTTCCGTCGAATGTCAATGTCAATGACGTGACTCGTTTACTTTGTTATAACCTCAAAATAATGGAGTATGAAATGATGTTTAAAAAAAAGCGTATTTACTTGTAACTTCACGGTGTCTATTTCCCAAGATGTTCGGTGTCACTTGATGTTTAGGTTTATTGCAGCAGTTGATGTAATTGCGCTGAATAACTAGTGATTTCCAATAATTTTCGGCGGACGAATTGCAAGGTAATGTTTACTCTTTGACAACCATCGAAGTATAATTATTACTCATAAGTAAATAACTAAAAAGAACCCAGTAGAGAAACGAAACGCATTAAAAATAACTATAAAAATATTCAACTCCACAGAAGTTTACCACCCGCATAGATAGATGGCGTTGTGAGGTCCGGCTGAATCGCGCTATGGTTTCGTTACGCACCGTACTACAAGTACCTGGCGGTAAGTAAACAAGATCAAAAAGGGTGTTTGTCGCTTATATGGCACATGTGCCGTAAGGTGCGTGGGGTATGGCTATCAAGACATACTCAACACGTAATTTTTGGATCAGAGAGGCTGTTGATACCCAAAGTATCGGCGCCTCCTCTGCAGAATTCCTTTAAACAGCGCCATCTATCGCGCCGATTGGTAAACTTTATGTGTTGGACGACGACATCGACAGTGCGCAAATTAAATTCATTCATCAATGTATCCGTAATGTCTATGTTTACATAATTATTGAATTTTGTAGTAGGTAATATAATTATTTAATTTTATAATTGTTATCTTTCAGAATTTTGTGCAAGTCGGCTAAGGGCTTTCACAATGGCCCGCATATCATAATGACGTATCAAATGTAAAACATAATCTTGCCGAGTTGCATCCTAGCTTATCCCGGGAACTCACGTCATGAAATCGAGTTATGAACGAAATGTGATTGTAGAATTCTTTTACACCATCGTTTTCAGTATGGCATTTTGTCTCTTTTATTTAATAGTAACTGTTGGTAACGACCATTTAAAACAATCTATTTGCACTCGAACTTGAGTCGCCAAATTGAACCCGTAAATAATATAACCACACATTTATTTATTTATTTATTTATTCAATTGGTCTTACGAGCTAACAGATTTAACATCCAAAACGCTCGTACGATTAATTTTCTGACAATTCGTTTATGGCTTAATATATTATACATGATCTTAACAATAGATTTTATAAAAATAGCAATAATGTCCAAGTCTATAAAAATTATAAAAATAAATTACAACGATGAATTAATACTTAGAATAAAATGTCAGTTTAGTGTCAATCTAGTAATAGTAAGTAATCAATTTAATTCACTTCAGTTATTATTAGGTATGGTATATGTCATTTAAAATTATACGAAATTTATTATATAAATGTCCTAATCCATCGGCAAATAAGTCCAGTTCGTGGTGCTGAGCAAGAATGTCGCCGATAGTGCGGAGTGCGCGGTTGGTAGGCGCATGTCGCCCGCGCTCGGTGCGGGCGGCGGGCCGCTCCAGCAGACGCGGGCGGCGGCGCGGCGCTACCTGCCCCTTCGCGCCCATTGGTATGTTCCCGGGGACCAAGATACGGACTCGCTCTAGTATTTCGGGACTATCGACTTTGTTACGAATTATCGACAGATATTGCGCAACTTGAGACATAGCCCTTCTAAATTTTAATGTTTCCATGTCCACCATACCCAAGACAAATAAAGAAGGATATAGGTAGGGATAGTATCCATACTGTATCCTGTATATCCATCTAGCAAATTTACGTTGTATTTTTTCAATCATTAGAGCATACTTTTCCTCATATGGATGCCAAATAACAGCACCATACTCAAGTTTACTGCGTACATAAGCATTGTATAATAATTTTACAACCCCTATGTTATCGAACTGTGATGCAGTCCTCATGACAAACCCTAACATTTTGTGTGCAGACTTGCAAATTTTGGTAACGTGCGCGTGGAAGTCTAATTTGCTATCTAATTCTAATCCTAAATCCCTAATCTCATAAACTCTATCCAAAGGAGCGTCAGCTAAATTATAATCAATAAACATGGGCTGCGATTTTCGTGAAAACGTTATTATTTTACATTTGAGATTATTGAATGGAAGGTGGTTGTCTTGACTCCATTTGGATACTGCATCAATGTCTCTCTGTAATGCCACCGCGTCAGCCTTGGCTTCACCACCTAGACTTAGCTTTAGATCATCGGCAAACAGGAGACACTCTGAGGTCAAAACAACATCCGGTAAGTTATTTATAAATAACACAAATAGCAAGGGTCCCACCGTACTACCCTGACTCACACCTGACCTAGTGAAGTAGATTCCTGAATCGTATCCTTTTAGTCGGACAAACTGACAACGATTATTTAGGTAACAGGAAAAAAATTTGAGGAGCTGTGGCGTGAATCCAATAATCGCTAATTTTTCTAACAGTATATCATTATCCACCAAATCGAAGGCTTTTTGGAAGTCGAAGTAAGCCGCATCGACCTGCTTACGACTATCCATTTGCGAGCAGACATAGTCTACATGTGCGACCAAGTTGGTGGTGGTGGAGCGAGCGCTACGAAACCCATGCTGACTGCTATGTAGTTGGTGACAGATTTGGCTATTAATGCGATCACTTAGAATAGCCTCAAAGATCTTAGCAAAAACAGATAGGACCGCAATAGGTCTGTAAGAAGAAACATTCGTGCCCCCCTCACCTTTGGGAACAGGAGTAACTCTGGATAACTTCCAGCTTTCAGGATATTTCGACTGAGTCAGTGAAAGATTGTAAAGATACAGTAGAGGCCCTGCAAGAACCAAGATACAATCTTTAGCTAGAAATACAGGAATGCCATCAGGTCCAGCAGATGATCGCGGCTTGAGGCGCCTCACTGCCTTATTCAGATCAATCTCATCAACTGCTGCGATCGAAACGGAGGCTGCATCCCGACAATTATGTGCAGCTTTAGCAGCCATATCCGGGTTCAACACAGGTTTATCTGCATGAAACACGGACGCAAAATAGCTGGCAAAGGCGTCGGCTGCCGCTTGATCCTTCACTTCAGTATTTTCATATATATATGTGACTATATCCCTCCTATCCTTTTTCTTCTCTGTAATATATTTCCAAAATTGTACCGGATCGTCAATGATATTTTTTTGTAGCACTGTCATATATCTCCGATATTCACAATCAATCAATTTCTTTACTCTGTCTCTATAATATATAAACATTGCCTTGTTGAAATCTTTACCCTCTTTTTTAAAGCTCTTGTGATGGAAGTGTTTATTTTGTATATTTTTTATTATTTCTACGTTGTACCATTTCGGATATACGTAACGCCGACTGCACGCTACTTGTTTTTTAAAGGGTACAAACTGACTTATGCATGCATATAACTTATCGTAAAACAACCGAACAGCACTGTTGATATCGCTTATTGTTAACAAGTCGGACCAGTCTAATTCCATCAATGTCCCTTGCGCCAGTTCCAATCTAGCCTGGTTTTCGAGCGAGATGTCACTGGATGCGGAGATGACACCTTAGATGATATCCCAATGCTTGGAAATGTTACCGTTATATCGAGCATAGGATGGTACTGGTCAATATTTACGAGGGCGGGTCAATAAGTCCGTGACTTTTGGAATAAAACACAGATTTTTTGATAAATAAATCATTTTATTTTTCAACGTAGTCTCCCTTGAGCTCTATACACTTTGTCTAACGCTTCTCCAATTTTTTTATCCCTTCCAAAAAATATGATTTGTCGAGGTCCTCAAAATAGGCCTTTGTTTGCGAGATGACTTCATCATTGGAGTCAAATCTTTTTCCACCAAGCCATTTCTTCAGGTTTGGGAACAAGAAGTAGTCACTCGGAGCCAAATCTGGAGAATAGGGTGGATGAGGGAGAAATTCATAGCCCAATTCATGGATTTTTGCCATGGCAACTGCACATGTGTGCACCCTTGCATTGTCTTGGTGGAAAAGAACTTTTTTCTTGGCCAAATGAGGTCGGTTTTTTTTCAAATCGTCATTGAATCGGTCCAATAAGTTGGCATAATATTCCCCATTGATTGTTCTTCCCTTTTGAAGGTAGTCAATGTGGATTATCCCGCGTGTATCCCAAAAAACAGTCGCCATAACTTTATTGGCTGACAAACCCACCTTGGCCTTCTTTGGCGCCGATTCACCCTTAGAAACCCACTGTTTTGACTGTTGTTTGGTCTCTGGTGTGTTGTGATGGATCCATGTTTCGTCCACGGTTACAAAACGGCGCAAAAACTCCTCCATATTGCGATTAAACAACGCCAAACCTTCCTGTGAAGTTGTTACACGATTGCGTTTGTGGTCGACTGTGAGCAAACGCGGCACCCATCTTGCGGAAAGCTTTCTCATGCCCAAGTGATCATTCAAAATTGAAACCACTGAGCCATGCGAGATCCCTACGGCTTCCACAATCTCTTGCACTTTCAATCTTCGGTCAGCCAACACCATATCGTGAATTTTTTCGATTGTTTCGGGTGAAGAGACCTCAACTGGGCGTCCAGGACGTTCGGCATCTTTAGTGCTTGTACGGCCACAACGAAATTCAGTAAACCACTTTTTTACCATTGAAATCGATGGTGCAGAGTCCCCATAGTATTTATCAAGCTTAGCCTTGGTCTCGGTAATGGTTTTTTTTCGCAAAAAATAATGCTTAATAAGCACACGAAATTCACTTTTTTCCATTTTTTCCTCAAATTACTGGGTAGTCTGATAAAGATAGCTGTTAAACACAAACTAACTGACGCAGCAAGTTCAAATTTTGACAGGAGTCAACTGACAGATGCCTGTTGACAGGAGTAGTGTTGCTTTTTCAGTAAAGAGGTCAGAAATTCAAAAAGTCACGGACTTATTGACCCGCCCTCGTACCAGAGGGTCTTGACCAAGGGATACCGCTATCTGATCGGGTTCAAAATTGCCCAGCACGAGATCTAGCATACCACCGCGATTATTTAAAACTGTGTTATATTGTTTTAACGAGCAAAAGTCACAAAAGAAATCAAAATTAGTCTTGACATTGGCACTGCAAGAGTTCAAATTAAAGTCACCTAGGATTAAAACATTCATGTCAGGGTAAGTACAAATCACATTTTCTATACATGTCAAGACATTCAAATATTGCTCATCCTTATAGTTGGGAGGCAAATACACGATACAACATAAAAATTTTACATTTTTATATGTCACGATAATGAAAATTAATTCTTTGTCATCAGTCATACTAACAATGTCCGTAACTATTTTTACATTATAATAATCACGAAACGCGAGCAGAACTCCTCCCCATCCCCTGTCACCTGCTCTATCCTTACGTACCACATGAAAGCCTGGAGGAAACAGTTCACTGTCACACACGGAGCTAGTAAGAAAGGTCTCAGTTAATGCTATTATATCATATTCATATTATATCATATTTATCAAAATACCGGAAAAGTAAAACATTTGCGTGCTGATTGTAATGATCAGATTATTAAATTTTGTAATCGCGTCATAATCTGTATGGTCTAATGCCTACGCGTCTGGTCTCCTCTCCGCTTGCTTCCGTTTCAGTATACAACTTAATCGATCTATTTTGTTGCTTCATTTGTTCGATTCGGGATTTTTTTCCTAAATTAATGTCGGTTTCGAATCTAATAGATAAGACTTAATTTCAGTATCTTGAATGGAGCGACTGCCGTTTACTGCGAGAAACCGAGACCACTCATTCCAATTCATCATTTGAACTCAAATCATAATTTTCCCCATTTTTTTTAAAGTTTCGAAGAAATTCTCGACCGCAATGCAGCTACTACTATCATCAAAGAATCGTCAAATAACCAGGGCCTAAAGTTCAATCGCTGACAGTAGGTGCAGCTCCGCGGAAGAAGGCAGACGTGCATATCATAAAAACATACGTAAAACGCGTTTCCCATAATCGATCGTCGACACCTAGGTATACTAGGTACCTATATCATATTAATTAAACCCTGGGCATAGTCCTTGCGGAGAGCGGGTAGACGAGAGCGGAGATTAAAATCCCGGCGCGTGCACGACGTTGCACCCCCTTGCCCCTTCCGCAAATTTCAAAATGGCGGCTACCTTAATTTCGTATCCTGGCTACGCCCTATCGAAGTGTTCTACTTACCTACCTAAGTCTATTTATAGATAGTCTATTTATATATAGATAGAACAACAAGCTCCATGAAACTCTTCATAGATTTTCATCTTTTTTTACATAAAAAAGACCCCCCCCCCCCCCCCCCCCCCCCCAAACCGAAAAATTGGGCGTGGGAATATCACCATAAAGTCAAATCAATCTGCCTAGCCTTTTCCCAACTATGTTGGGGTCGGCTTCCAGTCTAACCGGATGCAGCTGAATACCAGTATTTTACATGGAGCGACTGCCTATCTGACCTCCACAACCCAGTTACTGGGTAATACGATACCCCTTGGTAGGACTGGTTGTCAGACTTTCGGGCTTCTGACAACCCGTAACGACTGTCAAAGATCCACGAATGACAGCCGGGACCAACGGCTTAACGTGCTTTCCGAGGCACGGAGGATTCTCGTTATGAAAAGATGGTCACCCATCTACTGACCAACCCCGGCAAGCGTAGCTTAACCTGATGGATCAACCCGTGCGGCTGTTATTACTTAGCCACGATAAAGTACAAAACAAAAATAAAAAACCGATATATCGATTATGAGAATGGACCTCACGGTACCACGTTACCCCGGCCTACGTCACAAAGGCGAGCGGGGGTGGCCGCCATTTTCTTCGCGAGTGAGCGTCGGCCACCATTTTGATTGTGAGCAATGCCCACTTTTATCCTGGCGACTGAAATCTGGCGGCCATTTCTGGACCTAAGTCCAACGCCAGGAGGGACGTAGACGTGGGTCTGGTGTCGAACCCATTGTCTCTCAAACGGCGAAGACAAAGAAAAAAATCTATAACAAAGAAGTTCGGTACTTACTGTTAACACTAGTCAAATTCTTTTTCTTGCTTGTCTTCTCTCGCTTCTTGAGGGACAGGCCAACGGTGGAAAAACTGGCAGAAGCTGTATCTTCTGGCGGGAACTGCGGCAGCCGCATGAAGATCAACTGCGTCATATCCCGAAGACATTGTTCCGCGTTCCGACGTAGCAACTCTAAAATTGAAATATTAATTTAGAACGAGTTCGCGAAACACGCCTGTTCCGACCGACACCCGAGTTGGTTCTGAGGGCTCGGAGTCAGGGAATAGTTGAGGAAATTTTAATAAAAGTTGCGCACGAATTTGCGCAGACGGTCGAAAGATTGTCGGAAGCCGTAGGTGGGGATCGATTGAAGCGTCTGCGTGACTAGCTACTCCGGCATTGTCCAGCAACGCCCCCTGTTGCCAGACAGTCTAAAATTACGAACAAACTTATTTTGGGAGGTTAGGATTTCGCAACCCACGCTTTCTACCGATGTACCTACTGATTTATTCCCAATTCCTTTGTTTAAAAAGGTCAATTTTCCGAGTGACAAATAAAATCACCAAGAATTTAATCAACTTTACCCTTATAGCATAAACAGCCTATATATCGTTCACACTGAACTGTGTCTCTGTGAGAGAGTGGGCCGTATTAATCTACCGCGCGGGCCCAGTGAGGGTTGGCGGATGTCGCATGTCTTCGAATTTTTGGTTCTAGTCTAGGACATGCCAGTTTCCTCACGATGTTTTTCTTCACTGTTTTGAGAGCAGTGCCCCCTACCCTTTACCCTTATATATTCGAAAAAATACAGTATTTTTAAACGACTTCAAAAAGGAGGAGGTTATCAATTCGTCTGTATGTTTTTTTTTTGTATGTTTGTTACGCGATTACTCAAAGACGGATGGACCGATTTAGAAAATTATTTTTTTGTTTGAAAGGGTATATTTCTGAGGTGGTCCCATATAAATTTTATTAACTTTGCTTGGGTAGTTTTTGAGTTAGCTTCAATAATGCGTATATTTCCCACTTATTTTATGTGGATGATGCGATGGTGTTTTAATGACTTCCTATCACTGTTATTTACATGGCTATATCTACAACTAATGTGCCTCAATTATGTATTCGAATTTGTGTGGGGTAGGTTCCACAACTAAAAAGTGAAAAATAAAAACTTTTTAGCAAAAAATAAAACCGACTTCCAAAACAAAACACTACAAAGTGAAAAATAACTTTAATTTCGGAAGTCCGTGGCAAAAAACGAAAATACAAAACCAAAGACACCGACTACCGAAATTAAAGTTATTTTTCACTTTGTAGTGTTTTGTTTTGGAAGTCGGTTTTATTTTTTGCTAAAAAGTTTTTTATACGCATGAAAAAGAAGACGAGCATCATTGTCATCACTGTCTTAACAGATGACTTGATGATGACGGCGCCTAATCTTCGGACGGATCGATCGAAGCGCCAGCGTGGGTACTAACCCCAACAACTCCCCCTGTTGCCAATCAGTCTAAAAATACGAACAAAGAAAACTTCGTTTGGAGGTTAGGATAAATTATAACAAAAGTGAGAATCGGATAAAGACGGTGCCCAATTTTCTTACAAGTCTAGGCCGCGTCGTTTCAAGACCAAGGCACACCGGCAGACGGCGGGGGACGGCATCGAGGACGATTTGCCGAGGAGCATCCCGCGGTATGCCACGGGGGAAATGCGGAGTGCACTCCCGCTTGCACTGTCTCTCCCCCGCTATAGTATGCTACCGGACTCCAGCGCATACCATCGCATACATTCGCATCCCGCCGCGGTATCCTCCATCGCGCTCTTCAATACCGCAGAGAAAAATCTCCTTTGTCGATCAATTGGCGGTCTCTGAGCTTTGGAATCTATATCTTGTTACCACTAGATAAGTACGAATTTACGTTGGTAAATTAAAAAAAAACCGGCCAAGTGCATGTCGGATCACGCACAATGAAGGGTTCCGTAGTTGGTATGAATTTATCCCAAAACAAACTTAACATTGTAGTTGAAAAACATGTTCTCTTATACATTCCAACTGCAAATGTAAATTTGTACGCACAATTTAGAGATTTACCATGTTGAAGACCATAATTTTCCCATTTTTATTTTTCTTATAATTTTTCCTGTAATATAGAACTATATTATATACAGTATGTTAACCAACAGAGGGCGTTCCCGTTAACCCGCAATAGTATAGCATCCATACATGCTAAACAAAATATTACCATTCGAAAACAAAATGGTTTTTTTTTTTTTTTCACTAAAAATGTTAAATTGATACGTAAAAGAAACACTCTGTACACGCGTACTTGAAGGACGGAAACATCGCAATTTAGTTTTTATGTTTAGTGAATATTTTTATATTTTTTTGAATATTTTAGTGAATATTTTTAGCATTTTTAGTGAATATTTTTTACGCGTGTACAGAGTGTTTCTTTTACGTATCAATTTAACATTTTTAGTGAAAAAAAAAAAAAAACCATTTTGTTTTCGAATGGTAATATTTTTTTTAGCATGTATGGATGCTATACTATTGCGGGTTAACGGGAACGCCCTCTGTTGGTTAACATACTGTATATATATATTATATTGTATATGTGTATAGAACTATTTTCTGTATTTTTTTCAAAATTCTAGGCTCAGTAGTTTCTGAGATGAAGTATGGTAAATTTTCGTCTATTTTCTTAAATAGCTTTAAAACAATTTATTTTAAAATGAAAAAAAAATCAATTTGAAACCGTCACAATAAGCCGTTTTATTTGATATGTCACACGGTACAGTTTGTAAAACTTTTATTTTCTTGTTTGCCCCCAAAAGTCATCCAATCATTTAAAATTTATTTATTTACGTTACACGTCCGTATTTGGGTCACAGAAATTCATATGTGTACCAAATTTCAACTTAATCGGTCCATTACAAGAAGCACTACTAGCAATCTCCTGAGCTACATGGCTAATCTTGTGCCAGCAGTGGACAGTGGAAGGCAAACTGATGCCGCTTACTTCGATTTTAAAAAAGCATTCGATCTAGTAAATAATGATGTTTTGCTCAAAAAGTTAGCGGCCGTTGGTTTTACTCCACATCTGCTAAAGTTTTTTGCAAGTTACATGAGGGGTAGGCAGCAGTACGTAGAATATGCGGGACACAGGTCAGAGCCATATTTTACCAGGTCGGGGGTGAGTCAGGGCAGTAACCTTGGGCCTTTGCAATTCATTATTATGATTAATGATTTGCCAAAAGTTGTTAAAGATGCCAAATGCTTACTGTTTGCTGACGACCTCAAGCTGTCGCTGGGGATCAGTAATTTGGAGGACTGTGACAGGCTTCAAACAGACATAGACAGAGTGGTGACCTGGAGCAAGGAGAACCTCTTGCAGTTCAACATCTCAAAGTGCGTAACAATCAGTTTCACTCGCGCACGCACTCCTATTCTATGTACGTATAATATAGATGGCTTGCCAATGTCTAGGGCTACGGAAGTAAGGGACTTAGGTGTGAAATTCAACACTGAGCTAACGTTTCGTGATCACATCACAAGCTGCTGTAAAAAAGCTTACCGTAATTTTATGCTCCGTATGGTGCGTGGTTTCAATAACATTAAAGCAGTTATCGCCTTATATAATGCTTTAGTTAGAAGTCAATTAGAATGTAACGCAGTCATTTGGGCTCCACACGAATCTAAATATAGGCTCATGCTGGAGAGAGTGCAGAACAAGTTTGTGAGATATTTGTACTTGCGATTGTATGGTGTATACCCATTTTATCCGCTTATGTACCCGACTTTATTTATTTTGGGAATGGTTGGATACAACGAACTGAGGGTCAGGAGGGATCTCGCACTCACATCGTACGTATTTAAAGTACTTAGAGGAAAGGTACATAATGCGGACAACATATTAGGGCACATAGGTTTGTGTGTACCCGACAGGTACGTGTGGCGACGACGACAGCCACGGCTGTTGGCGGAGCCGCGCGCGACCACCAATCTTTTAAGTGAGGCGCCACTGACGCGTGCACTCCGCACTCTCAACCTCATAGCTAGTGACACGGACCTATTTTATTGTTCTCTGAGTGAGTTCACAAAGAATGCATTGTTTGTAATAAGTTATAAACTTTATTTTTAATAATACATTAAGTTTAGAGATGTACGCTATCGCAATAGGTTTACCCTGTAATGATAGATGTAAGTTGGACAAATAAATAAATTACATTCGGAGCAAATTGGCTGTGACAGACGGACAGACAGACAGACACACGAGTGATCCTACAAGGGTTCCAAAGTTTGAAAAGAGAACTTTATTTTTGCTCTGGATGCTACTATAAATCTGTAAACCTTAACTTAGAAATTGACGCCTCATCTCCGCAACGTTACCCGATACCGATCGATAAATTATAGGAACCCCACGAAAATAACGCTAATTGTCTGATTAAACTCACCTGAATTCCAAAACGCGATAATTTCTTAATTACATCAACTCAATTTCTTCATACGCGATAAATCCGACCGAATCAAATACATAATATTTTCTCAGAAAACCGTCAATGTTCGCGACTGTACAAAGGTAGAGCACTGACAAGAGCTCTCGGTACACTGAAGTACCGAGAACACAACCCTCATCGCGCAATATTGTTCATCGACCGTCTGGACCACCCATCGAATATACCTAGTACTTGTAGCTATGCCTAAATACTTGCAGCCGAATATTGATTTTTGAGCAATCACAAGCCGGATGCACTGATGATAGACAGGGTTATAGACAGGGTTAATGAAGTGGTACAGGCGGAAACAGAGGGCGTTGGAGAGCTTTCGATGTTCGAAAATGTTCACCCCCGGTGTGTTCATAAAAGTTCGTAATTATTCGGAAAATGCATTACAACTTTTCGTTGAGTGCGTTTGGAAAATTCGGTTTCCATATCTTTCCCGCTCTTTCACCCCCTTCGTGCATAATTCAATCCATTTCAGTATTAATTTTCCATTCGTTCCGGATATTGTTCACAGCTTGCAATTTCCGTCAATCTACATCTATTTGTGTATTGATGAAATTTACATATTTAAGATGTAGATCTTCTTTCTGTTAAAATATGTAAGAAGTAGTTCTTACATATTTTAACAGAAAATATAGCGCCAAAAAGAGCAGGAAGTGCCCTTCCGAAGTCACATCAGAATTTTCTCAAAATAAAATCAGTCTCATAACATCTTCTTTATACGGTCGGAAAAGTGAAATACCAAAAAAGTTAAATTATGTTAAACGCTAATTGTTCGGAGCCCGGTATCGGGATTCGTGCTCGAATGATGGCAATATGCTGGCTAAACACCCCCCCAAGTGGGTTACCGCATTGTCGAGGAGCGGGGGCTCAGTAGCCGTGGCTTGGTCACCCACGGTGAAGCGAAGAGGAACCCGAGGAGGGGCCGCTCATCAGGGCTTTTCCCAGGAAGTTGATGAAGTAGCTGCCAACAGGTAGGTTGCGGTGCCGCTTGGGCGACATCGCAACTGATACGGGCCGCGATGTCGTATGTGAGGCATCGCGGCTGAGGGTTGGACGCCGCGGCGGGAGAGGAGTGCCGGTATTGCGGTGCGCCGCTCTCCCTACCTTCCGCGGCCCTGACGGGGTCGCCACCGTCTGATGGCGAACGTGGTGGGGCCGCAGGGGTGGAGGAGTGTCGGTATTTCGTTGGCCGCTCTCCCTATCCTCTGCGGCCGAAAAGTGGTAGGCGGCCGTGCCACTGAACTGACCGGTCGCAGGGGGACCAAGGGTGCCTAGACACGGGGTCGTCTAGCGCCCATGTGCTGGTTTGGTCCATGGGGTGGTCACGGAACGCAATGTGTTCTTGTGCGCCGGTGATAGTGGGTGCTTCCCAGAGGAGGGTCCGGTGACGGAAAGCCGCGACGGATTCGCGGTGAGTGCTAACGCGTGCCCGTGTTCACGCCACAAGCGGCAGAGGAGGACACCGTGGAGTTTTAGTGGGTTGGAGTCCCACATAACTACACTATCTCCCCGTGGTAGAGCAGTATGGATGAGTATTTCTCCAAGGAAAAACCTTATATTACAGGGGACTTATACTGGCGAAATGTGAGTCTACTATAGGTCATCTCTGCCTATACCTTCGGGGAAACAGGCTGATGCTATATATGTATGGTTATTGTACAAATTACTACAAAACATTACATACCTGTGAGTCTAGTTTCAAAACATATTCGGAAGCAGCTGAGCATAATTTCACAGACACTCTCGTCTGTCAACATGGCGCCTTCTGGGCTCAGCATTAATGTGCGAAGGACCTGAAACAAACACATTCTTAAAATACGTCTAACATCATGAACAGGCATCACCTTGTGATGTCAACCACTTCAGGCAATAATGGGCTTAATAAATTGACTACTACAAAATCAAAATATATAACGAACGAAGACGTGGTGCAACAAACTCCCCTGCAGCACAATGTCTGTCGGATGTATCGGTGATCGCGGTCATCTAGCAGATCACAGAAATGAGTGTTCAGAATATTTATGACCAATTGATTTCTCATTTAACAAGAAAGAATGTTGTGTTTGAATGACAAATTTTGAGTTTTTGTCCGAGTTGGCGCCCAACTGGGACTTTAAGGTTGAGGTAACACTTACGACGCGGAACGAGTAGCGGACACCGATTATTTCGTGCAAACGCATGAACTTAAAAAAAGGTTGAAAGGTATGTTTTTAAAAAGGTTCAGATAACCGATTATAAAATGGATAAGATAGATCGATAAATAAAACATTTATTAATTGAACATTAAAAAGAATTTTGTTTGAGTTTTGGCTAAATGTGTTTGCCAAAATGCCATTATTACTATTTTTTTTTTAATGACTGAGTTAATATCAATAAAGAAAGAAAGAAAGAATAACATTTATTTGACACAGTTCGTGAAACACAAAACACAAATAATAAATATAAATATGTTTAATCACCAGTAGTAGTGAGTGCCTCACGGCTGCGTCAAAAAGGTTCTTCAGCATTAATGCCAGACAGAAGCTGTCTGACGCTGGTTTTCTAATGAACCTTTAGGGACAAGTGACGGGGAGCACACACAGTTTCAGCATACCTAATACATAATATTTATTAATACGGAAGATTCGCGCATTGACGTGTTTGCGGATACCAGCCAGTATTACCTATTACCTACATAATATTTATACTTAAATAAATAAATAGAGTGGGTTGTTTGAATAAAAAAAATAGTTCTTACTCGTATAATAATTAATAATAAAGACTAAGATGCAAAACAATAATAAATAGTTTGGTTTTGGTGTCCTGGAATACAGGCCTAGAGCTTAGTTTAGGCACCAGTCTCCCACAATATTAGATGTTCATATAAGTTATACATTAAGGGCGACCATACCAAGTTTCTGTTGTGAATCTATCAGATACTGCCGTAAACGTGTTCTGAAAGTGTGGATAGTGCCCAGTGCCCTTAATGGTGGTGGGATATTATTCCACACCTTAGATGCAGCGTATCGGAAAGTGCCTCTGAAAGCCGCTGTCCTATGAGACTGTGTTGCCAGTTGTTGTGCACATTGTCTGGGCGCGCGATCTCGTCTACAATACGTCGTATAAATGAATGCATTCATGTTAAAAAAATATATGTTAGGCCTTTCACATTTAGCCAAAATTCAACCATTAGTTACTATGTTAAACATTGGTTGAGTTACAGATGTTCTATGTCACGAAGTCCGTTTGGCTATGAATGTTGTCAAGCGTGCACATTCACATTGTTTTTGTGTGCGTAACCTCGAGAGCGCTCAGTGTCGATCGGGATACGGTCCGGATCAGTAGTGTTTTTAGTTCGCGCCAAATTGTTTCACGGAGTAAGGTCAGCATGGCAACAAAACGAAGAAGAGTTGTCCATAGTGAGGTAATATTTATTTATACGTTTTCAATTAAAATTTTATACAAATATACTTAATATAGCAATAGAAGTATTTATAAAATGAATGTTTTTTTTGTGTTAAACATTTTATATGTTTATGTTTCTTAATTATTTTGATTACATTTTGTTTTAGGGTCGAAACATGATAGCTAGTGTTTATCATTTTCTGCGAGAAGAATATGAATTTACAAAATCATTCATGGAACCCAACTGTGATTTGTCTCATTTACGAGACGTTACACGGCGTACAGCTGAAGCTACGGGTGTTAGCCAAAAAACAGTTCAAAGATTATTAAAAGAAGAGAAGGAATTGCCATCCACTTCATCAAAATTCACTTCACCTATGAAGAAAAGGAGAAAGCGAGATAATAAAGTGGATATAGATAATTTTACAGCCGATGTGGTTCGCAGTACTGTACAAGATTTCCATATTGTCCATAAAGAAATTCCAAAATTAGCTAAGTTAAGAACAGCATTGAATGAAAAAATCGGATTCGAAGGTTGTTTAGAAACTGTTCGCAAGTTACTATTGAAATTAGGATACAAGTGGCGCAAAACAGAGAACAACCGTAAAGTCTTGACGGAGCGTCATGATATACAAATGTGGTGTTTAAAATATTTAAAAAAGATAACAGAGTACCGCTCTCAAAGTCGGCCCATTGTCTACACCGATGAGAGCTACGTCCTTTCGACACACGTGCAAAACAACACCTGGGCAAAAAAAAGGAAAGCACTCCGTTAGCACAGGCATTCGCTTTACTTTAGTGCACGCGGGAACCAAGGATGGTTTTATTGAAAATGCTTCTTTGGTTTATAAGGTTAACTCAACAGCTGGTGATTATCATTCAAATATGAGCTATGATAACTATGTAAAGTGGCTAAATGAAAAATTGCTTCCCAATTTACCTCCGCGCTCTGTCATTGTCTTAGACAATGCAGCTTATCACAACACACGGGCTGAACGACTACCGACGCAATCTACAAAGAAAGCCGGTATGCAGCAATGGCTCAGGGATAAGGGTAGATATAGCATTTGATGAATCTCTTCTTAAATTGGAATTGTACGATATAATAAAGAACTACAAAGCCCAACACGTAATCTACAAGATTGACGATTTTATAAAGAGCAAGGGTTTTGATGTCTTACGCCTTCACCCAGAATTAAATGCGATTGAAAATATTTGGGGTATCGTTAAAAATTACGTCGCATCTAAAAATATCGAGCAAAACATGACGAATACGGAAAGACTGATCAATGAAAGTTTGGGCCAAGTTAGCAGTGAAACGTGGCAGAAAACTTGTGATCATGTTGAAAAAATTGAAAAAGACTACTTGAAATATTTTGATCTCGATTTAGAATTGATAATCAATGTACAAGATGATTCTGACGACAGCAAAACGGAATCGAAAATTTATCTGATAGTGATTGAATCCTACTTGTTTCGTTTCCATTCTGTAACACCAATGCTTAATTAAATGCCTACATCTTCTTAATATTTTTGTATTTATTGCAACCTAATCTAATTTATTTACAAAAAGTATATACTTTTAAAACCAACATTTTATTTCGATTATTAAATCTCGACTTGAATATACGTCACTACTACAATCAAAGCCGAACGGACTTCGTGAACTAGAATATCTGTAACTACGGATCAAAAAACCAGCCAAAGTCCAGCCGTCTTCGAGTAATCGGGGAACATACATAAAAATAAAATAAAAGATTCCGACGAACTGAGAACCTCCTTTTTTTGAAGTCGGTTAAAAAACATGTGCGGTCGGGGGACCCCCGCCAGGAACGAAGTTCCTTGAGAAAGAGATAGAAAGTCGCATGGAGGGGGACATAACGCTTTTTCGTTACGTGATGATTTCTATCAATTTAGTCCGTCCGCAAGCCGCGTTAAAGAACGTTCACGCGGCTTCCGGCAGGAGTATGTAGTAAACTCAGCTGATGATATGTTTAACAGACTTTATCTAATTATGGCCAGATAAATTGTAATAAAAATGCTTGGAATATCTTATCTTATTATTTTCGGATGATACAAAGTTTTTTGGGAATCACCATGACTAAGTGTCAAGATATCCAAAATGATCAGAGGCGGGTAACACACCTCCGCCGCGAAACCATAGCAGCGAAACTGCAGTAGTTCAATTAAACTGACTCGCAGGATGTTCCGCTACTCGATATCCTTCTCCAGGTCATGGTCTACCCACGCGCCAAATTTCATCCAAATCCGTTCAACCGTTTTCGCTTGAAAGCGTAACAAACAAACTCACTTTCGCATTTATACTAATAGTTAGAATGAAAGCCGAATGCGTATCCCGCAGTTGGCCGCAACAACGGACTAGTCACACGACCAGACGTCCGACCAGTTGCGGTTAAGCTTTATGTGTATTAGTATGAACTACCAAGAATAAGCCACCCTCCAATATACAATACTATTATTATAATGGTATTCTAACGTGTCCGCACTGCGCACGTACCCTGACTACCATAGGTTATATTAGCCACATCAGAACACATGCTCTTATCCTATAGTCGTAAGATACGAAACTCGCACGGGATGTATTATGAACTTCCACATCTTGTTCAGAGCTTCTGCGACCGAGGTGACCACATCCAGTCCCCTACTCATGATCGTGGCGGCGTAGTGCGCAAGATTCTTTAGTTTCAAACAAGACTTACCTGTAATATCTTCATGAGTACCACTCCATCAGAAGAGTGGTCGGTGCCGACGAAGCGAGCGTGAGTGACGGCATCAGCTATGTCTTCAACCGTCGCCGGCACGCTGGGATGGGTTGGATCTATGGCAGAAAAACTATGTTATTATCCCTATACAAAAAGCTGCTAAAACACAACGAGCCTAATTTGACCACAGTAAAAGAATGATTTATCATGTCGTCATCTGCCTAGCCTTTTCCCTACTACGTTAGGACCGGCTTCCAGTGGAGCGACTGGGTAATATCATACCCTTGGTAAGACTCGGGCTTTTTTTGGGGTAACGACAGTCAAAGATCCACGAATGACAGCCGGGACCAAGTTAACGTGCTTTCCGAGGCACGGAAGATGGTCACCCATACACCAACCAATCTCGGCAAGCGTAGCTTAACCTGATGGATTGACCCGTGCGACTGTTATCACTTAGCCAATAATAACATCATTGTTGACTGAACCATTGTTCAAAATCTGTAAATGCACATAAAAAATACTCCAATAGCTAGATGGTCTCCTAAGAACCCGTAACTTACATAAATAGTTAACTAATTGATAAAAAAAATCAAAGTCATTTATTCAAACTAGGCTGAGAATCGGCACTTTTCGAATGTCAAAATTACATAAGATAGTCCCCCAAAATGCCCGCCCTTCACCACTTTCTAGTGCTTTAGCTGAGGAGAAGAAGTGTCGCAACAAAATCCCCAGCAGCACAGCTGTCTGTTCACTTAAAAAAAAAATATTCTATACAACACTGCGCAAAATAATATAAGTATATTACGCAACACAAACATTAAATGAATTAAATTAAATTATTTGCTATAAGTCAGCTACCACATACGATCGACAAAAGCTACGCCTTTCCAATTTTGAAACAATGCTGCTTGCAAGCTGTAAGTGTACTTATGACAAAGTAAAACAAAAGACCATAGGGGCAGGGTTTTTTTCAATGAATAATACACAAAAATCAACTTTAAGGTGTAAAGGCGTTCGTTTTGTCGATAGTACATATACCAAAAACCGGTCAAGTGCGTGTCGGACCACGCACAATGAAGGGTTCCGTAGTTGAGATGAATTTATCCCAAGAACAAACTTAACTATGTAGTTGAAAAACATGTTCTCCTATATTTATATTCCAACTACAAATGTCCATAGTTAAACGAAAAGGATCCAACCCACATTACACCTAATGTGGGTTGGATCCTTTTCGTTTAACTATGGACAAATGTAAGTTTGTACGCACAATATTGAGATATTTACCATGTTATTTTAAGACCATAGACTTCTTATAGGTTTTTCTGTAATCTATAGCTATAGAATTATTATCTGTATTTTTTTTTTCAAAATTTTAAGATCAGTACTTTCGGAGATAAAGGGTAATGGTCAATTTTCGTCTATTTTTTTAAATAACTTTAAAACAGTTTATTTTAAAATTATAAAAAAATATATATTTGAGACCCTCACAGTAAGCTCTTTCATTGGATATATCGCACATTACAGTTTGCAATACTTTTTTTTTATTTTCTTATTTGCCCCGCAAAATTGACCCCCGTATTCAAAATTCATTAATTTACAACACGTCCGTGTTTGGGTCACAGAAATACATACGTGTACCAAATTTCAACTTAATCGATCTATTAGATTGGGAGCAAATTGGCTGTGACAGACGGACAGACACATGAGTGATCCTATAAGGGTTCCGTTTTTCCTTTTGAGGTACGGAACCCTAAAAAAAGAAAAAACTCGAAAACTATACTCAAGCAGAAATAAAAATACAAAACTAAAAACGTAAGCAAAACTTTATACCTATATAAAAGCCACCAGTAATAAAGGGCGTGCCGACTTACATACAGCCGTAATTCGAAGTCACAAATGATAAAACTAGGACCATCAAAGTAAAATAAACAAAGAGTTAATTACTAATAACAAAACAAAACCAAGGTCAGCAAGACGACCAGTCACCGCAAGCAGCACCCGTTCATGAGCATAACGTAAAGATCAGCCATTACCCCCCTCGCCATATTTGCATTGGTGTATCTAGCGCTATTTTCCAGGGGGGGGGGGGGGGGCTGGCCCCCAAAATGCGATGCGATGATAAAATTAATTTTAATTTGTAAATTTCGATCATCAATTTACGGGATGTGAACATGTTTATTTTTATTGATTAATACCAAAGTAGTATTAGATAATAATGTCTTAGGTTTGGAACTCAGTTCTAAAGATAATAAAGCCCACTGTGAAACATCAGTGCCGGTTTTACCACTATCGGCGCCCTGGGCGAGATTTCTGCGGCGCCCCTACAATACCCCGAGAAGTAGAGCTAAAGTGTTTAAGTCTTTATCCCTATGCATTGATATACCTAGTTTAATAACAGGCCTTTGTCAACTTAAGCTGTATAGGGTGAACGCATGAAGTAAGGCCGAGCGAAGCAAGCTCGAAAAATTTTAGAACCCTTCTCGGATATGTTGAATTTTTCTTTTGAACGTTACAGAATTAGGAAAACGCTGGACACAAGAGCGAGCTAGAAAATTTTAGCACCCTGTCACGGAAAGCTTAGGTTTCTTTTGTCCATTCTTACAGAATAAAGAGTACTTTGTTGACTTATGCAGAAATGTTTGAGAACTTATACATCGTAGGATGCCAGAGCGAGCGAAGCTAGATCAGAAATTGTTGGCATCCTCGGCTAGGTTTTCATTTGGCCATTTCTATAGATATATCAGTAACTTTTCGACTTGTGCAGAAAAGTTGGAGAAATAAGAGAACTTAGGAGAATAAGAAAACTACCGCAAGCAGTGACATCTAAGGGAGCATGACGAACTTGCTGCCGGTTGCTCAGGCAAGAATACTATGAACAATTGTCGCAATCACTAGCTAACTACATATTGCAATACCACTCATAAAAAAAAAACACTGCTAACTGCCGAGCCTACAGTTTTAAGCACCTCTTTGTCTAAATTTTAGATAAAGAGGTGCTTAAAACTGTAGACGTTTTAGATTCTAAAACGATGTTAGATCCTAGATTTCTAACATTTGGTAAGGCAAACTTTATACGTAGTCGGGCCATAAGTTCTGTCACATAGGTAAAATTTCCAATTTAGAATGCAAGCCGAGGAAAATATTATGGGCATTCGAAATTTGAATATTTAAAGAAACTAAAAACAAAGGCTTTTTGGAATTTTGGTCATTTTCTAAAATGCAGTGGACGCGCAAAGACAGAGTCGCAGTAATTGCATTGCATCGTTGCGGTCACGCGCCAACTGAGATTTTCAAACTGCTGAAAAATTTGAAAATTCCACTGAGATTTATTTATCGTACTATCAAACGATTCAGGAAAGATTCAAGATTAGAAGATAAACAAAGGAGCGGTCGACCTCGTACTATTCGGACTCCTGCGGTCATCAAAGCAATGAAGGCGCGCATCCAACGAAATCCTGTCCGCAAGCAAAAAATGTTGGCTCTGCAGATGGGACTAAGCAGAACTACTGTTAAAAGGGTGTTCAATGAAGACCTAGGACTGCGTGCTTATAGAAAAAAAAACAGCACATCTTCTTAACGCACGGCTGAAGAAATTCACACTCGAAAGAAGCCGGGTTTTGTTAAGGCAGTACGCGAGAAAAAAAATACCGCGAAAGACTTTTTTCAGACGAAAAAATTTTTAATGTTGAGGAGAGTTTCAAGAAACAAAATGATAAAGTGTATGCACACTCTAGTGAAGAAGCGAGCAGACGTGTGCCACGTGTTCAGCGTGGTCATCACCCTTCGGCATTTATGGTTTGGCTTGGGGTGTCCTATTTGGGTCCAACGGAGGTGTCTTTTTGTGAAAAAGGAGTGAAAACCATTGCCCTTGTATATCAAAACACAGTCCTAACAAACATTGTGGAACCTCTTTCACAAACAATGTTTGAAAACAAGCACTGGGTATTCCAGCAGGATTCTGCCGCGGCTCATAAGGCGAAAAGTACCCAAAACTGGCTCACAACCCGTGGAATCGACTTTATCAGGCATGAGTATTGGCCCTCATCCAGTCCAGACTTGAATCCCTTGGATTACAAAATATGGCAGCACTTAGAGGAGAAGGTCTACACTAAACCCCATAACAACTTGCGAGTCACTTAAAGCATCCCTGATTAAAGCAGTCGCCGATATTGACATGAACGTCGTGCGTGCTTTGATTGATGACTGGCCTTGCAGATTGAAGGCTTGTATCGAAGCAAGAGGAGGACATTCTGAGTAATTTTAATGTGGTGTAAATCTGTATTTTATACCCTTTCATTTGATGTCTAAATCGTTGTAGTGCATAACTGACATAACTTATGACCAGACTACGTACATTTCGTTTTCTTGGCATTGAGAACTAAGTTATTTGTCGTAAACCAATCCGTAGCCATTGCATCCTGAGAACCATTCTCAGGACAACGAGAATAGTTGCACTATTGGTGTAATTTGGAAATAACAATGACTTGTAGTAGTTTTCTTGGAGTTTGGCTCAGATAAGTACTGCCACTGTCCATAGAATCTTTCTATTTTTTTTTAAATCCCGTACATGATTTAAAAAGGAATAGTTTTCAGGCGATCCTAATATTGATGTATTTTAGAGAGGGATGTTTTTTTACGATAAGAGAAAGGAAATGTGGGGAAAAAATCCACAGCTTAATCAAATACTGATTTCAATAACAAGTGTATTATAAAGTAATGCTTTTTTATCTTCTAATGTACTGACTCACTAGCTGTGCCCACAACTCCATTTTAATTCTGTATTTTTTTTTTTTTTCATTAACAGATAGTGATTCAAGAGGAAAGTTTATACATATAGATTTCCGACATCCATGAGGAGGAAGCCACGGGCAAAAGCTAGTTTAAAATATAAAATAAATAGTAGCCCACAGGTATCGGGAACAAGCTACCGACGGTCAGGGCTCCACAGAGAAGAACCGCATAACGATACAAGCGGTGCGGTATTTAGAAGAAGTACTGCTTTCTAAATCAAGCCTTTAGAAGTATGTTTATTTTTATTAATGTGCATAAATGTGGAGAAACTGTTTCAAATACTTTTTACTGACAAGACTGTGTTGGTTTATGTTGAATTTCGCCAGAAATGTGCTCTTCCCAATAATAAATATCTACTTTATTTAGGAGACTTACATAATAATAATTTTTTTGTGTGATGTGTGATTTTTTTGTGAAAGTGGCGCCAGTGACAGAAAAGTTGAAAGGAAATCGTTTGGCTTGGTATGGGCATGTGATGAGAAGGGACGAAACGCATGTGACACAAAGAGTGATGAATATACATGTTGATGGATGGAGAGGGAGAGGAAGGCCGAAGAAAAGATGGATGGAATGTGTAAAGAATGATATGAAAGAGAAGGGAGTGAATGATAGTGTGACGGTTGACAGGGGAGAATGGAAGAAGAAAACATGTTGCGCCGACCCCAAGTAACATGGGATAAGGGCAGGAAGATGACATAATAATAATTTTTTTATTTAATAGGCTGCCCCCATCAAATTTATATAGTAAGTATGTCAATACTTTAACAGAACCAAATTGCTATTTTATTTCACTTTAATTCTATTCAGATTGGGAATAACTAGGATAAATGAAAGGGTACAATTACTTACCTATGAGACCATAAGATAAAAACTTGTGTATGGCAGAAAGAGCTAGACTAGTGACAGGACCAGTGGTCTCCTTGCTTCTTATCACTTCTAGGAACGGGCTCAGGTATGTCGCGGGGTCCAAAAGCCGCAAATCATCCACTTGGTTCAAGATAGTCTTAAGATCTTGGAAGGTTCTCATCAGTACATCATACTCCTCGTTTGGGAATGAGTGTGAGCCCCACCGTGTACTCCGTCGCATGGCAGTGACGAGCATTGCCATCTCGCCCTGCACCACGAAGATTCCATTCCCAGGTAGTGACATTTTGCTAATTTTTTACACTACAAACTTATCACCATCAACAACTTCTTCCACTTTATTTATTTGAGCAATTAACGACAACCCACATATTTACATCACGTGGAGTGCAGTGTCACACACTTCAAAATACTTAATTTTATTACAATACTCGCAAATACCGACCTAAATTTTACAAAAATCAATGAAAATTCACAATTTGATTAGCAGATTCCATCACGATCATGTTGACGTTTCAGAATTTTAGTTTTTCTGATCGCCACTAGATGGAGTAAATCACTAGAGGTGTACGACCATTCAGTAGTGTACTAACTTGATGAAAAGATGACAGAATAAAAATCAGTTTCATATTAGTCGATTTTATCAAGTTTTACTCAATGAATCACTAGACATTTCGTGGAACGGGGTTATTTTTATACTTTTTTTATTTTTTTTTGTTAGTTTGGTAATATTGCTAAGAAAGATGGTTGACGGTGTTACACTTTTCTGACAAAATTTTGGAAAACTTAATCTTTTTGTTATTCTCGTCGTTCTAAACATTGTTTTTCCCCGTCGTATGTAACTGTAAGTAGCCGATAATTTTATTTATAGTGCTTTGGCATGTTTGAACTTTTCCTGAGGGCCATACGCGATGAATGTGCGTTGTCACGCGTGCAATGGCTATCGACACAGATTTGACATTTTATTCTTTTTGTGTTACTGCGGTTATTCTTACCACATGTATCTTGTTACGTATTGCAGGCGGTTACATTGAGACGTGACAATGGTTAAGAAAAAGAGACAGAGCGACCCTGGTGAGAATGGCGACGAATCTACGGAGTCTTGCGACGAAAACGTCAAGTCCGCATGTCCTCATGTAGCCAAAGCTGTAGACCTGACCCAGCTAAAGAAGGCGCTAAAAACGGGCGGCTTCCAGAAGGAGTGCTCAGAGTGCAAGAAATCTTCCAAAAACGAGGTCTCTGACCCCGACTATGAGGAAGACCTTTCATTGTGGATGTGCTTGCGCTGTGGCACGCAGCTCTGTGGCCGAACGTGCAACAAGCACGCACTGAACCACTTCAAAACTCCTCGCTCTGACTGCCATGCACTCACAGCCAACACAACAACATGGGATGTTTACTGCTACAACTGCAACAATGAAGTTACCGCTTCAAGTGCTAAAAAGCTCCACGAGTGTGTAGAATACCTTAAAAAGCAAGCAGTTGGTGGTGGGAATGCTAAATCACTCCCTCCAATTGAACTGCCTTATAGTCAGGACACTAAAACTGACATACCAACTATAGAAACTATTATTAAAATTGACCCACTATCAAAAGGAAAGGACAAAGCTATGTTTAGTTTACCGAGGGTTAGAGGACTTACAAATCTAGGGAATACTTGCTTCTTCAATTCAGTCATGCAATGTTTGGTGCAGACACCCTATTTGTTGCAAGTTCTCCAAGAGATGGCTAATCCTGGTGAAAGGTTTACCTTGCCTGGTGGGAAGTTGAAGCTGAAACCTGATGGGGACGATGGAAAGGAGGTGGACCTACCTCCAATCACTGGTCAACTGGCTGAGTGGGGCTCCTTAACTCGCACATTGTCAGAAACTTTGAGTGAATTACAAGCAGGTATGTATTTATTGATTTATAGTCTAATTCCCTTTTAAAACCTTGGTATTATTGCTGCATAACTATCTATGTGGCATAGAAATTGAATCTTTTAGTAACTGAATTACAATACCTACTTAAAATGTTTATGAATGCATATAACCTGATTACAGTAATGTTTAGCGACATAACCTGATTTTGACATTCAACCTCTCAACTGCTGGAAACGCAGATCAATCCAAGACACAGTGCCTTTTTAATTATTTCAACCCTTAACACATTCAGTGCGGCAGACACACATGCGCGTTTTCATAAACGTGCATGTGTGTCTGTCGCACTGAATGTGTTAATCTACATGTTTATTGATCTTGACCATAACAATAACATGTACAAATGAGCATGCTACATAAATGTATTATAAATAGATAATAATAATATATCTTATACAGATGACTTTCTGCATTAAAGAAATCAAAAACTAGTTTAATGTAGATTATAACAAAAACTGAGCCGTTTTTTCCTACAATAAATTCAAGGTTGCATACTGTTGCTGTAAGAAACTGCAGTTGTTATGGCTGCAATCATTGCTAAACATTTGAGATTGCTTTCCATATAAAGTGCAGCATATCTATAATTATACAGCTAGTATTAAAACATCTGTTCTTTACCCCAAACATTTTTCTGGCTAAGATTCTTTCTTATAATATATATTTTTATAAGTCACTGATTGCACTATAAATTAATTACAATAATTTAATGAGTTCCTTTGTCCTTAATAAACATTAGTATGTGTCATACTGTTATAAACAAAAGCTTTGTTTCATTGCAGTACTTAACAATGATTTATTTTGATTTTGCTACTATTGTGTAGAACATAGTTTCCCAAACTTTTATGGACTACTGCCACCCTTTACAAGCAAAAAAAATACAACACCCCTTTACATAATAGTTAATTATACCAATTTTATATGTCTGTCTATTATCTAGTTTTAATCACAAATTAATAATTAATTCTCTGTCTCTCTCTGTAATCATGCCACACGGGGCAGTACGGGCAGTACTGCCCCGTGTGCCCCTTTGGGAACCTATGGTATAGACTATAGAAGAATGTTTAATCATCTTTCATTTCTTCTTGAAGACCTCTTGCAAGAGTCAATCAATCCTAGACTCGTTTAACTATAGTAAACAAGCTATCCAAGTGTCAACCTTTTAAGGGGTCATTGTACATATCATTATTAACAACTTTTACTATAGGACCAAACTGAAATTGCGAAATAAAAATCTCAGCTGTTCCCTACATTTTCACAAATTATGCAAACATAAATGTACTGAACAGCTGATTTTTTTTTCGGGATTTCAGGTTTGTTCCCATAGTAAAAGTTGTTCATAATGATGAGTAAATTGATCCCTTATAAGTTTGACACTGCTACTTACACTTACACCCTGTATAAATGAAACATGCCTACATTATGTTGTCAACATGTCTCTAAGTATAATTTGGAGCCCACTTCATAGGTTACCTATATTTAGAATGTGACCTGATTTCACGCTTCCACTGTCTAACCTAACAGTCTGGACATGCTTTAAAAATATTATGGAGATTTTTTACACCAAAACTTTGCAAGCATTCAGTAATAATTAAAAGTATTGAATTATTATGTTTAACAATATTGTAATACATCATCTGCCTAGCCTTTTCCCGACTATGCTAGGGTCGGCTTCCAGTCTAACCGGGTGCAGCTGAATAGCAGTCGTTTACGTGAAGCTACTGTTTATCTAACCTCCACAACTCGGTTACTGGGTAATATGATACTTCTTGGGAAGTCTGGTTGCCAGACTTTCGGGCTTCTGTCATGCTGGATCGTAACAATTGTCAAAGATCTTCGAATGACAGCTGGGACCAATGGCTTTCGGACGCATGGCATTGTAATAGTCAAGAAATATTCTAAAACATTTTAGAAACTTTAATTTTGCTCCTATCATTGTTTTGGATTTTATTTTAATTCTCCTTAAGCTTTTAGTAATATGTACTAAATTACTAGTTATATGTGATGACTAAATTGGACAGAATGTCTTTATTTAAATATATAATTCTTCCATACGTGTGTAGATCACTGAACTCCTAAATGGCTGGACCGATTTTGATTATTTTTTCTGTGTGTGTTTGAGTGGGTTTCCTGGTTGGTTTAGATTTACAATTTGACTCGGTAGGTGGCACTGTTGAGGCAGGACAACGCAAACGTCTGTCAAGTGCACTAGTAATATTATAAAATATGTTGGCCTGTAATAAGTACACAACACAAGAAAAGTGTGTTCTCAGATAATGAAAGTTTTAGATAATTTACTTTTTCACTATGTTCTCTTCCACTAACATTCAGTGATCTCTTCAATTATTTTCATAGTCATCATGGAAAGGTGCAAGTGGTATAATTATTTGACAATTATGTTATCTCAAACATTTACGTAAGTATTCTGATATAGATGAGATAACAAATAAATATTAGGAATATTTGTTATCATTGACCTTGGATCAATAACCTTAAACTTGCAATAAAATAATCTTTAATAATGACCGTTGGCCTATCTGACTTTGTCTCATAGAGGAGGTTCAAATTTTCGCGTCAAATCATTGATGAACAATGAAAAGGTAGATATTTTTAGTTTAAACTAGCTTTTGCACAAGGCTTCGCCCGTGTGGAAGTCGGAAATTATCCCACGGGAACGTACTACCGAGATAAAAAGTATCCTATGTCCTAATCCAGGTCACGGTCTACCCATGTGCCAGATTCAAATCCGTTCAGCCGCTTTAGCGTGAATGTGTAACAAACAAACAAACTCACTATCGCATTTATTATATTAGTTAGGATTAGGTTGTTGTTACGTGTTTGTTTATATCTCTCCTTTGACTTTGCCCTAGTCTGGTTAAGATGAAGAGAGGACAGAGAGATCTCATATTAGCTAGGATTAGGTTGTTGTTACGTGTTTGTTTATATCTCTCCTTTGGCTTTGCCCTAATCTGGTTAAGATGAAGAGAGGACAGAGAGATCTCATATTAGCTAGGATTAGGTTGTTGTTACGTGTTTGTTTATATCTCTCCTTTGGCTTTGCCCTAGTCTGGTTAAGATGAGAGGACAGAGAGATCTCATATTAGTTAGGATTAGGTTGTTGTTACGTGTTTGTTTATATCTCTCCTTTGGCTTTGCCCTAGTCTGGTTAAGGTGAAGAGAGGACAAAGAGATCTCATATTAGTTAGGATTAGGTTGTTGTTACGTGTTTGTTTATATCTCTCCTTTGGCTTTGCCCTAGTCTGGTTAAGGTGAAGAGAGGACAGAGAGATCTCATATTAGTTAGGATTAAGTTGTTGTTACGTGTTTGTTTATATCTCTCCTTTGGCTTTGCCCTAGTCTGGTTAAGATGAAGAGAGGACAGAGAGATCTCATATTAGCTAGGATTAGGTTGTTGTTACGTGTTTGTTTATATCTCTCCTTTGGCTTTGCCCTAATCTGGTTAAGATGAAGAGAGGACAGAGAGATCTCATATTAGCTAGGATTAGGTTGTTGTTACGTGTTTGTTTATATCTCTCCTTTGGCTTTGCCCTAGTCTGGTTAAGATGAGAGGACAGAGAGATCTCATATTAGTTAGGATTAGGTTGTTGTTACGTGTTTGTTTATATCTCTCCTTTGGCTTTGCCCTAGTCTGGTTAAGGTGAAGAGAGGACAGAGAGATCTCATATTAGTTAGGATTAGGTTGTTGTTACGTGTTTGTTTATATCTCTCCTTTGGCTTTGCCCTAGTCTGGTTAAGGTGAAGAGAGGACAGAGAGATCTCATATTAGTTAGGATTAGGTTGTTGTTACGTGTTTGTTTATATCTCTCCTTTGGCTTTGCCCTAGTCTGGTTAAGGTGAAGAGAGGACAGAGAGATCTCATATTAGTTAGGATTAGGTTGTTGTTACGTGTTTGTTCATATCTGTCCTTTGGCTTTGCCCTAGTCTGGTTAAGGTGAAGAGAGGACAGAGAGATCTCATATTAGTTAGGATTAGGTTGTTGTTACGTGTTTGTTCATATCTCTCCTTTGGCTTTGCCCTAGTCTGGTTAAGGTGAAGAGAGGACAGAGAGATCTCATATTAGTTAGGATTAGGTTGTTGTTACGTGTTTGTTTATATCTCTCCTTTGGCTTTGCCCTAGTCTGGTTAAGGTGAAGAGAGGACAGAGAGATCTCATATTAGTTAGGATTAGGTTGTTGTTACGTGTTTGTTCATATCTCTCCTTTGGCTTTGCCCTAGTCTGGTTAAGGTGAAGAGAGGACAGAGAGATCTCATATTAGTTAGGATTAGGTTGTTGTTACGTGTTTGTTTATATCTCTCCTTTGGCTTTGCCCTAGTCTGGTTAAGATGAGAGGACAGAGAGATCTCATATTAGTTAGGATTAGGTTGTTGTTACGTGTTTGTTTATATCTCTCCTTTGGCTTTGCCCTAGTCTGGTTAAGATGAGAGGACAGAGAGATCTCATATTAGTTAGGATTAGGTTGTTGTTACGTGTTTGTTCATATCTGTCCTTTGGCTTTGCCCTAGTCTGGTTAAGGTGAAGAGAGGACAGAGAGATCTCATATTAGTTAGGATTAGGTTGTTGTTACGTGTTTGTTCATATCTGTCCTTTGGCTTTGCCCTAGTCTGGTTAAGGTGAAGAGAGGACAGAGAGATCTCATATTAGTTAGGATTAGGTTGTTGTTACGTGTTTGTTCATATCTGTCCTTTGGCTTTGCCCTAGTCTGGTTAAGGTGAAGAGAGGACAGAGAGATCTCATATTAGTTAGGATTAGGTTGTTGTTACGTGTTTGTTCATATCTCTCCTTTGGCTTTGCCCTAGTCTGGTTAAGATGAATAGAGGACAGAGAGATCTCATATTAGTTAGGATTAGGTTGTTGTTACGTGTTTGTTTATATCTCTCCTTTGGCTTTGCCCTAGTCTGGTTAAGATGAAGAGAGGACAGAGAGACCTCATATTAGTTAGGATTAGGTTGTTGTTACGTGTTTGTTTATATCTCTCCTTTGGCTTTGCCCTAGTCTGGTTAAGATGAAGAGAGGACAGAGAGATCTCATATTAGTTACGATTAGGTTGTTGTTACGTGTTTGTTTATATCTCTCCTTTGGCTTTGCCCTAGTCTGGTTAAGATGAAGAGAGGACAGAGAGACCTCATATTAGTTAGGATTAGGTTGTTGTTACGTGTTTGTTTATATCTCTCCTTTGGCTTTGCCCTAGTCTGGTTAAGATGAAGAGAGGACAGAGAGATCTCATATTAGTTACGATTAGGTTGTTGTTACGTGTTTGTATATATCTCTCCTTTGGCTTTGCCCTAGTCTGGTTAAGATGAAGAGAGGACAGAGAGATCTCATATTAGTTAGGATTAGGTTGTTGTTACGTGTTTGTTCATATCTCTCCTTTGGCTTTGCCGTAGTCTGGTCAAGATGAAGAGAGGACAGAGAGATCTCATATTAGTTAGGATTACGTTGTTGTTACGTGTTTGTTTATATCTCTCCTTTGGCTTTGCCGTAGTCTGGTCAAGATGAAGAGAGGACAGAGAGATCTCATATTAGTTAGGATTAGGTTGTTGTTACGTGTTTGTTTATATCTCTCCTTTGGCTTTGCCGTAGTCTGGTCAAAATGAATAGAGGACAGAGAGATCTCATATTAGTTACGATTAGGTTGTTGTTACGTGTTTGTATATATCTCTCCTTTGGCTTTGCCCTAGTCTGGTTAAGATGAAGAGAGGACAGAGAGATCTCATATTAGTTAGGATTAGGTTGTTGTTACGTGTTTGTTCATATCTCTCCTTTGGCTTTGCCCTAGTCTGGTTAAGGTGAAGAGAGGACAGAGAGATCTCATATTAGTTACGATTAGTTTGTTGTTACGTGTTTGTATATATCTCTCCTTTGGCTTTGCCCTAGTCTGGTTAAGATGAAGAGAGGACAGAGAGATCTCATATTAGTTAGGATTAGGTTGTTGTTACGTGTTTGTTCATATCTCTCCTTTGGCTTTGCCCTAGTCTGGTTAAGGTGAAGAGAGGACAGAGAGATCTCATATTAGTTACGATTAGTTTGTTGTTACGTGTTTGTATATATCTCTCCTTTGGCTTTGCCCTAGTCTGGTTAAGATGAAGAGAGGACAGAGAGATCTCATATTAGTTAGGATTAGGTTGTTGTTACGTGTTTGTTTATATCTCTCCTTTGGCTTTGCCGTAGTCTGGTCAAGATGAAGAGAGGACAGAGAGACCTCATATTAGTTAGGATTAGGTTGTTGTTACGTGTTTGTATATATCTCTCCTTTGGCTTTGCCCTAGTCTGGTTAAGATGAAGAGAGGACAGAGAGATCTCATATTAGTTAGGATTAGGTTGTTGTTACGTGTTTGTTCATATCTCTCCTTTGGCTTTGCTCTAGTCTGGTTAAGGTGAAGAGAGGACAGAGAGATCTCATATTAGTTACGATTAGGTTGTTGTTACGTGTTTGTATATATCTCTCCTTTGGCTTCGCCCTAGTCTGGTTAAGATGAAGAGAGGACAGAGAGATCTCATATTAGTTAGGATTAGGTTGTTGTTACGTGTTTGTTTATATCTCTCCTTTGGCTTTGCCGTAGTCTGGTCAAGATGAATAGAGGACAGAGAGATCTCATTTTAGTTATGATCAGGTTGTTGTTACGTGTTTGTTTATATCTCTCCTTTGGCTTTGCCGTAGTCTGGTCAAGATGAATAGAGGACAGAGGAATCTCATATTAGTTAGGATTAGGTTGTTGTTACGTGTTTGTTTATATCTCTCCTTTGGCTTTGCCGTAGTCTGGTCAAGATGAATAGAGGACAGAGGAATCTCATATTAGTTAGGATTAGGTTGTTGTTACGTGTTTGTTTATATCTCTCCTTTGGCTTTGCCGTAGTCTGGTCAAGATGAAGAGAGGACAGAGAGATCTCATATTAACTGTTGTGATTGCTCAACCAAATAATTTAATAGGTAGGTAACATAAGAAAAATAAAAATAAAGTATTTTGTTAAAAATGAGCTCTTTCCTTTAGTTTGCCCTATGTCATTACTTCCCAGAATTCGATCCTTATTAGCGACACTATCGAATGGTGTAATAAGTGTTTTTTTTTTTCAAAATCAACGGGTTCGATTCCTGGGTAGAAATATTGATTTTTCAGAAACCCAATGATGCTGTTTTAGTTTTCATCAAAATCAAGCCCGAGACTCCTTTGAGTACTTTTGGCTATTCCTCATAGTTTCGAATTGGCCATCCACGCCTACTTGAAAAATTCACCCCGTATATTAATTGCCTACATGAACATGTGCACGCACATGTCTGCTAACCTGATACATGATCCATCAACCTTGTCCGCCAGTGTAGCTAAAATACTGTTAGGGCTACCCCTGAATCGCTGCAACATCGATGCACACCGTTTGCGTATGAAAGTCATCTATTCGCGCTTCCGCAAACATGCCCGATGCACTGCAAAACCAAGGCAGCCCCAAAAATATCCTCAGCGTATTATTATACCGCACGCGCAGAGCGTTGTAGTCCTTCAAAAAAATAAAATACAGTTCTCAAAAAATTTTGATGTACTGAGTTTCGATCAACAATACCAACATTGGTGATCGAAGGCTGTGATACTTAAGATTCTAACACGTAACTACGGCTCTTTACTGATATGTATGTAAATGCGCCATGGTCAACAGACATTGGACATTATGTATGTACATTTGATATAAATAACGTATTCACTGTAATGGTACTTTTCCTGTGGACGTGGCCTTTTTATGAGCAGGTACCTAGATGTTAACTTTCTTTTTATTAGTTATTTTTTTTAAATATTTTTATGACATGCTTTTATTGGCCTATTTATTTTAATTATATTTTGTGGCTAAGTAATAACAGCCGCACGGGTCGATAGATCAGGTTATGTTACTAGCCGCAGTTGGTCTGTGGATGGATGACCATCTTTGCATTCCAAGACCCCCCTTCGTGCCTCGGAAACCACGTTAAGCCGTTGGTTCCGGCTGTCATTCGCGGATCATTGAGAGTCGTTACGTGTCGTCAAAAGCCCAAAAGTCTGACAACCAGTCATACCAAGGGGTATCGTAATACCTAGTAACTGGGTTGTGGAGGTCAGATAGGCAGTCGCTCCATGTAGAACACTGGTATTCAGTTGCATCCGGTTAGACTGGAAGACGACCCCAACACAGTTGGGTAAAGACTAGGCAGATGATGATTTTAATTATATTTTTAAGGCACAAAACTACCTACAGTAAGCACGTCGATGGTAGCAAAACTAGTATAAGCTTGTCTTTTATTCTATTGAAACACCGTACTGCGCAAGACCAGTACCCTAATTGCGTAACACGCCATCAGTCGCAATAGGTTTCATTTTGACAGTTCAACAACATTCATTGCGATGTTTACGTTGTTCAGCAAACAAAACTTTCGAACATATGAACAGCAATTTGCTTTAAAATGATTCAGATTCCAGTCGATAGTGTGTTACGCAATTCGGGTGCAGGTCAAGATCAGCGTTACCACTGACTTGCGGTCGACGGTCAATTACAATTGATCAATTGCCATCAATTTCTATTGTAGTAATATTGTCAATGGCTTCAATTGCAATTGATCGTTTCGGGGACTCTTAAACTCTTCATTTACAAATTACGTCCACTAAAATTACGACTATCGATTTTCTTTTCATCAAATTTCAATCTCTTTAGCTATGCTAAGTTAATTAAGAATTAGTTTAGGTTGCTTCGAGCTTAGAACTAAACCGCGACATCACATTGCCGAAATCCTTTTACGCGTTGCGTATTCGCACTCGGTTGTGAGTTTCAGTACTTACATAAAAACAACATCTGTTATCTTCTCATCCAATCTGTTGGACGTGCCAGCGGCTACGACTACCATCGAATTTTACTGTCCGGCAGTCCGAATTTTTACGGTCCGATATGGCACGACGTACACTTATATTCTAGTTTGTGCACTATACCTACGTAACTTTACCGTCCGACATTTTACTTTTCCCCATTCCAGATCGTACTCATCGTTCCTAGCGTAATTACGCGTGCGTGGCGTGTAGTTTCAAAGACAACTGCGCCGCACCGATCCGAGTAAAGACGGACAAGTGCACAAGCCTATCATCCGTTTTTTTTTCACGCCACTTCGGACCCTAAAAAATCGGACTGCCGGACAGTAAAATTCCTTGTAGTGCACAAACGCCCTATGTCACGTCACGAGCCGGACGTATTATTAATGTTATTCCGGTATCGGAGGATGTACTTGGACAAAACCTGCCAAGATTCGTTCAAATGGCTCAAATTAATAATAATTGAAAGAGGTCTGGAATTATAAACGTTGTCATGTATACAGGGTGTATAATACATTGTTATTGCATGCAAAAACAATTTATTAATACCCATAATTATAATCTATTATTATTAAAATTCATTATTTCCTGCTACTGAACGGAGTTTGTCATGGTGAAATGCTACACCCGGGGGTTTCCTGAAAATCCTACCGACTAAAACCCCCACGGTCTTCCATCCACGTTTTTCCTGAAACTCTCTGGTGTCGTCTTGTAAACATGGGCATAACCACAAAAATTTAATTGTAAATATAAAATTCTCGTGTATCTGGTTACGTAGCGTAACCCTGAGTTACGCGTTTTCCTTACCGTTTGCATGAATGCTCATAATCATACTAGGTACGTGCGTAATTATGTCCTCGCCTTGATCGACTGGTATAGAAGTATATATTCAGGAATTTAAAATATGTGTAGGTACTATATTCAAAGAATTTGTTATAATATATGGTGTGTCATGGTGGCCCAAAGGTTTTAGGCCTCATTTACGGAGACGCGGGGCGGCGCGGCCTCCACTAAATGCAAATATATGGCGTTGTAAGAGAGCGTTTACGGAGAAGCGATTTTACAGGCGTTTGCTTAAAATGCAGGCGGAGCCCGCGGATGGCATCGCCGCGTCGCACGCGACGTTTATCGCGGCGGCGCACGCGGCTTCGCACGCCCCGCGTCTTCGTAAACAACATCGTACCTTGCCATATGTTTTACGCGGGCCGCTGCGCGCGTCGCCTCTCCGTAAACGAAAAACTCGTTCAACGCGCCGCGAGACGTCACGCAACACGCGTCGCACGACGCGCCGCGTCTCCGTAAATAAGCCCTTAGGACTGTTTCGTGACCACATGTTGCGGTTTCGAAAACTGGAAAGTAGATGATATGACTTTTTTTAATTTCTTATTTTGTATTTGATTCGTTCAAGACGCTATTAACTTCTTTAAATGTAATCCCCGAAGGGTTAGGCAGACGTGTACCTATAGTACACCCACATTTCGCCAGATATGTTTAAGTCCCATGTAATAGGGGGCGAGCCTGTTGTCATCAACCGGACAGAAATCCAGACTCCGAACTGCTACTGAAGAATTCCTAATAGAAAAACCCAATAATACTTTATCTGGGAATCGAACCCAGAATCTCGTGCTCACCACTACACCAATGAGTTTTCAATATTTAATTTTCAGAAATTGCTATCACACAGTACTGAGATTATTATGATGCTGGTGATCAATTTCTTTAGCTTATATAAAAATACCTTTTTATGGTTCCGTATCTCAAAAGGAAAAAACGGAACCCTTATAAGATCACTCGTGTCTATCTGTCCGTCTGTCACAGCCAATTTGCTCCGAATCTAATGGACCGATTAAGTTGAAATTTTTATTATGAATTTCTGTGACCCAAACACGGATTTGTAACGTAAATAAATGAATTTTAAATATGTTTCAAAGTTATTTAAGGAGATAGACGAAAATTGACCATTTATCTCCGAAACTACTGAGTCTAAAATTTTGAAAAAAAAATACAGAAAATAGTTCTAAACCTATCAACTACAGGGAAACCTATAAGAAGTCTATGGTCTTAAAATAACATGGTAAATCTCTCAATATTGTGCGTACATACTTACAATTGAAATGTATGGGAGAACATGTTTGTCATCTACAATGTTTGTTTTTTGATTAAATTCATCCCAACTACGGAACCCTTCATTGTGCGTAGTCCGACATGCACTTGGCCGGTTTTTTTTTCATGATACATGATATAGGTACTGCAGCAATTTTAATAATTCATTGTCTATTGATTTTGTGATACATTTCTATTCAATGAGGGTTGTGGGTAGTTTCTCAGGTGTCCTGTAGCATGACCTAGAAAGAAATACCTTACTAAGTACATATATTTTATCATTAAATACAAATACCATCAATGCACGATCACGACACGAAGCCGGCGTAACTCTGATCTACCATAGGCCTTAGAAAATTGGTTGGGTATTCTTGATCTATTCTAGGTATTATTCAAGACTGGAAGCCGACGAACATAATATAGTTGGGAAAAGGCCTAGCTAGGAGAGTATGATGATGTGACCTAACAAAATTATTTACCTCTCTATCATTGACCAGTTTCGTACCCTTCCTTTGAACAAAACCTGGCTTTAAATTATTTTCTACTAGGTGACCTGACAGACGTCCTGTCCAAATTTGATATCTGAGAAAATTAATTTTCTTCATAATTTTTTTTTTGTGTATTTTTCCGATGTTTTAATAGTTGTTTTGCTATTCGGGACGGATACAAATACAACCAATCAAAAACCATGAAAATCGGTCCAGCCGTTCTCGAGTTATAAGTGTTTGAACAAATCCGACTTTTTATTTTTTTATTTATTTATTCAACCATTTATGTACACACAAATAAACAGACAAGAAAAAAGGAACAGAAAAATACGTACAAAGGTGATGCTAATTTCTAAAGAAATCTCTTGCAGCATACCTACGACAGGACAAGAAATAAAATACATAAACTCTAAAAAAAAAAAAATATCATAGCAAATAAAACATATAATAAATACTTAAATACATATACATACATACTTTTAGAATAAATATCACTAAAATAACTAAAAACTATGACGAAATGGAAAGATAGTGCTCTTTCACTCTTCTTTTAATACATTAGGCGCGGCAGACGCACATGCGCGTTTTCGGACGTTCACCAGGTGCTTGACGGCGCGTATGCGCGTCCATACAATTTACATAACTTTCTTCGAGTGCGGCGCGCCGCACCTGTGCGTTCGTTGTGCATCTCTATTGTTTCGAAAACATCGTAAAATAAGGGTCGGTAAGGGTGTCTACACCCAAGATATTTTTTGCACGCACCCGAGCGTTTGCCACACAGGATTAGTGTAGCATAAAGAGCGTTTGCATACTTTTCGCTAAGAATTAAGCAGATAATGTGTTAAATACTGCAACAGTTTGGCAGCCCCTAATGTCAGGCGGAAGTCTCTGGACTTTGTTTTATATAATATAGATACCTAACTTAAAATAACGTTAGTTACTGTATTTTTGCAGGTGAAGGCGGAGTGTATACTCCTCGGAAGCTGTTGTCTGCGCTGGTGAACAAACTGCCGCAGTTCGGTGGCGGCGATCAACATGATGCTCATGAGCTGCTCAGGCATTTGCTTGAAGCTGTCAGGTATGATATTGGACATTATTCGCCAACGTGGTGTTCACAAGAATCACTATTTAGGGCTTTGGGTCTAAACCCAATGCTTAATCATTCGGTGGTTTTACTCTTAAAGTGAAACCGTCGAATTATCAGTAAGTACATAACCACTCAAGTAGAGTAGGACTGCCTTGAGGCGCTACTCTTGAGCTGTGCTGTATATGCATCTGAATGTTCATGCAGCATTGGTGTGTTCCAATTTAAATGGCATATCAAATGGATGCTGCTGAAATTAGGTACCTTTAAATTTAAAACATATACTGGGTGATTTTTATTACCGTCTTGAAAATAATAGGTGAACGGAGTAGAAGCCTATGGCATACCTAGTTTTTTTTTTATTCTCTTTTTTTTATTTGTAATCATACGCACTACACACCCTGCGTAGTGCGTATGATTTGAATTTCGATATTTTATAACGATCTATAAAGTTTTTTCAAAATTTCTGGTTTTATTGTTCTAGTTTACTTCAAATGTAGTGATTGTTCATAGAGCAATTTAGGTATAAGCTATTGAAAAAACACAAAAAAAAAACTAGGTATGCCATAGGCTTCTACTCTGTTCTCCTATTCTACCCAATTTTTTTCAAGGCGGTAAAAATATCATCCAATGCATTTACATACTCATTACTGTTTATTGTTAACTCTTTCTATCAGGATGATCTTGAGTATGACCTACATCAGAAGCCTGAACTAATTAGATCAAGCTTTTCAACAAATATACAAATCAGACTAATTAGTCGGTTTAGTAAATCTAATGACAAATAAACCTCTTACTGTGGTTGTTTGACCAAGATTAGCCCTCTGTATAATTAAGTTCCAGAACCAAGTACATTTCTCCATATCTATTCAAACATTTACCAACGCCACCACTATTGTGTACGCAAATACCTAACACAATATTTATACATACACGACGGACCGCATAAGAGTTTGAAGTGAGGACAATGGTCTCCACATACATCCACACATGTGAATACCAACAAAAACCATTCTGTTCTCAGGTCAGAGGATCTTCGGCGATATCAGTCAGTGATACTAAGCAGCCTAGGCATGAACTCCAAAGTTGACCCCTCAAAGGTCGACGGCGAGGTCAAGCAAAAGGTCAAGTTTTATGGACAACAGGCCTCAGATACCATGCTAAGACCTGAACAGGTAATTAAGGTATAACATAGGCCGGGGAGTACTTTTTTTATTGAAGAAATTGTTTTTTTTTTTTTTTTTAATGGCATTGTTTATCCAGTATGGTTGTTGAATGTTGAGTTTTTGGGCTGTAAATTTTTGTGTCTGTACAAATAGTGACATATAATGCTTGGTGTCGTATTTATAGGCAGCATGTGTGCAGTTTGTAGAACAATCTGAGGCAGGCTATTAAAACGTAGGCCTTGTACAGACGGCAGGCAAAGCCACTCTTTGTGAGACAAAATGGATAACATAAAATTAGATACGTACACGACAGGACGAAGGACAGGAGGAGCTCGTGGCTTAGTAATAACAGCCGCACGGGTCGATCCATCAGGTTAAGCTACGCTTGCCGGGGTGGGTCTGTGGATGGGTGACCATCTTTTCATACCGAGACTCCTCCGTGCCTCGGAAAGCATGTTAAGCCGTTGGTCCCGGCTGTCATTCGTGGATCTTTGACAGTCGTTACGGGTTGTCAGAAGCCCGAAAGTCTGACAACCAGTCTTACCAAGGGGTATCGTGTTACCCAGTAACTGGGTTGTGGAGGTCAGATAGGCAGTCGCTCCATGTAAAATACTGGTACTCAGCTGCATCCGGTTAGACTGGAAGCCGACCCCAACATAGTTGGGAAAAGGCTAGGCAGATTGATTGACGACAGGACGCACAAAAAATACAGTCAGACTTATTCTACGCACGTAACCGATTGGATAAAACGTCTGTTGTTTAAACGTAGTAAGTAAAATCGATATCATAACAATTTCTACTATTGTGACGTATGTTAATATAGTATACTTAATCGTATAACTTAATAGCAAGATGTCTGGCAGAATGATTTATAGCTCAACAAAGACTCGGTTGATAACAGCCATTTAGTGTGATAATAGTCCTCCTACTGAAGGGGTTTTTTTTTGTTTGCTCCCTTCAGTAGAGAAAGTAATTTAACTGCAGACTGACTTCTTCAAGACGAAAGTCAGTCTCAAGAATATTTCGAATGACTTGATATGCTGTTTTGAGTTTTTTTTTTGCATTATTTTACGGAATTGTGTCAGTGAACACCGTACCACCAACCCGCACTGGGTCCGCGTGGTGAATTACGGCCCACGCCCTCTCAGAGAGAGGAGGCCTGTGTCTCAGCAGTGTGAACATTTTAGGTTGATTATGTTATACGTTGTCTGGTCATAAGTTTTGTCACATATGGAAAGTTAAATAACTGACACAATGAGTTACGCACTACAACCATTTATACATCAAATGAAAGGGTATAAAATACAGATTTACACCACATTAAAATTATTCGAAATGTCCTCCTCTTGCTTCGATACAAGCCTTCAATTTGCAAGGCCAGTCATCAATTGAAGCACGCACGACGTTCATGTCAATATCGGCGTCTGCTTCAATCAGGGATGCTTTAAGTGACTCCAAGTTGCGATGGGGTTTAGGGCAGACCTTCTCCTCTAAGTGCTGCCATATTTTGTAATCCAAGGGTTTCAAGTCTGGACTGGATGAGGGCCAATACTAATGCCTGATAAAGTCGATTCCACGGGTTGTGATCCAGTTTTGGGTACTTTTCGCCTTATGAGCCGGCGCAGAATCCTGCTGGAATACCCAGTGCTTGTTTTCGAACATTGTTTGTGAAAGAGGTTCCACAATGTTTGTTAGGACTGTGTTTTGATATACAAGGGCACTGGTTTTCACTCCTTTTTCACAAAAAAACACCTCCGTTGGACCCAAATAGGATACCCCAAGCCAAACCATGAATACCGAAGGCCACGCTGATGACCGTGATGACCACGCTGAACACGTGGCACACGTCTGCTCGCTTCTTCATTAGAGTGTGCATACACTTGTATCATTTTGTTTGTTGAAACTCTCCTCAACATTAAAAAATTTTTCGTCTGAAAAAAGTATTTCGCGGTATTTTTTTTCCGCGTGCCGCCTTAACAAAACCCGGCTTCTTTTTCGAGTCTGATTTTCTTCAGCCGTGCATTAAGAAGATGTACTGTTTTTTTTTTCTATAAGCACGCAGTCCTAGGTCTTCATTTAACACCCTTTTAATAGTAGTTCTGCTTAGTCTCGTCTGCAGAGCCTTCATTTTTTGCTTGCGGACAGGATTTCGTTGGATTCGCGCTTTCACTGCGTTGATGAGCGCTGGAGTCCGAACAGTACTCTAGTATCTTACAGTAGTATTTTCTAATCTTGAATCTTCCCTGAATCGTTTGATGGTACTATAAATAAATCTAAGTGGAATTTTCAAATTTTTCAGCAGTTTGAAAATCTCAGTAACCCTTTGTTTTTATTTTCTTTAAATATTGATATTTCGAATGCCCATAATATTTTCCTCGGCTTGCATTCTAAATTCGAAATTTTACCTATGTGACAGAACATATGGCCAGACTACGTACAGGGAAAACAAAGTATATTTATTTGACCCAAGCAGGTTAAGACACATAACAGATTGAGAACGTATTGCGTGCCTCACGGCTGCGCCAAATAGGCTCGTAAAAAAATTATTATGGACGAAATTAAAGAAAGATTGCCTTGTTGGCGCAGTAGATCAGCGTTTGCTTTGCTACGCTACAAGAGTCGTGAATATGATTATCGCATGAAAGCAGTATTTGTCTGGCCTGTGGATTAAAGCGCCAGTTGTGTTATTCTTATTCTGTATCTGGGGTGTTTCATGCATGCGAGTTTTGAGTTTGAACCCCAAAAGATTAAAAAAAAAAACACATTATGTATTTTCACAAAGAATATATAAAAGCCCCCCCTTCTAAGATGTCATAAAATTTATGTTAAAACATGACCCAACCGTTTTTACTTTAGCGTCCATGAAGTAATGCTTTTTTTCGTCTATGGTTGTCTGTCAATAAATAAGGAACTTCATAGGCGTGCTTATGTCAAAAGTAAAAAAAAATTGGAAAGAGTTTAACACATTCTCTGCTGAATTCTTTATGCAAACGCTTCTTTATGCTACACCTTTACCGACCCTTTTTTTACGATGTTTTCGAAACAATAGAGATGCACAACGAACACACATGTGCGCCGCGCCGCACTCGAAGAAAGTTATGAAAACGCGCATGTGTGTCTGCCGCACCGAATGTGTTAATCAGTAAGTTGCTTGGGGGCCCACTCACTGACCCGGTAGGTGCGCCAGAAGATCATTGTGACTTTCTGTTTATGAAGAGTCAAATTTCGACGCACGGTTCCGATACGTCATTATAAAAAAGAAGCAATACAATGGTTACTTTTCAAAATTAATGTATTTTTACATAGGCATGTGAGTGTTACTCTGAAGTCCCCGTTCATAATTAAACCGGTGACCACCATCTCTCTTCCAGGTCTTCCGCGGCTTCCTAGTCTCGACCCTGGAGTGTCAAGAGTGCCTCCATCAGTCAGACAGGGCTGAGTATTTCCTAGACCTGTCGCTTCCTGTCGCCGCCAGCCGTCCACAGCCCCCCGCAGTAGTGCGCAGGAAAACGCCTAATGGTATGTTTGAATTTGATGTTATATTTGTGTTGTGTGTTGTTTGTGTCAAGTAGTATAAGGCCCCTATCCTAGAGTACTCAAGTGTAAATCGTGGTTTAGAATCCCACAAAGCATACCAATTTATTATGGCTTTGTGGGAGGCCCTGGGTTCAACTATGGACCGTCTTTCGGCTGAAGTGATGATGTCAAAGTCAAATTATTTATTTCAATTAGGCCAATAAGGGACTTATTCAGCGCAATTTAGCTTTCAACCAGTTTTGTATGGAGATGCGTACGCGTCCATTCGGACGCGGAAAGCTGTACGGATGCGTAATTATCTCCGTACAAAACTGGTGTTTTTTATGGTCCAAAGCTAAATTGAACTTAATAAATGTAGTTAGTTCCTATAATATAAGTTCATAAAATAGAATTGATTCATACATCTTCAAAAGAGATAAATCAATTAAATCTATAATCATCAAGATTCATGCTTGAGCATCGTTTTAGAATACCGGCCTAAGTCTATACTTGCAAATTTTGAAAATATCTAGCTTGCTGTGAGCAAGATTACTTCGTTTTCCTTTCCCTATTGGGGTCAGTTTCCACCAGACGCAATAAACTTCGCGGATTTTCGAACACCTTTTAAATTTCACTGTAACTGTATCAATATTGACTAACAATAAGTATAAAATTCGACGCAGACATCAAGTGTTTACTTGCGCATGCTCGAGGATGCGCAAGCCTCGAACATCCTCGAGCATTCTGTTGATACTTCGCAGCACGTCCACGTCCGAAGCGCACTTTGCACTTGGCGGCCAGAGGGACGCTCGGAACATGTACGAGGATTTTTTCGCTGGGTGGAAACTGACCCTTTGAATGCTGAAGTAGCATTGTAGCAATAATTTATGCATTACCAAGACGGCAATACATTCTATTTTACTGTGTTTTCATTCGTTCACAAATATCCTTATTTGTAGTTTTATTCCCGAATCCAGAATGCAATCAAATCAGTGTTTCGAACTGCGCCTCACACTAAAAACCTATGTGGTAACACTTCTTGCATGCTCTGCTTCATTAGCATTACACATGTCATAACATGTTTTGCACCATTTTTATAAACATTGTTTTTATTATCATCGGTAAAATTCATTCTATCATTCATTTAACATTGAATAATTGAGGGTAGATAAAAGCAACATATACATAGCTAAAGACTGTGAAGGATGACAATCTTTGGAGTTCCTGTTACACAATAACATTTATATTCTTACTATTTATAACTTATTAATTTTAAACTTTTTTAGAAACACTAAAAATAAGAAATAAATTCTTTTTTATTTATTTAATAATTGAGGTTAGAAATAAAAGTGTCATATTTGTAGTGTGAAATAATCCATTCCCTTTAAAATCATCCTAGCATTTGTGTATTTGAGAGATCTCCTGAAAAGAAGCTAATTTTTTTTTTTTGTAATGTAATCAAATCATGTTTACAATTTGGTAAAGCTATTGGGTATTTGCTCTCATGCACCATGCTTAAATTCTTCTATTCGGCTTATAGGTCTGTACACGCCCCAAAAATAAGTGCCTTTAGTTTCTGTGCTGCCTAACTCCATCTCCTTCTTGAACAGGAACAAAATAACTGACACATCCCGATACGGCCCTTTTATTTAAAAGAAGTGGTGCAGAACAATCCCGACGAGTGTATAACGCGAATCAATGTGTAGTAACTAAGGCATGTAATGACAAGAGCACATATTTTCAGAAGAGAATGTTTACAATGCGCAAGACGAGAAACCTTCCAAACATCAGTTGAAGAAGGAGCGGATGGCAGCTCGCAAAGCCGCCAGAAAGAACAAAGGTGGTACCTCAACACCAACATTTTGTTCATTGTTGGCTGGCTGGCATTTTATATAACCTCTTATTATAATCTATGGGATAAAAGTTAAAACTACTACTCTGCTTCTACATATTTTGCATATACTGCTTTTGTGATATCAAAAAAGTTGAAATAATGATTCTCGCGGCCGGCAGTACATGGATTTAGCTTCAGTACTTAATACTCACACTAATATCGACTCATACATTATTTTGTCTCGTTTAGAAACAAATCATAAGTTGTCATGCCAGCAATTATTTATCAAGCCATCATTATTCATCAAAATGTAATTGCCGTCTTCAGTAAACCGAAAACTTATTTAAAATCCGTCTTTTCAGGTAACTCTACGTCCAAAGATGAGCAGTCTGGGGATGCCAACGGTACTACCAAGACTGATGGTAAGTCATCTTCCGAGCAATCTGATGCAGACGTGGAAGATAACCTCGAGGATATGCCCAGACAACCAGACACACATACTGTGTCTGTAGGAACTCAAGCCATTGCCCACACAGCCGCAAACTTCGCCGCTTACCACATGGAGTCAGGCTATAACTCCGAAAAAGTCATCAGCTCTGACTCCATTCGCACCAGTCCAGTCGATATGGATAAAGAAAAGACAGACAACACCCCAGAACACGCGGATAAGGATAAGGTCGAGTTCGCTGACCATTCAACGTCGACCACAGCAATAGCGCTCGAATATAAACCCCTCATATCTTTAGAGAACCTCTCTAACCCAGATTCAGGGGTCGCGAGTCCAGAGGCGACCAAACATAACTCGACGGAAACTGTCGACAATGTTGACTCACCGACTAATGGCAAGGAACTCGGCAGTCATAGCTCCTTGTCTAGCGAAATCAACTTGGATCTATCGAGTCCGCAACATAACAAACTGTCCCCTGTCAAAACGGAATTTGAAAGGCCTGTCTCACGAATATCATTTGTCCCTGAATACTCGAATGAAGTAGTTTCGCGGGGTATCAGCGTGCAAGGTTGTCGGAGTGTACTCGAACACAGTGGAGAGAGTAGTTACGAATCCTTACCCGAAAGCAAGAACTTCAACGACCTGAACAATCATTTAGACAAACTTAAACTATATAATTTGGATGATTCTAAGACCAAAAAGCCCGCGCTACCTTCACCCGTCACCGTCGAGACGCCGGCGGATCCTCCCCCGCCCGCGCCGAAGCCCAAACTGAACAACATTGATGCCGAGAAGAGTCAAAGAGACTTCCTACCGTATTCGCGACAGAGTCCACTCTCACCACGTTACGTGTGCGATGAGGACGAGTGCAGCATCCAGTCGTGTCTCAGTCAATTCACTGCGTTAGAACTGCTAACAGGCAATAACAAGGTCGGATGTGAGACGTGCACAGAGCGCATCAACGGCAAAGACGGAAAGACAGTGTACACAAACGCTACCAAAAGGTTCTTGGTATCGAGTCCGCCCGCTATCCTGATTCTCCACCTGAAGAGGTTCCAAATTGGCCTCCGGTGCATGTTCAGGAAGATGTCGAAACACGTCGATTTCCCTACCATCTTGGACTTGGCGCCCTTCTGTGCAATGGACAAAGTTAGAAAGTTACCAAACGTGACTAAGGGACAGAATGAATTGCTGTATTCTCTGTACGGCGTGGTGGAGCATTCGGGCGGTATGCACGGCGGGCATTACGTGGCGTATGTGAAGGTACGAGGGCCAGTGAAGGCGGGCGATCCGCGCTGGTGGTTCTTGCCAAAGGGCGGGAATATAAGTCCTCCCGCCGCGGTTAGTGGGGACGGTGATGCCGACTCCGAGTCGGAACTATCGGGCTACGAATCAGGCGAAGGCCCCGCGTCAGCAGCGGAGCCCCCTTCCGGCAAGTGGTACTACGTATCAGACAGCATGGTCTCCGAAGTGAGCGAGGACAAAGTACTAAGGGCGCAGGCCTACCTACTCTTCTACGAGAGGATCTTATAAACGCCTCGCCCGGCGCTCGTCGGCCTAAAGTTTGGATTGGCATTTAAGTGGAAGACTGGTAGCATCGATACGTAGGCAAGTAGCACGATGTTACGTTACTAAAGCCGCTGTAAATAGCTTCGGAACTTTATTGTTTACTGGCTTTTTAGTTTTAGTTATAATGTTTGGTGCGCTCGCCGACACGCCTATGTGATTAGTTTATTTTTATTAATGAATTGTTTATGTATAATATTGTCATGTGCAGCGCTGGTTGTGAAGAGACCCGGATGTCTACGAGCACTTTTGTTTAGGTTACACATTGTTACATTAATAATCTTGTTACCATGGGTGCTAATTAATACCCTACGAATATTAGCGAAACTGAGCATTATATTTTACAACCAGCGTTTCAGAGACTCATCCTAAGCTTGTTATATTGTTAGTTTTTTATAACGAACTTTGAAGAATACTATTAGTCACTTAAACTGTCCACAGCTTAGTCTATGCTCTATATAAATTACGTTTGAACAGTGTTTTACAATAGCGAAGTCTAATCTGTGTCACAAACATTTTCTAAGACATGTTTCGTGAATTCATTTCTTGCACATGGATATTATCATAATATAAACACTGCCGAAGAATAACGTCGGAAGTGGAAATCTAAAGGAATTGACGGTGGATGCGAGGCGGGTGCACTTACGACATTATTCATCGGAATCGTGCGTAGTGTTTTATAAAGTCAATGTAATTAATAAATTATGTTACATTGATATAAAACGGATATTTAAATTCATCTCATTAAGATTAAATGTTTCATCCAAAAGTATATAATTTGGTCGATCATGTTCTTGTATTTATTCCTATATTTATGTTTGTACTCTGTAATCGTGTTTTTGCTGGAAAGTTGTTCTTGTTGACTAACCGGTGTCCTGGTCTGGTACTCATGTCAGTAGTGGCATCGCCCAGTCTTTCAACAGGCAAAGTCTTCCATTGAGGTGTCAAGAGAAATGTAAACTTACATTACAACTCAAAAATTATTTCATCGCTTTCGCTACTCGCTATTGACGAAGTAGATAAGTTATTTATTATATTATAGTATGTGTTGTCGATTACATAATTTTTTGGAATATTTCACCCTAGTTATAAAATGATTTTCCTTTCCAATGAAATTCTTCAACACAATGAATAATCTCATAAGATGTATATTTTAACTTTTAACTTCACAGTTATGTTTGATGTTATCCAAGCAATAATTTTATTCGATTTAAATGTACTGACTAGTATGGGCTGTGGGTTGTTTGTTGACTTTTTAAAGTAACAATTGGCATTCAGAAATAATGACAAGATAGTCAGTTCAATGGAATTCATTATCAACATCCTAATCGGTACATTTTTATATAATGGGACAAAACAATATTAGCAATCTTAAGATCTGCGCGTGATCTCGCCTTGTAGGAATATTCTAACCTCTATTTATTACATTAACTTGGTGCCATTTTGTAGAAAAATGGAAATATAACCCAACATCATGGACACGTTTTTAATATTGTTTGGAAAAAATAATATGCTGCATTGTCACTTATTTTTAAAGTGATAACTAAAATTTCAATAAATGAGTTAAATCATTTGATTAAATTGGGAGTAAAACTAATGTTATTTTATTCATATCATCCTGTCATTATTACGTTGTAGGTTGTACATACACTTTTTATAAAAGGTTAGGCTACCTTTGCGGTAACGACCGAGTCGCACGACTCGTCGGGTCCCGTACACCTGTTTATTATAATCGCATATTAAGTTTTAAAACAAGCATTATGTAAAATTGAGTGCTCAATTTAGTTGTTGCTTTTACCGTGTGCAACTAATTATGTTTTAAGGACTTGTTACACTTTTCATTCGCTTTTGAGATGGAAATACTTGAAATGTCGGTGTTCTGTCAAATACAGATACGTTTTTTTTTTCTATTTGAGTATATCAATCAATAATAAATACTTCTATAATACAATTTATTTTCAAACTGGAAACTTAGGGTATAAACCCCAAGTAATCGGCTTGTGGAGTAATCAGTCAGAAAAACTGAAATTCAGCGATTTCAAGGCGCAGTGCGTCCGTCCTATTTCGTGCAGCGCACATATACGACATTCAAAGATTAGTAGGTGCGTGGGGACTAGGAGCATTCAGCCCCCAGGTGAACGTTCGCTTTCGAATGCTCGCGACATGAACGCAGTTTTTTTTTTTTTTTTTTACATTACATTGAAAGTATTTCCATCACAAATCTTAGCTTTGTAAGTAGTGTTCAAGTTGTTATAGACGATTTTTATGTGCATTTGATAACATTATGTTAGTCTTCTTACCGTTAGATAGCTTGTGTTATTATTTGATATTTTTTTTGTATTATATTTAATTCACATATTTGAGTTACGAAAAGTGTATTAAAATATAGTTGTAAAATGTCTATTTGATTTTCATTGGTTCATCCACTTTTATATCCTTACTGAATAATCTAGCCTCCGGGGATCAAGGCAGGCTAGGTAAAGCAAAACAGCAAACAAATTCAATCATTCACCAAATAATAGGTTGGGGAAAAAGTTTCTTCGCATTTTTTAAGAAAATTCAAAACATTTTTTAATATAGTTTATTTACATTTAACTAAAGTATGTAGGTACCATTTTGTTCGATAACTTTTTGCCATCTTGTAGGTAGGGACATGATCCCATTGCTATAGAAATTTTGGGACTTCTGGTCAAAATACCGCGACAAGTGGTTTTGGCAGTCCTCTCGTGATGTTAACCTGACACTGCCTAAAGAATTCTGAAGAGACCGAAACAGGTGGAAATCTGAAGGTGCAAGGTCAGGACTATACGGCGGATGCATTAACACCTCCCAGCCAAACTCTTAATTTTTGCTGAGTGGCTAAAGATGTGTGAGGTCTAGCGTTATCATGATGAAAAACCACACCCCTTCTGTTGATTAATTCCGGCCGCTTTCTCTCAACTTCTTGCTTTAATCTCATCAGTTGTTCGCAGTAGAGTTCAGAATCGATGGTCCTGCCTGGTGGTAACAGCTCATAATGAATAATGCCCTTCCAATCCCACCACACACAGCATCACCTTGTTGCGAGTTAACCCGGGTTTCGCCACAGTCTGTGAAGCCTGACCGGCCTTTGACCACGACCTTTTTCGCACGTTCTTGTCATACGTGATCCACTTTTCATTACCAGTTATCAGCTTCTTCAAAAATGGTTCGGTTTCATTACGTCGTAATAAAGAATCACAAATGAGTACACGGTTCATTAGGTTTCTTTCAGTGAGCTCGTGAGGTACCCAAATGTCGAGCTTTTTTGTGTACCCAGTTTTTTTCAAATGCGCCATAACTGTTGTGTGGTCAATTTCCAGTTCTTCAGCTACGTCGTAACTACTGATATGCCGATCTTGCTCCACTTTTTCAAAAATGGCATCCATTTTATCCGTAATAGGGCGACCAGAGCGACGTGCATCTTTGACATCAAAATTTCCGGATTGAAAACGCTTAAACCAAATTTGTGCTACTCTCACAGACACTACACTAGGTCCATAAACATCGCAAATTTTTTTCGCGGCTTGCGTTGCATTTTTACCTTTTTTGTAGTAAAATTTTAAAATGTATCGAATTTCTTCATTAGACTTTACTCATCTTGACGGTACGAAAAACAAATGAAAATCACACATTTTCCTAATTTGAATTTGGAATTGTTCTTTAAAATTTAAACTTTCAATGATACCAAAACCAGCCAAATACAAATAGTATAGCCAAAGAGATTTTATTACAAGTTCATACATACTACGAGGGCGGGTCAATAAGTCCGTGACTTTTTGAATTTCTGACCTCTTTACTGAAAAAGCAACACTACTCCAGTCAACAGGCATCTGTCAGTTGACTCCTGTCAAAATTTGAACTTGCTGCGTCAGTTAGTTTGTGTTTGACAGCTATCTTTATCAGACTATCCAGTAATTTGAGGAAAAAATGGAAAAAAGTGAATTTCGTGTGCTGATTAAGCATTATTTTTTGCGAAAAAAAACCATTACCGAGACCAAGGCTAAGGTTGATAAATACTATGGGGACTCTGCACCATCGATTTCAATGGTAAAAAAGTGGTTTACTGAATTACGTTTTAAATATCTATTGCCCTAGTTTTTTAATTTTAACCTCATGATGCAGTTTTAGTTTTTGTAATTTACGAACTCGTGCCTTCAATGCAATTTTCCTTGGAGTGTCGAAGATAGACTCCGAATCTGATACATCAACATTGACTGGTGTAATAAATCTGGTGGCTTCGGGGTCTATATCATCATCCTGAAATTATAATAAAAATCTTAGTGGAGTCGTACTCGCGCTTAACTATATCTACTAAGTGGTTATCAACATAAGACTTGAAAATTTGCCTTTCGTTCGCATCTTCTTCATTAACTGGTTGGTTTCAAGAAAGTTTGTATTTAATAATAAGTGGTTGTGAAACTCGATTGCTAATGCGGCCAAAAACAATATTTGAACATCTGATTTCTATTTTGTTCTTGTGATAGAAGCCGCTGATGGGCGAACAGGTCTAGGGACTAGTGAGGACTATTAGGCAGTGTGGGTAATTTTAATAAATAGAACACATAACATAACATCATGAATTGTTTCCCCCAAGGGTTATGCAGACGTTTACCCAAAGCAGTACACTCACATGTTGCCAAACAAAACTTAATAGAAAAAAATACGAAAAATCGAGAAACGTGCAACATACTTCACTTATAGTACAGACGCCAGCACATCAAGCTACTACAATCTGTCACAATTCTTTAATAGATTTTCAACTTTATCGCTAAAGCATTAGGTTCAAGGTTGATTGGGAAAATTTGACAGTTTCGGATAGCTTGACCTGCTGGCGTCTGTACAAGGTACCGATCATTTTTTTAAAATGGATCGACCAGTCTTTCCGTAGCTAATGTTCTCTTTCTTAAAATGCTTCCAGCACAACCTTGAAGACGCGGTTGGAAGCCAGTTTTCTTCTTTACGATCTATCTGCACAAACCGTATCCACTTTTCGCGTTCTTCTCTATTTACATTCGGAAATCTAAAATGACAGAAACCTACTTAAACGAATAGACCTTGATCCTTTGTTGACATTTAAATTAAAAAACAGGATTATGTTCAATTATTTACTTACCTCATAAAATTATATCGATAACAAAATCGATAAACAACAATATTATGGATATCTCTTACAAGAAGAAGTTAAGCTACCCAACAATAGAGGGCGTATATTACAAAATTACCAAATATTCTAGAACTTTTTATGAAAATTATTGAATTCTAATTAATTAGTGTGTAAATTTAAAAAAATCTTACGAAAATAAACCGCAGTTAGGTCCAGTCATTTTACCGTAACGTGATTTACAATAACGCAACGCGCTACTTTTACTATTATTTTATTTTTATATTTATTTACTCAGTAAATGTTTTTCTTTTGTTGAATAGAGTGGACACAAATACGATTTGACATGCAGGAGTGCCAAACTAGACAGCGAATTAAGTCCACGAGGACTTAACTACCGTAAACTGGGGTTACTTTGATACTACGGGGTTACTTTGATACTACGGGGTTACTTTGATATCGACTTTCGACTTATGAAAAACATATTTTTGTAATATCTACAACGCCTTATTAAAAAATAAACTATCAGAAGTTCCAACTAGGTACTGATAGTAAGGCGTTGTAGATATTACAAAAATATGTTTTTCATAAGTCGAAAGTCGATATCAAAGTAACCCCGGTTTACCGTATCGGATTACGATTTTGTTCGCTATGTCCTGTCTATTGCTAGTATAATTGAATGTCTTTGGTTGTGGCCGTACAAGCACTGAAGATGCCGAACGTCCTGGACGCCCAGTTGAGGTCTTTTCACCCGAAACAATCGAAAAAATTCACGATATGGTGTTGGCCGACCGAAGATTGAAAGTGCAAGAGATTGTGGAAGCCGTAGGGATCTCGCATGGCTCAGTGGTTTCAATTTTGAATGATCACTTGGGCATGAGAAAGCTTTCCGCAAGATGGGTGCCGCGTTTGCTCACAGTCGACCACAAACGCAATCGTGTAACAACTTCACAGGAAGGTTTGGCGTTGTTTAATCGCAATATGGAGGAGTTTTTGCGCCGTTTTGTAACCGTGGACGAAACGTGGATCCATCACAACACACCAGAAACCAAACAACAGTCAAAACAGTGGGTTTCTAAGGGTGAATCGGCGCCAAAGAAGGCCAAGGTGGGTTTGTCAGCCAATAAAGTTATGGCGACTGTTTTTTGGGATGCACGCGGGATAATCCACATTGACTACCTTCAAAAGGGAAGAACAATCAATGGGGAATATTATGCCAACTTATTGGACCGATTCAATGACGATTTGAAAAAAAAACCGACCTCATTTGGCCAAGAAAAAAGTTCTTTTCCACCAAGACAATGCAAGGGTGCACACATGTGCAGTTGCCATGGCAAAAATCCATGAATTAGGCTATGAATTGCTCCCTCATCCGCCCTATTCTCCAGATTTGGCTCCGAGTGACTACTTCTTGTTCCCAAACCTGAAGAAATGGCTTGGTGGAAAAAGATTTGACTCCAATGATGAAGTCATCTCGCAAACAAAGGCCTATTTTGAGGACCTCGACAAATCATATTTTTTGGAAGGGATAAAAAAAATTGGAGAAGCGTTGGACAAAGTGTATAGAGCTCAAGGGAGACTACGTTGAAAAATAAAATGATTTATTTATCAAAAAATCTGTGTTTTATTCCAAAAGTCACGGACTTATTATAATTGACCCGCCCTCGTATAATGCGAAAAGACTTTTTCCCCAACCTAATACTACCTATAATGCGAAAAGACTAGGGGCAAAAAGCCCCTATACTATCTTTCCTCTGACAACCAGTCTTACCAAGGAATATGGTGTTTTCCCGTAATTGAGCTGTGGAGGTCAGATAGGCAGTTGCTCCATGTAAAATACTGGTATTCAGCTGCATCCGGTTAGACTGGAAGCCGACCCTAACATAGTTGTTTATAAGGCTAGGCAGATAATGATTCCTCTATTAGAGGCTACATAAACAAGACAACAGGGGACACAAAATAAAGCAGAATAGATACAAAACCATAAATAAATATTTTATTATTTATACTCTACTTACAACAGTAGGCCTAGACAAATAGCATACGCTTTTCGGAGCGATTCTATTTTTACAATCACTATCGACGCTCGTCTCTATAGAAATGCTGATCTAAGATAGCGTCATCGCTAATTGAATGTTACTTTGGCTAGGCCTGCAGTACCTTATTATATAGAAATATTCTTTAATCAGCTGATCATAGCTCTTCTGTTGAGCTGATCAATGTGCGTGGCATCAAACGGTAGGAGAATAGTTATTTTGGGCACCTCTAGTAATGTCAACTCTATTATACAATACAGCACCTGTAGACTGTTCTTTGCATTCTGTAACGCCTGAAAACAGATAAGAAATTATTTTGTATGGTCAACAACCAGTCATCATCATTTCGGAATTTTGAATTTTTAACATGTCTTTTTATTTCTTTTTAAATTGGGAGTAGGCCAACGCTAGTGGCAGGATTTGATATAAGAAACCCATCTAGAACTTTTTGAGAACCTAATTATTCTGAAACTTAATTTTTTTTTTTATTTCAACACTGGTATTTAAGTGGTGGCTTTGTCTAAGAAGACCACAATAAATCCACTTACTGTAATAGCTTTTTCTTTCAACTCCGGTTTCGTCGCCATCTGCTTTTTGATCGCATTCATCTCTTGAGGCGTATAACCAACTAATTTAGAGAGCACATCACTTGTAAACTCAACATCCAGACTCCCTGTACCATCCACTATAGTACACTTCAAACTCCACCCATCCTTACTAACGGACAGTTTTGACAACAAACTCATTACTTGTCCTTTAACTTTGAAAACTTTCCCGACTTTATCACTTTCACTCATGTCCTTAATCTGTTTTATATACACGAAAGGTGCTGAAGGCACGGTATTTGGGCCTGTATTTTGTAGAGTACTAAAGTCATTATTGCCTGCATCTATCTGAGATTCTAGTTCTCGCAAGTAATCTTCGTCTTCTGCTAAAAATAGGTCGTTTTCATCAGGATAGTCGTCGTGGTTGACCAAATCAGTTTTTAATTTCTTTTGTGGGTTTGTATTGTCAGTGGCAAGTGGTCTTTTTCCTCGATTATCAATGAATTGTTCTTCTAAAGCCGCTAGTTGGTCCACATCTATTTCGTCGTCAGCGAAGTTGGTAGGTTGGTCGACATTGTTTGCTTGTTGGTGGGGTTGATCAAATGTTGGCGTAGGCTGGACGTATGTTGGCGGCATTTGCGTGTGTGGTGTTGGTATGTTTGTATTTCTTGGCATACTAATTATTGTATTGGGGTCTGGTTCTGAAAAATACAATGATTTTGATGGGATGAAAGAGATGGCCCAATATTATTTAAGTCTCGCATTTATTAGGCGACAGCCCGTAGAATCGCGTATGTCGCCTGCAACATTAACATATGTGCGTATTAGGCGTGATATGTCGTGGGCATTTCAAGTTCATTTATGCGATTTTATAAATTCTTGCCTGATATTTCGAGTAGGTACGGTCTTGTAATGCCAACAACATCGTTCAATGTTTATTGATTGAAGCTGCACACCGTGCAGTTCTATTGACGTTTGAGTGAATACAAAGCTGCACATTGTGCAATTTCTATTGATTGTGTGAATACAAAACTGCACACCGTGCAGTGTTCTATTGACGTTTGAGTGAATACAAAGCTGCACATTGTGCAATTTCTATTGACGTTTGTGTGAATACAAAACTGCACACCGTGCAATGTTCTATTGACGTTTGAGTGAATACAAAGCTGCACATTGTGCAATATCTATTGATATTTAAGTGAATACAAAACTGCACATCGTGCAATGTTCTATTGACGATTGAGTGAATACAAAGCTGCTTGCTTACCTTGCGTCATAGGTAATCCTAACTTGGTGGATAGTTGACCAGCCAAAGAGTTGGAAATTGCTATCTCCTGAACTTCTCCTCCCAGCAATTCTATGGTATTCTCTGTCAGCAGCAATTGGCCTCTTCGACAATCTACTGGACCTGTAGCATGAAGATAAAATTTCATCGCCCATAGGTACGTTTGATCCAGACCAGAGACATCTTAACACGATTGCTTTGCCAATCTGTCATTGGAACCTGTATTACTGCATGGGGCGGAGCAGCGAAAACTAAAATGTTAAGAGTAGAAAGAGCACAAAGGGCCATACTTAAAGTAATGAATAGAAAACCCTATAGATACCCAACTACCTGTAAAGTCCTTACGGTGCGTCAGCTTTTCGTGCTAAGATCGATTTTAAGAACTCATGCTAAACTGCCGCCACCAAATCTAAATAAGAGATAATCACTGGATCTCGATCTCTTGTTGTAAGATTGTAAGTAATAATGTATAAGAATTCTGTGGCCGTACAGTCTCTCAAAATACAGGTTGTACCCTAGTTTGAGAGGCAGGGGTTTAAAAGTTTTAGTACAGATTTTACAACTAACCTAATTAAAAGTATATCTAACTACCCACTGTGGTTGCTGTAACTTTTTTTTTGCGTGGAGATATGCTCATGCATACTGCACTACCACGGGGAGATAGTGCAGTTATGTGGGACTCCAACCCACTAAAACTCCACGGTGTCCTCCTCTGCCGCTTGTGGCGGGAACACGGGCACGCGTTAGCACTCACCGCGATCCCGCCGCGGCTGTCCGTCACCGGACCCTCCTCTGGGGAGAACGGCCAACGATATTTCGTTGGCCGTTCTCAATTCGAAATACCGACACTCCTCCTCCCCTGCGGCCCCACCGCGTCCGCCATCACATGGTGACGACCCCGTCAAGGCCGTGGAAGGTAGGGAGAGCGGCGCACCGCAATACCGGCACTCCACTCCCGCCGCGGCCTCCAGCCCTCAGCCGCGATGCCTCCCATACAACATCGCAGCCCGCCTCAGTTGCGATGTCGCCCAGACGGCACCGCAACCTACCTGTTGGCCGCTACGTCGTCGACTTCCTGGAAAAAGCCTTGACGAGCGGCCCCTCCTCGGGTTCCCCTTCACCGTGGGTGACCAAGCCACGACTACTGAGCCCCCCCGCCTCCACAATGCGGGAACCCCCCGGGGGTGGTTGCTGTAACTATCTGTAATTTTTGATGAATAAACATATTATTTTGTGTTTTACATTTCTCAGGACCCTGGGGTCCCGGACATTTGGAAGGCGTACGAGGAGCTGAAGCCAACTCGCAGAGGCCCCTTAAATAATTTTAAATGATGAGGAGGCACCAACCGACGATTATCCCTATATGCACTATGCAAGTGCACCCAAGGGCCACCCCCGGTTGGTGCAGGACTATTGTTTTACGTGGAAACAAAACATATTGGGCTATTGGTTTGTGTGGCTAAAGCGCATTAGGTAACTTGAACTACGGAAGAACTATGTCCCCTGCCTGACCAATGTTATATATTATACACGAATAAAATGGCAGGGGGTGACTTGCATACTCAATAATGGGCCCCCGGAAACGGCCGCTAGCACATAGTGACGTAGCGACAAGGGAGCAACACTTCCTCAGGTACTCGAGGAGTGGAGAGGTATTCCACGGCTATCAGGACAATTCCGGAAGTACGGTCAAGAGCCCTACCAGCACCTTGCTGATACTTCCTTCCTCCAAGCACGTTTGCTCTTGCGAATTTCCACTCAAGCCGGCCAATAAAGGCAAGAAAGTGGTGGGAGCTCTGTTCCTCCTCAGTTTTCACTCCAGCCGGCCAATATAGGCAAGCCAGAGGTGAGGACAAGATTTCTCCCGGGAGATAGGGTCCGTGGGGTCGCTACTGCCCAACAGCTCGCCACATGCTGCTCTGCGGGTTTCTGTATCTCTCTTGGTCTGGTTCCTCATCCTAGACCTATTCCGGCAAAGTAAACTACCGGCACAGACCTAAAGTTCGGAGCACGCAAGCCCCACCACGACGTCAACGTAGAGATACAGCGGTGGGGATATTATTATTATTATTATTATTGCTCTGCGACAACGCTCCTTACGCTCCACATACGGGTATTTTGCATTCCTAGCCGGGCGAAATTATTTGTGCGGGTAAAGTAGGTAAGACTCACTAAAAGGCCTTTGACCAAACAGTGAGCCTCATGGGCTGATATGATGATAAAATAAAGGAGTATTCATGATTTGGAATAGATTTTAGGGTTCATCGTCACTTTCTCCTAGGGGGCTCTAACCCCTCAATCAATCTGCCTAGCCTTTTCCCAACTATGTTGGGGTCGGCTTGCAGTCTAACCGGATGTAGCTGAATACGAGTATTTCACATGGCGCGACTGTCTACCTGGCCTCCACAACCCACACACCCACAGTTATTGGGTAATACGATACCCCTTGGTAAGACTGGCTGTCAGACTTTCGGGCTTCTGACGACCCGTAAGTAATGCCAAAGATCCACGAATGACAGGAGTCTCGGTGTGTAAAGATGGTCACCCATCCACGGACAAACCCCGGCAAGCGTAGCTTAACCTGATGGATCGACCCGTGCGGCTGTTACTACTTAGCCACGAGCTCTTTAGAGCCCCCTGGTAAACCTAAAACAAAAAAAAAGAAAACATTTCTTATATTACTTGAAAATAACGGTTAATACTTTTAGCTACCACCAACACTATCGCGTAAGTTTTGTCGAAAGTAGCATAAAGTAGCACTCAATTCGTGAAATACCTATCATATGACCGTTTTTGTCATGCGGTACAACATAAATCGTTAGAAGGATAACTATAATCACTTTGAAATGTACAATTCAGATTAAAAAATCGAGACAATTGTAAATTGATTTTGAACCTTACAAATACATGTAAACATTAGTGAATCGTAATAAATAAAACTGTTGTTACCTGTATTATGATAATCCATAGTACTTTTGGGTAAATAACTCACAATAAAAAGCACTGAGGTCTCAAACACGGTACGTTTTTAATACAGGGTGTTTGGCGCATGGACCGACACAATTTTTCCTGGGATTTGGGAGGTCATTAGCTAGGTTCTACCCATACACCCTTTGTCCCAAATGTCACGGTTGATTACATATGATTTTTTTTTATGAAAAAAAGTAACTACGCGCTCTAACTTTGCGGTCGCGGGCCTTGACCCAGGCTTAGTAGGCAGATTCTTTTCGGGCCTCAGCGTGGACGCATTCTGCAAGGCCAAGGCCGGGATTTGTGACCGAGCGGGATGTCGGGGAATTGAATAAAATACGCCATCCCCTGCCGAATCACGTCCGCAACCACGTCAGCACAGCACGAGGGGTCATCCGAGGATAAGCACTCTTGCCGCCATGGATAAGACGCAAAAAAGTGCCGCATCTCATCCCAGTCTGCTGACCCGTATCGCCATACTCGCCTCGTGCCTCTAGGACTCTCATGTAGAGGAGAGCAGGTCGATATGGATTTCACCAGACAGTGGTCAGACGTTCCCAGCGGGGCTGAGACCGATACTGAATGACTGTCCGGATCAGATGCTAGCAGAAGGTGCAAGCAATTGGGTGTATGGCCGTCAACATCCGGTATCCGCGTTGCCACATTCACCATCTAGGTTAGATCTAACGTTATAGCAAACTTGCGCGCCTCCAATCCCAGCATGGTCAGTTTTCTGGTACGGGAACAACCACTCTTTATGATGGGCGTTGAAGTCCCCCAGAAAAATGAGCTTCGCTGTTGGGTACCGTTGCTGGGCTACGTCAGTCGACTCCACGAGGTAATTAAAGAGCGCTGTTGTCTCCACTCTCCTGTTCCTGTTTCTTACTTCATCCATGCTAATTTCCTTCACCAAACCCATATTTGCTTGTACCTCTTTGAGCACACCATTCCATTTATTCTCTTCGTTCATTAGCTTTTCAAAATAAACCGTCCATCGTTCTTTTATCTCGTCATCTTGGGACAGAACCTTAGCGGCTTCATCTTTCATACACTTAATGTGAATTATATCTCTCGCTCTCCTTTCTCTTGCTTTTGTAATCCGGTATAGCTCCTTCTGACCTTTTGGGCTGTCCAGTGAGTCACACAACTTCTCCTGCGCCTTAGCCCTGGAAACTACTACCGCCTCTTTTGCCTTTCTCTTCCATCCTTTATAAATTCTCTTCTTATCTTCTTTTAGACTATCATTCCCGTTTTCTACACCTTGCCATTCTTTAAACGCAACTTTCTTTTCTTTAAGCATCTTTTGCACTTCTCATTCCACCACCTCCTTATATCCTTTTCTATCATACCTTTCCCTTTCGATTCTCCAAGCACGTCGTTTGCTACTCTCCTTATACAATCCGCCATATATTTCCAAAATTCATTCACAGTTTTTCCTTCCATATCCTTCATTTTAATCATTTTATCTACCACTTGACTCTTAAACATACTTGCTCATTCCTGTTTTTCTATCATACGCCACCTGGTTTTGGGTAGGGGCCGTTCTTTATACCTATTGGACGAGACACTGACTTTTACCTCCATTATTATTGGTCTCTGTTGTGTAAGTCTTCGCCTCTACAATTTTTGACACATTTTAGGCTGTTCCGTCTTTTTTTTTTAATATAATTATCTCTGTCTGTGCTAAGCCAAACTTTATCCATCTTCCTTTGTGAGTTTGTATGTAGGGAGGGGGTAATCTTCGGAACTACTGATGCGATTCCGAAAATGATTTCATTAACGGGAAGCTACAGTATTGCCGAGTGTCATAGGTTATAATTATGTTTATATTAAAACAAGCATTTCAGGCGGTCAGTAGCTAGTCAATAATAATCGCATTGCATGGCTCTGCCTCTTTGATGCTTTCGCGGACAGTTGGAAGTTTATTTCGTCTACTGCATTGTCGATATTTGTGGAGCATTCAGTAAAAACATACCTTTTATAAGAATTTTGCATCCTGGTGTAATATCACAGCTCAAATTCCTCATAGGTTTGTATTCTAGAGCAGTAACCTCTTGCACACCATCTGTTAAGTACAGCTTTATCATTCTGGAAATAAATTTATATATGTTTACAATAGTAGATAAATAAAGATTATGTTCTGAGGGAACTCCTCATATTGTCCTGCTTGTTTTGTTGGTACGAGTACTAGCACCAGTGGCGAACTAAGCCTGTCGGGGGCCCGGGGCAGCAAAACTAAACGGGGCCCCGCACCCCAGGAATGAAAGTCTAAATATTTAGCACACTGTCTCGAAGGTTAGGTTTTCTTTTGACCATTGATACAGAAATAGGAGATACTTTGTCGGCAACAGAAAAGCTAGAGGAGCAGACGATGATAGGACGATAGAGCGAGCTCGAAAATTTTTGCACTCCGCATAGTTAAAATTTTGAACATTTATACGGAAATAAGAATTACGCTGTTGACCTATACAGAAAAGTTGGAAAATGTAGGATGGAAGTGCGAGCGAAGCAAGCTCGAAAATTTTAGCACCCCGCCCTGCATAAGTAAGGTTTTCTATTGACCATTCATACATAAATAGGAGTTACATTGTCGACTTACGCGAATAAGTCTCAGAAACCAGAGGATGACCATACATTCTCTTTTTTCTGATACTTCTCTGCGTGTTTTTTAACCTCGGAGACTAAATTGACAAGTGAAAATGGCCTTTGTGATAATGTAATGTAAGCCAGTTTGACATTTGTAATTGTTAATTTAGTCTCCGAGATTAAAAAATGCACCATATGTTGCAAGAGCGAGCGAAGCGAGCTCGAAAGTTTTAGCACCCTACGTTTATATTGTATTACATGAACATGTTTTGGTCTTCTTTGGGATTAGATTAAAAAGTATTTCTCAAGATTTGGGGGCCCGGGGCCAACAGCACCTCCCCCCCCCCCCCCCCCCAGTCCGCCATTGGCTAGCACATAGCTTCAAGTCATTAATTCCTGTGCCCGAAGGAACTTTGAAAACGAACTTTAATCGAACGACGAACGCCTTTAATCTTTATTTTCCACAATACTTCGTCCATCATCGTACGGGCAGCAAATTATATCATTGTTTTATTAATCTAAAAAAAGCTATAAATAAAATATCTGTACCTGTGACTTGGCACCTTATCTTCAAAGTTAGTTGTTGCTTCTACATTCTCCATGTTCACCTTCTGCAACTTTAAGTACTGCTGATAAGCTGGAGTGCCTGGAAACAAGACTACGCTGACTAAGGACTTTAGGTATGTAAGTATTTGATAATTTGATAATCCAGGGTCCTATTTGCTTAGATCTTTCAGTAGGAGTTCAGTTGCTTGTGAAAGCTGTTAAGCTTAAGTGGGATTGGGCTGGACATAGCTGGCACATGTCAGATCAGATGCCATGAATAAATTATAAAAAATCACTGAAAATGTCTAGCTTACACCTGTGATGATTGATGATTTCGTTATAGCCTATTGATCGCGACGATAGGTCGTGGTGGAGCCAGGCGCAGCCGCAGCCCAAGATTGGGGGGGGGGGGGGAGGGTCACCACGGATGCTAAGGAATATTATTATTATCTAACGAGATGTACCTCCCTAATGTTTCCCTCCCTGATGTCTAGTGGTCGCAACTGAGCATGAGGTCTGGGTCCGAATCCCAGGTTGGGTGAAGTGTTATTGGGTTTCCATCAGGAATTTCTCAAAAGCAGTTTGGAGTCTGCATTTGGAGCCTGGAGTTTCGCACCTCCAGGCACCTGATGATAAGCACGCACGACGCAAAACCTGGTGATAAGCATGCACGACGTTCATGTCAATATCGGCGACTGCTTTACTCAGGGATGCTTTAAGTGACTCCAAGTTGCGATGGGGTTTAGCGCAGACCTTCTCCTCTAAGTGATGTGATGCCATATTTTGTAATCCAAGGGATTCAAGTCTGGACTGGATGAGGGCCAATCCTCATGCCTGATAAAGTCGATTCCACGGGTCGTGAGCCAGTTTTGGGTACTTTTCGCCTTATGAGCCGGCGCAGAATCCTGCTGGAATACCCAGTGCTTGTTTTCAAACATTGTTTGTGAAAGAGGTTCCACAATGTTTGTTAGGACTGTGTTTTGATATACAAGGGCACTGGTTTTCACTCCTTTTTCACAAAAAAACACCTCCGTTGGACACAAATAGGACACCCCAAGCCAAACCATGAATGCCGAAGGGTGATGACCAAGCTGAACACGTGGCACACGTCTGCTCGCTTCTTCACTAGAGTGTGCATACACTTTATCATTTTGTTTGTTGAAACTGTCCTCAACATTAAACATTTTTTCGTCTGAAAAAAGTATTTCGCGGTATTTTTTCCCGCGTACCGTCTTAATAAAACCCGGCTTCTTTCGTGTCTGATTTTCTTCATTCGTGCGTTAAGAAGATGTGCTGTTTTTTTTTTCTATAAGCACGCAGTCCTAGGTCTTCATGTAACGCCATTTTAACAGTAGTTCTGCTTAGTCCCATCTGCAGAGCCAATATTTTTTGCTTGCGGACAGGATTTCGTTGGATTCGCGCCTTCACTGGTTTGATAACCGCTGGAGTCCGAACAGTACGAGGTCGACCGCTCCTTTGTTTATCTTCTAATATTGAATCTTCCCTGAATCGTTTGATAGTACTATAAATAAATCTCAGTGGAATTTTCAAATTTTTCAGCAGTTTGAAAATCTTAATTGGCGCGTGACCGCAACGATGCAATGCAATTACTGCGACTGTCTTCTTTGCGTGTCCACTCCATTTTAGAAAATGAACAAAATTCCAGAAACCCTTAGTTTTTATTTTCTTTAAATATTCAACTTTCGAATACCCATAATATGTTCCTCGGCTTGCATTCTAAATTCGAAAGTTTACGTATGTGACAGAACTTATGGCCCCGACTACGTATATTCAAAAAAGACCCAAAGAATAAATGGTCCTGGATTTCACCAGATGGCAGATATAAAAATGAAATAGATTATATAATAAGCAATTTTCCCAAGGCATTTACAACACAAGCGTGATCTCAAAACTCAATTTTAACACATCATCGTATAGAAGTACAATCGGTCAGAAGTACAATTTTGCCAGTACCACCAAAAAAAGCAAGGAAGAACATAACTTATAGTTCAACCCAAATCACCACAGAAATTGAACCCATTGAAATTGAAGGACAACAAATAGAATATATCGATGAGTATTGCTACTTGGGCCAGATCATCTGCCCTAAAGACCAAACTTCCAAGGAAATAAATAAGAAGATTGCTAATGGGTGGAAAGATACTGGTCCCTCAAGGAAATTGTAAAATCTAAAGACCACATTATGGCAACGAAAAGAAAAATATTCAATGCTTGTATTCTTCCATGCATCACCTACAGCTGCGAAACATGATCCCTTACAAAATACCATAGAGATAAACTAGGAAAGTGCCAGAGATGTATGGAACGAAGCATGATAGGAATAAGAAGGCAAGATAGAATTAGCAATGTGCAATTAAATAAATAATAGTTAGCTAACAACATTTTACAGTAACCATATCAATATTACATTTCTTTATATCTTTAATAAATAGAGTGGTACTTGGCAATTTTACACGGCAACATAATCTTCACGAACCAAAATCTATCTAACATTAGCGCTTTGTGCTTTTATTTGTTTGAAAGTACCTATATGGAGGACTGTTTAAATTACCTAGTAGATTATGTTGCTGTGTGCAATTGCCAAGTCGCTCTATTAAAGAAATGTAATATTAATATGGTTACTATAAAATGTTGTTAGCTAACTAACAAGGTATCGATTTATGACGGTTGGTTAGCTGCTCCCATAGATAGGTAGGTATTGAATTAACCAACTTGGTTTATATTTGATTTCATAATTTTTTATAGCAGAAAAACTGTGTTGTGATACTTGTGCATTTTTGTACATGTTATGTTTTTGATGGGATAATATTAGTTAGGATGAATATTTACCTATATCAATTACAGCGTTGATCTGCAGCACAAACCTTCCATTAAGGACCATCTTCACCTGTCCCTTCACATTGGCTGGCAAGGATCCAGGACAGATCTCTTTCAAATCATTTAGTAGCCATTGTTCTTTGGCCAAGTCTTTTATTTCCGCCTCACTGTAATTGTTCTCACTATCTTCTGATAGGTATTCTACACATCTGAAATTATAAAAAATAGTAATATATTGAATATACAGTATTACTCAATGACCATGGTCATTGGTATTACTTATGACTGGTTTGTTTGTTGCAATTGTGACTGATAAGCTTGGGGTCCTGGGTTCAACCCTCACGTTGGGCAGGGTTGTTGGGTTTTCCAGTGAGAATTTCTCTGCAGCAGCCCTGAGTCTGGTTTTATACCTATCTTAGGCTATCTATGTTACTTGGAACTCAGGACATAATAATAATAGCTGTATGACCAATGTATACTTCTGCCTTCGGGGTATACTGGTGTGGTGTTATGTTATGATGTAAATATGAATTTAAGTATGTATATTGATTATCCAGCCCAAAAGTCTGACAACCAGCCTTACCAAGGGGTATGGTACCAAGTAACTGGGTTGTGGATGTCAGAAAGGCTGTATGTTAAATACTAGTATTCAACTGCCTTCGCTTAGACTGGAAGCCTTCCCCAACATAGTTGGGAAAAGGTTAGGCAGATGATATTGCTTACCCAGACAGCCAATCGTCGACCACATACATGTGATGTGACACTAGATACTGCCGCACTGTATTCATAAGGGAAGTAGAAGACATGCTGCACCACTTGAATGTTGAGATCCGACATAATATCCAAACGAGGAGAGGCCTACGTCAAAGGCTTTTTCCTAGATCAGCATGATTTCAGCACTGCTATGGCTGATGATATCAAAAATCACATCAGCTTTCAGCTAATTTGTAGCTTTTGTCGAAATGCCAGCACAATTTCTCTAGACTCACGTACGCTCCATGAAACTTCCAATAAACTAACAATTTTTCAGTTTCAGTTTCCCACGGAATCTCAGTATTTATCAACAACTTTAATGTCAATGTCAATGTCACTCAATGTGACAACTAAGCTAAGTAACATACAGATAGTGACAGTCTGTCCTAAGTATGGTTTTACGGAATTACCTTGTTCTGTGATGGCCACACTAATGGCCCAAATGGAGATGGAGCTGAGCTGAGTCTCTGGCTGAGCCCAACTCAGAGGGAGACTACCACAGAATGGGATAACTGAATTTAACGAACATGAAAAACTTCACAAATCTGTAAAAATAAATAAATATCCTTAGGAATTACTTTAAATTACCTTTAGTTTTAATAAAATCAAGAGAAATCGAATATTGAATAAACCGTTCCCTTTGTTCTATGTCATAGAACATATATACCAATAGCTTGCTACTAATACCAGTTAGACCATTGCTCTAAAGTAATACCAATACCCCATTGAGATATGCAATACCCTCTATCATGATAGCCCTCTGTATAGTCTGTGTTCTTTAGAGTGAGGCAAGTTAGAATGTTGCCGTTATATTAAAAAAAACTAGTAATAAGTGGTAGATATAATTATGTGATAGCCAAGTTGGCAAAGTCGATCGTTAGAGTTTTAAACACTCATCAAACGTGTCCTTATCAAAAAAGCATATTATAAGAATATAGACTATACTGAAGACAAGGAAGTTTCGCAATAATTCTGCACATCTTCTGCACGTGTGGCTTCCCGGGTATCTCATTAACGGCATAACTTTGTAAATGTCTAAAAACTGCTCCCAAATTACGATGTTGTACATAAGTTATTGACATTATTTTACATTATATGCTATTCTAATTTCAACTACTTTTATTTTTATTTTTGGACAGGATATAAATTCAGATTTGTAACAGTTGTAATAGCAATCAAATCATGTAATTTGGTTTACATATAAGCAATCAATTCTTCGTTACAATTTATTGTAGGCTTTAAATCATTTCTATGACTAGGTATTCAATTATGTGTACAGAGATTATCCTTATCCTTTCTTGCCTTATTTATTTACTAATATTTTTTCTTGCCACTGGCTGAAATAGTTAAGCGTAAGATGAAGATGATTATTTTATATAATAATTTGACGTAAAATAAGTTAAAATAATCAAGGTGTTTATATTATGGATAAATAAGGTAATTAACTGTTTTATACAGGCAACATTAAGTGTGTGCGAGTGAACGCAAAAAAAAGCTCGCCGATATTTCATCCATCTCCCTCGTAAATTTTGGACATAGGCTGATTGACAACAAAAGGCACTATTTTGAGGATCATTGTTGTTTTAAATGTTTCCTTGTAAATAAGTGTTGTGAAACGAGCGCCTGTATTCGTGATTTACACCGTGGATGAAAAAAATATGAAGCGGCGAAATGCCGAAACTGGGAAGTTGCGGCGCCCCTTGAAGCGCACAAAAATCACCGAAGGAATGTACGGAAAGTGAGTGGATACTGTTTATGTTGTTAATTATAAACCAGGAAATAGTTCTCCGCATCTTGTGGCATCTAATTCTGTGATAAAGTTAACTTAAATATTACGGAATGTATATCGTCTATGTGGGTAGAAAGTACCATCTGGTGATCACAGCTCGCCTTATGTGTGGTGCGAATACAAAAAGAAGTGAAAATACACGTTTTTTTGTTATAAAATGCGTGCAAATGTGCAACATGTGTGTAGACATGTCAGTACTCTTGTATTGCCCGTGCAGAACAAGTGGCCTTTAAAATAAGATAAAGCGCCTATCTTTTTGTTATAAATATACAAATCAAGCTTAGTATGTAAACATAGCTATATAAACTCGTCTACTTTGCATTTGCAACTTGTAAGAATACCAAACATGAAGTTTGGTGACATTTCCCACAATTTGGTAAACACAGGATTTTGTAGTGATAACATACATGGATTTATTCATCCAGTCTATTGATCATGTTTAATAAATCCATCAATAAAATTATCACCAGGCAGCATATCACTGCATTTGTAGAAAATTCATCATTTACCAACCATTCCTACTGTCTGATTAAATATCCGTTTCAGCTCAACATGTTAAATAATAACAAAAAGATAAAAACCAAAAAGTATTTGTTTCCTACATTACATCATTTATATGAATTGATAAGGGTAATTATTTAACTACTTAAGTTTCAATTGTGAGCTAGCATTCAAAACAGTATACCTAACACACATTAGAAGTAGTGCCAGCTAGGTATTTAGTATGCTTATATGGAAAAATTACCTGTATTTTTATTATAATCAAAACCTACCTGCATTATGTAAAATAATACAACTACAGTCAAAACTGAAGTACCTACCTACTTATTTTATGCTTTAGAGGGGCAGGCACATGTGAGACATTCAGCCAATTACAAGTAGTATTGCTAGTAGTATGCTAATATCAGCATAATTATTGTTAATAAAAATAACATTTGATTTTAATACTTAATAATATTATCAATACAGTAAGTATTACAAAAATTGGCCGCGGTTGGAAGAGGCCTTTGCCAAAGAGCACACAGAGGCTCAGAACTGAGATTAAACCATTGTGTAGATAAACCATTCTAAAAATGAACGCCCCTCCACAGTGGTTATGCTCACATGCAAAGAAGGTGTATTGACGCAATACATATAATTGCTCTTTGTCATGAAAGTGGGATCACGCGTCGATTTTGCCACAAATGTACGCTGCCGTCGTAAGAAAAAAGGGCACAACTAACATTTAAAAAAAAAATCTACAAAAAAATGAGCAGATTAGCCTTTTTTTTCTGATTCTAAATATGTATGTAACTCAATTTTTTTTTAAATGTTAGTTGTGCCCTTTTTTCTTACGACGGCAGTATGGTCAACGCAAAAAACTATGTGGCTACAAAAAATGTTGAACAAAACTTAACTTCTGTAATGGCTCTAATAAAGGAACGAACTGAAATGATTGATTGTACTATGCGGAAAATACATGTAGACATGTTAATGATCGAAAAACAATATATGAAAAAATTTGAACATGGATTTTGAATTCATTGTTGAGTCTGATTCTGTTGAAACTGATTAGGTATAGGTATTGATAAATGAATAATAATTGGTTAATTAATACTGTATTTCATAACATTTGTTTGTATTGCATAATGTTTTATTGCATATTGCATTATAATATTAGTATTATGTCAATAAATGCTTGAAATAATAATAATTTCATAATTTCTTTTAAGGCAAGAATTCATATAATATATGCAGTAGGTATACAGTAAATTAAATGACCCATATTAAATAAGTACCTTACAAACATAGGTACATAAAAGTATAAACAATAACACCGATTTTTTTATGCAAACGGTACCTACCGACTGATCAAACGCCAAACAGCCGGATTTGTTGGCCAACTAGTGTATAAATGAAACGATCGCGCAACCCAGCGAACGAGTCGTGCCATACAAAGCGCACGCTCCCTGCCGTATAATGCTAGTACCTGGATTGATCGCAGGATAAGTTGATCTCTAAGGCACCGTCCTATTGTCATCGCTCGTGCGATGATCAAATCAAATCAAATCATTTATTTTTGCAGAAAACACTGTTACAATGGTGTTATAAAACTTACATGTTTCAAGTGATTCTACCGTAAGGCATGCAAAATGTATTCAGTCATAAAATACAATTTAAACACATAAAACAATCATAAAATACTTTCAGATATTAAATTAATGCAATGTCATACAGATTAATTATTTACTTAATAATATTAATATCTAAATTATCTCAATGTCATTCTTAGAATTATTACAATATATATAACATAATAAATGCTATTACTTGGTATCACTGTGCGGTCTTAAGTTTGGAAAAATTATCGTTTAAGAAGTCGTTTAAGTTATAGTAACATTTATTAACTAAAAGTCTCTTTAGACTCTTCTTAAATAAGGCAGTATTCATTTCCCTTATTTCTTTAGGTAATTTATTGAAAATTACAGGACCCATGTGAAACACACTTTTGTGCATTAAAGCGGTATTTACTCGGCGGACATAGAGGCGCAATGCGTCACGTTGTTGCCTATTATTCATTTCTGAGGCTAATGTAAATAAATTTTTATTGGTCTTAACAAATACTGAGACCTCATAGATATAAAGGCTTGGGAGAGTTAAAATTTTGTACTCATGGAAAAATGGTTTACAGGTTTCGATCATTTGGAGCCCAAACATAGCCCTTATGCACCGTTTTTGTGCTTTAAAAATTAAATCTGTATCAGTCGTATTTCCCCAAAAAATCACACCATACCTCAGAACTGAAGCCACTAAACCATGATATGCAGTTAACAAGGTATTAATATTTGCAATCTGCTTTAACTCATGTAGGGCATATACTGATTTATTAATTCTTTTGACTAGTGTTTCAATCTGGGATTTCCATTTTAATTTGTTATCAACTGTAAGACCAAGAAATTTCGTTGTTTGCACTTCAGATACAGGTTCACCCTTATAGTTAATCTGCGGCATAATTGCATTCATACGCTGATTAAAATGGATTATTTTAGTTTTTGCAATGTTTGCCTTCAGATTATTGCTGTCTAGCCATTGAATGATTGCATTTAGGCTACTGCTTATATCATGCTCATAAGATATTCTGTCATTACACTTAATTGCAATAGTGCTGTCGTCAGCAAAGAGTGTCATTGGGTTTGAGTTCGCATTTGGAAGGTCATTAATATAGATTATAAAGAGTATGGACCTCAATATACCTCCTTGTGGGACACCATATTGTATTTTACGTCCCTTTGATAGATATACCTCCTCCATCTTAGTTCTAGTATTAAGTCTATTAATTTGTGTATACTGAGTGCGGTTTTTGAGGTAACTTTCAATTAATTTTAAGATGTTGCCTCTTATGCCATAGATGTTGTCTCAAGCTTATATAGTAAGATGTCATGTACGATGTCATGTATGATGCGATGCGATTTCATCGTGCGATGAAACCGCTCGCGTGATAGGAAATTGTGTGTCCTGTTTTGGAACGATTCGATCACACTCGAAATGGCTCTTATCAGAGATGCACAGTTTTTGCATGATCGCGCGATCTTCAATAGGACATTTAGTAGATATCAGTATGTTTGAACGCACGGTCGCACGATCATTTTCGTTGGACGCACGCATCATCGTACGAGCGATGGCAATAGGACGGCGCCTAAGTGCGGCGACGAGTCCATGTTTACAGTAAAATCGTCGCACGCACACAAGTAAAGTGTAGGATTAATATTTCCTCTCACACATTGAAATAATCAAGTTTTATGGAGAGGTGTTCATTTTTAGAATGGTTTATCTATGATAACTATAACTCTAAATAAAAGGCTATTAATATAAAATAAAAGTATTACAAAAAGGCGCGTTTATATACAAATACCTCATGTAATTGTTAAGAAATCTCAATGAAACAGTTGTTTTCTGTACCTCATAGAAATTATTAATCTTATTTCATCTACAGATTTTGTAAAATCAGAGACTAAATCTGGTTTCAAAAGGCTGAATTTAAATCTTATGCTTATATGGTTTGTTGTTGGTACTTCGGGGCATGTGATGCAGAGGAATGAGGAAAATGTCGTCAGGATAGTGTTGAGTATGAATGCGGAGGGCTAAATAAGTAAGGGAAGACCAAAGAAACGATGGATGGACTGTGTGAAAGATGAAATGGCCAGAAAGGGAGTGACTACCGAGATGACGACTAATAGAGAAGTATGGAAGAACATGTTGCGCCGACCCCAAATAAATTGGGACAAGAGCAGGAGAATGATGATTTCGGTCAATAATAATAATAGTAATTTATTTTCTCTCAAAAAGGTACAATTTTGGTACATAGTATCTAAGTTACAGGTAGAATATAACCTTTGTGAGGGCTGTATTTTTATACTGGGCTCGGGGCCTGTATGACAGATCTCCAGGCAACATTGTAAAAACGCCAAATACTGAGATAATATCACCAATTATGAGATTTGACTGACTTTTAGTAGCCAGGAGTAAAACATTTGTGTAAAATACTGGTATTCAGCTGCATCCGGTTAGACTGGATGCCAACCCCAACATAGTACCTACATATTTGGTTGGGGAAAAAGTCTTTTCGCATTATAGTATGTATGAACTTGTAATTAAATCTCTTTGGCTATACTATTTGTATCTGGCTGGTTTTGGTATCATTGAAAGTTTAAATTTTAAAGAACATAATTCCAAATTCAAATTAGGAAAATGTGTGATTTTCATTTGTTTTTCGTACTGTCTTTCTACATCTTTAGCCACTCAGCAAAAATTAAGAGAGTTTGGCTGGGAGGTGTTAATGCATCCGCCGTATAGTACTGACCTTGCACCTTCAGATTTCCACCTGTTTCGGCCTCTTCAGAATTCTTTAGGCAGTGTCAGGTTAACATCACGAGAGGACTGCCAAAACCACTTGTCGCGGTATTTTGACCAGAAGTCCCAAAATTTCTATAGCAAATGGGATCATGTCCCTACCTACAAGATGGCAAAAAGTTATCGAACACAATGGTACCTACATACTTTAGTTAAATGTAAATAAACTATATTAAAAAATGTTTTGAATTTTCTTAAAAAATGCGAAGAAACTTTTTCCCCAACCTATTAGTTGGGGATAAAGGTTAGGCAGGTGATGATGATTTGAAAAGAGGATAGACATAAATGTATAGAACCTGTCTTACACGTGAAAAATAGATAAATGTGATTGGAAAGCTTTTACATTACAATTTCATTGAAACATTTTAAATTTTCAAAATTTTAAAATTTTCAGCTCATTGCTGTACCTGAAGTTTGTGATGATTTGGGCGACAGTTGTCATGGCTGACTATATGCTAGAGTTCAGGTTTGAGTTCCTCTGGCCCTTCTGGATGATGCTGAGATCAGTCTACGATTCATTCAAATATCAAGGACTTGTGAGTACCATTTTTTTATTGATATATGAACCAGCTGTTGCTCGCAACTTCTTCTGCATGTATCTTTTAAATATAAAAATCCAGGATGAAAAGTAGCCCAGGCATTCTCCAGGTCCCAGGCTACCTGTCTGTCAAATTTCTTAACAATCTGTTCAGTGGTTTAAGCATGAAACGGTAATAGACAGACAGGCAAGAGTTACTTTGTATTTGTAATACTGGAAGGGATTAGTATGGATGAAATCAATCTTGGATTGATCTCAAGTGCTAGCTGCTGAGAGGTTCTAGCTAGAACAAAGAGTACCCAGCCAGAAGATGCCTATGTACTCTCTGCATAAACAAAACTTGTCTTAAGCGCAGGCCATACTGGGATCGAAGCTAAGTTCGTTTAGCTTTACTTTAGCATACTAAGCATACTAAGCGAAACGAAAAAGGAAGTATGAAAAGACTTGGAGGAAAGCTAAGCGAACTTAGCTTTGTTTCGCTTCGATCCCAGTGTGACCTGCGCTTTAGAAAAGTTCAAAATACAAGACAGAAGAAGAAATAGAAGCTAATCATTGACAGACCAGCTGGCGTGGTTGGTTAAGATATCGCCTATCATGTCGCAGGTGGGTTCGATTCCCATCCAGGACAAACATTTGTGTGCATGAACATGTCTGTTTGTTCTGAGTCTGGGTGTAAATATCTATATATGTATGTATTTACAAAAAAAAGTAGTATATGTAGTATAACAGTTATCTGGTTTCCATAGTACAAGCTCTGCTTAGTTTGGGATCAGATGACCGTGTGTGAAATGTCCCAGGATATTATTATTACATCTTTTATTATTGAATTATTTGATCGTTCTGTCTCTCACATTTGCATCTAGCTGTGACCGTGTGATATTACAAAACAAAATAAAACCGGGCAAGAGCGAGTCGGACTCGCGCACTGAGGATTCCGTACCATCCGCCTTCCTACTATCCTACTTAATATTATAAATGCGAAAGTTTGTGAGGATGGATGGATGTTTGTTACGCTTTCACGCAAAAGCTACTAAATGGATATTCATGAAATTGGGCACACAGATAGTTTATAATCTGGATTAACACATAGGATACTTTTATCCCGATATTCCTACGGGTTCGAGACTTACGCGGGTGAACCCGCAGGGCGCTGCTTGTCATATATAAAAAAGTGTGCTATTTACAGACACCGTTTTATTTTTCCTGTAATCTTTAGTAGTAAGGGGGGGGGGGGGGGGAAGGAACGGTATTTTTATTTCCATTTTTCATCAAAAGTCGAAAACTGCGGCCTAAAACAAAATGTTTAAGATTGTGCAAACAGCGCTCTTTCATATGATACCCCACATGCCCTAGTAGCCCCACTTCGAATTTTTAAGACCCCTTTTCAGTCCCTGTTGCAAAAAAATATATACATTTTTCTTTCTTTCTTATTTGCAAAATTGTTGGGCAAACGTCATCTAGAACTATTCCAAAATTCTAGATGCTATCTACGTATACACTACCATCCAAAAGTTTGGATGCAGCAAGGTAAAAGCAAATAAATCAAAACAAAAATCTATAATATAAAATTAAAACATAAACAAGAACTAACTTAAACAAAAAAAAAATAATAAACAAAATACCTACATACATTATGAAAAGAAAGTTAAATTTTAGCTTCATCGAAGTGGCCACCTTTTTCTTTTATTATCTGCTCGCATATTTTAGGCATTCTATGAGTTAGTTTCTTAAAATACTCTTCATCTAACTTTTCCATTAGTTCTCTAATAGTTGCCACAAATGTTCCGAGCTAGTAGGAGTTCGATTTTTCACCCTTCTATCGAGTTCGTCCCAAACAATTTCAATGGGAGAAAGATCTGGTGATTGAGATGGCCATTGCATGATTTTTAAAATATTTTCATCTTATTTCTTGTTCAAGAAGTTCTGGCACAGTCTAGATGAATGCTTAGGGTCGTTATCCTGTTGAAAAATGAATCCAGAACCAATGAGATTCAGTCCACGGTATAGCGGAATCCTGAAGAGTTTTCAAATAGCCTTCCTTGTTCAGTTTTCCTGACGGAGGTGTAGCTGTGAGCTGTGACAGACAGACTGACATACTGAGTCGCACCATAAGGGTTCCTTTTTACCATTTTGGTACGGAACCTTAAAAATTAATGAATTAGAAAGTACTCGTAACACATTATAACTGTAATCTGAAAAAAGATTGCTCCTTTGTGATCAAATCTTCCATATGTATTTTAATTGAATATAATTCTCATGTTCCACTTTTGATATAATTCAAAATGAAACTTAAAGCCTTTGTCTATAACACAACTGGGAGACTTTGATCTTCATATTTTGTTGCTATGACTCAAGTTTTACTGCATATTATTGCGCCAATGTTAGGTAATATTTCTGGATAACAATTAACAATTAAAAAATAAACCTGCCAAGTGCGTGTCGGGCCACGCACAATAAAGGGTTCCGTAGTTGGGATGAATTTATCCAAATAACAAACTTAACATTGTACAGTCGCCAGCAGATCAAGCTACCCAAAGCTAAATTTTCCCATTCAACAATTTAATTTAATAATAATAAATTTATTTATTTAAAAAAAAAGTGTGGTAAGTACAGTCTGTTACATAAATATAATTTTGCAATTTAGGGATGCATCTTAATATTTACGGGTATTTAAACATAAACATTAAAATTAAAGTTCAGTCTCAAAATGTACGTTGCTTTTTATGGGGTTAGTAATAATAATATTTATTTGTTTAAGACTTAAACCTATTTACAATTATTGTAGTAACGAGTATGTCCTCCTCTTTTTAAAACACACTCTCGAAGCCTCGAAGGCATGCTCTCAATAAGGTGTCTGAAGTTCTCGTCAGGAATGTCCTCCCTTTTCAGGAGGTCAATCAACTGGCGCTGGGTGTGTACATCCTCATGAGCTGCTCTGACTCGCCGTTTCAGCTGGTTCCAAAGGTGTTCGATCGGATTTAGGTCGGGGCTGTTGGCAGGCCATGGCAAAACCTGAATATTGGCTTCCTCTAAGACGGACATGGTCGCTCGAGCTGTGTGCGTTCGTGCATTGTCTTGCATCAGGATGAAGCCGTCGTCTGCTCGTTGTGAAAACGAGATAACATGGGGCCTGACAACATGTTCGATGTAACTTTGTGCTGTTACTGTACCCTCGCCATGACAAAAGGACTACCAAAACTGTCACGTTCGTTCAGAAAATCGTTCACCGCTTCTTCTCCACACTCTGACACGTCGATCGTTACTATAAAACTTCACCTTGCACTCATCCGTGAAGAGCAAATTACTCCATTCCTCCATCCCCCTTTCAAGATATTGACGCGAAAATCTTAAACGGTTTGCACGCTGGCTCCCTTCAGTTTTGTTCGAATTACTCGCCTTCTTGAACGGTCTTCGTGCAAGCGATTGCATATAGTCTGTTGACTGACAGTTGGACCTGTAGTCCGGTAGAAGATTTTGCAGAGTGCGTGCTGTAGCAGTTCGTTCACGTCCTGCACAAAGTCAAATGTACCGATCTTTGTTGACAGTAGTAGCACGTACTCTTCCCGAGCTACGACGCCGAGACACAGTACCGGTCTCCTGGCCCCGGTTCCACAAGTTTTGAACAGCCCTTCGTGAATATCCTAAGTGCAGAGACACGGAACGTTCCGATTGACCACTTTCAATCATTGCTACGGCTCTAATAGCAGTAGCGTTGTCCATATGGCGTCGAATTCTTGGCATCGTAAAGTTAAATGATCGATTTGCACGCTTAGCTTCCAAAAACAACTAACTGATTGAAATAAAACCCAAAAATTAAACAAACACCACCCACTTGAAAATCCATTTGAAAAGGTGCGGGATAAAAAATCAGTGAAATCGTACCCTCGACCACAATATTGCCCATAATTCATCACAGTCATGAACTGACCAAGATTATGTCTGGACTTTATAAGAGACTGAGCTCTGAGTTTGTTTTGGCCTGTTATTGTTCGGTTTGTGACTACAATATTGCCCATAATTCATTGTTATCGTTCCTCAACCACTTAAGATCAATTTCAAATCATTTATTGTAGATCATAGGTTCATATTATCCGTTCGGTTAGAACAAACAACAAAACAAACTGTCATTTTAACAAATTGTTATGCATAATTAAATTATTATAATATTTAAGTATGTCAAATTAGAAATTAGTCATTTTGCAAAATTATTAACCTACTGTGTTGTCATTTAGAAATTCACTTAAAGAATAACATTTCACGTTAGTCAGTTAGTTAAAAAAAGACTTACAGTAATTATGTTTTAATTTATTTAGAATTAGAATACCTTGCAGACTATAATAAAAGTTATTTTGTTTTATTACAACCATAAACAAAAAAGTAAAACGTATTAAGCTTTTAAGGCGAAAGCTCCAGGTAGCCCACGATATTCAAATTTTCTTACGTTTTTTGCAATTTGCAGGTCAGTATCAGGTTGTATGTTGATCTGCATATGAGTCGCGACAGTAACAAATCTGTATTTATAGAATTATAATCATTAATATCATTAATACAACTCTCTAAGTTCATAATATTAATCCTAATGAATGACTATTTGATGAAATCTTGATATTTAGGATTAATTAACTTAAGGAGTTGTATTACTAATTGTAATGATTATAATTTTGTAAATACATATATGTTACGCTCGCGAATAATACTTTAATCAACATACACCCTTATTGCAAAAAACGTAAGAAAATTCCTTCCTAAAGGCGAGATTTCGGGTAATTAAGAAGAAAAAAACAAAAAAAAAAAACATCTCAATTGCCGTCACATTTAGGACATGAGGTCTTTGCAAATTAATTTAATTTGCAAAAAACGTAAGAAATTTTGAATTTCGCGGGCAACCCTGACGCTTCCCCCTTAACGGTATAAAAAGCTTTCTGACACAACTTGCGTTTAACGAATGATTTGAATTTATTAAAGCTTAGATCTTGAACGTGGCTTGGAAGTTTATTATAAAAGCGTAAACATTGACACCTAAATGAGCCACTTATTTTCTTGAGCCTTGTTGAAGGTACAACAAATTTGTATTTGTTCCTAGTATTTATATTGTGGATATCACTGTATTTTTTAAACAATTTCATATTTTTATGGGCATATAAAAGATTTTCAAAAATGTACTGCGAAGGCACAGTCATTATATTAATCTCCTTAAGTTAGGTTAGACACACTAGTCAGCTACAGATAGTGCCATCCACGAAGACGCGCCCCACTCTTCGTCCTAATCGCTTACAGTACAAGTATGCAACGTTCCGCTAGTGTTTTAGTTTTATCGTGTATAATGTTTACCCATTTATAGGTAATTAGTGTGTATTGACAACGTTACTCGTGGATGGCACTATCTATAATTAACTGATGCATGTGTTTCTAATAGCTTGGAGATATTTAATATTTTATGTCCAATCGCTTCTTGAAGCAGTTCAGAATTAGAAGTGGGTAGTTGTATTTTGCTTCGCTAATTTAATTATAAGCTTTCATTTGTTTTGTTTCCAGGCATTCTCAGTATTCTTCATCTGCATAGCGCTCACATCAGACATGATATGTTTCTTCTTCATACCTCTACAGTACATATTCTTTGCTGCAAGTACATATGTGTGGGTACAATACGTCTGGTATACATGTGAGTATATTTCTGCTATTTTTCCTATATTATCTTGGGTTTTTCGTCATTGGCAACACAGTCTAGAACAATAAGGTCCGCACAAAGTCATGATGACTTTATATCATTGGCTGATGGTTTTTTGTAGCTGTTCCTACTGGGATGGGATTACAGAAAATAGTACTTACGATACAATACCATTGTACCTGTTGAATTGACGCGGAAGATAGTTAATCCTGCCGCGGTATAAGTTAACGAATACTCCTCTAATTTTATTACAGGGTCAAATTAAATTAGCTAGCGAAACTCCGCAGACGTAATGGGTGTCGATATCTAAACATGACAAAATAAATAGAAATTATTTGGTGATATTTTTTTGGGTCAACAACCTTAGTGTAGTTGCTTGTAATATCAGTATAAAAAGCCGTGTTTTTTATCGATACCATCCCGTCTGCGGAGTTTCGCTAGCTAATTTAATTTGACCCTGTATACAAGCCACGGACACTAGACAGGGTAGTCAGTAAGTCATATATCGTCGCGACACGGAGGAAAACACTCAGAATATGTCCCAATTTAATAAAAAAAAAACAATACAGCCTTTCTAATAAATTCTCATTTCCGTGGGAACATTTTGTTTCGTCGTCGTTTGTTACCAAAAATAGTGATTATTCCAATTATTACAAGCTTACACTTGCACTCTACAGGGTGTTTGGTGCATCGTGTGCCAAATTGAAATGGTCGACTGGGGGGGTCACCTTCTATCCTTTCAGACCCCTAAACACTTCTCATGCCCTGTGGCTTTTTTCTCATCGACTTTTTATTTTTTTATAAAAAAAATACCCAAATTTTGTATTCAATTACAAAATAAAAAAAATGTGTAAGTCGTAGACTCTGAATTTTAATTTTATTTAGATGTGTATTGTATTACAGTACTTTTAAATTAAAAATTAGTGACATTAGCCATCTAGTTTTTTTTTAATTTACTCGCAAAGTTTCGGATTTCAATTAAAGCTGTCCATGTTACAGCTATTTACATGGCTATAAAAAAAAAACCAAAAGCGACCGGGATCTTCCAACTCTCTCAAAAATTCTCTAGTCTATCTTCTTGCTAGTGATGTGCCACATGTCATAAAAATCTTTTTACAACTTTGTAAATTAGCTAGAATAATTGTGAATCGAGTCACAAAATATTAAATTCCAAATTCAAAAGAAAAAAGTCTTTTTGCGTAATTGTTACTTAAGTAACAGGTAAAATTTGTTTTCTCACTCTCGCGAAGTAAAATCTATCTTTTATCTCTATCTTTCTTGCATAGCGTACCTAAACTAGTTTGAACAAACGACGAACTGCCACCGACGCGGCGATGCCGTCAATCCGTCATTCGTCAGTCAGTCGAGACATCACTGCCTCTGCTACCTGACGTGTGTGTTAGTTCACCGTACTCCGCGATTTTTTCATTTTGTTACTTTGTTTTGTTGAGTTTTGTTGGTTTTTGTTACGTTTTAACTTTTGGTGTTATTGTTAAACTTTGTTGATTTTTTGTTGTTGCAATGGCGACGTTCTCTAACGAGGAATATGCTGACATCATGATGGCTTATGGAGCCGCCAATGGTGTCGCTCGTGCAGCGCAACGAATTTACCAGGAACGTTTTCCTGGTAGACGACTACCTGGCCGCAGAGTCTTCCAAGACACATACCGACGCATACGCGAGACTGGCAGTGTCACTTTTCATGAACCAAGGGGCCATATTGTGCGACATAATGTTGAAGTGGACGAGAGAATACTGGCACTTTTTGAGGAAGACCCTACAAGAAGCATCAGAAATGTGGCAGCACATCTTGATATTTCAATATGGAAAGTGTGGAAAGTTCTTCAGCAAAACGAAAAACATCCATTCCACTACACTCCGGTGCAAGGTACGTAATTTTGAACTAACTTTAAACCCGTACACACTTTGTTTGACGATGCCTTTGTTTAGCAGGTAATGGGTATGACGTCACTACTTCCAGGTAGTGAACCAGCCCATACAAACGGTCCGACGCCGCCGGTCATTAAAAATCTCATTGTGCAATTATTTACTGCTCAACAGGAATTTAAAAGAGTTCTTTGTTTGTAGGTCTTGAGGGTGGCGACTTTGACAGACGAGTGGCATTCTGTCGGTTTATGTTACACACGGATGTGGATGATCCTAATTTCTTAAAAAGAATATTGTGGACGGATGAATCCAAATTTACCAAAGAAGGGATCCTCAATCTTCACAATCTGCATCACTGGACAAACAAAACGGAAAACCCACATGTTAAAAGGCAGAAATCTTTTCAAAGGAGGTTTAGTGTAAACGTTTGGGCAGGAGTGATTGGGAATCAGGTAGTTGGACCGCATTACCTGCCCGATAACCTCAATGGCGATAACTATTTGGAGTTCCTTCAAAATGACCTGCCCGAATTAGTGTCCGAGGTGCCCGTATTTAATGAAAATGTTCCCAAAGTATTCCAGCATGACGGCTGTCCCGCGCATTGGCGTTTGACTGTGAGGGAATATCTTGACGATGTGTTCCCCAATGCGTGGATTGGTCGCGATGGCCCTATTGCATGGCCGGCACGTTCCCCAGACCTAACTCCGCTAGATTTTTATGTCTGGGGACGTGCCAAAGAGCTGGTATACGCCACGGAGGTTCCGACTAGGGAGGTACTACTTCAACGCATTGAAACGGCGTTTAATCAAATTAAGGAGGAAATACGACTTCGTACAACAACTGTGGAAATACGAAATAGATGTCGGGCCTGCATTCGCAATAGCGGCCAACAATTTGAGCAGAATATGTAAAAAATGATTAAATAAATGTTAAAAATGCAATTATTTTTTATTTCTAGTAACCGTCCCCCCCAAAAAAGAGAGATACGAGACAGATTTTACCTTACAAGAGTGAGATAACAGATTAAATGAGTTCTTGAGGTATAATTTAAGTAAAAATATTTTTTTAAATCATAATTTCAAATTTAGTATTTTGTGACTCGATTCACAATTCTAGCGAATTCACAAAGTTGTAAAAAGATTTTTATGGCATGTGGCACATCACTAGCAAGAGGATAGACTAGAGAGTTTTTGAGGGAGTTGGAAGACCCCGGTCGCTTTTGGTTTTTTTTTTATAGCCATGTAAATAGCTGTAACATGGACAGCTTTAATTGAAGTCCGAAACTTTGCGAGTAAATTAAAAAAAAACTGGATGGCTAATGTCACTAATTTTGAATTTAAAAGTACTGTAATACAATACACGTCTAAATAAAATTAAAATTCAGAGTCTACGACTTACACTTTTTTTTTATTTTGAAATTGAATGCAAAATTTGGGTATTTTTTTTATAAAAAAATAAAAAGTCGATGAAAAAAAAGCCACAGGGCATGAGAAGTGTTTAGGGGTCTGAAAGGATAGAAGGTGACCCCCCCAGTCGACCATTTCAATTTGGCACACGATGCACCAAACACCCTGTATATCTTTTATGAGAGTGCCAGAAATAGAGTTTGGCTTGGACACAAGATACCTATGTATGAGTTCACACGTGCATTCGGTTTTGCCGGATCTAAATACATATAAATTATATTGTGACTAAACCATATCCTGTAAAAATCTGATCCGGCTTGTCTACGTGTGAACGTAGCGTCACTCGTCCCGCGCAATCGCATCCCTCGTCCTGCGCGGGAGTCGCCTCAGTTTATCCAGAGCTTAGCACATTGTTTACTAAAGTAGACTAATTGCTCGAAGGAAAATCACGCAGTTACATCCAACGATGAATCAGTTTTTGATTACACTTGGTGATAAAGATTTCTGAAGCAATAATGTACGTTGGGGTTTTATCGTCGTTGACGGATACCCCGGTAGTTTTTGTAGGTCAAAACTTAATTTCTTTTTTATGGCTTGTAATTTTTGAATAATAATACAGTGGATTTCGGGTATAACGACAATGAAGGGACCACTCTATTTTCGTCGTTATATCCGGAAGTCGTTACAGGCAAAGGTAAAGAGATACAGACACGCGTCTAGCAGCCATACTTATTCAAAAGTTTACTAAACCCAGTTGCTACTCAGAATATCACTTTGTAACTGAACCATAAAAGCTCCGAAACGTACACGCTTCCCTACCTACTTAGTTGATATCTATAAACAAAAGGTAAAGGTCTCCACACTTGCTGACCATCTGTGTGCAATGGATGTAAACAAAAGATAAGAAATGTTTGTGAAAGAAAAAAATCTTTGTGTCTTTGGCGGCCGACTCCGGTCGCAATATCTGCATGGGATTTCTAGGAATTTGTTACAAATGATTCATTAAAAACAGTCGCTACACCCGAACTCGGCGTTACATCCAAAGTCGCTATAGCCACATGAATTTTGTACTAAAGTATGCTTTAAATTCAAGGGACTTAGATTTAACGTCGCTATAGGTAAATGGTCGCTACAACCAAGGTCGTAATAAATGAAATCCACTGTAATTATTATTATTTATTTGTGGAAACACTCCAGAATTATGTTTGTTTAGTTATTTAAACCGCACTTATTAGATAATGATCGTCCCGCACATTAGCGCAGGACGGAGTTTTAGTTACGATTACGACTGAATTCAGTGATTATTAGTTAGGTACGCTTAAACGGCTAAACATACTTTTGCTGTATGAGCATTCTTGGCTCGTGCAAATAAATACAAAGTTAAACAAATTAGTATTAGTTAGTCCAATCATCAATAATACGTTTTACAAAAAAAAAAAAAAACAACTGACTTCCAAATAAAAACACTACAAAGTGAAAAATAACGTTAATTTCGAATTTCGTGTCAATAATGTTATTTTTCACGTTGTGGTGTTTTTTTTGGAAGTCGGTTGTTTTTATTTTGTTAAAACATCTGCCCCTGGTCCCTCTGGTCCCTCTTAATGGCAAGCGATATCGCGGCAGGCCCAGACGGAGATGGCGGGACGAGCTAGACTCCTTCAACAAGAACTGGTCCTTAGCAGCTCTAGACAGAGAGAAGTGGAAAGTTCAAATCGGACTACTCTGTAAAAAGTTATGCGTGGTCATACATGAAAAAAATACGCCTCGACTTGAGAAACTCTTCCTTTTCTTTCGTCGGTTAAAAAAAAACAGAACTTATAACATGTACATATTTTGTAACAGTCGCAGACAAAGGCATCTGCGTACCAACAGTAGCGATATGCTGCCTATTGGTGTACGTGGAAGGCCTGTGGCGGGGCTCCCGCGCAGGCGCGGGCGTGTTGTGCCGGCCGCTGGCGGCGCACTGCGTGGGCTACCCGGTGGTGACGCTGGGCTTCGGGGCGAAGGCCCTCATCGCGCACCGGCTGCGACAGCGCAAGCAGGATCACGTCCGCGCCATGAATGAGTTCTACTTCCAACTCATGCGAGATGCGGTGCCCGAGTCTGCGTTAGATCAGGTGGGAACTGCAAAAATTAACTTTTTTTAACTTCAACATTTGTATGGTCCATTGCTGGGCAAAGCTCTCCCCCATAACTTATTATTAAGTATACAAATATTCTTGTACACAACAACTTTCATAATTAGTAATGGGTAATATACAGGGATAATCGTCGGTTGGTGCCACCTCATCATTTAAAATTGTCTAAGGGGCCTCTACGAGTTGGCTTCGGCCCCTCGTACGCCTTCCCGGGACCTCAGGGTCCCGAGATTTTTAAAAACAAACTATGTAATAATAATAATTTATTTAGGTCCGTCCTTTTACAAAGTAATACATTTACAAACTTTAACTTGTGGCGACCTGCCTGAGCTAGATTAATAAAAACCTGTGTTTCAAGCCATCTCCAGACTAAGAAATTAACTGATTATATTATTTGACCATACTTAATTAAAATAAACTTTTTATTATTATTAGTTTTTACATTTCTCGGGACCCTGGGGTCCCGGACCTTTGGAAGGCGTACGAAGAGCCGAAGCCAACTCGCAGAGGCCCCTTAAATAATTTTAAATGATAAGGAGGCACCAACCGACGATTATCCCTGTATGCACTATGCAAGTGCACCCAAGGACAACCCCCGGTTGGTGCAGGACTATTGTTGTACGTGGACGCAAAACATATTGGGCTATGGGTCTGGGTGGCTAAAGTGGATTGGGTTACTTGAACTATGGAAGAACTATGTCCCCTGCCTGACCAATGTTATATATTATACACTGATAAAATGGCAGGGGGTGACTTGCACACTCAATAATGGGCCCCCGGAATCGGCCGCTAGCACATAGTGACGTAGCGACAAGGGGGCAACACTTCCTGAGATGCTTGAGGAGTGGAGAGGTATTCCCGGAAGTACGGTCAAGATCCCTACCAGCACCTTACTGGAATACTTCCTTCCTCCGAACATGTTTGCTCTTGCGAATCTCCACTCAATCCGGCCAATAAAGGCAAGAAAGAGGTGGGAGCTCTGTTCCTCATCAGTGTTCACTCCAGCCGGCCAATAAAGCCAAGCCAGAGATGAGGACAAGATTTCTCTCGGGTGATAGGGGGTATTATTATTTTTTTTTTTAATGTATTTTATTTTCAGACACAGTCTCAGCAGCAAGCGCCGAGCAAAGAGGCTGGCAGTGCCGAGAACGGTGGCGCGGAGTGCGCGGCACATACACAGACGACACAGTCAGACACCAAACACATGAACGGCTCGCTGCGCCGCTGTCGCTTCAAGACGGCAGAGCACAACGGCCACTGTCCGCAGGAGCACGCACAGTTACAAGCTAAGGTAATCAGTATCTTAACTTGCTGACCTAGGTACTCTTTGTTTATTTTACTTCGATGGTCCCAGTTTATCATTTTGTGACTTCGAGTTACAACTACATGTACGGCTATATGTAAGTGGGCACGCTCTTTATTACTGGAGGCTTTTATTTAGGTAAAAAGTTCTGCTTACGTTTTTAGTTTTGTATTTTCAGTTCTGCTTGAGTATAGTTTTCGATTTTTTTTTTTTTTGGTATATGGGCGTGTGCTAGCTGACTAGCAAATAATTTAATGTAATGTTTGTGTTGCGTAATGTACTTAGATATATTATTTTGCGCAGTGTTGTATAGATTATACAGCAGCCGTGCTGCTGAGGAGTTTGTTGCGCCACTTCTTCTCCCCAGCTAAAGCACTAGGAGGTGGTGAAGGGCGCGCGTTTTGCGGGAATGTCTTATGTAATTTTGACGTTCGAAAAGTGCTGATTCTCAGCCTAGTTTGAATAATGACTTTTGATTTTTTTTATTTTCGAGTAATGATCAGTTTTTTAATAGCCGCCGTATTTCTATTTTGATTTTGACCTCATTTTTGGTATCCCAATACCCTTGAAAACTTCGGAATTAGGAAGTTATCACTATCTCAGATTCGTTATCCGTGTTCACAGATTGTCGTAATCTCCTGTAAGCTATTTTAATTACATATATACAAAATCGGGTCAAAAATCCGGTGTCAATGACGTAATTCACAATAAAATTGGTAAACTGATAAAGATGTCCAAAACTGATCAATGTTTTCGTAATTGACAGGCCAGCTGGCGTGGTTGGTTAAGATACCGCCTATCATGTCGCAGGTCGTGGGTTCGATTCCCATCCAGGACAAACATTTGTGTGCATGAACATGTCTGTTTGCCCTGAGTCTGGGTTTAATTATCTATATAAGTATGTATTTAAAAAAAAAAAGTAGTGTATGTGTGTATCAGTTATCTGGTTTCCATAGTACAAGCTTTGCTTAGTTTGGGATCAGATGACCGTGTGTGAAATGTCCCAGGATATTATTGTTATTATTAATTCACGCACATTTGTCAGATATGTTATCCTATATTAAATGAACAATATTTGTACAGTACGGCCGAAATATCTTGGCAAGTCCGAACTTCGCGCGGAAGGCTGCGCAGTAACATTTTTTAGTAACCAAATGGTGACATAAGGCGAGTGTGAGTGAGAGAACATGCGCGAAAGTTCATAGTGCCTATGTTCAGACTTGCCAAGATATTTCGGTCGTAGTGTATATAAGGTGTTAAAAAATTAACTCTACAAACTTTAAGTAATGCTTTAGACCATCGAACTGAATAACTTTTACTATGGGACCAACTTTGAAATCGCGAAAATAAAAAATATCTGTCCAATACAGTTTAGAACAGTAGGTATTAAACTTTAGTATGGAACAGTTGATGTGTATTTGTAATCACGTTCTCGAAAACGGCTCTAACGATTTCGACGAAATTTACAATATAAGAATTTACGGGGGCGAAAAATCGATCTAGCTGCGTCTCGTATCTGGGAAAATTTGTTTTCTCTATTATCACCCGAGCAGAGCTCAGTCGACCAGGTACTGTATTTAAAATCTCTTTCTTTTCATCTATTTTCAGTTAGACAAATTAGAAAAGCATTTAGAGCATCAAACGGCTCTCCGTGAGAAGTCGTCGCCAGCAGTAGCGTCAAACGCGAGCTCGACTAGCTCGGGAAGCTCAGGTGGCTCACACAGCTCGAGTGGGTCGCACGCGCTCAGCAATGGCACCGCGTGTTATGCCGCGCCTGACGACGATGACAAGCAAGACCACAGTAAAGGTACATTTAAATATCCCTAAATACAGGGTCAAATTAAATTAATTGGAGAATCTCACAAAAGTGACGGGTATCGATATTAAACCATGATAAAACAAAAAAATATATTTACCTATATAATTTTGCAAACTTATTCTAATTTCTCATAGATTTTTGGATTCATTTTCTCCTCTACTGATGGTTATTTCTCCTGACAAAGTTTATTCTGTTTATATCGACTGTCCCTATTAACAATGTTGGATATACATCTTTACCAATATTCATTTTTTTTACATAAATCGAATTACAATTAAAAAAAATTCTTCACTGTCAATACAATCTTTGAACTGAGGGCAGTTCAAAGTTTGTCCTAACGATAAAAAAGAATCTTTATGATATTAACAATGTCAGTTCTGCGAAAAAGACCACTGTTCTGTAGGGACTAAACATTAGTCTCCCTGCAGAACCGACATTGTTAATAGGGACCGTCGATATGTATGTATGTATATATTGTTGTATTTATTCTTGTATTTTATATATATCCTTTATATTGCACCTGCCATGTTTTCTCTGCATCACCCTAAGGTTGACTGGTAGAAAATGCCTCAGGCGTTAAGTCCGCCTTTGTACGGTATTTGTTTTTTTACTTGTGCATAAAGTTTTAATAAATAATAAATAAATATTTCGTGTGTCCCGCGACCGTTGTCCTCGAGCAGCTGTAGTTACAAAAAATTTGTTCGTTTTTATGGTATTTTTTATTTGTGATGGGTTTGCTCTTGACTCTAGTCTAGGTCAGAGGTGACAGAGACAAAGTCGACGATGGAGTGAGCTTACCCAGAAGAAGCCTGTTCACTCTCACTTTGATAAGATTAGGGTTTAATGCACGTTATCTTCTTTTTCAAGGTGGTACAAAGTCTTCTAAGTCAGAAAGAGAAAAGAAAGAGGCTAGTACATTAAAAGAAGAAAAGAAAAAGAATAAAAACAGAGATAAGGATAAGGACAGCAGTGATAGTCGTAAGAGTACAGAACATAGTGAGTACATCCATTATTTATCCTTTTATCCCGAATTCCTGTATGACTCTTAAAAATCTGTCACTTAAATATCACGATAGTGCTGTCTCTGTCTTTCCGCCTTAAATTAACCTCTCGCGTGTTACCTTACTTTCTCATAGAAATGCCCCAACTGTCAAAGATATCTAAAAAAAAAATACGTTTTGGGTAGACCTTCAGAAAAACGAATATTTTGTCGTTTAATACATATGAACACAATATAAATTATACCTTCCCGGAATCCTTATGAGTTTTCCTATCTACTTATTAGTAGATAGGAAAACGTAATAAAATAAAACTGACCTGACTTCGCAGTGACGTGATATGGTTTCACTTTGATAATTTCGTACACATAACCTTGACACTTTATTACAATACATCGAATTCACACATATTTCTACAAAAACTATACAACCACACAATAACACATATGTTTACATATTCATATCATAACTCATATCACTTGTAAACATACTATTTGCACGACACAACAACTTTTTCGTGAACCGATAAAAAAAATCCGTACACACACGTCAACCGCGTGAAATGACAGATGAATTTTATTTTTTATTTTGTCCGTTCAAAACTATGTTGTTACCATAGAGGTTTACTAAAATAGTGAGTCACTGAGTTGTTTAGTACAGATAAGCAATAGGAATTGCCATAACCATGCAATAAACGTCAAAAAACCGCGACCAATAGTGGCCGATCTGAGTTGAGCACCCATGGGTTCGAACGACACTTGAGGCATTTTTTGAGTTGAGCACCCAATGGTTCAACTTGACATTTGAGAGGTTAACAGAGACAGGACTATTGTATTTGGGCGTCTTAATATACAAACGTCACCTTAATTTAACGTTGTTCAGAAAATGACCGGCGTAATCTACACTAATATTATAAAGCTGAAAAGTTTGTTTGGTTGAACGCGCTAATCTCAGGAACTGCTGGTTCGAATTGAAAAATTCTTTTAGTGTCGGATAGCCCATTTATCGAGGAAGGCTATAGGCTATATAACATCACGCTACGACCAATAGGAGCGGTGCATCAATGAAAAATGTTGCAAACACGGAGAAAAATTATTCCTTTTGAGAGCTGCCGTTGCGTGCGCTGCGTAAACGGTTAAAGTTACGCAACAATCATGTATGACGGACTTGTTCCTCTTAGAAAGTTCTAAAAAAAAGTCCGCGATAGCATATGTCTATCTTTTAAGGTTGGCACACTATAACTTTTTTTAATGGTAATCAAATTTGTTTGAACGCGCTAATCTCTGGAACTACCAGTCGGATTTGTAAAAGTATTTCTGCATTTGATAGCCCAATTTTTACGAAAGTCTATAGGCTATTTAACATCACGCTAGGACTATTAGGAGCCGAGCAAAACGAAAAAAAGTCAGAAAGAACGCTATTTCTTTGCGTCATGTTTACCGCAAAAAAACGTATCTTCTCTTTCTTTCTTTTTTTTTTCTTAGCAAAACTGAAGTAACAGCGTGGGCAGGCGATGCGATACGACGGGATGGGTCTAGGAGCAAGAAATTTCACCCGGATGAAGTCGCGGGCTGAAGCTTCTTTTTTAAAAATGAATCAAGCCGTGTGCTCGATGAGATTTCCTATCGGCAAAAGTGGCAAACTTTCATTCCTTATTTAATATACAGGGTTATTTGTAAAACACCAACAACCTCTTAAGAGGTCATTGTACTCATCATTATGAACCACTTTTACTATGGAATCATGATTAAATTATATTATCTAAAATGTCAATGACAGGCCAGTTGGCATGGTTGGTTAAGGAGGAAGCGTCAGGGTAGCCCGCGAAATTTCATAACTTTCTTCGAGTGCGGCGCGGCGCACATGTGCGTTCGTTGTGCATCTCTATTGTTTCGAAAACATCGTAAAAAAAAAGGGTCGGTAAGGGTGTAGCATAAAGAAGCGTTTGCATAAAGAATTCAGCAGAGAATGTGTTAAGGAAAATAGACCACAAGGAACGTTTTAAATCGGTTTCCTAACTAAAACTGTCAACTAGCCTATTAAGGCTGTATGTCATTTGTCAAATAATTTGCTACAACCTTTTCTCTTACAGCAAAAGAACAAATAGTTAAAGATAAAGAAGTAGAGAGTACAAAAGATTGTGTAAAAATTAAGGAAAGCAGCATCAAAGATGTTAAGGAGAAAGACAAAGAAAGAGAGAGGGAGAGGGAGCGAGAAAGAGAAACGAGAGAGCGCGACAAAGAACGCGAGAGGGAGCAGGAACGTGAACAGGTACGACTAAGATTAGTGATTTTTTTTAAAATTGAGTTTTAAGTCAGTCATTCGGACCCTGTTCTATTTACTAGACCGAGTGGCCAGCCCCGCGCTTTCCCGCACTGACTCGCTTGCCCGCTCGATGCGTACTCGCCACTCGGCACACTCACGTCGCTCGCAGTACGCTACCGTTTCCCGCGATTTTTGTGAACTGACTGATCGACTCGGTGCCAGTGTTGGCAGTGGATGGTGAAGTTAAAAAATACGAGTAAACACCTACTTGTCCACCCAACTCTCGGCCTATAGTTTGACCAAGACCGCTGTACCGCGCCTTAGGAATGCGCGGCGAGGCGGGGTGCAGCGCTGGCGAATGAGCGGTGGGACGCCGTGAGCGTTGACGAATGAGCGGCCTGCACTGCCCCCCGTCTCGCCGCGCACATACCTACGGCGTGGTACAGCTGTTATGGTCAAACTATAGTATAATTTTGCCATCTACTCGGTACAGTCATAAGCACTAATGTGAGCAACTTTTAAAATTGATTTTCTCCTACGGTATGATTGTAATTTAATTTTGATACAATCATAACATTTTAGAACCCATACTGTTATGAAATAGTGCATGTCTTAAAGTTGCAATCGTTATTACACGAGAAAAACTGTTTTGAATTTTGTTTTGTGTATACATATTTGTGCTCGTGACTGTACGTATGATCAAGGCATTATCCAGGGTGAAATTAAAGTAACTAGTGAAATTTTATACACAGATAAGTTTACAAAACATATAATTTTTTTTTATAAAGTGAAGTTCCGTACTCTCTACCTACCTCCATTGGAAAAGACGTTAGTATGTACTGTTTGTGTTGTATGTACTGTTTGTGTTGTATGTGCTGGTTTGTGTTGTAGCGTGAAGCCCGCGAGTGTGCCGAAGAGCTTAAACGTGTGCGCGTCGAACTGGCAGCGGCGCGTGCGTCTGAGGCGGAGGCGCGGCGCGCGCTGGCGGAGGCGGCCGCGGCAGAGCGGCAACGTCGCGCCGACCATCAGCAGCTCAAGCAGGCGCATGCCGCGCTACAGCACAAGTAAGTCACCCGAACTAAAACTATTACAGAAATTCTACCTATGTCAGCGCAAAAGCGCCAGGGTATCCCGCGAAATTTAACTTTTCCTAGAACCGGTTTTTTGATCCGTAGTTAACTCAACCAATGGTTAAACATAGTAACTAATGGTTGAATTTTGGCTAAATGTGGAAGGCTAAACATCAATGAGTTATGCCATTAGTTACTTTTTTTTTAAATATGAATGAGCTAACATGAATTTATTAATGTTTAGCCTTTCACATTTAGCCAAAATTCAACCATTAGTTACCATTGGTTGAGTTAGCTACGGATCAAAAAACCGGCCCTTAACGATTTTGCAATTTACAGGTTCAGTGTCAGGTTGTATCAAAAAAATCAAAAATCAAAAGCCATTTATTCAAACTAGGCTGAGAATCAGCACTTTTTGAACGTCAAAATTACATAAGACAGTCCCCCAAAACGCCCGCCCTTCACCACTTCCTAGTGCTTTAGCTGGGGAGAAGAAGTGGCGCAACAAACTCCCCAGCAGCACAGCTGTCTGTTCAGTTAAAAAAAAAAATACAAAACATTAAATTAAATTATTTGCTATAAGTAAGCTAGCACACGCCAATATACAAAAAAAAAAAAAAAAAAATCGAAAACTATACTCAAGCAGAAACAAAATACAAAACTAAAAATGTAAGCAGAACTTTATACCCAAATAAAAGCCTCCAGTAATAAAGGGCGTGCCCACTTACATATAGCCGTACATGTAGTCGTAACTCACAGTCACAGATGATAAACTAGGACCATCGAAGTAAAATCAACAACGAGTTAAGTTACTAATAACAAAACAAAACCAAGGTCAGCAAGACGACCTGTCACTACAAGCAGCACCCGTTCACGAGTATAACGCAAAGATCAGCCATTACCCCCCTCGCCATATTTGAGGGAAGGAGACAACCCGACCCCCGACGCTACCGCAAGCAGTGACATCTAAGGGAGCATGACGAACTTGCTGCCGGTTGCTCGGGCAAGAAAAAGTATGATCAATTGTCGAGGTCACTAGCTAACCACATATTGCAATACCACTCATAAAAAATAAATAAACATTGAAATGAGTAGATTATGTCAATAATAAATAAAAATAAAATTAAAATAAATTGACCTTGAGAGTCAAACAAAATAAATAATTATATGAACTCATATAACCTGTCAGTAGGTAAGCTAATTCTGGAGAAAGAACATAAACATTGTCTTAAGTTAAACACAGCGACCAACTATTCTTATCGTTTAAGTAATTGTTGATAGAATAGTATGCCTTTGAACAAAGGTTAGATTTTACTTTAGCTTTGAACGCATTAAAGGGCAAATCTAGCAAAGAAGAGGGTAGCTTGTTATAAAAAGATATACCAAGCCCAACAAATGAGTTATGAACCTTATGAAGCCGGTGAAATGGAGCACGTAATTTGTCCTTATTTCTGGTGTTAACATTGTGAATATCACTGTTTTTAGTGTATAAATGTATATTTTGTCTAATATATAAGATGTTGGCGAAGATGAATTGTGATGCCACTGTGAGAATACCAATCTGTTTAAAAAAATCTCTCAAAGAAACTCTGGCACCGAGCTGGTAAATTGCTCGAACAGCTCGTTTCTGAAGAACAAATATATTTTGAATGTCAGCGGCTTTGCCCCAGAGCAGAATACCGTATGACATAACGCTATGAAAATAACTAAAATAGACTAACCGAGCTGTATCAACGTCAGTGTATTGTCTTACTTTCCTGACGGCGTAGGCGGCTGAACTGAGCCTTCCCGCTAGGCTTGATATATGTGGGCCCCACTGAAGTTTGGCATCTACTGTTATACCCAGAAAAACTGCCGAGTCTACAGTTTTAAGCATCTCTTTATCTAAAACGATGTTGGGTCCTAGATTTCTAACATTCGGTAAGGCAAACTTTATACATTTCGTTTTCTTAGCATTGAGAACTAAGTTATTTGTCGTAAACCAATCTGTAACCATTGAGAGTGCACTGTTTACGTCGTCAAAATCTTGTCTATTACTTGTCTAGTATTGTATGTTGATTAAAATATGTTCGCGAAAAGGAAGTGTCCGTCCACATTGCCAGCCTAGGAAAGGTCGTGACCACGGGCGCGAAGTATCAAACATGAAACCGCCGTTTCGTAAGTTCCTAGTAATTCTTGCGGCGATTCGTTCGATTCGGCGCGGATAAGTGTGCGTGATTTCATAGGATTTCATACAAGTAGTTCGAAAAATTTGATTCTTTCGGCTCCTTCTCTTCTTTCAACTCTGATTAAGTGTGCGTCTACCTTAAGGATGTACCTAATGCGCGTTAATGTGCGTCAACGCGTGATTAAATTTAAAGAGAGTTCAGATGACGAGTGCTAACACGCGTTGCGAGAGTACTCGTCACTACTCGTCAATCTAATTCTGTAGAACTTATAGGTTATATTACAAAGAAAAAAAGCGGCCAAGTGTGTCAGACCACGCACAATGAAGGGTTCCGTAGTTGCGATGAATTTATCCCAAGAACAAACTTAACATTGTAGATGAAAAACATATACCATACATTCTAACTAGGGAATGCAATCCGGATTATCCGTAATCCGAAAAATCCGAATATTTTTAATAGACTTTCAAATCCGGAGTTGTAACTTTAATCCGATTTTTTGAATAATAAGAAGTTACAAAAAATCGAAAAAAGCGAGTTTCTCGCGCTAGTTGGTAGTGGCACTGTTCGCGCGTCCCGCGATTGCCGAGTCTCTCGGCTCTGGGAGCAGCGAGCGGGACGCGGGACGCGGGTCAAGAGCACATCCATTGCACGCCACGCCACTTTAGCTGATCTTCCCCCATCCAACACTTGCCTTTTTTTTGTGGATGGGAAATCATCAAATAACTTCTCCCGCTCTGGGTGAGCGGGAGGGCGTGTCAGACTTCTACTGACTAAAACCCACCCGTGTTCCTTCAGTTGCCTGTGCCAGGGCCACGGTAACTCTTTCGAACAACCCGCAACCCTGGCGGGCATCGGCCTTAGCGGACCCCTTCAGCTAGTGCTGACATCTCTTTGAGGCGCGCGTGGAACACAACGCGCCGTCGACCCGGGCCTGGTCCTTACCGGACGGCGAGCTACCCATTGCTCGCCATCCGCAAGCCCGCGCCTACGGTGGCCGGGAATCGGCTATCGATTCCCGACGCCCAGGGCGTCTCCTGCGGCGACTAGGGACGTGAGGGCGCAAATATTGCGTCTCCCTCACGCGTTCAGCCTCCGCCTTTGCGAGCAATACAGCTTCGCTGAAGGAGGTGACGGCTTCCCATGCACTCTCGCTCCATACCATGGCCTGTACCAGGGCCGGACGCGAGAGATCGCCGCCGCCGATCGCCTCCGCGAGGACGCGGCGGTGCTCTGCCCAAGCCGGGCAGACCTCCACCATATGCTCCACCGTGTCCTCCGGGCGATCCACACAATGGTAGCACCCGGGCGGGCATGTCGGTTAGCTTTAGGGAATGCAAATCTGTTCTGTTTTAAAATCCGGATTTTTAAGAACGGATTTTTGATCAAAACTGTTTAACAATATCTACACTTATTATTATAAAGCTGAAAAGTTTGGTTGATGAGCGCGCTAATCTCAGGAACTCCTGGTTCGAATTGAAAAACTCTTTCAGTGTTGGATAGCCCATTTATCGAGGAAGGCTATTGGCTATATAACATCACGCATTCCGTCAGTCGTACTCGTAACTAATAGGAGCGGCGCGGAGCATCAATGAAAAAAGTTGCAAAAACGCGGAAAATTTATTCCTTTTGAGAGCTGCCGTTGCGTGCGCTGCGTAAACGGTTAAAGTTACGCAACAATCATGTATGACGGACTTGTTCCTCTTAGAAAGTTCTAAAAAAAAGTCCGCGATAGCATATGTCTATCTTTTAAGGTTGGCACACTATAACTTTTTTTAATGGTAATCAAATTTGTTTGAACGCGCTAATCTCTGGAACTACCAGTCGGATTTGAAAAAAGTCTTTCTGCACATGATAGCCCAATTCTTAAGGAAGGCTATAAGCTATTGAACATCACGCTAGGACTATTAGGAGCCGAGCAAAACGAAAAAAGTCAGAAAGATCGCTAGGCGAAAACGAAGAATCAACGCGGGCCGGCAATGCGATGCGACGCGGTGGGTCGCGGGAAACACATTTTCACGCGGACCAAGTCGCGGGCAGAAGCTAGTAAATAATATAATTAATTTCGTGAAACAGTGCATTTTTTTGTAATAATTACAAAAAATGCACTGTTTCATACAAAATTGCAATACCTACACGGGTCAAAATGGAACAGCTGATTTTTATTTCAATAAACCGACGATATTAATGTCTACGCTTACAAATCCGGATTTGAAAGTCGCTCGGCGTAAGCGCGTCTGTAAACATTTTTTTTTTTTTTTTTTGTAATATGCGGTAAATACTGAAGTGTTTGTAAATGCGATCGTACTCGAAGAATTTTGTAAGGTGCTATAACAGTCAGAAGTGGACTAGCAATCTCACAAAACTATGGCATAGCAATATTAGTTGTACTTATGACCTTCTTCTATAAGAACGTTTGACAATACTACACATTGGCAACTTTGTCAGCCCGTATAGCGCAGGCGATAATGGTCATTGCGGTGTAAGTGGACTTCTAGACGTTGACTGTACATACAATTTCAATTCTTCATAAAAATTTAAAAAAATGACTATTTATTTCTCTAAAACACTTTTTCTGTAACAAAATAATGTTATAAAACAATTTTTTACCATTACGATACAGGGCAAATCCATGAAATCACCAAGGAGTTTCCTTCAATTTTTTTTTCTAATGGAACGCATAGGCGGGGCGCGCCATTTTTATAGCATAACAAGAAAAGTTTTGATTCCAAATAAACTACATATATCTTACTCTTTTAATTTTGGTCTTTTATTTAGTAGGTTCAATCCCAATTAATTATGCAACAGTTTCATAAACTACTATTCTTTATTCTAGAATACACAAATTTTATATTAGTAAAGATATTAAAAAGGAAATTGACAAAACACCGGTACCTAAATATAAAATTATTCCTCAATGCAAACAAGATAGTAATATTATCAAAATAACACAGGATTAATTATTAAGGATACTTTTATCGAAAGTACAACGAATTCAGTGTCCGAAGTGATAATTATCTTTGTTATTTAACAAGATAAATATAGGTTGATCTTTGATAAGTTAAATCGAAAATCAGCAAACTGAGAAATTATTCTCTAACTAAACTAAAATACTAGAAGTTAACCAACAACTACTACTTACTTAAATTTATGAGTGGAATATCATCCTCATCAACCTCAACTGCGTTAACTGGATGGGGATTGTCTGTATCTGATGAATCGAAATTCAAAATCCAACTTAAATCTGTGTTATTAATAATATTATTAATAACACAGATTAACTTATTAAAGTTAATCTGTGTTATTAATAATATTATTAAAGATTAACACACAATAATAATATTATTAATAACACAGATTAACTTATTAAAGTTAATCTGTGTTATTAATAATATTATTAATAACACAGATTTAAGTTGGATTTTGAATTTCGATTCATCAGATACAGACAATCCCCATCCAGTTAACGCAGTTGAGGTTGATGAGGATGATATTCCACTCATAAATTTAAGTAAGTAGTAGTTGTTGGTTAACTTCTAGTATTTTAGTTTGCAAGTTTTTAATCACAAAATTATGAACAAAAAATTAATAAAAGATTACCTTGATTGTAAAAATGTGTATAATTTATTTACCTACTTGCTTTTAACGTAAATATTGATATGTGATACCAGTTAAAAAAGATATCGCGATAATTATCAAAGGGCATTTTATCTTGATAATTTCAAACCTTGCAACGAATTTCATCGGCGCATTTTGTGGAATTCGCTCCATATCTCCGATGGTACCAGCATTGTTGGTGTGTTACGCAATTAGGGCACAGATCACTCAACTTCTCTAATCGCCTCAACAATACTTTCTGCTCCTCCATATATACTGCTCGGCTTACGATATGATTACAACATTTTCAACTCATTTGTAACTTAATTCAACTTTTTCTCTTTAGGAACGAAGAACTCGTTTAATAGTACATTCTTCAAACTTTCGTACTTCCCAGTATTTGGTGGCTTCATTATAATGTGGGCTATTGCTTGAATAGCTTTATCATATTTCAACTTCGTAATTGCGATATCGTACTTGTATTCATCGTCTTGGTTTTGAAGGCTTCAAATTGAAAGAACCATTCTCGAGGGTGGTCGGCCCAGAAATCAGGTATTTCATTGTTCATCATTGCACATGCTATTAAATATTCAGGAGTGTGCTTTTTTTTCGGGTTCGCCGATGTACCGTCACTTGTTTTATCTGCTGAGGTTTCCATGGAAACGTGTTTTTCCGTTGTCGCCGAAGTACCGTCACACGTTTTGTCTGCTAAGGTCTAACGTATTTTATTGTCTTGTCTGTTTTAGTCAATTTCTTCTTCCAGATGCACTATAGAGTTCGTGGTCACACACTGTAAGTAAAACGAAATGTATATGTACTGTGTCCACTGTCCAGTGTGAGATGTGTCGCAAAGCCTCAGCAAAAAATTGATGACGCTAAAATTATAAAGGGTCTTTTACACTCAAGGTGGTCGCACGTTTCAGTCGCATCCGGCCAATGTATCTGGTTAATTTTATTGTGTCCTTTATTACTTTTTATTATTATTTATTATAAGATAAGTACTAAAAATACTAACATAATTGTAAGCTAAAATTGTTTATTTATTTATTAAAAAACATCAACAGCATACACATTCAACATTAGTTTAGCATATTTAGTAGAGGTATTACTGCTAATGTATACACAAATTATAGGTGTACATAACATTTAAAGAAAAAAAAAAAGACATTGGACAGAAGCTGCTTATAAACTAAAAGTAAAATTTAAAATTTCAGCAAAATTATTTAACTTTAACAAAATCGAATTGAATTGTAGGTATACAACATAAAACAAAACAAAAACAAAAAAAAACATAATTCTACTAACAAAAGTTATGTGACATGATAATGGTCTAGTATTTTTTTCCGAATACCACCCAAAGAGTCGTGAAATATGTCCAGGTTTGAATTTAAGTTTTTGTTGAGCATAATGTAATGGTTAATTGTTCTTATGAGCGGACCATGGGCACCGATATTGGTGCGACAGAACATTGTTGCTAATATATACTAACAAGATATGGCTTTTAATGATCTGAAATAAATTATTCTATTAAGAAAGTGCGTAACCGTAACGCGACGGCAATGTCATCATTATTCTGCCCATATCCCGACAGCTATGTATGATTTCTTTTTATCCTCACTTTGGGTTTGCTGGATCGATTTGATAAAACTCGCGAGAATATCTTGTGACATAGTTATATTCATGACAGCACCGGCGTCTTCTGCGACATCTTCCGACCGAAGCTTCGGCATTTTTCGGCCACTTATAGCTGGGGAAGGGGTGTAAGAGAAACGCAGGTGCTTAGGAATCACACTATAGTCACTCAGATTACAATTCAGCTGAACTTTTGGGTTAGAGCGCGCGCACATTCGCTCGCTGGTGGGTAGCTTACTTAACTAACTGACGGACGATTATAATAATAACTTACTAGAGCTTGTACGAGCGCCCTCTAACGGGCGGCCGGGTAACCACTCTGGGTTGCCATGATAGCAATTACCTTTTGCCGCACGCTATAATATTTGTTTGTTATGCGGTTAACAACTATTTCATCTAAAATCTATTCAAATCCTTGTTTCCAATTAATGTTAATTCCACTTAAACTAAGAATGGAAGAAGAAAATGCACTGCACCGACCACAAGTAACAAGGGGCACGGACAGTCAGATGATGTTATTTCCACTTAAACAAATAACAACTTTATGTGAGTGTAAATTAAGAGGCTACCGAGCGCACAGTGGCGCCCTCATCATTTGTTTTGTTATTTCTTTTAATTTAAAAAGAAAATGCAGAAAATAAGCACGTTAAGTTGTACTCCACAAGACTATACGTTATTATTATTAAAAAAAGTGGCCACCATTTCCCGTTTTAACGATTACAATAAAACTTAACAATATAAAACTACTGTTTATAATAATAATAATAATGTATAGTCTTGTGGAGTACAACTTAACGAGCTTATTTTCTGCATTTTCTTTTTAAATTAAAAAAAAAAATAACAAAACAAACGATGAGGGCGCCACTGCGCGCTCGGTAGCGTCTGAAGTTGATTTTAGAATGACTAGTACTATTGATGTCATTTTATATTTGTTGAGGTTGTAGCGCAAACTGAACCTTATGTGCAGGGATTAAAGTTATTTTCCAAAATACAGGTAGTTGTAAACATTTATTTTTTTATAGTTGGAAACATAATTGTGAACGTAGTATAGCGATGACGACGTGGAAGATGTTGAAAAAAAAATTGATATCGAAAACGTAAATAGTGATTAATGTAGAGGAATGCTGCACTTGTAAGTCTGTAGGAGTCTTTATTTGGCACAACGTCGGTCGTGTTGTGCTTAGCGGCGTCAAGTTACAAGTTTTACGATAGATAAGCTTTACTAAGAATTTGCTATCTGCGATGTATGTGTGTAAATCTTTGTTCCATTTCCTTTCGAGTTGGTTCTCAATATTTTATATCAATACTAGTTTTTCCCCGCGGCTTCACCCGCGTGGTGCTTGGAAATTATCCCTCGTGTAGTACTACCGTGTTAAAAATTATGACCTAACTCAGAAACTATGTCCTAACTCAGGTCATGGTTTATCCATGTGCCTAATTTCATCCAAATCCCCTCAGCCGTTTTAGCGTGAAAGCGTAACAAACAAACAAAATCACTTTCGCATTTATAATATTAGTTGACAACCTAAATAAATAACCTAATCCAGGTTAGGATAAGGTCTGCGAACTCTGCGATTTGAAGAGAAGATATAATTTTTATTTATGTACCTAGATAAATAATTAATAATAATAAATGAATTTATTTCAGGTAAATAACATCCATTGCCATACATAAATCAATAGAAATGATCCTAACTAATATTATAAATGCGAAAGTAAGTTTGTTTGTTTGTTACGCTTTCACGCCTAAACCACTGAACCGATCATTCTGAAAGGGGAATGCCTAGTCCCTACGGTGTCCTAGGCCCAAGATGGACATCAAATATTACTATAAAAATGGAGTGTTTTAAAATCTTAATAGCATTGGTTAGCTAAAAAATATATTCAAATTGACGCCACTATTTTAGAAATATTAAAAAAGAAAACGGTTTCACGTTAATTTTCTATATGAAAAAATGTGGGACCGTGAGATAATTCAAGAACTTTTCTTTTTCAATGCTTGATTATGATAGGTCGGGTGTTCCTATGTATTTATTAGGGAGTAAAAAAACACATTTGCTATTTTAAATATCTATATTCTCTTCATTGTCATATACAATTAGCAAATCATCTAAAAATCTTGAGTAAGAAGTTCTCTCGCATTATTCATTGGTCTTTCCAAAGTACTTCTAGGTATCGTAAATAAAGTAGAAAGTCTTTGATTAGAATCACCAGTTCTTAGTTTTGTTAAATAAGCTGCCTGTCCAGTAGCTCCTCTGTGACTATTATTTAGATTAAATGATTTTATATTGATGTTTAGACATACCAAGCCAATAATAAACTAAGTGAGATATCGCTGTTTTCAATATTTTCAAAATCAATGTTATTACCTATCACATTTTTTAGCAATGATAGCAAATCTTCAATGAATGCTGCGGTGAAGGCATGGTTTCCATTTTCTACATTTAAACTATCCCATGTACAGTTTCTAAGGTGAAAGTTACAGATGCGGCAGTTTTGAGGAACATAAAAAGATATATCACATATCAGTCTCACACAAATTGATGTTGGAATGTGCATTCTTTCAGTTCCGTGGCAGTCTGGAAAAATACAACGTCTTTCTGTATTTGCAGCCCTTGTGTATCTTGGTAGAATAGGGATGATGACTAAAAAATGATTTTTTGTCCGCCATGTAGATTATTAAAATATATTGGACACGTATTTTTTCTTTTTCTACGTAATCAAAAGATTACGGCGATACATTGGCTTAAAATGTGGCATGACGTCACGTCTTCGTAGATTTTATACGTAGAAGTGACGTAGCAAGCCCCCACTCCCGAACTTTAATGCGAGTTATCTAAGTCATTTTTTATTAATATGATAAAGCAAAAAATACGTGTCTAATATTTTTTTATTATCTGACTGACGGACTAAATAGAATTTCTTTTTTTTTTACCCAGGCATCATCCCTATTATTTCTGATTCATTAGTCGCAGCTGCAGATGTTGATGCTGATTCTTGGACAAAATGAACAGCGGCCCTATCTCTCTGCTCTCAGCTCTGCCAGCAATGACAAATGCGACTTAATGATGAAACCTGAAAAGTATATAATAATATATAATCTAAATAATATCAGTTAACAGATTTAACATATATTTTGTCATACATTTGCAAAGTATTTTAAAAACTTGCCTCTCGAGGTTGGAGCCATTCCATAATTACATTTTTAATTAGACTTTCTCTATCTATATCGGTTCTTAATGCGTGACTTCTTATCCGTCTAAAAGACCGTCCACGATGAATACAGCTGTTTTAATCCTTCCGGCTCTTGTTGAGGAGCCAGGCTACCGGTTACTACCAACCAGCAGTTGTGGCAAACAAGATTATGTCTAGACACCTAAAGCAATATTATTATCGGTAAATAATTGGATGATGATGTAGGCAATAACAAAATCATTTTTTGGTTTGAATATATTTACCTGCTGTGGTGCAACCCACTGCTGCTTATTTCTTCGGGTTCCAAGGTATGATTTTGAATCTCGGTCAGGTTAAAACCACAATTCACAATGTTTTTCAGTCATTGTATAAAACGTTATTGATTGGTATCCAAAATCGAATGCAGCCGTGATCCTTGATTCCAGAGCTAAAGTTGTCGTTGAAGGTGAACAAAGCCAAAGTCGTTGGTAAAAATCCGAATCAAGTCCATATAACAAAGCCAGGTCGCAGTAAAATAGATCGAAGAAAAATCAAAAACACATCCACATTGAGCGCAAGTAACAAGCGAAGTGTCAACTGTCGGATTCAATTCAGTGTAGTCACTATCATGAAAAATAATAACATTAAATCGATATATCGATTACTTTTTTGTATAACCGATAATTGATTTATTTTTCTTATTCTTTTTTTTACGAGTACACATTAGTTTTTATTTTCAATGTTTTCTTTTAGTTACTTTTTGATTACAATACCAGTAAAGTCCCGTGGGTATGCCGTTGAGGTTAGTATTTGTTTATAAATCGATTCATTAATGATAATACTTAAAATATGATTTTGATGTTGGCAATATTTTGCCAGCGTCAAAATCAAAAAACTTCTTGTTTTTTCAATAGAATTACTTTTTTTAACGAACTTTTGTAGATTGTAGTGGCGCTCATTTGGAAGAAAGTAAATACATATTTTTTTATTGCAAAATTGATGCATAAAGTATTTTTTCTCTAGTCTAATGTCCACTGAGGGCCTGAAATAGGCATTCCCCTTTGCATACACGTTGTCAGGTGTACAGACACGGACATAGGGTACCTTTCATCCCGAAAAAAGTACTGTTCCCGAGGAAAACAACTAACTTTCTTATGATAATAAATGGCGCCACGTGTTTTTCGAATCATGATTGAATTTTAATCCTAACTTAATATTATAAATGCGAAAGTAAGTTTGTTTATTTGTTTGTTACCTTTTCACGCCTAAACCACTGAACCGATCATGTTTGTTGATTACGCTTTCACACTAAAATGGCTAAACGGATTTGGATGAATTTTGGCACATGGGTAGACCATGACTTGGAGAAGGACATAGGCTACTATTCATCCTGGATCGCAGACGAAGTCGCGGGCTACAGCTAGTATAAAGTAAAGTCAGATAATACACGACGCGGCTGTGCGAACTTTGTGTATAAATTACGCAATAGACCAATAATGAGTTGTGCGTCTTCTGAAGAATTCTCACGAAATCGATCGACTAGTTAAATTAAACCAGACTCAGGAACCTTCCCCTTCTCTTCTGTCGCAAATGTTAACTGACCCTGAAACAGACATCTCCACATAATATGACGCTTGTATTCCCTCGTCACACCGCCAACGATGAGCGAGAAGCGAGTAGAACTAGAAACGAGTTGGCGAGCAACGAGCAGCGAGTGAACGACGGCGACGAGCGATTACTCGCTGATATGCGTATGTACCAAGCGTGAATCTCTCAGCGAGTGCTCTGCCCGCCAAGCGATCATCTCTGAGTTAGTACTCTCTTTGATAGCTCTTGTCGCTGCGACAAACGAGTACTCGCGCGCGGTGTGAACATACTATTTATATATGCATCTCTTTTGTTTACCCGGAATGTGTCTCTCATCAAAAATACGATATTACATATAAGGTATATAAAACAAAATCAATGTTATAACCACATCATTATACAAGTTGGTTTTTGCGATGGCACATCACGGTTAAATTCGAGGCTATAGGTAGTAGAGCAAAGTGGTCAACACTATCGCTCAGCATAAAAATACAGTATATCTGGCCCAAGCAGAAGCTTTTTTAAAAACATATAAAATGCAGTTATTTTCCTCCATAATCAAGGTCATGGTTCCTTTGACCACCTTGCTCTATAGCCCACAGTTTCGGAGTATGCCATGAAGTCATATCTCAAAAATCAACCTGTATAAACTGATTTAACTCGACTCGGAGTGATGACTGATTTTTAGGCAGTACCGCCTTACAATATTTCGTTTGTTAAGGGGGGAATACACATGCCTGTAGCTTGTACAAAATCGTGCGTGCAAGTAACTGGCATGCCATTGTGACATTCACCAATCGGAAGTTGTGTCATGCAAGCTACTTGCTTATTTTTGTGAAAGTTACAGGCATGTGTATTCTCGGCCTTATGTTATTTTCTACTAAATGTGTAAAGTTTCGTTAAAGGCCGCCAAAAAACGTACCAGTTATGTTTTTGGTCCTATGTACAGTCGCGACCAAAAGTCGATAAGCAAACTCACAAAGCAATAGCTTGGCGTTTAGTTTGACTTAAGACCTTCTATTTCCAAGATCATAACCATGCGTCGTCAACAACTGATTTTAGTTCATAATTTCAAAATTATAACATGTGTAAAGATGACCTAGCGGTTAAGCACGTGTATATAGATGCGTGAATCAGTGAGCCGTGAGTTCAAATCTCACGCAGTACTTGACTTTTTGTAAGTTTTTACTTGATTGGTAGTAATGGGACAGAAATATAATATTCTTTATCTTGTTCGCTTGGTCACTCATTTCGTAAAGTTAGAAAGGTAGATCATAGAAAACTAAATAGGTATTGACAATTATATATGTGTTATTAGAATATCATTTCTTTGTTATGTTATTATGAATTGACTAAGTGGGTATACAACAAAAAATCCTATGAACGGTTAAAAAAATAGTTCTTTTATCTAGTAGGAATGTAACGTCACAATTCTCTTATGTAATTCACTATGTTGCAAATAAAGCAAAGTCTGAATAATTTTATAATTCGTTTAATACTAATATTACACTTTGTAAAATACACCAAATACGTCTACACTTTACGAGTGTTCAAGCTCGACTGTCATGTTCCCAAGTGAGTTTATCCACGTTGGCTAGTTTGACAGCTAGTGGGCGCCAACCGGAAATAGTCACTTGGGCACATGATTACAACTTTACGAAATGAAGTATTAAAACTACAAATAACTACTTGTAAAAATAAAATAATATTTAGAGCATTGCTTAACAAAATAAAATAATAATAATGGCTAACAGTCGGCCTTTCCTGAAATATTCACGTCTCGTGAAACTAATTAAATTATACATAATTATAAGATTGATTACACATAATAAAATATTTAATCAATAAATAATCTGAACACATTGAATACTAATTAAAAAAAATATATTAGTAAGTACAATTTAAATGAACTTAATATTCGTTGTGTTGTAGCCTCTACATATCTACAACAAATATTTCACATACATAATGGACCGAGGACGAAACCCCTTCATGTTTTCGCCTCAAAATATTAAATTTGATTATAGCCTTTACATGTTTTTAATACAATCAATACTGGAGCCCCTTCATGTCTTCAGCATTGTCAAGTCATTCCACTGAAACCTCTACATATTTTCAGTGGTTTGACAATTACACTAAATGAATTATCAAGATCTTTATTAAGTCACTTTACTAAACTTGCTAAGCAAATTAAATTAGTACAATGTCCGATTCTAATTGAACATAATATTCGTTGTAGCCTCTACATATCTACAACAAATATCTCACCTATGTACATAATGGTCAGAGGACGAAACCCCTTCATGTTTTCGCCTCTGAACATTAAATTAGGTCTACAATACAATCAATACTGAAGCCCCTTCATGTCTTCAGTATTGTCAAGTCATTCCACTGAAACCTCTACATATTTTCAGTGGTTTGACGGCTACTTGAAATACATCATTCAGAATTGCATTATCTCGCTATAATCAACTTCCCAAACAACGCAATATTGGTTTAGTGAAATCTGATTTTCATTATAAAAGTGAATTAGTTTATTTCATTTCAATTAATTTGCAACAATCAAATAGTGTAATAATAATTAACTGCAGAGATTGTTATATCTTCATTTAATTATCAGTCTTTTGGTCATTATTAGAATCATTATCAGAATCATTATTAGTTCTATTAAATACCAGCCATGGATGAATCTTATCTACGGAAAAAATGCCTGTAAAAGGTCGGTTACCTTTTCGAGACAACGGAGTATCTTCAATAACATATCTATCATTATCCAATATCGTTACTATGCGATATGGACCACGAAGTTTTGGAACAAGCTTTCGACTATGACCACTGGAAGGAATCTCTCTTTCTACTCTGACGAGATCACCTACGGCATATACAACTTTCTTTCTATGTTTATCGAAAGATTCTTTCTGTTTTTCCTGGTTTTTGGCTATATGTTCGGACACTTGATTTCGAATGGTTTCTATTATATTCTCATTATGATCTTCCTCATTATTAGTGCTAAGGGCAAGAGAAGAATCATTCGTCCCGATTAATTTTAGGCCAAATAGCGCCTGTGCTGGTGTTTTTCCTGTCCCCTTATTAAGTGTATTATTTAATGCCCATTGAACTTCGGAAACCGCCTCGTCCCACAATTTTTCATTTTTATTAAATACTTTGGCACTAAGAGCAGTGAGGACGGTTCTATTGTACCTCTCGACTTGCCCGTTTGCTCGCGGCGTAGCTACCGCGTTTAACACATGTTTAACACCTAATGAATTAAGAAATTCTTTGAACTTTCTGGAAGTAAAAGAGGTTCCTCTGTCCGATACTATCCTTTGCGGCACACCAAAAGTATGAAAGTAATTTTGTAATGATTTCATACTATGTAAACTTTTTGTGCTTTTAACTGGATCGAGAATTATGTATTTAGTAAAGGCATCGATTATTAACAAAAGATAAGAATTCTTTTTCTTACTACGTACAAATGGACCCAAATGATCGACATGAAGTGTGTGGAACGGGCGATCTAGTTTTGGTATTGGGTGCAATTCTCCAGACTTTTTTCCAGCGGGGATTTTCGTATGAGCACATTCAAGACAAGAATCGACATATTTTCGAATAAATCTTCTCATTTTGGCAAACCAATATTGACTTTTTATTTTATCATAAGTTTTCTCAAAACCAAAATGTCCCAACATATCGTGATTAGTTCTGAGTATATGCCACCTTATTCCTTTAGGTACAACCCATCGGTCACCCTCAGGCGTTTTCCTGTACAGCATCCCGCGTTTAACTACAAAGTTGTTTTTAATTTCAATTATATTATCAGTTTCTTTATCGTTAAGTATAGTTATTATTCTTTGTAATTCAGAATCATTTTGTTGGGCAGTAGCTATCCAATTTGTATCAATTACTCTGACTTCTGTATACTCGTTCTGCTGAACAGGATTACGACTAAGGGCGTCGACGTGACACATATTTGAGCCTGGTTTGTAAGTAATATTAAAATCGAATTCTTGTAAAGCATTCCACCATCGTGCAACCCGTGGCAACATGTCTTTTTTTTCAAATGTAGCTCGAACCGAGTTGCAGTCGGTAACTATCGTAAATTTGAGTCCTAACAAATATACTCGAAATTGTTGAACCGACATTACAACAGCCAAAGTCTCTAAATCATAAGAGGTGAAGCGAGCCTCTTCGGGGGAAGTCTGTCTACTGTAATAAGCAACAGCGTTAAATGGGGAATCCTTTTTAGACCTTTGCATTAATATCCCGGCGATTCCTAACTTGGAGGCATCCGTATGAACTTGCGTTTCATAAGTTGGATTATAAAAGGCAAGAACTGGGCGTTTTGTGAGTTCTGTTTTTAACATTTGAAAAGCCTCATCCTGAGAGCTTCCCCAATGCCAAGTGGCATTTTTCTTTAATAGTTGAGTTAACGGCCTCGCGATTGTGGAAAACCCCCTTATAAAGCGCCGAAAGAAACTTGATAAGCCAATAAATTGACGGACTTTATGTTGATCAGTCGGGCGAGGAAAATTTTCTACAGCCTCAATTTTGTGTTGCCCAGGCCTTATTCCCTTTTCGTTTACTTCAAACCCCAAGTAATTAATTGATCGCATAAAGAAGTTACATTTTGATAGTTTTAAGGTTATTCCTGAAGCTCTGAACAAATTAAGTGTATTCATTAATTTCTCAAAACCCTCTTCAATAGTTTTTGACGGGATTATAACATCATCCATGTAAGCGAATGCGTCTTTGAAACGCGCATTACCAAGAATATTATTGATTGCTCGTTGAAAATTTGATGGAGCATTAGCCAAGCCAAAAGGCATCCTGTTGAACTCAAAATGGCCATCAGGTGTAACAAAAGCTGTTAAATGTTTGGAAGTTTCTGACATACATATTTGGTAATAACCGGACGCGAGGTCTAAAGTCGTATAAAACTTAAAGCCTGATAAATGGTCTAATTGATCGTCAATTCTGGGCAACGGATAATGTTCTTTAATAGTTTTCTTATTCAAGGACCTAAAATCTACACAAAGTCTATAATCCCCAGTTTTCTTTTTTACTAATAAAATCGGGGATGCATAGTCTGACGTGGATGGTCGTATAATTCCTGAATCCTCTAATTCTTTAACCATTCCCCTAACAACTTGTCGTTCCGAATGAGCCAATCTATAAGGTCTGTATACAATAGGACTATTGTCACTTAAATTAATATTCATCTCTATCCCTTTGACACATCCTAATTCTTTAGTTGAAAACGCGAAGCAATCCCTATAATCATTTAATAAATTAAATAACGACTCGCGATCTTTTTTTTCTAATTCATCACTTACGTTTATTAATGAAGTGTCTATATTAGGATTGGGTAAATCTTCGTGGTTACCTACAATCCTATTAACGTGATATGACTGCATTTCTGTAAATGGAACTGCGCGAACTAATAGTGTACCTCGTTTGAGAGCAAACCCTAGCGAGTTCAAACCTTCTACTACAACTCGACCTTGACCATCCGTCAGTTTTATCAAACTTTGAATGACTTCGTACTCCCTATTGCGTTCGCGACTTAAACTGGGTTCTATAAGCACATCACCATTATATTTAGTTTCAGAGTAAATATCGACACAGGTATATCCTTGTATTTTAATATCATCTAAAACATGTAAGGTAATTCTTTTAACCTTTGACTCACTTTTATCTTTAATTTGAAGCATTTCATTAGTTTTAATGACGATGATGTGATCCTGTTCAGTAAAAGTTTGTCCCAATAATAAAGGGACTTGTAATAAGTGATCAGATACTATAAGTGTTGGTACTATTGCCTTTACGGAATCTATTTCAATGTTTATATTGCATTTTCCCAAACAACTAACAATTGAATCTCCAAAACCTCTCAAAACTGGCAAATCACTCATTGACCACATAGTAGTTAAGTTATGCGCATCCGATTCTCTCAACAGGGAGCATTGACTTCCAAAATCAATAAAACAATCAAGTGTCACACCATTAACAATGGCTTCTTTAAAATATTTGAAATCATTATTACATTCTGTGGAAATACGTAAAACCGTTTTAGGGGCCGCATCCTTTTTATTGGGACAGTCGTTAACTAAATGTCCTACTTTGTTACAATTAGTACACCGTTTGATTGTTTGCTTACACTTATAATACGGGTGACCTTCTTCACCACAGTTATAGCATTTAGCTGTAGATTCGGCTGTGTTCGTTTTACTCCTATTACTTTTATTACGTTTATTATCGTTATTGCTTGCCTGAGACACTGTTTTGTCAATTCTTTTATTTATTTTAACTCCTTTTAAATACACTAGTAGTTTATCAATATCAGAGTACTGTGCTGCTTCTGCACTGGTTCTTATAGAACGATCTTCAATACCAAACAGTATGCAATCAATGGCATTCTTTCCGAAAATATTACATCTATTTAATAACACCGTCTTGTCATAAAAATATTCTTCTAGTGAATCGCCAAAACGCGCTCTACAAGCAAGCATATCTGACAATAACTGAGCGTAATTCTCGTCGCTTGGAAAAGTTGAGCATAGCTTCTTTTGCCATTCAGACCAGGAAAACATGACACTGGGAAGCCCTTGGTACCATTTTTGAGCAAAACCTACAAGTTTCGGCAGTGCATAATGAACTATTTGCCTTTCTGACCAGTTATAAATTTGTGCACATTCATTTACTTTGGTTATCCACATTTCTATAGTTTGATTTCGTTTTGATGGATCGAATTCGGGAATAACATTAAAAACGGGAAAACGTTCATTGCTTCCATCACTTTTCATGGTTTGCATGACGTCTTTTAACATTTGAGCCAATAATAATTTATCACTGACCTGTTCGGCAACTTTACTGTCACCTTGGGAAAGCTTCGTATTGTTGTGGCCGCACCCAGCTCCGCAGCTGTGCCTGGTACTGCACGCAGCACTACTGCGGTCGCGCCTCGCACTGCTGCAGGTGTGTCTCGCTACGCTGCGACTGCGCCTCGTATTGCTCCTGTTGCGCTTCGCACCGCTCCGGTCGCGGCGCGCACCACTCCGTTCTCGGTGCGCACGGCTCCGACTACGCTGCGCCCCGCTCCGGTAGCGCCGCGTACCACTCCGGTCGCGCCGCGTACCGCTCCGGTCGCGACGCGTACCGCTCCGGTCGCGCCCCGTACTGCTCCGGTGGCGCCGCGCATCGCTCAGGTCGCGCTGCGCTCCGCTCCGGTCGCACCGCGCACCGCTCCGGATGCGCCGCGCACCGCTCCGGTCGCGCCGCACACCGCTACGGCTGCGCCGCACACCGCTACGGCTGCTCCTCACACCACTACGGCTGCGAGTCGAGCTGCGGTGGCTGCCTCGGACACTGCTAGTGTTATGCCGCATGATGCTGCGGCTGCGTCTTTTTGTTGGTTTAGGCTCTCGGGATTCAGTGCCGAAAGGCAACTCGGAATCAGGAGTTTCCAAGCGCCTGCCTTGTTGGATTATGTGATCATCCATTTATTTAGCTTATTATTGCAATTTGCTGGGCGTTCGGTAACACTGAGATAACAAAGTATTCTCAGTGCTATCCCACTTCTGAACTGTAATTCACTATGTTGCAAATAAAGCAAAGTCTGAATAATTTTATAATTCGTTTAATACTAATATTACACTTTGTAAAATACACCAAATACGTCTACACTTTACGAGTGTTCAAGCTCGACTGTCATGTTCCCAAGTGAGTTTATCCACGTTGGCTAGTTTGACAGCTAGTGGGCGCCAACCGGAAATAGTCACTTGGGCACATGATTACAACTTTACGAAATGAAGTATTAAAACTACAAATAACTACTTGTAAAAATAAAATAATATTTAGAGCATTGCTTAACAAAATAAAATAATAATAATGGCTAACACTTAAGTTTGTTAATTTTATAAATAACTAAATAAAACGAATAAACATTTTTGTTACCATTCAGCACGACTTTTTTATTTCAACCTTCCAACACCGAAAAGATAAATTAAAAATCACAAAAGTAGTTAAATAATAATACAATAACTAATATTTAACTTCTTATAAAAATAAATAATAAATGAACATAGGTAAACATCGAACAAGTTTTTGCTTAAAATAGGAATATATTATTATGGTTCCAAAGAAACAAAAAACAGTCCAACATTGTGATTAAGATTCGAACTCAGACTTCATTGATCGTGAAACCATTGCTTAGCCCAATCAGCTACCAGCACATGTTATGTAAGAACAGGTCGCCACTATGACGATTATTCTAAATTCAACAGAAATATAATGTTATTTCGCGTAGTACGACGACATGCGACAATTCATTAGTGTGTGTTATCTGCGGAATGTTGGCTCATACACGCACACGTACTGGTTCGTGTTCGCACAGTTCATAGCAATGTAATCCTTAGCATGCTTATGGACTTTTGAGCGTTTACTGTACCTGCAACCCAAACCGCACCTGCAACGTGAAAACTTAGGTCAAGTGAGCTTGAAATGAGCCGTCACTAGCGTCAATCCCTAGCATCAGATGGAAAGACAGCTCACTGCAAGATCACTGGACCTTAGGTTTTACGGTGAGATTTTTGCTGAATAGATCGGCTGCTCCGCTACTTATAGTAATGTCTGTGGCCTGTTCGCAGAGTGACTGCGTGGCGCACAGGTGAGCGCGCGGCACTGGAGCGACGCTTAGGCGAAGAGCGACGTGCGCGCTCCGCGGCTGAGGCACAGCTGCTGCGCGCAAGACAAGCTGCACGGCCGCCCAGGTATGTGGGGCTAACAGCCAGTTCAAGATACAGGAAGTGTCTTGTGCTCAAATAGTTCTCTATAATCTAAATAATATTGTGTTTTATTTGTGTAGCGGTGAGTGCGAGAGCGAGTCGTGTAGAGCGCGACGCACGGCGGCCGAGGCGGAGGGCGCGGCGCTGCGGCGCGACTTGCAGCGCACGAGGGAGCGCGCCTCGCAGCTCACACGGGACCTCACGCATGCCACCGAACAGGTTAACACATTAACTGCTGAATTATTTGGCGAATTTGTTGCAAACTTGTCCCAAGTGCGGCGAGACGCTTACGTGTGTTTGAAAATTTTCGAGTTTTATGAGTCATAAAACAATTACGCCAAGAACAATAGAGATGCACAAAAAACCCACAGGTGCGGCGCGCCGCACTCGAAGGAAATTGTATGGACGCGCATAAGCGCTGCCAGCACATGGTGAACGTTCGAAAATCGCGCATGCGCGTTGGCCGCACATAACGTGTTAATGTTGACATTCAAAGTACTTTTAATTACCTACTTGAAATGAATAATTTGACTTTGAACTAATGTTATGTTGTGCAGGTGCGCACGCTAGAGGTGCGGCAGGAGCGACAAGAGCAGCAGGCTGCAGTGGCAGCAGCTGCAGCAGTCGCAGCCGGCAAGCCCAGCGGCAGCTTCGACAGCACGCAGTCGCGGCTGCAGCACCTCGAGCACTCGCTGTCCGCGGAGACGCGCGTCAAGCTCGACCTGCTGTCCGCGCTCGGCGAGGCCAAGCGCAAGCTGCACATACAAGAGGGTGAGTGTTATAATGTACTAGTTCACAGCGGTCGAAGAAGTACGAGACCTCAAAGGCTCCCCAAATTGTAGGCAATAATTCTGAACTCTAATTATAGGAATTGACACAGCTTGCACAGTCACGAGCATAAATAAGTATACACAAAACATAATTCAGAATCGTTTTTCTCGTGTAATAACGATTGCAACTTTGAGATAGACCTATTTCATAATAGTATGGGTTCCAAAATTTTATGTTTGTAACAATATGAAATTACAATCAATACAGTAGGAGAAAATCAATTTTAAAAGTTGCTCAATGTTGTTGCAAAGTTGCTCATATTAGTGCTCATAACTGTAAGTACTGTACGACCCTTGGCCCCGAAGTCAGTCGTAGTTACATATCATGAGGTGGAAAGTATTGTTTTTTTTTCTGTTTTATCGTAATTAGATATCGAAATCCATCACGTATGTGAAGTTTCTCTTACTAATTTATTTTAACTCTGTATATACGTAATACAGGGTTATTGGTAAAACACCAACAACCTCTTAAGGGGTCATTGTACTCATTATTATGAAAAACTTTTACTATGGGCCCAAACAAGAAATCGCAAAAAAAATCAGCTGCTCAGTACATTTTGACGACTTATGCGAACATAAATGTACTGATCGGCAGATTTTTTTTCGCGAATTCAGGTTTGGTCCCATAGTAAAAGTGGTTCATAATGATGAGGACAATGACCCCTTAAGAAAGAGGTTGTTGGTGTTTTACCAATAATCCTGTATAACTTCGCAATTAGATGACATAAGTATGTGTTATTTACGTTTAATTTCACGCAAGGATAGGAGTGTGCCCTCAAGTTTTCAAAACCATATTGGATTTGAAAACTTTTCATTACATATTATAAAACAAAGATTCCCGCCGCGTCTATCTGTGTATGTGTATGTTCGCGATGATCTCAAAAACTACTGAACGGATTTTAATGCGGTTTTGATCAATAGAGTGATTCCAGAGGAGGGTTTATACGTATAGTTTTCCGACATCCATGCGGGCGAAGCCGCGGGAAAAAGCTAGTTTTGAATAAAAATTATAATTAGTTTATTATTGAGTTTACATCTCAATACAATATTGAGATTTTTTGGTTATTTGAAGTTTTTGCTGATAATTTAAAAAAAAAATCTGGTCCTTATATCGGAAATTTTCATTTACAGACATAATATCGAGACAAGACAAAGAAATAGAGGAACTTAAAGCTCAAATGCTGGCAGTGATGCCGACAGAGTTCGTAGCGCCGTCGAGCGCCGCGGTGTCCAAGCTTCGACTCTCGGACGGGTCACCGCTGGACCCCAACGCCTCTGTCTACACCCCTAAACAACTGGCGCAATGCTCTGATGCCTGAACACGAGGCAACGAACGCGGCCACGCAAGTATTGTCTAACTTACTTCAGTGCAAAACTAAATAAACATTTCAGTGAACATCATTGTATGAAAATATTCCGAAGATTGGTGTGATGAACAATAAAAAAAGGTGTGTTGCAAAAGTCAGATAAAATTGTGTAATTGTGGTTTGTGAGGTTTTGGAAAGGAATTTTCGATCAATGTTAGAAGTTCTTGTGTGAATAGTATTGCCAGATATTATGTGAAAATAGGACTGTTTACAGCTGCAAATCTGGAAACATGGATTTCAAAATGGACATTTTGAGGCGAAAAATTTATAGGAACATAAAAAGATACCTGGCATACCTATCAAAATTCACAAAGGACCTGTCATTTTGAGCTGAAATCATTTAGACAATACTTGATAAAATATCTAGATATATTTAAGATCTAGCGCGTTCTTCCTAGCTTTGATCCCACCCAAGCCATGCTGGTCTTTGTATGGGCGTTTTCTGATCTCAATTAGTTTTTTTTTTTGTTTTCTAATCGATAATGCAAGCTGACAAGATGTATTCGTTAATTTATTGTGTTTGTAAAAAATTTTAAAGTGATTTTTTTGTAAGTCTATGGTGGGCGACGTACTTGGCTGTTATTTTTTGTTAAAACTGATTTTAGAAAAAAATCTGTGTTTTTGAGTGATTGATAAATTAGTGTGTTTTTTTTTTTGGCGATTACTTTTCGGTGACAGTAATATTTTTGTTTATTATTAAATTAAAAGTCAGTCTTAACTTTAGTCAAGTGTGATCGTCCGCAAATGTCCATACAAATATCGGTAGAATTAAAACAACTGGATATACTTAAAATTAAAATAAACAAGTGTGTTAGTTTTGTAACAGTGTACGTACATAATGTCAAGACAGAGCGTTTATTTTTTCATAATATTGAAATATTTGAATTTCACACATTCGTGGTAGCTATATGTCTTTAACTTTGTGAAATTGCCCGAGTATACAGTCCTTGTAAACTGTCACTTTACAATATGACCAGACGTTCGCTTTATTGTGCGCACAATTCCGGTCATATTTTAGCCTGTAACTGCGTTCAAAACAGTGATTATAATCTCATACAATATTTGTGACTGTGTTTATGGCGTTTTATTGAAAAATGAGTCTTATATCTAATAGGATAAGATTTATTTTTCAATTTAGCATTTTAGGCATTTCTCCAAAAATCGTGGCCGTATAATGATCTCTTCAAGCATAATCTGTGTAGATACGACAGTTCTCTGTGTGATTATTCGCTGCTGCAGTCTAGTAAATACGTGTTCTTTTCGAATTTTATGTGATAAATTGTACAAATTAAGATCTGAGATCGAGTCTTCTTCCTTGTAATATTAAATTTGTAGTTTTATTCGACGTTTTGAGTCCAAATTTGTCTGTATTTACGTGTGGCGCCGCCTGGCGGTATGTTCGGGAACTATCGGCGTGGCGCTTACATTTTCTTGTTGAATATTTGAGAGTTGAGAGTTGTTTGACGTGTGACAGCATTTTGACATGTCATGGACCCATGACAGTTGTCATTTACAGATGTTCCGGTTTGATAGTAGGAACTGCTCTTATGTTTCTGAATTCTATGGGTGTCTGTGGTTAAAGCGGACTTTAAGAAAACGTACTTAAGACGCCCCCGGAGCATGCGTAGTTCATACAAACGAAATACCGAAATAATTTTTAAATCAAACATCTTCTTAAGGTTGTGTGTATTTATTCCGATTGGATTACAGAATATCTAGGTTCCCAAACGTATATTTTGAAAGGACACTGATTTGAAGACGAGATATGAGGAATTTAAAATTTCCATAGAAAACTTATTTTTCTCATATTTCATTTTTAAATCAATGTTCTTATTTAATATATATTTGGGAACCTAGATATTCTGTAATCCAATCGGAATAAATACACACTACCTTTAGAATATGTTTAATTTACAAATTATTATGGTATTTCGTTTGTATGAACTACGCATGCTTCGGGGGCCCCTTAATTACATTTGGGCTATTTTCTCCTAAAAGAGATACAAAACAATGTTTCTAAAATAACCCGACGAAACCACGGCCAGTATTATATGAAAAAACAACAAACATCCATAAAAAAAAAACTTAACAAAAAGTTATAAACGTAACCATTTAAATAGTGTACCCAAATTAATTTAGCTTCGCGCAATAATCTGCAAAAGTTAGAAAATATCTGTGGATCCCTCACTTAATAAACTTTGCAACACCGGAGAATGTCCCTTTTCAAAAAGAGGATCAGTCAATATTTTTTTTATTTCAAAAAACAAGGCCTTCGTTTCGTGATCTATTGCTCTACTTACCTATCATCATAATCGGTCTCAAGACTCATCCACAAAAGCCCCTAATCAAGGGTTGAAAACATATCATTTGATTGTTTCCTACCTGATAAAATCCTCTAACAACGAGAGTGAGATCTCACAGATACTTTCTTGTAAACCTAACTGATGTGTTAATTATCCAAACTTGTATTTTAAGGGTCCCCGAAACGATCAGTTGCAATTTGCAATTGTCAATGTTTACGTGATTGATACAAATTGATGCGCAAAGTGATCGTCTACCAAGTGCAATAGAAGCGATTGGCACTAATACTGCAATAAAAATTGATGGCAATTGATCGTTTCGGGGACCCCTTTAATTCAAAAGTGTAATCGACAACAATGTACAGTACAACTATTTTCTTAATGTCCCAAGGCAATCATCGCATTTCCGAATACAAACGAATGCTAAATCCCATGTCCATTAATAATTTGAATTCAGAACTAAGTACTTTATTGTGGTTTTTTTATTTTAACAATAATAAAGTACTTAGTTCTCAATTCAAATTATTATACAGGGTTATTTGTAAAACACCAGTAACCTCTTAAGGGATCATTTTACTCATCATTATGAACAACTTTTACTATGGGAAACCAGAAATCGCGAAAAAAAATCTGCTGTTCAGTACATTTTGACGGATTATGCGAACATAAATGTACTGGACAGCTGATTTTTATTTCGCGATTTCGGGATTGGTCCCATAGTAAAAGTTGTTCATAATGATGAGTACAATGACCCCTTAAGAGGTTGCTGGTGTTTTACCAATAACCCTGTATACATATAAAAAACAGAAACCGCCAACAAGATGTACTAAGCGACGGAATTGTAAGATTACGTAGGATATGTGAAGGATTCGTATAGTGCATAGGTTAAATGTTGCTGATTATGAAAAAGCAGTTATTTTCCGATGTTTTCAATGATGTAGCGGTTCAATGAAATGTTTTTGAGTGCCAATTTATCTTCCTCTTCCGCTCTGCCTTGTGTACTTATTTGAGAGGCAACATTAAAAAGTGCAGTGGTGGTCCGAATCTAGCGTAATTAACATTAAAGAGCTACCCCGATCAAACGACCTTCAGCGTTCGGCCTTTCTCTGTCCCGCCGCTCAGTCTCGCTCTGTCGCGCTCCCTACGTACGCCCCTTTCTCATAGAATTCACAAATTGCTTGGAATGATTTGAATAAAAAAAGAAAGCGATCTTTTGAAATATAATAAAACGTGAATTGTCCATAGTTAAACGAAAGGATCCAACCCACATTACATCTAATGGGGGTTGGATCCTTTTCGTTTAACTATGGTGAATTATTTAGATTTTTAAATTATCCATCCATTAGTGTAATCCTCAAAAGATGTATGCAATCAATAATTTTAGTCACTTTTTAACAAGGAGATTTTAAAAACAAATAACAACGTGCAAGGTTTTGGTTGGGGTAGTGCCTTAGGGTCTATCCACACATATCAGGGCTGTGGCACACAGGGTAGACACTGAAGCTGTCGTCGGCCTGGACACGACGTTTGTGACGAATTCATATCGATGCCTAACAGCCCAAAAGGGATAAGCGACATTTTTTTTTTGCGAAATCGGCTTGTATACAGGGTTATTGGTAAAACACCAACAACCTCTTAAGGGGTCATTGTACTCATCATTATGAACAACTTTTACTATGGGACCAAACCTGAAATCGCGAAAAAAAATCAGCTGTTCAGTACATTTTGACGAATTATGCGAACATAAATTTACTGAACAGCTGATTTTTTTTCGCGATTTCAGGTTTGGTCCCATAGTAAAAGTTGTTCATAATGATGAGCACAATGACCCCTTAAGAGGTTGTTGGTGTTTTACCAATAACCCTGTATATATATGGTTAGAATCGGCATTTTTTCTGCGTCTATATTGATATACAAGTCGATTTCGCAAAAAATGTCGCTTATCCCTTTTTGGCTGTTAGGCATCGATATAAAATGTACGCACCGATATTTTTTTGAGCCCCTGACGGAGCACGGTCCGTCCACGTCCCGGGCACAGTTCTCATACTTGTGGATTACCGCTGCTCTACTCTCGGGGAAAGTTAACATTGTGTGTAAACCGGCCATATCCTAGAACCAATAATTCGAACCTACGAGTATTTGGCGTTTATCAACCTGAACGGAGCACTGAGATGTGTGTCTTTTGTTTGTGCACATGCACGCAGGTGCCGTTTGCGTTATGTAAGCTCATTATTAACACTTTGCGGGACACCCCCCGGACGTAATCGTCCTGCCAGACCCATCTTAAATTAATGTCCTAGAACAGGAAAACTGGATAAACTCATCAAGTTACAAGATGTTCTAAAATTAGTAAAGAATTTGATTTGGTGATACAAAAATTACTTACACTAATCAGGTTTTGATAGTATTCAAATTGAATGAAGAAATTTATTCCAGTATCTGCCTCCCCCATTGCGTGAGTTTATGTATTTTATATACAGTTATAATAAATGTCTCACTAATAAGTGTACGAGGATTACAAGGAGCGTCCACACATCAGAGTGACAAGCGATGTAACGCACATTGGAAATATCAAAATGTAAAGTGAACATTTCCGTATTATTTTTGAGATTTTGAAACGTTCACTCTAGTCTTAATAAAGGTCGATTCAGCATCGTTCGTCTGCTGAACTTACGTCACTAGTCAGTTGTATTTAATATCCGCAGTTAGGGCATACATTAACTTGTAAGATGTGATATATTTTCTAAGATTGTTGGTTCTAAGGTTGTCATCACTTACGGACAGTTTCTCAAACGAAAATTATCGTAAAATTAAACTGCTGTGATTGGCTGTTGATAAATCATTCAATAAATCACAGCAGGTTACGCGCGCTTGACAATTTGTCACATTAATTTTATTCTGCAATAATTTTCGTTCGAGAAACTGGTCATCGATTAAAGTGGAACTACAATGTGACATCACATGCATTTGTTGTGTTTACGAGTGAGATTACAGTTCCGGACAGTCGCGGGCAAGTGTGAATCGACCTTTTAAAGTTATTTGTAAACCTAAGTTTTAGGCGTTTTAGTTGTAATAACAGACTGTGCACTGCCCACGAAGTATGACTTCCTTTCTTTAGTTTGGAACTACGTAAAATTATTGTGAAAAGTACTTAATTTTAGACTTTAGACTTGATGTGATTTTTTTTTCGAATTTGAAATCTGTCTGCAGCACAGATACCGATGTATACAGGGTTATTTGTAAAACACCAGCAACCTCTTAAGGGGTCATTGTACTCATCATTATGAACAACTTTTACTATGGGACCAAAAATGAAATCGCGAAAACAAAAAATCAGTTGTTCAGTACATTTTGACGAATTATGCGAACATAAATGTACTGAACAGCTGATTTTTTTTTCGCGATTTCAGGTTTAAAAGTAAAAGTTGCTGAAGAATGGAGAAGTTGCTGGTGTTTTACAAATAACCCTGTATTTTTTCATGAAACCGGATCAATACGAGAGCGTGTTATCATAGGAACAAACGTACAATGGAACGATCTGAATTTTCACTAGTGAAATGTAAGTGATAATATTTGTTTGTATTATAAACGGATGCTGTAACAGCAATAAAAAATCAGACTTGCAACTTTGTTTTTCTTTTTACTCATTCCTTGCTTTGAATTAGGTCTTACACTTGCTGGTAGCCTCGGCGCCTCAGCACAAATGGCTACACCTGTCAGCAATTTCAATTAAATCTAAGGGAAGTATGAAGTTACTTTTTCATGGGTTTGCTGTGAGTGAGCGAATCCCAGCCAGTCATATAAAGCAGAATGAGGCGGGCCATGCCGCAACGCAACAACACATTGCAAACATCCTCCTTCGTACCTTAATTCTTATGAACCAACAGGTGGGCCGCATCGCACTTTTTTTGTGAAAATGCCTTGCGTTGCGGCTGTAATGGGCGCTTGGCTTAAGAGCGTTCATCCCACACGGGCTAGCAACGTTGCATTGCTACAGGTTTTCGTATTTTAATAAATTTAAATCAGCTTACATTTTTTTTTTCAGCCATTCTCTAGATCGTTGGATAAATATGTATGATGTTTTTTTAAATTTATTTTGGTATATACCAAAATAACTGTAAAAAAAAATTGCATATACAACGTGTTAATGAAATAACCCAAAACCTCGGACACCCCAACTGATTTTTATATTAATAAATCGATATAACGTATAATTATTTATTTTCATAAATTATAGTAAAAGATATTTGTAAATGTTGTTGTCGCGCTACTTCTTACAGATTCGTAGCTCTATCGCCGCGCCGCTGTCAAACGTTCGTTGACACGGGAACACTATCGTTTGAGGTTAATCCCCTCCTGTTATTAAATAATGCGTATGTTTTGCTTTGGAATAGAAAAGTGACTCAAATTTTGCCATCACACTTTTTCCAGGCTTTGGACTGGCTGCATGTAAACCTACCACGCTTAAAAATAAGCGAAGGCTAGTTGAAAGAAAAATCAAAAAGCCGGTGGTGGTAAACAAAACTTGGCGTGTTTAAAAGATTTGAATCACCATATTTACAATAATTATTTAAAATAAATCAACGTACTTATTTACAACAATAATACAGTAAAGCACTTAGGTATTGAAAGTTCGTTCATTGTTTGTCACAGCAATGCCTCGAAATGTCTACCACCTTGTTGAATACAATTAACGTTATTATCACATCGCGCTAACATTCGCACCATTTCACAATATTGTACATTTGTGAAGCGAAACGCCATTTTGCCGCCGGAAGACGTAGATCGCACGCGCTCGTCCTAACCTGTGTTGACACGTAGCGCACGCGCCGCTGCGCTAGGGAGACTACGCTACGGGCGGAGGGTGGCCGGGGTGGCGCGAGCGCCGGCGCGTCTACCCGCTACAGGCCTTGGCTCCGCCAGCTCTAGCACCCCCTCTCCTCACCCTCGCCCGCGCTGTTTGTTTACATCGCGTTGGACAGTAGTGTACAGCGTCGTTAAAAAATATTAGATACGGCATGACAAATAATTATTTTTTTTTGAAAAAAAAAATAACCTATATTAAAAAATATTGTATTCGATTTAGCTGCCGATTCCAAACAAACTAGTTTCAGGTTTTGGGTTATTTCATTAACACCTTGTATACTTTTAAATACCAACGATCTAGTACATGGCTGAAAAAAATTGTAATTTGATTTAAATCTATTTAAAAAAATAATCACGAAAAACCTGTAGAATTGAGACGTTGTCAGCCCAAACGCTATTAACTCTTGCGTTCGCCGCAAATGAACGGTAAATAGATACAGGATTCTTCTGCGAAAAACTTTACCCTCTGTCTGGGGCAGTCGGGTAAAACGTCATAATAAAATGTGACAAGACCTTTAATGTGTAAATTAATTTACTGGGTTCATGTTAAATACAGAAAAACAACTAAGAATATTGTTTGTTAGGTTTATTTTCACATACATTAATGAATGTACTATAACAGTCAGACGTCGACTAGCAATCTCACAAAACCATGGCAATATTAGTTGTAATTATGACCTTCTTCTATAAGAACGTTTGACAATACTACACATTGGCAACTTTGGCAGCCCGTATAGCGCAGGCGATAATGGTCATTGCGGTGTAAGTGGACTTCTAGACGTTGACTGTACATAAGTTTTGAAAAAATCACTTAATTATCTTAAGATGAATCAGAGAATTACAAGGATAATGCAAAAATTCCTTGACCTTCTATTTGAGCATTGAGAGTGATCCAAAAAATGATGTTATAAGTAAAAAGACGTAGATAGGTTACCTACCCAACATCCGATGTTCAGCCACAATGTCGAACTATTAGATGGCATGTGGAAGTAGGACGGCATGTCGTGATTATCGGGGGCGAAAACGAGACAAGACGACGAAAATGTGGGTAATTAGCCATATTTTGACGGGCCATTTGCGTGTATAACCTATCTACTCTACTCTTTCACTTATGATATCATTGGATCCAAAATCATCTTTTGGTTTCTCCTTAAAAATATCTTATCCTAAGTTGCCCGTGACTTGACAGGCAGTGATAATGCGAACTAAACGAGTGCTGTAGCTATCTGCCATGCTGCAGAGGGCCTCATATTTGGTACTTCTCATACTTTCCTGTTTCTTTTCAATAAAATCAATTTCTAGTTTGAGGATAAATTATCGGGTTGGCTAATAAGTAATGAGCGTTTTAGTTTATAATTTCTAGAATTTTCGGAAAGGTTCGAGAACGTTCTGTAGCAGAGGGTATATAAAGAGCGAGTCGCGGTCATGCGCGTTATTGATAGTTTGGCTGTTAGTGCGTTAAATAAAGTTCACAAAGAAATGAGTGATATTAAAACCCACGTACGACATTGTTTATTATATGAGTTTCAATCTGGGCATTCTGCTGCAGAAGCTACACGTAATATATGTCAAAGGATAGCTCACGATGCAGTCTCCGAAGCAACAGCAAAGCGCTGTTTCCAACAGTTCCGCAATAACGAGTTTTCCGTAACCGATCAACCAAGGTCTGGGCGCCCCGTGGAAATAGATATCGATAAATTAAAACTATTAATCGAAGAAGAGCCTCGAAGAACTACACGTGATTTGGCTGTTCAGCTCGAGTGCTCTCATGGCACCATAGAAAATCATTTACATGGTTTGGGAAAGACTAACAAATATAGTGTTTGGGTACCCCATCAATTAAGTAAAGATCAGCTGACCTACCAAGCTGAGATTTGTGTACAACTTTTATCTTTCCGCCGTACATTTAATTGCATAGATCATCTTGTCACTGGAGATGAAAAGTGGATTCTTTATGTTAATCACACACGCAAGCGCCAGTGGCTGGGATGTAAAGAACAGGGAAAACCAACGTCAAAGGTGATCTTCATCCTCGCAAGGTAATGCTTTCTGTCTGGTGGGATATACATGGAGTAATAAGTTGGGAATTCCTTCCTACTAATACTACGATTACAGCAATAGTATATTGTGATCAACTCGAAAAACTGAAGCTTGACATCCATCGCAACACGACAAAATATTTTTCCTGCACGACAATGCCCGGCCCCATATTGCTAAGAGTACCAGGCTAAAACTATTGGAACTTAAATGGGAAATAATACCCCACCCTCCATATTCGCCGGACTTAGCACCAACTGATTTCAGCTTGTTCCGATCACTTAGTAATAATTTACGAGAAAAAAGCTTTGATGATGAACCACACTTGTAACAATACATAGACGACTTCTTCAATTCAAAACCAACGAAGTTCTATGCGAACGCCATTCACTCTTTGCCAGATCGATGGCGAATGGTAGTAGAAAACGACGGTGAATATATTATTAATGATTAACAATTATTCATTTAATAAATAAAATAGTTGTATGTCGCTCATTACTTATTAGCCAACCCAATAAATAAACAAATGCCTCCTTATAAAGATAGATAACCTTGTTCCTAGATTTGCTTGAAGTTTTTTTTGACTAGGTTTAAGGCATACATACACAGCTTTGCCTAAAAACTTTTGATATGAAGTCTGTTCAACTAAGATCGTCAATTTTGTATTTAAGGCGAAAACTCCAGGTAGCCCACGAAATTCAAATTTTCGTATGGTTTTTGCAGGTCAGTATCAGGTTGCATGTTGACCTGACTATAATTCGCGACCGTAAAATTTTTTTTTTTATAGAATTATAAAAATTAAAATCATCAATACAACTGTCTAAGTTCATATAATCATAATGAATGACCATATCATGAAATCTTGACTATTAGGATTATATTAACACAAGGAGTTGTATTACTGATTCTGTAAATATATATAATATGTTACGGTCGCGAATCATACTTTAATGACATAAAACCTAATACTGACTTGCAAATTGCAAAAACGTAAGAAAACTTGAATTTCGCGAGATACCTGGAGCTTTCCCTTAAAATGATAGAAATTGAGTTCTTAATGATTTCCATCCAATCCTGATAGCCTGGCTTCACTCACAAGGCTTTGTATCTCAAGTTGCACCCTCAAAGCTCTCTGCAAATCCATCTTCCTTAGCTGTGATGCAATATACTTTCCATAGATATCAAATTCATCCTCTTTTGAGGCATTATCTGTACTTGAGTCTATGCTGTCTATAAAAGTTCTATCAGAGCAATCGGTACTAGGCCTTCGATGTTTAATTTTTTTCTTTTTATTCTGATATCTGGTTTCATTGACATGGGGCACTTCTCGGGGCTCTGTCTTTAGAATTAAAGTATATTCATCATCTTCAGGGAATGGGTCAAGGGTCTCTTCTTCCATGTTATCTTCAGTTGATAGCCATATTTTCTGATTTGTTTCATCTATTGAGTCTTGATGCTGTAAACAAGTAGTAAATAATTAGTTATGCAAGTTATTTTTTATACCGAAGATGCCAGGGTAGGACACTTGGCTATGAGTACACAAATGCATAATCTTTGTCAAGAACTGTCTGCATCCTGTGCAGTTTCAGGCCAGAATTGAACACAATGACTATGACCAAATTAAGGATACAAAATTCGAGTTTGGTGATCCAGTTTTCTAATAGCAACTCCAAAATTGAGAGCCTTGAAAGTATTTTCTTTGTATAAAAAGTACTAGAACGTAGAACGTACTTACATCGAATGTAGAAGAATCTTCAACAGTTTTCTTTAGCCCACCGAAGCGTTTATGCCACTCTGCAAACCATTTCATGTTTGGTTTGTACGACCATTCTGGACCAGACCGCTGCTTAATTTTAGTGATTTCTTGCATATACGTTGATCTGAGATTCTTTATTTTTATCTTCAATTCAGTTTCATTAAGTAATATGCCCGTTGTTTCGTTTAATTCAGCAATTATTTCTCGATAGGCTTTCAATCTTTTACTCTTTAGCCTGTAAGACGTGTGCTCAGGGTTCCACAAATGCTCATGATTTAAATATATTTTTACGAATTGATATGTTTCGTTTTCGCTCCACCTCATTTTACTTATTTATTTGGCAATTGAGTTACACAACCAAAACAACTGCTATAAAATGCGATTCGACAATGTCAACAATCAACAAACAAAACAACTGTCATGTCACATAGTTCACTTACTTCTAAATGTCAGTGTCATTAAAAGAAAATGCTTAAAATACGATTTCCGCGGAGCATCGTTGAGCTGAGCGTGCTTTTTGTCAGCCGCAAGCGGAAATAAATTGCCCGTGTTGCCATTGTAAACAGAGAAACAAAAGCTTTGAAAAAAAAGTGCTAACGATGCTGCCGCCTGCCGCATATTCAGTAATAATTATAGGACCCCAGATATCGACCGTCCCTATTAACACATTCTCTGCTTAATTCTTTATGCAAACGCTTCTTTATGCTACACCCTTACCGACCCTTTTTATACGATGTTTTCGAAACAATAGAGATGCACAACGAATGCACATGTGCGGCGCGCCGCACTCGAAGAAAGTTATGAAAACGCGCATGTGCGTCTGCCGCGCCGAATGTATTAACAATGTCGAGATATACATTTTTACCAATATTCACTTTTTTACATAAATCGAATTACAATTTTTTAAAAATTCTTCACTGTCAAAACAAACTGAACTGAGGGCAGTTCAAAGTTTGTTCTAACGATAAAAAAGAATCTTTATGATATTAACAATGTCAGTTCTGCGAAAAAGACCACTGTTCAGTAGGGACTAAACAGTAGTTTCCATGCAGAACCGACATTGTTAATAGGGACGGTCGATATGTCAATAATAATACAGAAGAACTCACCGACAGTGACACTCATTAGCGGCATGTCGTGTAGCTCATGTCAGCTAAGGACTAGAGCTACACGACCGAAATCAACTATACCAGCTTGGCAGTGCAGAATGTATAATAATTGTATAAGAATTCTGGCCCCACCGTACTGGTGGGGCCAGAGCGCTCATCGGCAAACTAATCTACTTCAGGGAGGGCAATACTCGCCCCAGAGTGTTGTGCTTTGTGAGGTGGGCGTTCTCAGGGACTGATGTCAGCCCTCAGGATTATATATGTCCAGTGTCACAGAGCGCATCAACTTTCTGAAGCAGAAAGTGTATGCATGAGCAAACCGTATTCGTAGGTATAAGCGGCGAGTAGACCGATACACTCAGAATGGCACCTTCCATAGCGATGAAAGGTGGGTTTATAGGGGTTGGGAGCGACCGGACCAAGGTGGGGCTGACACGCGCCTACAGGATGATGATGCCATGTGTTCTTTCTGGCGCAGTACCTATCTGGTCGGTGCCGGTCAGTCACACCGAAGGTGATTGGGTTTGGGAAGTCGAGCGAGTCTGCAAGCCAATATGTGAAATGGGGGCTATTACCATCTGCCGACCTGCCCTCAAGATGAAGCTCGTGCAGTCCGTCCGTTGCCTACCTGGAAGTCTCCAGGGCCGGACGGTCTGCACAACTTCTGGATCAAACGGTTTCTTGGGTCGCACGCTCGCTTGGTGGCTCAGTACCTACCAGTCTGCTTTAGTCTGGTTCGCTACCCCAATTCCTAACGACAGGACTTACCCACCTGCTCCATAAATCAGGTAGCACCGCGGAACCCAAAAATTATAGGCCGATCACGTGATTACCGACGGTCTACAAAGTTCTTACATCCATTTTGAGAGCTCAAATTAACAAACACATACACCAAGGCCTCCCAAAATGGATGTAGGCTCATTCCCGCGGTACTTAGGAGCTACTCCTCATTGATATGGCCATTAGCCAACATGTTCGTCGTGTATGGGGCAATGGAGGACGTTCCTTCGCTATTCAAGATGTCGAAATATCCGGAGGAATAGCGAGCTGATAAGAGGATCGAGCGAGGCATATTTCAGGGGGATAGTTTGAGTTCGCTTTGGTTCTGCTTAGCCTTGAATCCACTAAGGACACTGCTAGAGGATTCAGGTCTAGGCTATCGGCTGAGGGGAGGTGGTCAGGTGATATCTCGGGCGAGATGATGGGCAGTAGCGACCCCACGGGCCCAATCTCCCAGGAGAAGTCTTGTTCTTCACCACTGGCTTGCCTTTATTGGCCGGCTGGAGTGAACACTGAGGAACAGAGCTCCTACCTCTTGTCTTTATTGGCCGGCTTGAGTGGAGATTCGCAAGAGCAAAAGCGCTCGGGGGAAGGAAGTATTCCAGTAAGGTGCTGGTAGGGATCTTGACAGTACTTCCGGGATTGTTCTGATAGCCGTGGAATACCTCTCCACTCCTCAGGAAGTGTTGCCCCCTTGTCGCTACGTCACTATATGTGCTAGCGACCGTTTCCGAGGGCCCATTATAAAGTGTGTAAGCCATCCACTGCCATTTTATCCGTGTATAATTATATAACATTGTTCAGGCGGGAGACATAGTTCTTCCATAGTTCAAGTTACCCAATCCACTTTAGCCACCCAAGCCCATAGCCCAATATGTTTTGTTTCAACGTTCTGCAATAGTCCTACACCAACAGAGGGTTGTCCTTGGGCTTGCACTTGCATAGTGCATATAGGGATAATCGTCGGTTGGTTTAAATGATGAGGAGGCATCCTCATCATTTAAAATTATTTAAGGGGCGTCTGCGAGTTGGTACGCCATCCGAAGGTGCGGGACCTCAGGTTCCCTAGAAATGTCAAAAAAATTAATACAATAATGATACTGCTGGGCTACAATTTTTTTTATTTTAATTTATTATTTATTTAATTTGACAACATTACATTTTTTAAATGTATTTATATTTTTATTCTAATATTTAAAAATATAATTTATTTAAATGTATAAAAAATAAAATGAAATAAATAATTGAATGACAAAGAAAAGAAAAAATTGTGTCTCAGGTTCGAATCCTTCGAATTTCTAACAATTTGAGCGCTAGTGTTTTGATGAGCATGATTCACGGTGCGATTTAATTGCAAATAGGCATATACAGGGTGAATTTTTCAAGTGGGCGTGGATGGCCAAATCCGAAACTATGAGGAATAGCGAAAAGTACTCAAAGGAGTTTCGAACTCGATTTGATGAAAACTAAAACTGCATTATTGGTTTTGAAAAATCAATACTTATCAAGGATTAATAGGTAGGTAGGTAACATAAGAAAAATAAAAAAGTATTTTGCTATAAATTAGCTCTTTCCTTTAGTTTGCCGCATGTCATTACTTCCCAGAATTCGATCCTTATTAGCGACACTATCGAATGGTGTAATAATACAGTGTTTTTTCTTTCAAAATCAACGGGTACGATTCCTGGCTAGAAATATTGATTTTTCAAAAATACAATGATGCTGTTTTAGTTATCATCAAAATCGAGCCCGCGACTCCTTGAGTACTTTTCGCTATTCCTCATAGTTTCGAATTTGGCCATCCACGCCCACTTGAGAAATTCACCTGTATATAAGGGCGAGAATATAACGTCGCTTTGGAGGGCAATAGAGCTAAGCCACAATTTTCGCATAAATCAATAACGTGTAGAGAAAGAGCCATAGTTTATAGTAGTCAATAAATCTAACAGATATCATGACTGTACGCAAGATTTTTTCAAATTTGCCTATAAACTTTATTGTCGTTACAATAAGAGTCAAATATTCTAAGATAATTAAACGTCTGTAACTCATAAGTGTAGGTCTGTGGCTTGGCTCTATTGCCCTCCAAGGCGACGATATATGCCTCTAACTTGCAGAAAGTATGCAAGTAGCTTGCATGCCGAGTGCCATAACAACTTCTGATTGGTGAATGTCACAATGACATGCCAGTTACTTGCATAGTTTTGTAGAAGCTACAGGTATGTGTATTCCCACTCTAATGAGTTGAAGCAACAATAAAAGTTGTGCATGACAGTTGCTTGTTTCAATAATAATGTATGCCACAGGCAAGAAAGTTGCATAGTGGAAATGGGGCTTTAGTGTACCTAAAGTTATTATGATAAGATTGTAAATAAAACCTTTGCAAATGTTAATTTAATTATTTAATATTTGGTTTTTACTTTGCACTTTGGAAGTTTGTCATGAAATTGCACAATTATTCATAAATAAATCTAGTAAAATACAACGAAAAAAAAATTATCAAACTTAAAAATAGAAGGGCTTTGGTATATACTATTTATAAACCTATTTAGAGTCTAGTGGCTATAATACAGTTTATCACAACATTATTGACAAGGGCTATTTTTATACAAATTAATCCAACAGGCAGGTCACAAAGATAAACAAATCACACAGATTTTTTTATTTCAATCACTAGATACAATATCTGAGATCCTTGCTTCACTGACAAGATTCTGTATTTCCAACTGAATCCTCAATGCTTTATGGAGATCCATTTTCCTCAGTTGTGAAGCAATATATTTACCATAGATATCAAATTCATCCTCCTTGGTACATTGAGAACTTGAATCGGTAGAATAATTTCTTGCTGTGACTCTATGCTTTAGTTTTTTCTTTTTTATTTTCTTATAGTAGACAGGGGAAGACCGTCTTTCAATCTTTACTTTTGAGGGCTGTTCATCGAGTTTTGATGAATCATATTCATCATCTGTTTGTGGGACTAGTGGATCAGGGTTGGTTTCATCCATGTTGCCACTCTGCAACTCATGGTCAACCCAGATTTGGCAAGATGAATCCACATCTTGGTTTTCTTGAGACTGAAAGAAGTTTCATTTGGTTAATATTGAACACAATATTATTCATGAGTTACATCAAAAAAAAAAAAAAAAACTAGACTACTGCTTATCTGAAAACTACCATGAATATACACATTATGGAGTATACACTACTAAATTTAGCTTAATCTGTCAACGCTTTACTTATTAACACATTATCTGCTTAATTCTTTATGCAAACGCTTCTTTATGCTACACCCTTACCGACCCTTATTTTACGATGTTTTCGAAACAATAGAGATGCACAACGAACGCACACGTGCGGCGCGCCGCACTCGAAGAAAGTTATGTAAACTGTATGGACGCGCATACGCGCCGTCAAGCACCTGGTGAACGTCCGAAAACGCGCATGTGCGTCTGCCGCGCCTAATGTATTAAAATGTATAGGTACTTTTTTTTTTTATTTTTTTTTATTTTGTGATGGGTTTGCTCTTGACTCTAGTCTAGGTCAGAGGTGACAGAGACAAAGTCGACGATGGAGTGAGCTTACCCAGAAGAAGCCTGTTCACTCTCACTTTGAAGAGATTAGGGTTGTATACGTTCGGAAACACAGACGCAGGTAGTGAGTTCCACTCTTTTGCTGTGCGCATTATAAAAGACATTTGGAAGCGCTTAGTGCGAATTGGTGGAATAGCAACCAGGTAGGGATGGTAACTGGCAGTGCGTCTAGATGTCCGGTGGTAGAAGGGGGCCGGTGGAATGAGGTCGTGTAGTTCTCGGGCACACTCTCCGAAGTACAATCTGTAGAAGACCGACAAGCAGGCAACCTTGGCGATGAGCCAAGCTATGAAGCTTGGCATCCACCAGTTTTACGTCGCCAATGAGCCTCTTAGCTCTGCGTTCCACCGAGTCAAGCGCGGCTAGTTGGTACTTAGCTGTTCCATCCCAAAGGTGACTGAAATACTCCATGCAGGATCGGACTTGCGCTTTGTAAAGGGTTAAAAGCTGTCCAGGCGTAAAGTATCACTTCACCCTATTTAGGATGCCCAGTTTCTTGGCCGCAGTTTGGGCCTTGTACTCGATGGTGGCGCCGAAGTTGAGACCAGATGTCAACTCCATGCCTAGGAGCTCAAGTCGATCAGTTACAGGAACAGATGTACCCCGAAAAGTAGAAGTTTGGGCGAAACGACTCTTTTAAGCGGTAAAAAGACACGCCTGCGTTTTGGTGGCGTTAAAAGAGACCAGATTATCATCACCCCACTGGGAGACAAATCTTAAGGTCAAATCTGTCCGCTCTACCATGGCCTCTCTCAAGGAACGAACTTCGGCCCCGCTGGTTTTTGCTCTGGAGAAGTATCTCTCTGAAACTGTACTGTCATCTGCGTACCCAACAATACCAGGCCGAAGCAGGTCATTGATGTGCAGCAGGAAAAGAGTTGCAGAGAGAACAGAACCCTGAGGAACTCCGGCATCAATAGCCATAAGGTCAGAAGAGCAGCCATCAACAACTACTTAAACGCATTTTTCTTTCTTTCTTTCTTTCTACTCTAATCGACCGTTCACTAAGGAAATCTGATATCCAGCTACAAAAATCAGCTGGGATGCCATAAGCAGGAAGCTTGCTGAGCAGAGCAGCGTGCCAGACCCTGTCAAAGGCTTTCGAGATGTCAAGCGATACAGCCAGTGCTTCGCCGTGTTTCTCGATGGCTTCGCCACAGCAGTGCGTGACATACACAAGAAGATCGCCAGTTGACGGCGAAAGCCATATTGACGGTCACTGAAGAGATCATTGTCTTCAAGGTAGTTCAGCAACTTATTGTTCAGTACCCTTTCCAAAACTTTGCACAGAATGGAGGTAATGGCGATCGGACGGTAATGGGCAGGGTCTGCACGGTCGCCTTTTTTGGGCACTGGTTGTACATTTGCAAGCTTCCAGGATTTCGGCACCGTTCTTTTTTCAAGAGAGAGGCGGAACAAACGTGTCAATACAGGAGACAGTTCAGGCGCACACTGCCTCAACACTCTCGCTGGAATGCCGTCAGGCCCGCTGGCCTTGTTCACGTCTAGACTGCACAATACTCTTCGGACCTCTTTAATGTGTACTGCGATCTCCGGCATCGAGGAGTCACAATGAGGTACAGTAGGTGGTTGCTTTGAGCCAGCGCCCAGACGTGAATTGCTTGCGAAGAGAGATGCAAATAAATTTGCCTTCTCAGTTGCAGAGTGAGCCAGCGACCCATCAGGTTTCATCATAGGAGGTAAAGTGGGACGACAGAAATTCGTTTCAACCGCTTTAGACAGGGACCAGAACTGTTTACTACCCGGAGGGTGCGAAGCCAGCCTGGCCCCGATATGTCCGACATGGTCAAAACGTGCCCTACGCAAAACCCGCTTGCAGAACTTGGCGGCAGAATTAAAGGCTCTCTTCTTCGCGCGAACCCTGCGCGCTCTAACTTTGCGGTCGCGGGCCTTGACCCAGGCTTGGTAGGCAGTCTCTTTTCGGGCCTCAGCGTGGGCACATTCTGCATTATAATATAATATAATAATAATAATATATTTATTTGCCAACAATAATACATAGATACAAGAAAAGAAAAACCAAAAACATAACTGAGGAGCTTAACTCTAGAGGACATAAATCTATGTGCAGACAATGTAAACCCTGCCTCTTACACTAGGAAGACCTGTATTGTAAGAGACAGTGATTCGGCCATTAATATGTTTTTTAATTTTAAGATTTAAGCGACAAAGTGAGGCGTGGCGAATGCATCAGGGGCCAAGTCTACTAGTTTAGGAAGAAAGAAAGAAAGAATATGTGTGTATGTGTGTGTGTGTTTGCGTGTGTGTGTGTGTGTGTTCATGTGTGTGGATGTGTGTGCACGATTTACACGATGTAAGTTAGTAAAGACTCAGTATTTGAGTAGTCCTGTTGTAGAAGCCAGTTAGTGAGTTTAGATTTAAGCTGGTGATGGTTTAAATCTAATATGTTGAGAGTTTTGTGGATTGCTTTGTAGATGTGTGAACTTAAGATATAGTACTGTTGCCTGGCGAAAGAGGTCTTGTGTTGGACACTTGGGGGAAAGTTAGTGCGTTTATTTGGGTCAGATTTGGGTAATGTAGCATGCTTTCTGAGAATGGTTTGGAGCACATAGATCTGACGGACCGTGAGCACCTTGCTATCAGCATAAAGTTGGGTTGTTGGGTATCTAAAAGGTTTTTTCAACATTACCGTCAGAACTGCTCTCTGCGCTCGTTCTGCCCTAAGAAACCTAGTTTTCCCAGCACCACCCCAGACTGTGACACAGTAACTGATTATTATTTGGCATATTCCGAAGTAAACCATCTTCAAAGTGTTAATATCGGCTGATTCCCTAAGCCTTTTGAAGACATGGACTAGCCGCAAGGTCCTAGTTGTGACAGTATCAAGATGAATGTCCCATTTACTATTTTCCCATTTACCCCGAAACAATATCTGGTAAGAGAAGAACCACCGATGTCTGCACTACAAATAGATATGGGTTCAGTCTCGCACATAATTTTTACGGTTTCCTGGGTCCATATTTATATAATAAAATGAACAAGCAGCTGTTAATTTATCCTCTTTCTAGGTCAGAGTGCAAGAAAAAAGTTTGCTCGTGGCTTCAAGGCATTGATTACAGTGCAACAGAACGTTTATTAAAACCATTAAGGTAACGTTTGCCAGCATGGAACGATATACAATTAACACACACTTACCCATCACACCATCTCCCATACACACACACCCACACACACACACACACACACACACACACACACACACACACACACACACACACACTCACTCATTCCCAAATCAAACGTTAAGCCATTTTTACTTTAGTTTTTAATTTCCAATATAGTTACACTTCACTTTTGTTATTAATTTGTAATAGTGTTTTATTATGTACAACCTGTATGTTAGGTTAATACAGTCATAGGTCATTCATGAGTTGTCCGATGGCGGTAAGCCTGGTGATCTGTAATACAGGTTTTACCTACAACAGACACCAGTCTCTATTAAGTGTTACCTTGACTTTGTACTGTGTTTGTGATTACGAGAGAAATAAAAGATTATTATTATTATTATTATTATTTGAGCCCGTCATCGATCTGTACTCCCAAATATTGAATGTTGTTCGTTCTTGTGAGGGGCGAACAGAGGCAAGATGTCTCTTGGTCAGAACAGGTGTGCGCAGTTATAAGGAAAGAGCTAGGTGGTTTGGAATTATTTCTGAGTGCAAAAGGGATGTATGCAGTCTTATCTAGGTTTAGCGTGAGCAAGTTAACCCTTAACCATTTTGATACCTCTGACATAGCATGTTCGGCATTAGCTTTAACCGTTTCCCACGTAGGACCGTAAACAATGATTGCCGTATCATCGGCATAGGTGAAGATCTTGCAATTTGGAAGTGACATACGGCATAGATCATTAATGTAGATCTGAAACAAGGTAGGGCCCAAGATGCTACCCCGAGGGACTCCGAACGTTACTTTTTGCTCATTACTAAGGTAGGTCTCAATCTTAACTCTTTGTGTACGATTTTTAAGGTAATCTTTAAATATGTATGTCAAGTGTGATTCCTCGAATACCGTGACGCTCCAATTTAGAGGTTAGTATGGGAACAGAGACTGTGTCGAATGCTTTGGATAGGTCCAAGAAAATTCCCAGACATTTATTTTTCTGGTCTAGGTTCCTGGCAACAGATTATTACAGACATTATACCAAGGCCGGGATTTGTGAGCGAGCGGGATGTCGGAGAATGGAATAAAATATTCCATCCCCTGCCGAATCACGTCCGCAACCGCGTCAGCACAGCGCGAGGGGTCACCCAAGGAAAAGCACACTTGCCGCCATGGATAAGACGCAAAAAAGTGCCGCATCTCATCCCAGTCTGCTGACCCGTATCGCCATACTCGCCTCGTGCCTCTAGGGCTCTCATCTGGAGGACAGCAGGTTGATATGGATTTCACCAGACAGTGGTAAGACGTTCCCAGCGGGGCTGAGACCGATACTGAATGACTGTCCGGATCAGATGCCAGCAGAAGGTCCAAGCAATTGGGTGTATGGCCGTCAACATCCGGTACCCGCGTTGCCACATTCACCATCTGGGTTAGATCTAGCGTTAAAGCAAAATTGCGCGCTTCCAACCCTTGCATGGTCAGTTTTCTGGTATGGGAACAACCATTCTTTATGATGGGCGTTGAAGTCCCCCAGAAAAATGAGCTTCGCCGTTGGGTACCGTTGCTGGGCTACGTCAGTCGACTCCACGAGGAAATTAAAGAGCGCTGTTGTCTCCTGGTCACCGCTATGCGATCGGTAGATGCCGATGTAGAGAGATTTCTTCACGCCAGTATCCACAAGTAGCCATATGGCAGAGAAACCCGATTTCTCAAAGCAACGGAGACGACGACAACAAATGTCATCGCGGACATACACACAGACCCCAGCTTGCTTCTTGAACTTGTGTTCAAGAGAGTACCCCGGGTAGTTGAGGTACGCCACGTCCAACGGGGTTGTTATCTTCGTCTCCATTAGGAAAAACAGGTGCGGCTTCTCGGTCTCAAGGTGGTGATGGACCGAATCGAGATTGGAGTGCAACCCCCTGATATTAGTGAGGTGCACTTTTAGTGGGAGGAAGTGCAGCCGTTGTTTTATTTTTCTTCGCTTTGTGTGTCATATTGAGTGGAGTTGTTGGGGAAAAAGTCGACTTGTCGAGGCGCCGCTCAGTGATCCAAGTGGAACACTAGAGCCAACCAAACCTACGGGGAACTCATCTGGAGACTGCGGGGACGCCCGAACCCCCCCGGATATGGCCACCGGGTCCTCCCATCCAGTCGCCGGCTGGCATGGTGGAGCATACCGGGATTTTTCGCGAGTTGGCGGGGCAGCCTTTGGCACGTGGCTGGCGTGCTACTTGGGCCGCCTACTGACTGCGGTCGGCCAAAGGCTGGCACCGTGCTTCGGATCCCGCTACCCTCCAAAATGAGTTACCCGGCTAGCTGACTCAGAGACCACAACCGGTGCCAAACAGCGCAACTGACAATCTCCTTCTCCCCCAAAGGCACTGGCACTCCCACACACCGACGGAACACAGCAAGCTGCTTGGCTCTGGACTCCGGTGGGATGGTGGTCGCGAGCCAGGCGGCCCCTTGCGGAGCCTACCACCGCTAAGTGGAATCGTTCAGCCGCACCACAGGCAAGCCTGTGGTGCCGTTGCCCGGGGTGGACCACTAGGAGGTAGATCCCAAAACCACCCCAAAGTTTCAGTTGATGTGTTGATATTTTTTATGAAATCCATAGTACTTACAGTGTTATATGAGCTTGAATGTCGATTACTGGGTACATGTTTCAAGCAGCGATCCATTTCATGAAACCATACCAATGACGGTTCGTATATCGAGTCAGGGCTCGATTTCTGTAATATTTTGTGCACTTGTTGTACGTAAGTAGTCCTAAGGTTCTTTATCTTCATTTTTACTTCGGGAACAGTCAGGGATTTCATTGTGGAACCCTTGAATTCCGCACTTATATCGGAATAGGCTTGTTCTCTCTGATACCTGAGTTTGTATCCTGGATGTGAAGGATTCCAGAGACATTCATGCTTTATATATATTTTAACAAACTCTAGTGTCACTGCTTCACTCCACCGCATTGTTACAATGTTAAAACTTATCGATTAATTAAAGAAAAACCATTGTTTTTCACAACAACTTCAGTCCACCCATTTTGACGTAAATAAACATCACAATGACATGACAGTCAGTGTTGCCGACAGTTATACTAGCTCTCCACCAGATTCAACTTCTAAAACCACCAGAAAACCATTAACAAAAAACGGGCGCACTTCAATATCGCTACCACTAAACAAATTTTTAGTTGTTACGAAAAAAACAGTAATTATAGTAATTTTATTAGTATATAAGTATCTTTATTATTACGTAATAAAAAAATAACAATCAGTAAATCAAAATACAATTAGTAGGTAAATCAACCAGTTGAGATCTGGAACATTAAAATTATTCAACAACAACTGCTATTCTAAATTAATTTGTATTCTTCAGATGAATCATTTTTGTCTGTACCATTAACGTCAGTTTCACATTGATACGATTCTTTTGGTACCAATTGCTTTAAAAAGTTTATTGGAATTTCATATTCATTGCAACATTTTCCTTCCAATCTCAAACCACAGCGTATTCTTATTAAAGCAGTTAAAAGATTTAACTTTATTCTGTTCCTCTGCTTGTTTTTTATTACATTCATACTGGTAAATAGTCTCTATAAAAAGTAACTGAAAATTAAAAGAAGTAGGATAGAAATAATATATTTAGTAACGTGTTAGTGGGTTAGTGGTTGAGTAATATCATTTTCAGTAATTGTAACTGAATTCTAATTAGCCACTAGAAAAATCCACCTGCCAGTAAAAGCAATATTTCGCCACTAAAAGAGGGGTTGAAACAACCAGTTTTAGTGGAAAATCAACTAAGTTGGCAGCACTGCATGACACTCTCAGGTGACAGTGTGAGTTTGACATTTTGATAGTGTTGCTTGCTATAAGATTTTAAAACTACTATGATTAAAAATGTTCTCTTCTCACGTCTGCAAGCAGTATTTAAATACATCGTACGATGTATTCTTGATCGAAGCACGCAACAGTAACTATGCTTTTGCACCAGAAAACATTCAACATGTAGATGTTTCGAAACTAATCACATGAAACAAATCTCATACTTAACTTGTTTTGTTGAATGTTGTGTTCACAATGCACGGAACATGAGTGAGATTTAAGACAAATCTCAAGATTTTGTTGTTACCAGCATTCACATTGTCCAGAATCATATTCAATAGCCATGTTTTGTATAGAGCTTTGTGACGTTTGCGTTCGCACTGTTATTTTTGAAACACAGTAGTGGACAACCTGTTACAAGATTCACACAGGAATATTTTGTAAATAAAATTGGTTTTAAAAACATGTCAAGAGATATGAATTGTCAAAAAAGTTTCGGATCAACAATTAGTTATTAATTTAGAAAAGTAAATAATTTCTTAAAGGACAAAGGAAAAATATGTAAGAAAATTTAACATTTATAGATAGGTACTTGAATTAAATTAAAGCTATCAAACATTTCTTATATTTAAAGAGAGACTCGCAGATCTTTTTTGTAGTGTTAGCTAACAAGTTATATTGCCTAGAAAGGGTTGGCACAACGCAACGGCGTAACGACCGAGGTTAGTTCTTAAGCCAGGGATGTAAAATAAATTATTATATGTGTTATTTATTTAAGGAAAAACAAACAGTAGCACAATAAGAAATACTCCTAATATCTTATTACATTTTTTAAATTATACTACCCACTACGTTCTGCACAGATTACAATTTAAAGTATATTTAAAACTAGCTATGATAGGAACACAGATACAATACCTGTATAATAGTCATTGTCCTAGAACTCATATTCCGATTATTAAGTTTATACAAAATAATAATAATAATAATAAAGTAAAGGAGAATGGGCAGCAATGTATGGGAGTTGGTCTACCTACTTAACACTAACGCCATTTATGGGTGTTAGTAGGTAATAAGTAGTTGATCAAAACACGGATAACTTTTAAGCCGAAATCTATGGGAGATTTACAAAAATAAATAACTAAGATATTTATAATAATAATAATAAGACATTTATTTCAGACGTAGTCCATACAATGTTAGTAACACAAAAAAAAAACTTACATAGCTATTGTTAGTACATACAAAAAACCACAGAAAGAGATAAAAAATAAAAATCACAAAGTGGCACCGCCCAGGAGTGCCAGTTTAAGCCAAGCCCTGGACGCGACCACCCACAGTGTGTAGTCGCATCCACTGCTGCCACATCAGTGAGTCCCAGCGGCCCACAAACACGCTCAGAAGGCTGTTCGAGCTGGCCCGCATGCGCTTCATAAGAGACGCACTACGCTTCCGCATAATGGCCTGAAAACCATCCACGCTTTTCATCGCAAACATAGCTGAAGCGCTGCAGCCCAAACAGCACCCTGAACGCGTCATTATACTGTACTCGCAGAGCACTGTATGTACGCTGCGTGTACTTAGTCCACAGGCTGCAGGTGTAAAAAGATTGACAGAAGGCCTTAAATAATGTCACTTTGACTTCCTCGGTACACCGTGCAAACCTGCGGGCCAGCATGTTACAGCGCACAGAAAGCGCCCTGCGTTCCCTCTCCAAATCAATGTTGTCACACATATCCTCTGAGACCCAGTGACCCAGATATTTGAAATTAGACACTCTACACAAAACCTATTTATTTATTATTCGTTATATATTTTATAGAAGACTGTCGTCTAGTATGACATAACTGAGATGGACAGCAGGCGGTGTAAAACCATCCTGATGCCGGGCCCAACAAAAATACCATAAAATCGATATCACATGTGCACATGTACCGATTGTGCGACGACCCGTCAAACACGTGCAATAATAATATTTAAACGCTTCTCGTCCTTCCGCACCTCTATTTATTAATATAAACGTGTAGTACTGCTTAGCTCTGCTATGACGCGACTGGATCCATGCCCTCAGTAGAGACATATTACCAGTTTCTGCTTCTATTCCGAATTCATTCAAATCCTGTAGGTCCCTGTAAACTTTTTCGGTTTTCCAGTGCCGTTTTATAAATTGATATTATATCAAGTATGTGATCATTAGTAAAAGCTTGAGATACGTTGTTATTTACTAATGTGCCCCAGTCTTGATTCATCAAGTGTTCATTACAAACGCGAGCACTCTGCGGTATGTAAAAGTTGAAATATGAAAGCATGTGAACTTTTCTGCTGTTGGGTATTCGAAGCCTGGTCTCATTTAAACAACCCCTAAATATGCAATGACTCGCCGTATTTGCTGCTCTTGCAAGTTGTGGTTGGTTGGGTGAAACCGGCACTTCATCCACTATGATGTTCGCATCCTCGACTAATTCAACAGTTCCTGTGGATCTATGTGCTCTTTCAGCAGTATTAATTCTCTGCCAACAACGATGACACGTAAAAACAACTATATCGAAGGATACCTGAAATGTAGAATAGAATATGGTTTTATTATTGTATAAAAAAATGCGTCGGTGGCGCAGTTAGATTGGTTTCATATTGATGAAGATATTGTTGCGCGCCACAATTAATGCCTGGTATATGGTGACATTAGTTACCACTAGCGCCATCAAGTATCGAGTAGTAGAACTAGTAGAGTCAAGATCCTTCTAGATTTTTCAATGCTAGAACTTTTTAAAACTATCGTCATCTGATCAGTCGGGGCCGGTATGTACTCGAACATTCTAGATGTTCCTACAGTAGAAGGTTCTGGAACTATCTGAGGCCCTGTATAAGGCCGGTATGACCGCGAGTCGGGTCAGTACTGGATAAGCGATACAAGGGAATACATCGGAAGCGATCTTCAAGTGCGACTTAAAGTGATCAGTAATGCAATTGTGTGTGTCACTTACCTCGCGTGAAGAATTGCTCCTTATATATTCTTCAACGAAAGGTCTGGATTGTATTATATTCTGCGTTATTAAATGGCGGCACTGTCGCAAAACAGAACGTAAGCACACAACACATAACTCTTGTCTGTTTTCTTCCATGTTGTTATTAGTATAGGAGTCCAATTAACACACGCACAGGTTCAAAAGCAGTAAAACTCAAAAGTCCGATAAACACGCCAAGATCAAAAAGTGTAGCAAAACTCAAAAGTCCGATAACCACGCCAGTCAAAGTAAAATGGATTAATTACTAATAATGGATAACGGAGGAATACACAGTACACAACGACAAGCGAATGTGGTCTGCGCTCGCAATACTCGCTCTTTCCAACAAAGCGCACGCATCGAAAGGCGTGGGGTAGCCCCCCTTCTCCCTCCCCCACCCTCTCCGGAATGGGCTCCGTCAGTTCGACACGGTCGCTGGTTACTTACCTATATAGCTATAGTTAATGAAGAATTGCATTATTGTTCTATTCGGCGTAATTATTTTGCTTTAACTTGTTTTTGGGAAATATCTCTGGAACCCCATTGCCTACACCTTAACGGCCATATAACAAAATTAAGTAAACACAATAACCTTTTCAACGACGTATGTGACGTTACTGTTGAATAGGTAGACCGCGATGCCCATTCTCCTTTGTGTGCGTACATTATTAAACATTACGTTATTATAAATGTATTGCTTGCTGATCCTTTAGGGTTGCTTGGATTTGCTTCTTAAATTAATGCATTTTTACTGAGAAAAAGAATGTCGATTGAATTAAACTCATTGTTATATGTCTCAACCAAACGATGAAGTGGTGAATCTTTAGTGAGCTCAAAAGTTCACTGCAATCTATCGTTCCACTATATACTTTGTAAAAGGTGATGCAGTCCAATATCTTCCTACGATTGGTTAGTGTATCCTTGTGATAGTGTCTCAACCTGTCAGTGTAGCTAGGGAGTTGTTTAGCCAAGTGATCTCCGCAGCACGGACGGTAAAGGAACCGCTTTTGCACACTCTCTAATCGCTTGGAGTAAACCTCGTAATGCGGATTCCTTACCATGGAACTATATTCTAGGATTGGACGGACTAAAGTGTTGAAAAGCTTTATTTTTGTAGCGGGTCTTTTAAATGCCTTAATATTTCGCAAAACCTTGTACCTTTCCCAGTACCTTGAAAGTAAGTAAGTTTGAAGGACAACGCTCGCCGCCCGTACCGTCAAGCACTGCTGGTACGATACTGTACCACTCGTTTGCACGGCAAACTCACTATTATTACAGCTACATTAGTAATATCCTGTGGGGGTAGTTTCACTCTAAGCTCAGGTAGATATTCTCGTCGACAGATATTAACGTCAGAAGCGACCAGGCCTAGAGAGGAGTGCTTTTGCTTAGAAAAAACTAATCCGTATAGATTCAACTACATACCTATCATAGTTATCTACAGAAAAAAAAAAAACTGTATATTTCACTAGGTATCCTTTATTATTTGCGAATTTACTTGCACTTGCGACCTTTACTTCCACGTCAATGGTTGCTTCAGTCAGTCTTGAGGTAACACCGCTATGAGTGATCGACGTATTGCAGAAAAGGCGTCCTTGCCGATACGGAAAATTTGTGGATATTGACTTTAATGGAATTGTCAAGTTGGGAAAATGTCTTGGGCCCTGAAAAAGTATTATTGTATTAATCTGACATTAATATACGTCTGACATTATATGACGTTTTCCAGGAAATATTGACCTGGTGAAGGTCGCAGGAATCCACTGGATGCGGGAAGTGTTCTACACTTGGAGATGCTCGGTCTTCGTCTAACAATGAAGCTCTTTCGATTGAGATGATAATGATATTTTTATTGTTCACAAATTGTTCCATAGCACAATACCTACTTTTATCATGATTCGTCTCGTCATCATTGATTGCCGCTGTATTTGGGTTCCTACCAAAATGCTAACATGCGTTTTTTTTTGTCAAAATAAGCCTTTATTAATCTGGATATTATCTAGGATAGAGTCATAACAAGACAAATCAAACGAGCCCAAACTCGATAGGGTTGCGTCGTTTATTACCGAGTTCCCATGGCCGCTTTCCGGCTCCATCATCAGATCAGCTCCATGTCACAATAATATTGCATTATCATCCGATTTACATAATCGTATACAATTTCAGCTCAATCGGAAACCGGGAAGTGGGTCAAATTTAACTTGCAAGATTCGATTACAGACCGACATACGCAAAATAAGCATTTCAGGATCTACTGATACTATCGCCTATACTTACAGACTAGCTTCACAAGAACTTATGAAAAAAATCTTACAGGCTGAAAAGGGCAGGAAAGGCTTGCTACCGCTTTTTTCAATGTGTCTCCAAATAAAGTGCTGGTATCCATGAAATCACACAGCTTGGCATGCAGCTCCACATAGGTGCGATGGTATCTGTTGGCTTGAAGCTCGAAGAAGTAAAAGTCTAACTGTAAGATAAATAAATAAATACTATCTCAGAGGAAAAAGGAGGAGGAAAGAGGGAGAAAAGGAGACGAAACAAGACATGGTTGGATTATGAGAGGGATGATATAGGAATGAAAGGCAGTGAGGACGGTGACGACCATGAAGTGACAGCTGACATGAAAATAGGAAAACCTATTGTACAGTCAACGCAGTGCAGGCGATTTTTATAATGCAAGCGTTTCCACCGATCTGCGGTTGACTGTACTCCAAGTAACTAAGAAGACTATGGAGAAGATCTGACTCAGAAGTCAGAGATAAGATACCTAATCAAGTTGTTATAAATGTATAACCCTGTTTTTGTATGTTTGTTTGGAGTCGACTCCCAGCCTACGCGGCACCTATACTTGCCGAAGCAGCAATCTCTGGAGAGCCCCAGCCACCATGCTCTTCGTGGTTCTTGGGTGTGAGATTTCGTGCTCTTTATTCAGGAAAGACACTCCTGCATAAAGAGCACGAAATCGCCGCGACAGCAATGTCTAGAGATGGCAGTACTATAGTTTGACCAATACCGCTGTACCGCGCCTTAGGTATGTGCGCGGTGAGACGGGAGACAGTGCAGGCCGCTCAGTCGTCAACGCTTACGATGTCCCACCACTCATTTGTCAACACACTTGGCGTCCCGCCTCACCGGGCATTTAAAGGCGGTATTGGTCAGACTATAATAAAATTCGTGGCACCGAAAGTGCGTTGAGCGCACAACTTGTTTCACGGACCGCCTTCAAAGCCGTCATTTTCTATACGTCATTTGTGTCGTAGTGCGAGTAAACGGTGATACGATGATGGAAAGTGTTGACAGTGCCGCTTTTAGCAGCAGCCGAGGCATTTTCGTCTTTCAATACGTGCCTTTGCTATCGTGCAGCGAAGACGTTTAAAAAAGCTTCAAATTCTTACCGACACATTATTTCCGAAAGTTACAAGTGAGTCTGTGAAAACATTGATGTAGTATATGGGGTCATCGCGACTGTACCGGCGACTTGTCACCGACATGTTCCTTACGAACTTTTTGTTAAAATACACCACTCTTGGACGCTCGGTTACTATATAACTGACCTGCAAAATATGATAAACTCTTGAAATAACGACAGCTTGAGGAAAGCAAAGGCGTAGAGGCTGGAGAAGGAGGTAAAGCCCTGAAGCCTTAGTTTGACTGTGGCCCAGTCGATAACACGGGAATCGACGTAAAGGAAATCAGTCACAAGATGTTTGTAATAAATTCGTCCAGAAAAAGCCGTAACACACCTTTTCGCTAATATACGTTTCCAGTCGGCAAAAAAGATACAACCAAAAACAAAGTAAATAAACATTCAAATTCATATTAAGCGTCAACTTCCGTAGGCGAGCAAGATAAAAATAATAGTGTTTGGTAAATTTTTCAAATGCTGCAATTAACTATACAAATGTAATTTACGTGGATTTTCGTGTATCAGTGCGCAGTGTTATTACTGTACAATAATAAATTTGGTTTGATCAATCTTGATCTTTTTGAATCAGTTCTGAAGCCTTCTCCTTTTCCATTTGTTCATTGATATAATTGTGCGTCTGTATACAGTGTGATTCAAAATACCCCTGTTATACCGAAAACAGTGTATTGTTTAATACACTATTAGTTATTCTGGAAGGTCGCCATGGTCATATCTCAACTTTAAATAATTTCGGTTTTCTCTTACAAAATACCGATCAGTACGGTAATTATTAAGTTTGTACATACCATACCATTTTCCTTTTCAAATCCTGCGCAGCTTTACACTAATTACTTAACTAGCCTACAATAATAAAAATGTACACAATTTTAGGGATCAATAAGATATTAAGTGAATTCCGATAATAAATAGGTACTATTTTTAAAATAAAATATTGTACCTAGTGATAGCAGTGCACCTACATTTTGCTTAAGGTATTTCTGTCCCATGATGTGATAAGCGGCCAGTTAAAATTGTATTATCGAGGTTGACTAGTATTTGTAGCATTAATTACAAATCTTAGTGGTTTACCTATTTTCTGTATTTTTTAAATGATAAAGAAATAAAATACATTGCCATAATTATGAAACAAATCTAATTCCAAAATAATCGAATACAGTATCCAAAAACCCCAAAAAGATTGCCCGGTCTTAGAATAGAATCGCGTTATTATTACACATGTACGGAATCTTTTAGTGATTTTCTTTCCGAGGGTGGCGGCGAGCTCAAAGGCCGCGCGCGGCGGCACGGCGGCACGCCAAAAGATTTTTGTAAGCTGAAATGATTTTGAATCTTATTTTTATGATTAAATAACATTCAAAATCATTTCAGTTTAAAAAATCTTTCGGATTTGAAGCATTCTTCAACCGATGCCGATATCCAATAAGAAAGCCGGAAGCAATGGGCGTGCAGTATAGTGTAGGAAATTGCAAGATATTGGTGGCATTTCTACCAATCGGAGGATTAAAACTGCAATTAATTCTTATAAAAATGTATTTCACCAAAGAGTAACGAAAACAGTTAGGTCGTTCGATATCTTACTTTTGAGGATAGATACCTGTTAAACAAATGGAATTAATTTTCATAGGGAGCTAATATTTTTTTTATTAAACTTTTTACTAGGTATTTGTATTTTATAAGAACCTTGTAGTTGGGTTTAAACTGCAGTTTTATGCAGATGTATGTAGCTACGTCTACTTCTACTCTGCGTAGGTATTTCGCATATCATACTGGTATTCAAGACTTAATTCAATCTTGAAAAAAAAAATCAACTTGCCTCTCTGATGCAAGAAAATTATAGGCTTTATACTATTATGTGTTAAGTGTCTTATCTGACGCATTCATCCCTATATCAAAGAAGAGAGAATAGAGGTCAACCAAATTTAGGGTTGACTCCATCAAAAATATGAAGAAAACTTTGACATGTCGAAAGCATTCAAAAACTTTAATGAACATTGTTGGAAACTTCATCTAATGATTAATAATGCACAACAGAATATGGGGCCGCTGGATCAAAAGATGTCTTCTCTGTTAGTCATTCAAAAAAAGTACACACTGTGGAGAGGAATGCTGCTGGCTGAATAGAACCTCGTCCTCACGTATTTTATTACTTTTTAGTTATGAAAAACACAACTCTACACTGCTTGGTGTATCCACTTGTTTACTCAGCGCATTTTTTTTGCATTGCACAGCGCTGTTGCAAAGCTAGACTTAACACTAGTGACTAGTGTGTTCTAGTTCGATAAAAGCAGTGCAAGCGACTCATCATCATTTCAGCCGAAAGACGTCCACTGCTGGACATATACCTCTCCAAGCACCGCCACTTCGAACGCTTCGATTTTGTGCTTCCCGCATCCAGCGAATTCCTGTGGCTTTCACAAGGTCATCGGTCAACCTTGTGGGTCACGCCACTCCAGAACCTTTCGGCCCCATCGGCCATCTGTTCTGCGAGCAATATGCTCTGCCCACTTAAGTTTGGCAATTCTTCGGGCTATGTCGGTTACCTTGGTTCTCCTATGGATCTATTCTTTTGTGATTCGATCACGTGGGGAAACTCCAAGCATAACCCTCTTGTAACGTTGCCCTTTGGGTGACTTTTAGCCTTAGAAGGCTAAAAGTAAGCTTGGTCGCGTGGTCGGACCACATTTCAGTGCCGTAAGTAATCACTGGCAACACCCACTGATCAAATATTTTCGTCTTGAGACACTGCGGTATGCAGGGCGAGAAAATATTGCGTAGCTTCCGAATGCTGTCCGGTGAGTCAGATTGGACGATTGACTTCTTTCTAGAAGTTAGACCTACTTAACTGGACAGTTTGTCTTAGGTAAACATACTCGTCCGCAACCTCGAGTGTAGTGTCTGCGATCTTCATGAGAGTGGGAGTTGCATGGGCATTTGACACGACCTTTGTCTTGTCCATGTTCATTTTAAGACCCACTCTTTCGGTAGCTCTACTGAGGGTCTAGCATTTTACTGAAGTCCTCTATAGTCTCAGCCATGACTACTACATCTTCAGCAAACCGAAGGTGAGTGAGGTACTCGCCATTGATGTTGATGCCTAGCCCTTTCCAGTCCAGGACCGAATAGTTTTGGAGAAAAAACGTCTCCCTGCCTCACCTCGCTGCTGAAGTCGGACTAACATAGTGGCGTTTTTATACAGATACTTCAGTACATCAATGTTGCGATAGTCGATCTGGCATCGTTGAAAAGACTGCAGTACAGCCCATGTCTAGATCGAATCGAAGGCTTTCTCGTAGTCCACAAACGCTAAGCAGAGAGGTAAGTTCTCTTCGGTCTTCTGTATAACCTGCCGCAGCATGTGTAAATGACCTACGCGCTAAGTCTTTACGGAATCCGGCTTGTTCGGGAGGCTGGAAGTCGTCAAACCTGCGCGCGATACGGTTCGTGATGACTCTTGAAAACCGCTTTACAAGCGACTGCTCGGCAGGAATTGGGGGATTAGCATCAACTGGCTATACATCACAGTCATCCAACCAATTATCGCATACGGCTAACTAGTCTGGTGGCCCAGGATAGACTTGAGCACAGCCCAAAGAGATCTCAAAAACTGCAGCGGTTTATTTGTGTAACAATCACAAACTGTATAAAAACTACACCCACTGACTGCCGCTCTACAAGCAATGCTTGGACTGTCACCTCTATACCTCATCGAGGGCGAGGAGATGGCCCTGGCCGTCTTTAGGCTCAATATAACAGGAACTCTGAGCAAAGACTCAAAGCACATACGCATAAAGGAGGATGCGATCAAATGACAATCAATGATGGCATCACCCTGTGACTAAGACTCGAAACAACATTACTTTCAAAAGCATTAACCGGCTGAGGAAACCGTTGCGCATGAGCTCTTTGAATGCACAGGCGTTACCCAGATTAGAATAGAAAACGTCGGGGTAATCAGATCTTTCACAGATGTTCTGAACAGACATGGAGACGTGCTCAACTTCTGGAGGGAGGTGGGCTGGTTAGAATAACCACCGATGTCCGCCATGGCCCACGCGCTATGGTCCACCTGAACTTATTCCAAGTGCGGAAACCAAACCTTTCTTCTCATAGAACATAGAACCAACATTAGATTCACTCAGCTTTTGGCATATCATCCATCATTAATTCTGGCACATTTCTGTAACGACATCTAATTACGTTGGTAAGTACACCAACCGTTGGTGGTGGTGTGTTACTTACTAACCTGCGGTGATATGGTTGAATACAATAATAAACACACGTCACCTAGTTAGATCAACACTGATGATCTGCACTGAAATACCAGAAATAGTCAACGATGTCAGTATTTACTGTTAAACACGGTTTGAAACAGTCCGTGAAAACCGTTAGCTATTATTTATAATTTTCAGACCGATTATAGCCTAAATCTATCTCTCGTAAAAAGAACATAAAGGCTCCTGCATACAGGCACGACGCGACGCGTCTCCGGTAGAACAATTTTAATGAAGTTTTCATAGAAATGTTTCCCCAGAGCCATGTTGCGGCGTCGCCGCTTTGCATCACGCCTATCTGCGGGAGCCTTAGTTCGTTATGTTTACATTTTTGGGAATCGATTTTCGTATAAGGCTCCTGGTATGGAAATTTTACGAGGAGTGAAATTTATACAAGCGTTAACTCAAAAGCGTTACGTTTTTCTGCGCAACGTACCTTGTGCAGCTTTCACTTTGAAATCATGTATGTGTATACTTGTTTTGTTTTTTCGGCCAGTTTTCATTGTTTTGTTTATTTTCGGCCAGTCTTCATTGTTTTGTTTATTTTCGGCCAGTCTTCATTGTTTTGTTTATTTTCGGCCAGTCTTCATTGTTTTGTTTATTTTCGGCCAGTCTTCATTGTTTTGTTTATTTTCGGCCAGTCTTCATTGTTTTGTTTATTTTCGGCCAGTCTTCATTGTTTTGTTTATTTTCGGCCAGTCTTCATTGTTTTGTTTATTTCGGCCAGTATTCATTGTTTTGATTATTTTTGGCCAGTCTTCATTGTTTTGTTTATTTTTGGCCAGTCTTCATTGTTTTGTTTATTTTCGGCCAGTCTTCATTGTTTTGTTTATTTTCGGCCAGTCTTCATTGTTTTGTTTATTTTCGGCCAGTCTTCATTGTTTTGTTTATTTTTGGCTAGTCTTCATTGTTTTGTTTATTTTTGGCCAGTCTTCATTGTTTTGTTTATTTTCGGCCAGTCTTCATTGTTTTGTTTATTTTTGGCTAGTCTTCATTGTTTTGTTTATTTTTGGCCAGTCTTCATTGTTTTGTTTATTTTCGGCCAGTCTTCATTGTTTTGTTTATTTTCGGCCAGTCTTCATTGTTTTGTTTATTTTGGCCAGTCTTCATTGTTTTGTATATTTTTTGCCAGTCTTCATTGTTTTGTTTATTTTCGGCCAGTCTTCATTGTTTTGTTTATTTTCGGCCAGTCTTCATTGTAGCGGTCAATCTATCCATTACATTCAAAGAGGAGCTGACACACACTTGTTTTTAAAATGAAACTAGACATTTTAAGCAGATTAAAATAATAATAATAATATAAAATCCTGGGACATTTCACACACGGTCATCTGATCCCAAACTAAGCAGAGCTTGTACTATGGAAACCAGATAACTGATATACTACATACACTACTTTTTTTTTGTAAATACATACTTATATAGATAATTACACCCAGACTCAGAACAGGACATGTTCATGCACACAAATGTTTGTCCTGGTTGGGAATCGAACCCACGACCTGCGGCATGATAGGTGGTATGTTAACCAACCACGCCTGTCAAAAAGTCAACCCAGAAAAAATATTTTGTTGTAGGTACAGTCCAGTAACAACTAAGGTGCAAAGTAGTGCGGGGCATCAGGGCCCGCGGTGATTGGGGTCCACTGACTGTCTGGGTCAAGAGGCCTAACAAGTCAACGAGCAAGGGTGTCGAAAGCAAAGAAAGTGCATCGCAATTCAAAAAGGCATCCCCCTCCCAATTCAATACCATGAATGGTCAAATGAAAACCTAACCAATCTGAGGCGGGGTGCTAAAACCGTGCTTAGGTGACCTTGAACATCACTCCATAAAACCTCGTGAAAAGTTTAGAAACCCACTCATTTCTCTGACTTAAAAAGAGGCCCTTGGTATTTCGCTTTTATGAACTACCTACGCAAGTTCATAAAAACGAAATACCAAAATGATTTGTAAATCAAACATATTCTTAAGGTAGTGTGTATTTATTTCGATTGGATTACAGAATATCTAGGTTCTCAGATATACATTATACAAGAACTCTGATTTAAACAAGAAATATGAGAAAAATAAGTTTACTATAGAAATTTGAAATTTCTCATATCTCGTCTTTAAATCAATGTCCTTTCAAAATATTTATTTATTTATTTACCAACTTATACTAACAATATATATTTGGGAACCTAGATATTCTATAATCCAATCGGAATAAATACTCACTACCTTAAGAATATGATTATTGATTTAGGTACATATTATTTTGGCATTTCGTTTGTATGAACTACGCATGCTCCGGGGGCCTCTTAACAGCAATATTTCACCCAGCCTCCCTGAATTTTAATGCTACAGATTAATTACCAACTATTCCCGGACAATACATTTGCATTAACCGACAATTCAGTGAAATTGAGATAAGACCTGCTAAACACAGGGATTACATGGATATGAATCATGTTATGTATTTGTATCCGGGCTACCTTGCTCAGTGGGGTGCATATCAATGTTGGTATACCTTGAATATTACATGTAATATTCGGGGACAGTGGTATGATTTAAGGCAGCATTAGCCGCACCTCTGAGCTGTGTACACGAGTCGTGGCGGCGCGGACGCGACTCTTGTACACAGCGGTGTACACGGCGGTGTCTACACGAGCCTTTAGTTTTTTTTTCTACACGAGAAGTTCACCATATTTTTTTCAAGACGGCAAAAAGTCATCCAGTAAGTTACATTCGAACCATCTGTCAAGGGATTGGATTTTTTTTTTTAAATATGAAGGTTTAGCTTTCTTTTATAGAAAAAGTCAATCGAAATATAGTAAGGATAGGGCGTGCATATTTCCTTAAGATAAACTGATAAACGTGAATAAACTAATCTACAAAGTTACCCTCTATTATTGCAGTTTACTTTTCACAGTATCTACATACCTACTTATTTTACAAAATCGTATTCAACACAAAAGGGTTTCTTTAAAAGAAACAAAACATCTTCGCACCATCGCACCCTCTCAGCGGTCGTTACAGTCATGATAATGATATTTATTTGTACCTCTTCACTTAAACTTCACTGGAAACGGTTGGAATGGAATGAAAAAAACTGCCTTCAAAGCAAGAGTGAGCAGGCTTCTTCTGGGCACGCCTGTTCCATCATAAACCTCATCCATCGCTTTCTATCAGAGCAGGGCCATTCAGCAATAATAACAAAAAAAAAAAAACAAATAAGTTAGGACAATTTTATTTTCTTTGTTATTCAATGTTCCCTTCTCCACGAGACAGTTTTTCTTCAGACCTACCTATCTCCATTCTTCACTAATATTTGATGGAAAGACTCCTGAGGGCCAATTTTTCAACCGTCAGGTACAATACGGTCGACATATCTTGGCGAGTCCGAACTTCGCGCAATAGCCTGCGCAGTAACATTTTTTAGGAACCAAATGTGACATGACTGACATGAGACGAGTGTAAGTGAGAGAACATGCGCAAAAGAACGTTCAGACTCGCCAAGATACTTCGACCGTAGTGTAACTTTTATCTCAAGAACAAATATGTCAGTTTGACATATTATTTTCTTCACAAAAGCTGTTTATTCCTCAGATAAACCACCAATTTATTCCTCAGATAAAAGTTATCGAACAACGATAAAACGGTCCTGAATAACCTAGTTGGTTTCATTTCAATAGTGTAACGAGGTTGGTCGAAGTAAATCACTCTGACTGAGTTTAACCATTGCACTACGCTTTGAAATATTGTAACATGGCACTGTTGAAGTCTCTTGTTGATTGATACCACTGCTAATGCAATGCTCATCTTCACAGATCACGGTCTACAAACATGCCATTTGGCAGACCACGCTCAGAAAATAATCTGCTTCTTCCATAAATTTTACCTCTTTGAAGAAGATGTTTTTCGCCATTCAACGACAACAATAAACAGACACCTTCTCGCTGTAAATTAATAAAGAATGCAATAAACCTTATTTATTTGACTATTAAGTTACTTTTTACAAGCTTTTATTCAACAATGCTGAGTTGTGGAAATGTTTTTTGAACAAAGCAAGAAAAGTTCAGATTTATAGATGTCTTGATGTGAAGTTTATAGAACCCTGTTTAAAGTTGGAGACCAATTTCATTCTTTTTGAAAGTACCTAAAAATGTTGACATAGATGACAAGCTGTTTGCAACTATGGGAAATTTTCTCTTATCATATCTAGGTAGGTACAGTAGCGGTCATAAGTGGAGTAGCAATATCACAAAGCAATAGTCTGACACTCCGGTTTAACTTACGACCTTCTTATAATAAGTAATTTCTATGCTACAGACTCACACACTCACATTCGTTTGCAACTGATTGTATTCCATAAATTCAACAACTATGGTAGATGGCGTGATAGCTTAGCGGTTGTCGTATTTGGGTAAGCGCGTTCATGAGTTCGAACCGTGCTCACACGCGGTGATAATTAAAAAATAATAATAATAATAATAATTTTCATTACGCCATTAGACGTAGCCAGAACAGTCCGTCCGTTACCGAATTGGAAATCACCGGGACCGGACGGACTACACAACTTTTGGTTGAAATGGCTAATTAGTTCACATACTCGCCTGGCATCTCAATTCCAGTCATCCTTAGAGTCTGGGTCGCTACCGCAGTTTCTAACAACAGGCGTTACCCACCTGCTCCATAAGTTAGGTAGTCCCGCGGAACCCAAGAATTATAGACCGATCACATGTTTGTCGACGATCTATAAACTTCTTACATCCATTTTGAGAGCGAAAATTAATACTCACATTGAGAGTATCTTGATTATGTCTGCCTCTTAAAATGGATGTAGGAACGGGTCCCGTGGTACTAAGGAGCTACTCCTCATCGACATGGCCATAAGTCAACAGGTTCGTCGATCCCGCAAGGATCTGTCGACATGCTGGATAGATTATAAGAAGGCCTACGACTCGGTGCCACATACATGGCTCATGAGGGTACTGGAGTTGTACAAGATAGATGCAACTCTACGCACCTTCCTTGAGTCGTGTATGGGGCAATGGAGGACAGTTCTTCGCTATTCTGGGTGTCGACAGATCCAGGGGAATGATGAGCCTGTATGGATTAAACGAGGAATATTTCAAGGCGACAGTTTGAGTCCACTCTGGTTCTGCTTAGCCCTGAATCTTCTAAGTACACTGCTAGAGGATTCAGGTCTAGGCTATCGGTCGAGGAGAGGCGGTCAGGTCATATCTCACCTCCTCTACATGGATGACTTGAAACTCTTTGCCCCCAACAAATGCGACTGATGGAGTTACTGAAGGTAACTGAAACTTTCAGTAGCGCCATCAGTATGGAATTTGGTGTGGACAAGTGTGCAGTCATGCATGTAAAGCGAGGGGAGATTGTGGAATCCGAGGGAATTCAAGTCTCGGATTCCAAAAACCTTAGATCCCTCTCCTCATCGGAAAGCTATAAGTATTTGGGTATGTGTCGGAAGCGTTAGGTATCAACGTTGCTGACATGAAACAATCGTTGAAGGAGCGCTTCTTTGGCCGTCTGAAGAAGGTATTAGGTAGTCTTCTTTCAGGTGGAAACAAGGTACGCGCCTTCAACGGTTGGGTCATGCCGGTCTTGATGTACTCTTTCGGCATACTCAAATGGACTCAGACCGAACTCGACGCCCTGGATAGGAGGGTCCGTACACTGCTGACCGCAAACCGGATGCATCACCCACGATCATGGGTAATGAGACTGTACATTCCGCGGAAGTGCGGGGGTCGAGGCTTTTTAAATGCGAAGACCCTACACAACCGCGAAATGTGCAGCCTCACGGAATATTTTTAAAAGCCGAAGTGGGTATGCACCGTGATGTGGTCGAAGTAGACAAGGGGCTCACCCCGCTCTCCATGGCTAAAGAGAACTGGCGCAAACCTGTAGTACTTACTACCGATGACCGCAAGGGGATATGGCAAAGCAAGGAGCTTCACGGGCGCTTCCATCGGGCTCTTCATGAGCCCGGTGTAGATTTCTTAGCGTCCATATCCTGGCTACGTTTTGGTGACCTTTTCGGGGAAACTGAAGGTTTCGTCTGGGCAATTATGGACGAAGTTATCTTAACGAATAACTACCGGAAACATATTATGAGGGACGGGACGGTTGACGTGTGTCGGGCATGTCACCGTCCGGGTGAGTACATCAGACATATTATCTCTGGTTGTTCTCGTCTGGCTAACGGCGAGTACTTGCACAGGCATAACCAAGTCGCCAGGATTATTCACCAGCAACTTGCTTTGAAATATAAACTTGTTGAATCTGAGGTACCATATTACAAGTATGTGCCCGACCCAGTTCTCGAAAATGACCATGTGACGTTGTACTGGGATCGGTCTATCATTACTGACAGGACTATTGTCGCCAATAAGCCTGACATAGTGGTGATAGATAGATTAGCGCGCCGCGCAATGATAGTCGATGTTACCATTCCATATGACGAGAACTTCGTGAAAGCTGAGAAAGAGAAACAAATAAAATAACTCGACTTAGCACACGAGGTTGTTGACATATGGAATGTGAGCTCGGCTGTCATTGTGCCGATTGTCATAACAGCCAATGGCCTGATGGCCGAAAGCCTCGACCACCATCTCTCAAGGCTCTCGTTAGGCGGTTGGATCAAGGGCCAGATTCAGAAGGCAGTACTCCTTGATACGGCCCGCATTGTGAGGAGGTTCCTGTCTCTGCAGCCCTAATCACCGGTGCCTAGGACCCTGCTCCCGACACCGGCGGACTACTATTTTATATATTTTTAAATGTTTTTTTAATATTTTTAAGAAATATTTAAAAATGTATTTTATAAGAAAAGAAAATATGAATAAACGAAATAATAATAATAATAACCTGGGACATTATTCACACACGGTCATCTGATCCCAAACTAGGCAGAGCTTGTACTATGGAAACCAGATAACAAATATACTAATTATACTATTTTTTTTTTTGTAAATAAGTACATACTTATATAGACAATTACACCCAGACTCAGAACAAACAGACATGTTCATGCACACAAATGTTTGTCCTGGGTGGGAATCGAACCCACGACCTGCGACATGATAGGTGGTATCTTAACCAACCACGCCAACCGGCCTGTCAAGATTTTAATAATTTACTCGAATAATCACGCTATTCGATAGCTCCTTGTTATGTTCGTCTTGTTCTCATAATTCGTAAAACTTTATGATTATACCCACAGCAACCTAAATAAAGAAATTTTAAGGTTTTAATCATGCAGTTATTGTTGGTTGGTTGTTATTGTGGGTTACTGACGTGTGTTTAACATCTATTAGCGGTGTTGTAGTTCATTTTGAAATGTAAGCAAATTTAAATATTGAAATGAAAGTCAATATTATTGCGCTGCGTAAAAGCGGACTTAATATAAGTAGGTATCACAAATATCTGACGAAGCCGGACTGAGAAAAAAACATAATACTCACAGTATTATGTTTTTTTTATTTTATCCAAAATTTATCTAATTAAAGTATAATTGCTGATTCTTCTAGTTATTTTTTGAAACGTTGTATATTTAACATAATTAAGGTCTAAATCAGAGGTTCCCAGACATAATTTCTCTAAAAATAATTAAACTGAGTATAATTTTTCTTTATTTATTTTTTAGCACACCTTACGCTTTGGTAATGAAGTTCGCGAGTATTGCGGAACAAAACGGAACAAATGCGAGCCAAATAAGATTAGTACGTCTTGACAGTACTACTCTTATTTGGCTCGCATAGCACTAAATTGTTCTTTAGGAAATAAACTGTTTTAGCTACAAATTTGTTTATTTATAATTTATAAAACTGTAACGAGTATTTTGTAATCACTTATTATTTTTTTATTCTTAACCCCTTATTTCAATAACAATATAATAATAAAAATAATTATTAACACCTACAATTATCCAGAACAATATCAGATGAAACCAAAAATGAAAAAAAAAAAACTGACAATAAAAATCTACTAAAAATAGACATACGTATCATCAATCAAAAAATCATTGATGTAAGTAAATTATGCAGACCAGAGTCAGAGCACGATAATAGGCATACCCACCATCTCCGGTTTTGTTACTCAGCTCCACTTCGCAGCCGCTGGTACGCGCCTCAACCGAGAGCGCCGTGTCACCGGTTGCTGTAGTTGCGTCGAGCTCGAGCGACGAGTTTTTCTTCCCACCGTCGTCACCAACACCCGCATGGCGGCGAGGAAGAGGACGGCCACCAGCGGGCTTGGGACCGCGAGGCCAACAGGCCCCGAACAGGATCCCAGCTGCCGGTGGAAATGTGTCGCGCATGCGATGGACCCAGTCCATAAATGAAAGTGTGATGAGCGCATATTATGGGGCTACAGTGGGAGGAATTAACCTTGCAGCGTACCGAGGACGGATGCTCTCTCTGTTTCAGGTGCTTGAACCTGCCGTCAACGTCTCTGCCTAACGATAGTCAGATCAAGTGCGCGTCATTCAATACAATCATAGATTGGATAACGCTACACTTGATCGGCTGCTAGTAACCCTCCCCACCTCAGAATGTCATGGCTTGCATGCCACGCATGCCTGCTGAGGTTCCACTGCGACAAACCAGGATGATTAGGAGGAAGATGCCAGAGCTATATTTGCAGATACCCTACGCAATGTGGAATTAAGGAGCGTTCTGGAGGATGTGATACGTGAGTACCGGTTTACATCACCTGACCTTAGACCACGACTACCACGTTTGCCCATGAATAAAAAAAAACAGAGCAGTGGTGTGTGTTCTGGATGCGCTGTTACCAAATTTTATTAAAAGAAGCGCAGATCTTTGCGATACACACTCTATCTTGTATTGCACGGCTGTTGCGGCATGTCGTTTAGCTCGTGTCGAATTTGCAAACACTGACCGAGCTACACGACCGAGACCCGCCGCACCAGCCTGGCAGTGCAGGATAGAGCGTCGTATTAATGAGGCCAGGGTACTCATTGGGAAGCTCATCTGCTTCAAGTAGGGCCATACACGCCCAAGGGTGATGCGCTTTGTGAGGCGGGCTTTCTCGAGAACTAGTATTAGCCCTCGAGAATATGTATCCCGTATCACAGAGCGCTTTGACTTACTGAAACAGAAAGTTTATGCATGGGCAAACCGTATCCGTCGGTATAGGCGAAGAGTGGATCGGTACACTCGGAACCGCACGTTCCAGGGTGATGAAAGGTGGGTATACAGAGCATGTTTGCGACCCATTCCCACTCAAGGTGTGACTGACGTGCGTCCACCGGATAATGATGCCATGAGTGCTTTTTGGCGAAACATTTGGTCGGTACCCGTCAGTCACACTGAAGGTGATTGGATGCGTAACAGCCGCAAGCCGCGATCGATCAGGTTATACAACGCTTCCCGCTGTTGGTCCGTGGATGGGTGACCATCTTTACATACCGAGACCCTTCCATGCCGCAGAAAGCACGTTAAGCCGGCTATCATTCGTGGATCTTTGACAGTCGTTACGGGTCGTCAGAAGCCCGAAAGTCTGACAACCAGATCAAATCAAAACAAATCAAATGAAACTTTATTTGTGAACATAGGTATGTACATAAAAGGTCTTAAAATATACATTCTAGTATGATCTCTATGTTCTACCAATGCAATTGGTATACTAATAATTTGTTATAATTTTAATAATCAAAAGAATTTAATAAGATAAAATAAATAAATTCAAAAGTCTAAGTCAGTTAATAAAATATTATAATGTCGATGATTTCAAAAAAATAAATGTCAATAGCCGTTATAGTCCTACCAACTTATCTGTGAACTGAAAGAGGACGGCATCGTCGATTCAGTGTTGCTAATTAAGGTGCCCAAAATTGAGTAAGTTTTCAAGATGGAAATTTCACATTAGACATAATCGTTTAATAAGAATTACAGTTTTTACAAATTAAAAACAATGATATCTATATAAAAATAATAAAATAAATAAAAATAATTTGATAATTTACAGTTACGTAGGTACGCGAACAGTTTAGTCTCTCAGCAATAATTGGGGACCTTATATTAATTAGCAACACTGAATTGACGGTGCCGTCCTCTTTCAGTTCACAGATAAGTTGGTAGGACCTTAGAATAATAACTAAAGCATAGAAGGAGTGCTAAAATAGCAACTGAACTCAATATATTTATTTCATTTTGGCTTATGGAACCGCTATGATATTAGAGAAGGACACGTATACAGAAGACGTTTCGAAATTTCGTAGCTTCATTTTATTTGACTAAGTGATGTGACCCACTAAATTTCAACGTCGATAGAATTTACAATGACATGCATTTTTGTACTGCCAAAATTAATTACTAAGCATACTTTTAAGAGAATACATATTATCTACATCGTTTTTAGGGTTCCGTAGACCACAAGGAACCCTTATAGTTTCGCCATGTCTGTCTGTCTTAGTACTAGAAAGCTATAATTTGGCATGGATATACATATTAATCACGCCGACAGTGGTAAAATAAAATCATATAGCTCTTTATGTATTCAAGTATTAAGCCTGACCCAGCTAACCCCGAATGTATATCATTGCCATAGTAACTGATGATGAGTTTACTGAAAACAAAGTGGGAGACATTCGGGTGTGCGAATGCTTTTAGCAAGTCTTGCTTCAAATTACTTTCTCATATTTATTTGGATTTTAGATACACTACTCAACCAAGTCTAGAGAACAAGGGTATTCACCATTTGTTATTTTAATACTTTTTATGTGACAAATTTTATATCAATAAAAGCGTAATAAAATGGAGATTTTAATTATCTGATTAAACAAAAGGATTGATAGAGAAAAAATAAAAAATTATTATGAAAATCCAGTGGTACCAAAACAACCAAAACTTTTTTGTAGATAAAGTCATTATCTACAAAAAAGTTTTGGTTGTTTTGGTACCACTGGATTTTCATAATAATTTTTTATTTTTTCACTATCAATCCTTTTGTTTAATCAGAATTATAAACTACGACTTTGACGTAGTCTGGTCATAAGTTTTGTCACATATGGAAAGTTAAATAACTGACACAATGAGTTACGCACTACAATCATTTATACACCAAATGAAAGGGTATAAAATACAGATTTACACCACATTCAAATTATTCGAAATGGCCTCCTCTTTCTTCGATACAAGCCTTCAATCTGCAAGGCCACGCAGTACGAAGCACGCACGACGTTCATGTCAATATCGGCAACTGCTTTAATCAGGGATGCTTTAAGTGACTCCAAGTTGCGATGGGGTTTAGCGCACACCTTCTCTAAGTACTGCCATATTTTGTAATGCAAGGGATTCAAGTCTGGACTGGATAAGGGCTAATACTCATGCCTGATAAAGTCGATTCCACGGGTCGTGAGCCAGTTTTGGGTACTTTTCGCCTTATGAGCCGGAGGAGAATCCTGCTGGAATACCTAGTGCTTGTTTTCGAACGTTGTTTGTGAAAGAGGTTCCACAATGTTTGTTAGGACTGTGTTTTGATATACAAGGGCACTGGTTTTCACTCCTTTTTCACAAAAAAACACCTCCGTTGGACCCAAATAGGTCACCCCAAGCCAAACCATGAATGCCGAAGGGTGATGATTTCACGAGATGTCAAGGTTAGTGGCGATTCAGTAATCTTGACCAGTCCAACGTCCATTGCTACGGCATCCTAAAATTGCGTATTTTGTATTAAAGATAAATAAATAAATTTGCACACGACTATATTTCCGACTGGGAGAGTTAGAGAAACATGCAACATTATGTGAACCTGTTTCTCATGAAATGTTATACCTGTCTTCCTGTAAGATATGTCTTAGATTGCTGTTGATGGTGAGTGGTTCCTTGAATCTGCAGAATTGCAATTTTCTTCTTCGCAGACTTCCATGAGCGCTTCCTGTAATGTATTATATGTATTAATGGCGGTTGATATTAATTTTATTTAAAAAAAAATAAACGAAATGACTAAACACTAGTCTTTAATCAATTTAAAACAAATACAAATTTAAATACAAAAAAAAATATACTTCCTGATTTAAAATAACGATATTAAACAATATAGCAAAATGATGTTATCACGACGGCTGCTTGAGACGGAGTAAGGGGCGTGTACTGGCCGCGCTCTGCTTTTATAGGCACCACCACACGGTAGTTCGAAAAACAACCGTTTGATGCTAATACGGCCTCTCCTGACGTGTGGTTGTCCTCAGCCACATTGTTCAGATGATGGTCCTTGTTCGCTGCAGTCACGATCTTCGGCAAGTGGACTCGGGCGACGCAAAGGGCTCGTGTCTTCAATGGCTGCATCAGATGGACCCTGGTGTGTGTCTGCATTTCCACGATTTGGATAATCTTCGCAGCTAGTTGCACTAGTAGATGGTGCTGCGAGACTATCCTCTTCAGCTACAAATGAGATAATAGCACTTATTAGTGACATCCTTATTACTTAATTAACAGATGTGTTGCCATTAAATACAACACATCTAGACGGAGTTAGCTCGTCTTGGCAGAGACACATCTCAATGCCCTTGCAAATAAACCGAGACGGAGGCACCCAGTTAGCACGTCTCTTTCGGCAGAATTACATATAACTCAATGCCCTTATAAACAGACGGAGGCACCCAGTTAGCACGTCTTGGCAGAGCCATCGCTCAATGCCCTCACACAAACTGAGACGGAGGCACCCAGTTAGCACGTCTCGGCAGAGCCATCGCTCAATGCCCTCACACAAACTGAGACGGAGGCACACAGTTAGCACGTCTCGGCAGAGCCATCGCTCAATGCCCTCACACAAACTGAGACGGAGGCACACAGTTAGCACGTCTCGGCAGAGCCATTGCTCAATGCCATCACACAAACTGAGACGGAGGCACACAGTTAGCACGTCTCGGCAGAGCCATCGCTCAATGCCCTCACACAAACTGAGACGGAGGCACACAGTTAGCACGTCTCGGCAGAGCCATCGCTCAATGCCCTCACACAAACTGAGACGGAGGCACACAGTTAGCACGTCTCGGCAGAGCCATCGCTCAATGCCCTCACACAAACTGAGACGGAGGCACACAGTTAGCACGTCTTGGCAGAGCCATCGCTCAATGCCCTCACACAAACTGAGACGGAGGCACACAGTTAGCACGTCTCGGCAGAGCCATCGCTCAATGCCCTCACACAAACTGAGACGGAGGCACACAGTTAGCACGTCTTGGCAGAGCCATCGCTCAATGCCCTCACACAAACTGAGACGGAGGCACACAGTTAGCACGTCTCGGCAGAGCCATCGCTCAATGCCCTCACACAAACTGAGACGGAGGCACCCAGTTAGCACGTCTCGGCAGAGCCATCGCTCAATGCCCTCACACAAACTGAGACGGAGGCACACAGTTAGCACGTCTCGGCAGAGCCATTGCTCAATGCCATCACACAAACTGAGACGGAGGCACACAGTTAGCACGTCTCGGCAGAGCCATTGCTCAATGCCCTCACAACACATCATACATCCTTTAGATAGACAAGTAAATACAAAAGTCTACTTACTATCAAAAAACGTGGCACACGACTCGGGGGTCCACTCTCCTCGCCAAGCAACCATATGCTCGGCGGCAGCCTGAGTAACTTTGCCATACGAACCAGTCAGCAACTGTAGTTCGTATCGATCGTGGGGAAGGATTTTCGCCACACGATATGGCCCTCGCATCCCCGAGTCCAGCTTGCCTGTAACTTGAGAGGTTTTTATTACAAACACGTTATCATTTAGATTAAACGTTCGCTTGACTTTCCGATTTCTATTAACGTATTCATCTTGTTTACGTCTGTTTTGGTCAAGCAGTTCGCTAGCGTGCTGTCTTTGTAATTCTCTTAACCCCTCGCGATTCGGTCGCACGTCATCAATAGCGACATCGCGGATAAGTGATCTTATGACTGGCGTGACTGCTTCAACACCAATAAGCAATTGTAAAGGTGAGATCCGAGTGGTTTTGTGTTTAGTGCAGTTAATAACCAGCTGCATTTTCCACAAGGAATCGGACCATTTACTCTCTGGCTTAGACGCCTCTATGCGTAACATATTGAGCAGAGTACGACAGTAGCGTTCGACCTGCCCATTTTCACTATGCATCTCAGGTGTTACAAAATGAATTTCGCTACCCATTTCAGTAACCCAGCCCTGAAAACTCGCACTCTCAAACATTCGTCCTCTATCACAAACAATAAGTTTGGGAGTACCGAATAGGGAAACAGCGTTTGAAAACATTTGTTTTAATTCGTTTGAATCTTGCCTTTTTATCGCATAAAATAAACAATACTTAGAGTAGGCATCTACAATTAGCAATACATACTTTTTATCATTACAAATAGGTAGTGGACCTAATACGTCCATGTGGACCGTGTTAAATGGAGTATCTGGCTTATGCCATGATGAAATCGGGTAATGAGGAGCCCTAGGAACTCTCTTGGACGAAAGGCAAATCAAACAATGACCTACGTATTTCCTTACAAAGGCATAGAGCCCTGGAAACCAAAAATGACGCATAATTAGGTCAATAGTCTTATCTGCACATATATGGTCATGTTGGTCATGAAAAATCCTTAAGAGACTTAATCGGTGCCCTTTTGGAATGAAGCATAGTAGCTTTGGCTCCTGGCCCGTGGGGGTGTATTTATAATACAGCAGATCGTTACGAACAACATACCGGGAAGAGTCTAGCTCGTTATTGTTGACTTTGTCAATCAGCGTACGAGTTTCCTCATCCGCAGATTGAGCAATCTGTGCCCAGTTTCTCGGCCTAGTTATTTGGAGTACATTAACAGGATTTCGACTTAGATAATCGGCGTGCTGCATCATAACACCCTTTCTGTATTCTATCGTAAAGTTAAAATCCTGCATGTATATCCACCAACGCGCGACACGTGGTAAAAGATCTTTCTTACGTTCCGTCAGTTTAAGCGCGTTACAATCAGTCACAATTTTAAACAAAATACCTAACAAATAGTGGCGAAAGTGTTGCAAGGCTTTAATAATCGCGAGCGTCTCAAGCTCATAAGAATGGTATCGCGATTCAGCACCTTGCGTAGTTTTACTAAAGTACGCCACTACTCGCCGTTTACCATTCTCATGCACCTGAATAAGAACTGCGCCATAACCGATAGCACTCGCGTCCGTATGCAACTCGGTTGGTAATAACGGATCAAAAATAGCGAGCACAGGTTCACTTGTAAGACAACCGATTAGGTATTTACGCGCGGTTTCTTGTTCTTCGCCCCAGTGAAATTTAACGTTACCCCGTGTTAAACTAGCAATGGGCGCTGTCTTAGATGCATAGCTGGGTATATAGCGACGAAAATACCCTGCTAAACCGAGTAGCTGTCGAACCTGTTTGACATTTGTGGGCACAGGGGAGTCAATTAAAACCTTAATTTTTTGTTCGCTCGGTCTAACCTGACCCTCGGAGATAGTTCGACCTAGGTACTCAACTTCTGTAGCCACAAATGTACTTTTCTTCAAGTTAATGGAGAACCCCGCAGAAGTAAGTGTTTTTAATGCCTCGCGTACGTTCTCGATAGCTTCATCGATAGAAGATGCTAATAATAAGACATCATCAATAAAAATTAGGGCTTTACCAGACTCTATTAGTGATTTAAGCGTATTTGTGATTATTCGTTGATATACGACAGGCGCGTTCGCGAGACCAAACGGCATTTTCAAAAATTCATAATGACCTTCTGGGGTCACGAAGGCGGTCTTCGCTACAGAGTCGCTATCCAACTTAATTTGGTAGAAGCCTGTCGCCATGTCTAAACAGCTGAAGAATTTACTCTTACCAAGGCGATCAATATGATCTTCTATCAAGGGTAATGGATAGCGATCCTTCACGGTAACTGCGTTCAACGCGCGGTAATCAACGCACATGCGATCTTTGCCGTCTTTTTTCTTGACAAGAATAATCGGACTTGCGTATGGAGAGTTGGATTCGCGGATTATCTTCTTGTCAAGCAAATCTTTTACGATATCACGCACTTTCAATTTTTCGTCGAATGAAAGTCTGTACGGCCTATAACAAATCGGTGTATCACTCGTCAACTCAATGCGCATATTACCAGTTGTGACTGTTGTTAAAGCAGTCCCAATAATAAAGTATTCCTTAAACTGATTCACAACTGACATTAATTTTTCACGATCGCTACCTTCAAGCGGCGTGTTAACCGAAAACTGATCACTTGAGTTAATGAGTAACACATTTTGATTAACTGAACTAGGTATACGAGTAATACGTTGTTCATTGTTTGCACGAATGTATGTTACACCCTCGCGGTTCAAAACATCTGTTCCTATTAGTACAGGCACGTTTAGACATTTCGAGGAAACAACAAAAAGATCTACCTCTAATGAGATGTCGGTAAATTCTATAACTAGCATTACGCGGCTATTACACACAATATTTTGATCACCTATACCACGTAATACCTGATATGTGGGTAGTCGGGTACACTTAAAATATTTTAGCACAGATTCCGAAATAAGTGAAACGCGTGATCCACTGTCTATGAGCACATCTGTAGGTATACCCTGTATTACGGCCGTTGTGACGTCACTGTCTGTTGACGCACCTTTCAACTCGAAACAAAAATTAACATTGTTTTTATTACGCGTTTCAGATCTTTGTTTAGCAAAACAGACAGAGGCATCATGGCCTGGCTTTTTACAGAATGAACACGACCCATTCGGTTTCTTAATAATCGTTTCTGCCGATTCGTCGGATTTAATAATTTTCGATTGTTTAGGACACGCTCGCTGTATGTGACCCACACTACCGCAAGAAAAACACGTTATTTCGCCATTTTTATTACTATGTGGACGTTTTCGAGAGTTTCGGTCAAACTGTTTACTTTGGGAAGATTTGACAGAGGTTACAGACGACTTAGGATTCGGTTTGGTATAAATTGAAAAGAATTCAACAAGATCTTTAGTCGTTAAATAAGCATTAGTCGCAGCGGCACGTACTTGTGCATCAGTTACACCACGTATGACAATCGCGACCGTTAAATCATCGCTTAACCCTCTAACAATATTTAGTCTCAAGATGGAGCGCCTAGCATATTCTGCGTACGTGGAATATTTGTCGGAATTTGTACTCATGACGTCAAACAATATATTTGCAACATCGATTCTTCGTGAGCAAAGTGGTTTAAATTCGATCTTAAAGTTAGACCAGGTGCGGTCGTTTGTAACCCAGTCGTTTAACCAACTACGAGCGTCTCCCTTCAGGCAGTTAGCAATCCGGGACAAACACTCGTTATCATCCCATCTATTAATATCACGTGCCCTTTCAACTTCTTCACACCAAGAATCGATATCATGTATGCTGGGATCAAAGTTCGAAATATAATAATGGGTGGATCTGACCTTGGTTAACGCACTCAACGCTCCAATGAGGCGATCTGTAGCATCCAGTGAGGTCGAGGTACTTCCAAGCGATTCTCCAATGATGCTGGTGTTCGACTCGGGCACTGCTGATTGTGGCGGCGAAGACGCGACGATCTGGCCAGGCACCACCACGGCACGTGCATCCGGAGTCGTTGTCGCCGACACGGTGCTAGTTGCGGGTAGGCTGGTATTTTCTAGCGCGGTCAGGCGCGCCAGAATAGCTCCAAGAGTTTCTTGGAGTTGGGTTGAATCACCATTTTGATCACGCCTATTTCTACCTCTATTACGAGTGGTAGCTCGTTCGGACATGATTCAAAAACTTTTCGCAAGACACAAAAGATAAGATAGGCAATGGAGCCTATCCCACTTCTGATAATGGCGGTTGATATTAATTTTATTTAAAAAAAAATAAACGAAATGACTAAACACTAGTCTTTAATCAATTTAAAACAAATACAAATTTAAATACAAAAAAAAATATACTTCCTGATTTAAAATAACGATATTAAACAATATAGCAAAATGATGTTATCACGACGGCTGCTTGAGACGGAGTAAGGGGCGTGTACTGGCCGCGCTCTGCTTTTATAGGCACCACCACACGGTAGTTCGAAAAACAACCGTTTGATGCTAATAGTATTATATATATACTATTTATTGCAATAAAACCTTAACCTTATTTCATCTGTTCTATTTGTTAAATAAAGTAGGAACAGCATCTTCTCTTAGTCGTCTCCATTTCATATTTTCATTACATACATAAGACTGCGAAGTACAATGCTTGGAACATAGGCGACTGTGCTTTTTCGGAGTCCAATTTCGTCTGCCAATAGAATTTATCCATTCACTTTTTTTTATATCGTCGTTAGGAAATCTGTAAAAGAAAAATATCGACAACATTATTTACATCACTATGGCTGATCAAGATAACCTCAAAACGGTTTCCCAATATTCGCCAATAACTTCTATTAGAATAGATATTACGTCTGGTTTCCGCTACAAAGTGATTCAGCAACATTTGTTACGTATTTATATTCGTTTATCAGCTCATATTCAACAAAAAAAAAAAAAAAAATACCAAAACTTACCGATGGAAGGTCAATATTTCTTGTTTGTTTTCTTTTCTTGATGAATGGGACTTGCAGCCCCCAACCACACAAGACATTGCTCCACAGAGTCCACGCACTCACTATTTATAGTCACTCAAAGGATTAGTGTAATCTAACAGTAGCAAATATTACTAAAACATCGCAAAACCATGAAAGATTACGACAAACGCATAAACAATGAACACGCAAACAAGTTTAATAGTTCAATGAACGAACTGTCAGACATTGAAGCAAAGTACTATCAAATTTGGCCGGGTTGAAAGGCCACCAAGGTAACCAAATGACAATTCATCTTGTGACAATGCCAATAAAGTAAAACAAAGAGTAACTAACTCATTTATCTCTTTCCCACATCCTTTTTCGTACCATAAGATAGAACGGGAACAAAGATAGTTACAGAATTCTGTTTTAGCCCTCCTTCTATGCTTTAGTCATTATTCTAAGGGTTATTGACATTTATTTTTTTGACATCATCGACATTATAATATTTTATTAACTGACTTAGACTTTTGAAATTATATATTTTATCTTATTAAATTCTTTCGATTATTAGAATTATAACAAATTATTTGTATACCAATTGCATAGGTAGAACATAGAGATCGTGCTAGAATGTATGTTTTAAGACCTTTTATGTACCTATGTTCACAAATAAAGTTTCATTTGATTTGTTTTGATTTGATCTGGTTGTCAGACTTTCGGGCTTCTGACGACCCGTAACGACTGTCAAAGATCCACGAATGATAGCCGGCTTAACGTGCTTTCTGCGGCATGGAAGGGTCTCGGTATGTAAAGATGGTCACCCATCCACGGACCAACAGCGGGAAGCGTTGTTTAACCTGATCGATCGAGGCTTGCGGCTGTTATATTACTTAGCCAAGAGCCTTAGAATGAGTCTTAGATACATTGATGTAGGTAACAGCTGAAATTGAAACTACAAATCGAGTTGAAAACAATAAAGTTATTCTGTTGTTTATCATTTGTGCAGTTAGTATAAACCTTTTGTTGCACTGACAATTTCCAATCAAATCAAATCATTTATTTGCTTGAATATGGGTAGGCACCTGAGGTGATACATAATAACAAAGTTCTTTATACAATATTCTACCGTAATAGGTGTGCAAATATCTCAAGACCAGATCTATATCAATATTTCAAGACTAGATTCAGCTCTAGATGCACATAAACCTAAATAACTCCATTATAGGCCCGTTAACAGAATACCCATGGATATTTCGAGAACAACCTACCGGAAACAGCACAATTAAGGTACTTATGCAAATTGGCACCGGAAATTAACGAATGATACCTACCAATAAAATATTTTGATCGTTATCATAATTATGACAAGCCATGGTTCGTAAGTGGTGTGCGTGTATGCCCAAATGTATGAACATAAGCGAAGCTCTAAGAGTAGGTATGTGAGGATCGTAGCCGCTGGCGTTCTGTGGTTTCTGCCTACCCCCATGGGACGATGGCGTGAGTTTATGTATGTGTATGAATATCTAGTGGATGGAATATAGCTGCTATTTTGGTAGTTACTTCAGCGGTAAAATATTCTAATAAGTACTGATTCATCAAAGCACCTCAAAAATTTATTAGCGTAATTTGGTGAGTAACAATAATCAAGTTTGGCAAAGGCCCGTGTTTAGTTTATTTGACCGCTGTACAATTTATTTGATGTCCGATAAAGATACTTAAATACTGGTTGCCATTTTGGGGTCATTCGCCCCATTCTCTAATCACAATTTACAGCAAAATTATTTTAAATAACAGGAAATTGTAACTGATTTATCCAATTATTAAAATAGAATGATATGACAAGGTTCAGGATTTCAGGTCAAACTATTTAAAATATACAGATATTGTTTTGTAGTTTCTGCCTACCCCCATGGGGAGAAGGCGTGAGTTTATGTATGTACCTGTAGCTTGTTATGACTTATTAAAATATTAATTTAGTGTGGTGAGTAATTTCCTAAGTTTTTTTTTAAACCGCCTTTTTATTACCACAGATAATAATACGTTTAGCTTTTCCAGTCGGATAAAAAAACAAATAAAAATTCTATGGTCGTGATGTTGCTCTGTCAAATATAAAAGGTTTGTTGATTGAAACCCGATTTTTTTTTCCACGTTTTTTTTTAGCAATTTTCACACTATCGACACCACGGTCGAACGACATCAAACGAACGGAAAAACAAAACAACATATTTGGGCCCCGCAGCGTCTAAAAAAAGGTTGCATAGTTTTTTGCGTGTCTGTAGGTAGTGACACAATTGGTTTCTGGTGATGACTGAGGATCCATAGTTTAGTCATTAAGGACTCGTAGCAATATTTGGGATTTAACGTACAAGATTTTTACCTTGGAGTGAGTTCATGAGTTAGGTGCGGTCAACCTTATGCAGTTCTGACTTTCCCTTCCACTCCATAACGTTCGGTGAAGCTTCGAGGTTTTGGTATATTTAACCCCATGTGGGCTGATGTGAATTGTCATGTCATTTTGTTTGCTCGTAAGAGGCTGTGTCGCATCTTTTTCGCCAGTTTTGGCGCGACGAGACTTAAGCAGACAACCTTAATTTGTGTGTATATTGGCACATTTATATATAACTTAACTGACACTTGTCGTGATGTCAGAATAGATTATAGAGATTCATTCGTCGTGATTTAAGAGTTCTTCTGCAAGAGACAGACCTCATTTTGTAAATCTTATTTCTGGCGTTAGGTAATTAAAGGTACCTAATGTTTGTTGCAAATGGATGAAATGGGACATTATAGTAGCCCTATTTTATTCAATAGGGGCCTAGCTCATGTAAAAGCTTTAACCTGACATGGTATTCGTATGTAACCTCCGCGATTATTATAAATAAGAAAACAATATTTAATTTATAATTAGAATAAGAAAGGATTTGAGCAGACGCTCAAGTCATATAATTTAAAATACAACAATGTAAAACTAAAAGATTCTAAATAATTATTCGAGTTATATCCTTGTTATATCACAAAAAAAATGTTTGATTTACGATCCGGTACTATAGTAATGGACAGTTATTATACTACCTAACCTATGTTGGATATAGCAATGTTCTTCCAAAGGTTTGAAAGTCAGAATAGTTATATACCTATGTATCTCAGACTAAATAAAAAACAAAGACATAGCGCTGCGAACAATATTATGTACAGTCGCATCCGAAAAACTACACCTCGCTCTGTGCATACACGCTCACACGCACACTAAATGTGTCCAAACTATAACTAAACTAAACCTAACATGTTTACGAAACCGGCCTCACGTCACTGTTGATATCGGATATCGCTACGTCCTGGTTTTTTATTTAGTCTGAGCTATGTATAGACTTCTACTTATTCATAACATCACTAAAACTATTAACATACTAAAATATGGCATCGACAAATTTATAAGCACCGCTGTCGACTGGTAAGGGGGCGTCCAATTATTATGTGAGGCGAATTTGGCCCCATGGTGAGATGTCGTGAGATTTGGCTCGACGGTCTCCCTCCCCCCTAATCTCCCTTGAGATATTTCAAAATGCGTAGTTTTAGTGTAAATACGTTAATCTGTGCTTGATTGCGTTGGAGTTATTTAAATAAACATAATTTGCTTAATTATTTTTATAATAACCTAGTTTTCTTGCAATTTTACACTGTTTCCTGTGGAAATAAGAGATACGTGATATTGGCCGAGAACCACGTGGATCTGGGTGAGATTCGGCTCGAACCCCTTCCCCCTAAACGCCTCAAGTAATTAATGGAAGCCCGAGCACCAAATGCAATGCCTCTGGCCAAGGTAAAAGCCAGCTCTTGGGTCACGGGAAGTATCAATCAGCTGTTTGAAGATTACCTTCAAGATTCAAGTTGGTAATTATGTATATTTCAGAAAGTAATAAACAAAATACTTGTTCATAAATGCTTAAGACTTAGAAGTTGCCATATTCTGCCAAGAATTGCTATACAGATTAGCGATAGTAGTCTATAGACTATCTAAATATCGAAACCACGATAATGTAATAGCTCCTTATTACCTATTCCTTGTTTTAATATTTAGATAGTCTTGCCAAAAACAAAAGACTATCGTTAAGCCCCATTTCGGAAATATAATAAAGGCAGTTTATTAATTAGGGTTCCGTAGCAAAATGGTAAAAAGGAACTCTTATGGTGCGACTCAGTCTGTCTGTCTGTCTGTCACAGCAGGATATCTCTAGAGCCACTAATGCTATCAACTTGAAATTTGGAATAGTTTTAGATGACGTTTGCCCAACTATTTTGCAAATAAGAAAGAAATAAAAACAAGGGCTGAAAGGGGGTCTTAAAAATTTGAAATGGAGCTACTAGGGCATGTGGGCTGCCATATGAAAGAGCGCTGTTTACACATTCTCAAACATTTTTCTTTCATTTTTAGGTCTTGAAGGCCTTTTAGAATTTGATGAAAAGTGTAAAAAAAAATACCGTTCCTCGTTATCTCCGAAGTTATGTATAGAGAAAAATCTGAAATTATTCTGTGTGATAGAACTTTATGTAAAGATTACAAGAAAAATAAAACGATGTCTCTAAATAACACAGTTTTTAGGGTTCCGCACCAAAATGGTAAAAAGGAACCCTTATGGTGCGACTCAGTCTGTTTGTCACCGCTGGATATCTCAAGAACTACTAATGCTATCAACTTGAATTTTAGAACAGTTTATGAATTCGATGTGGGGCAACTGTGTGTTATCATATGAAAGGACGCCGTTTGCACATTCTCAAACAGTTTTTCTTTTTTTTAGGCCACACAGTTTTCAACTTTTGATGAAAAACGATGTCATAATAATGAGAAGTTCATTAGTGCATGCTTTTATAATTTTTGTATTAATTTCGTCATAACCTGCTGAATTAGTGTTGCTATAATACCTGTCACTTCATTTGTTATGACTACGTCACAGTTGTACTCTTCAATTTCTGCCAGGGTTGCAGGTTGTTTAAAAAAGTTACCGTGGCCCTGGCACAGGCAACTGAAGGAACACGGGGGGGTTTTAGTCAGTAGAAGTCTGATTCGCCCCTCCGCTCCGCCCACAGCGGGAGAAGTTATTTGATAATTTCCCACCCAAAAAAAAAAAAACTTCAATTTAGCAACGTTATAATTCGTTGTACCTGTCCTCTTGGGCTCTTTAAAATTTACAAAATATTATATTAGTATCTATTATAAATATAACTAAAAATTGTGCGCTAGCAGTGTCATCTACGAAAAAAAAGAGATTTTAAATGTATTTATAACACAAACAAATAAGAAGGTGCAATGTGATGATACGATATTTAAAATTAATAATGTGTTTTTAGATGAAGTTTATTTCTCTTAATTAATGAGTTAATAGCCTCTGAATAACGTTCTATCGCAAGGTTTTGCTCGGGGTAGCGCCACGAAGCATACCTAGTTCATACAGACGAAATACCAAAATAATTTGTAAATCAAACATATTCTTAAGGTAGTGTGTATTTATTCCGATTGGATTACAGAATATCTAAGTTCCCAAATATATATTTTGAAAGGACACTGATATGAAGACAAGATATGAGGAATTTAAAATTTCTATAGAAAACTTATTTTTCTCATATTTCCTGTTTAAATCAATGTTCTTTTTTAATAAATATTTGGGAACCTAGATATTCTGTAATCCAATCGGAATAAATACACACTATCTTTAGAATATTTTTGATTATATTTTTTTACAAATTATTTTGGTATTTGGTTTGTATGAACTACGCATACTCCGTGGGCGTCTTAAGTACCTTGTAATGGGGGAGGGGGGGGGGGGGGGGGTAAGCTTAGTGCCAGCAACCGAGCAAATTCCGGATAGGAAAACCCAAGGTCAAGTTACTAGGTAAGTGTTATCAAATTACCAGCGAAAAGTTTGGACATACCCTAACATACTGTAGCGACATACCTACATACAGCGCGTCTCACGTCCGACTACCGCCGCACGCTGAGTGCGCGCCGCAGAGCAGGGCCGACGCGGCCAGCGAGACTGTTTCTAGAACAACGATCCGTGTCGCCACATCTTCTCGAAGGACGCCGCGCGAACGCCGCGCGCCGCTGAATGTTCTAGATGGAAGACCAGCTACTCCGCGTTTTCTCGAAGCGCCGCGCACGCGCTCGCGCATGCGTGGAGAACAATATATAAGGAGATGTATGTTACTCAATAAAAAGATAGTTCATCTTAAGCCGTTCACTATGTAGGACACGTCTTTTATTTATAAGTACCTCATAGCACGTATAGCTGCTACAATACCTAACGTACATAGATGCTACAATACTATACCACGAGTACCAAAATAGCCCCAAGGTGAGTTAAAACATTGTAACTGCGGTACAGGTGTGCCCTAGGGAAATTCACTAGGTACACATACAAACAAACATAACGCAGGGAATATTTCGATACAGTTGCACAAACAAATGCGTCCTCGTACGAGGATATTTTGTTTTTTTACGTATTTTCAATTCAGTTTTACAGAATTTTTCTTGCGTGCTTGTACCTTTACAGTGTATTGTATCTGTACAGCGAATAAATGGATTGGTTGAAATGGAAAGGTTACAGTTATGTGTTTTACGATCGCCAGTTTTCTTTAAAGTCGATAGGTTCTGATGTATGTTAAATCTGCCTTTATTTTAAACTAGCTGTTGCTCGCAGCTTCGCCCGCGTGGATATCCATACTTTCCTATTTGAACCGGATTTAGTTCACAATTTCATAGGTTTTATTTTTTTTTGCGCGGAAGTCTAATTATTTTTCTAAAATAAAAGTAGTCAAGTTACTCCTTATAACATCAGCTATCTGCCAGTGAAGTCCCGTCAAAATTGGTCTAGCCGTTTCGGAGATTAGCCGGAACAAACAGACACTTAAATTTTATTTATTTGTATTTATTATGTATAGATCATATATTAAATAAAGGGGAGATAAGAAAATTATATAGGTACTTAATCATTTTCTTATCTCCCTTAAGGATATATTTATGGGAAAAAAGAAACTTTTTAAAAGCTTTGTTCTCGTCTGTCATTTGATATTATTAATAAAAATTACGATGAGCGATCGTTGGAGGGACGAAGGAGCAGAAAATTGAATTATTTCAAGAGATTGGTTCTCCGTTGGCGTATTTTGTAAAGATGATGTTGTTATCCTTGTTATATGTTCAAAAGACAAAGGGGAAATGGTATCTTGGTAATAACGTTAAATTCCTTAACCTAGTTTCATAGTCCTCCAGATGAATTACACACACACACACACACATTTCGCCAAAGCTCCGCCATTTAAAGATGAGTGATGGCCGTGAGTGCAGCGTCAGTTGAAGGCATGCAAATATTTAGTAGATAAAGTTGGTATAAATAAATAAATACAACGGCACAGGATAGCCTTTGCCAGAAGTGATCATCGTAATAGTGGTTCACCAGTTTCAATATCATCAGGGTTGCGTCAGAAGCAGCTCTTTGTGGACGTGGTACGACAGTGGCTAGTGGCTCTCAACATCATCACAAAAAAGTACTTTATGATCTCTGTCATCGGAAGACGTTCGCCACGCAACTATCGATGCGACATTCTGCTAGAGTGATTGTCACCAGCCAGTCACACAGCCAGTGTCACTGTTATCCTCTTATCCGACCTTTTCGGTGAATCTAGTAATTTTGCAACAAAACTAGACGGCGGCGGCGCCACTTGCATGGCCCTCAAATAAATAATTTATTCAGGGCTAATTTTTCAATAGTCATATATCTTTTATATAAATAATAAATATGGCGGTTTGACAGATTTTATATAGAACATATGTCAAACTATCTTATTTATTGTTCAGATAAAAGTTATCTGACTATTGGAAAAATTAGCCCTTAATCAAATAACGGAGGTGACATTAAATAGTATTATCTGGTATACTTTACTTATACTAGTTAACAAAACAGGTAGGTGTTGCAACCACAAATATTAAGGGCAGAGGTACAAGCCATGTTAGTCAACGTATATTGGTTATACACCTTATAACCTCTAAGCCATGCTGTAGCACTTACAAAGTTTACTATCTTTGTTAAAATGTCTAAAAAATATTCTAATAATTAGAAGCTCTAGTATTTTTTTTTAAATTTTATTGAAGATGGGTTTGCTCTTGACTCTAGTCTAGGTCGGAGGCGACAGAGACAGAGTCGACGATGGAGTGAGCTTACCCAGTAGAAGCCTGTTCATTCTCACTTTGAAGAGATTTGGGTTGTATGCGCTCGGAACACAGACGCAGCCAGTGAGTTCCACTCTTTTGCTGTGCGCATTATAAAAGTCATTTGGAAACGCTTTTAGTACGAATTGTTGGAATAGCAACCAGGTAGGGATGGTAACTGGCAGTGCGTCTAGATGTCCGATGGTAGAAGGGGGCCGGTGGAATGAGGTCGTGGAGTTCTTGAGCACACTCACAGAAGTACAATCTGTAGAAGACCGATAAGCAGGCAACTTTGTGGTGAGGAGCCAAGCTATGAAGCTTGACATCCACCAGTTTTACGTCGCCAATGAGCCTCTTAGCTCTGCGTTTAGAAGTCTAATAGCAACAAAAAATAATTGAAAAGATTAGTGAAGGAGCTCGTAAACAATGATGGTACTTAATTTAATGGGGGTTCGAGTTTGCAGGATCGTAGAAAAAGAGATGCGCTCAGGAAAAAGACATTTACACAGGTGTCTACTGTGCGACGATCAAGCGTTAAACAGGAAATGTGAAATGAACTTTGTCCACTTCAAGTAACAGCTGGTCAATTCTGTACAAATCTCACCTCAAAGGTGAAGGTAAGAAACTCTCTAACATTAAAATAAAGTTACAAAAATAATATCCTAACCAAGTAAAACTATTAAAAAAAAAAAACTAAAAAATGGAGTCAAAAAATTCATCAACATCGCTGTCGTCTGATAATGTACCCAAGACACTGGCGGTATTGCCACGTTGTATGGCAATGCTTAGCCTCTGGCCAAGGTAAAAGCCTAAGCCTATATTCTGCCAAAGGTGAAGTGAGCTGTAATTTCGCCTGATGACACTACTGACAGCTTATTTCACCTTAGTTTTCACGGTGATATTTTTACAAAATAGATCGGCAAATTACTACGAAAAGAAAGAGACAAAATAGGAGATTTAAAATGAGATGGGACATTTAATAATTAAGACTTCTTTGATTTTTTTAAAGTAAAACTTAAATACACATGTAATTGTTTCTAGTAGCATATTAGATATATATTTTCCCACTCTCACTCACTAGCCATATATAAGCCATCAAAGGCTTCTGTGGTATTTTTTTTAACATGCAATGATTCAACTCTGCGATTTACATTTTGAACATTAATAAAAAAAAAAAAAGATAATAAATAAGATGTCGGCAGCATTAACTTGCTCGGATTTGACAGGATTACAGATATGCCAGCTGATAAAGTTAGAGCTAGTTCGCCATATTTTTAGGCAAAAGACCTTTTAGAAACCATTACCTAGACAAGTTTATCAGAGATGCCAGCTAATAAAGATGTATGAAATCAGAAATCATTCTACTACAGTCCTATAACACTTATTTTACTTTAGATAGCAACCTTACTACAATGAGAATAAAGATCACTGTGATATAAATTCAGATGTAAAATAAATTTGAAAGGATTGTAGGTGAAATGATGATGATAAAACTTAACATATCACTAACATAACATGTCGCCTGTAATCCTCGAAGGGTTAGGCAGAGATGTACCTAGTACACCCACGTTTCGCCAGGTATGTTTGAGTCCCATGTAATAGGGAGCGAGCCTGTTGCCAACAAATCCAGACTCTCGAGCTGCTACTGAGAAACTCCAGATGAAAAAAAACCCAATAACATTTTGCCAAACCGGGGATCGAACCCAGGACCTCATGCTCAGTAGTAGCGCTTGCGATCACTAGACCAACGAGGCAGTCCTCGAGGATGGTATGAAACTCCTTTCTGTTTCATGGATCTGAGGCCGCTCCTCTTCAGGTCGCTGTAGGTAATAAAAACTTAATCCCGTATTTCCTTAAACGGTAGCTCGGAATATGTAATTAATGTATCGGATGAAATATGAATGTAATTTTTACATCGCCATTTTTTTAAGGTACGGTATTTTATTTGGTTGTATTCTCAGCTGTGAAAAAGCTAATACTGTTTTCCATGCGACTAGATCAGTAGCGCTAAGTATACAACTGTCACCGCCGAATTGTATAATACGCCGTATTACAAAATGTCTAGCCGAAATACTTAAAGGCGCTGTTTTCTATTACAGCTAAATAAACGTACGCCGAATTGTGATTGCGCATCGCGTTCTACAATGCGTCTGATCAACGCTTCGCCATAATAAAGTTTGGCACGTCGCCGTCGCTTTGTAGTTTTTAGTTCCAAAATGGTTAGCTTAGGTTAGAACTGCGCCGCTCAAGGTCATAACTCCACGCTCCGAGGCTGTAGTTATCACACTGCAGCCCGAAGCCGCAAACAGGGGTGTGACCTATAAGTCGGTCCTGATGGAGGTCAAGGAGAAGCTGAAGTTCAGCGAATTTGGCACCCCGGCTGGCTTTACTTTTAGAACGGCAGCTACGGGTGCTAAGGTGTTTGAGGTGTCGGGTGCTGCAAGGCAGGAGAGGGCGGACGTTCTGGCCGCTAAACTACGAGAGGTCCTCAAACCGGAGGATGCCCGGGTGTCCAGACCCACCAAAACGGCTGAATTGCGAATAGATGGGCTGGACGACACCGCGACCCCGGAGCAAGTAGTGGCGGCCATTGCCGAAAATGGTGGATGTCCGCTCGAAAATGTGAAGGCGGGTGAAATTCGCTGCAGCGCTGCCGGGCTAGGCACGGTTTGGGTGCAGTGCCCGGTAGCGGCTGCAAATAAGGTCGCAGACGGCAGACGTTTGCGGGTGGGATGGGTGTCTGTCAGGGCTAAACTCCTGCCAACAAGGGCTGTGCAGTGCTTCAGGTGCCTGGAAAAGGGGCACGTCCGGGCACAATGCACTGCACAAATCGATCGCAGTGATCTATGTTATCGCTGCGGTCAACCCGGCCACAAGTCGGCCAAGTGCTCCGCGGCTCCACACTGCAGTCTTTGCGCAGCTGCAGGAAAGCCTACGGAGCACAGACTTGGCGGGAAAGCCTGCAAGGCGCCCAAAAATATTGGCAGGAGGACAGGAGCTGTCGGAGGACCTGCACCCCTCCCACAACCTGGAAACACAGCAGCTGACTCCCGACCCAGGGAAGGAGAAGATGCCGAGGAAATGGAATGTCAGTGATGACACAATTTCATTTCCTCCAGGCAAATATCAATCACTCTGCCAGAGCTCAGGATCTGCTGCTCCAGAGCATGGCGGAGTGGTCGATCCACGTGGCTGTGGTCGCTGAGCCGTATTTTGTCCCCCCCCGTGATAACTGGGCAGGGGACCTAGACGGTTTAGTGGCTATCACTGGCGGGACTCTTGTCAGTCCCTCCCGAGGACACGGCTGGGTCGCCGCTCTTTCGGGGGGAATCGTTACGATTGGTGCGTACTTCTCGCCCAACAGGAGTCTTGCTGACTTCGAGGGGTTCCTTGTCGAGTTGGGTGCCGTCGTGGGCCAGTTCCACCCTCGCCCGGTGCTGTTGCTCGGGGATCTAAACGCCAAGTCTACGGCGTGGGGATCCCCGGTCACCGATTCTAAGGGCGAGGTGTTGGAAGAGTGGGCGATCACGGCCGGCCTGACCGTCCTGAATCGGGGCTCGGTCTACACGTGCGTGCGGCAGCGGGGTGGGTCTATAGTGGACGTCTCGTTTGCCAGCTCCGCTGTTGCGGGCCGTGTCCGCGACTGGCGAGTTGCCGTAGAGGTGGAGACGTTGTCGGATCATCGTTACATTCGTTTCGACGTCTCCACCCAGAGTGCGGGCGGCGGCCGCCCGTCTGCCTCGCAAGTGGATGGTCCTCGCTGGTCGTACAAGCGAATCGACAGGGAACTTCTCGAGGAAGCTGCTATTATCCAGGCCTGGGTCCGGGAGTCACTGACGAACGAACCCGTCGACGTCGAAGGGGAGGCGCAGTGGTTCCGCAGGACGATGACGCAAATCTGCGACGCGTCCATGCCCCGTGTCCGCACAGAGCTCACAAGGCGCCAGGTGTACTGGTGGTCCGCCGCAATCGCGCAGATGCGCGTGACTTGCGTGGAGGTTCGGCGCCAGTACACCCGATACCGGAGGAGACGTCGTCGGGTTCCGGAAGAAGAAGCCGCGCTGTATGAGGTGTACCGCGCGGCGAAGGAGGCTCTGTGGCTGGCCATCGACGAGTCAAAGACTCGAGCCAGGGAAGAGATGCTGGCGACCCTAGACGGGGATCCGTGGGGACGTCCATATCGTGCGGTTCGAGGGAAACTTCGTGCCTGGGCGCCCCCACTCACTGAGAGTCTAGAGCCTCAGTTACTAGAGGAAGTGGTCGCAGCCCTTTTCCCTGCTAGAGAAGAGCATGTGCCGCCGCCGATGGCTTTGCCCACAGCCGCAGAGTCGGAGGATGAGGAGGTCCCTGAGGTGACACAGCCGGAGATGACGGCGGCCGTAACGCGGCTCCGGGCCAAAACAGTTGCCCCGGGGCCCGATGGAGTTCCCGGCCGCGCGCTCGTTCTCGCTTTAAAGGAGCTAGAGCCCCAGCTGAGAGGACTCTACTCAGCTTGCCTTGAGCAGGGCCGGTTCCCTACTCAGTGGAAAACAGGTCGTCTGGTCCTGCTCAGGAAAGTGGGGCGCCCAGCAGACTCGCCGTCCGCATACCGGCCTATAGTGCTGCTAGACGAGATGGGTAAGCTTTTTGAGCGGATAATTGCAGCCCGCCTCGTCGGCCACTTGTGCAGAGAGGGGCCGGATCTGGACGACAGTCAGTTCGGTTTTCGGCATGGGCGCTCCACTATCGACGCGATAATGCGGGTGAGAGTCCTGGCGGAGGAAGCGGTGTCCCGGGGCGGGGTGATGCTGGCGGTGTCCTTGGACATTTCCAATGCGTTCAATACCCTGCCCTGGAGTTGTATTCGGGAGGCACTGCGTTACCATAGGGTGCCTCCCTACCTCCGCCACATCGTTGGGGCTTACTTGGCGGAAAGGTGTGTCACCTATAGGGGACGCGACGGCGGGGGCCGACGCGATATGTCGTGCGGTGTTCCACAGGGTTCGGTTGTAGGTCCTCTCCTGTGGAACATCGGATACGACTGGGTGCTGAGGGGCGAGCTCCAACCCGGAGTGGACCTGACGTGTTACGCGGACGACACGCTGGTCACGGCCCGGGGGAGTTCGTACAGGGAGGCAGCGTTGCTGGCTACGGCTGCGGTCTCGCAGGTCGTGAGTCGCATCCGACGCCTGGGCCTGGAGGTGGCCCTCAACAAGTCGGAGGCCATCGCATTCCATGGCCCCCGACGGGCGCCGCCGCCGGGATCACACATTGTGGTCGGAGGGGCTCGAATTGCTGTCGAGTCAACCATGAAGTACTTAGGACTGGTGCTCGACAGCCGGTGGGACTTCGGCCCCCACTTTCGGCGGCTGACGCCCAAGTTGATGGGCGCGGCGGGCGCGCTCGCAACGTTGCTTCCCAACCTGGGGGGCCCGAGCACCGCCTGTAGGCGGTTGTACTTGGGGATCGTGCGATCCATGGCCCTGTACGGGGCCCCGGTGTGGGCTTCTGACCTGACGGCTGGCTGCATCGCAATACTGCGTAAACCACAGAGGGCGATGGCCGTCAGGGCTATCAGGGGGTATCGCACGATCTCCTATGAGGCGGCTTGTGCACTGGCCGGATCCCCGCCCTGGGACCTAGAGGCGAGAGCCCTCGCGTCTCTTTACCGATGGCGCGAGGAAGTGCGAACGCGGGGCGGTGAACCGATGCAGCGAGAGTTTGAGCATCGTCGGTCACAGCTCCGCGAGGCTTTGGTGACGGAATGGCGGAACAGGCTTCTGCGCCCTACTGCCGGCCTCGCTACCGTGGAGGCGATCCGACCAGTGCTCGGCGAATGGCTCGGGAGGAGGCACGGGTCTCTGTCGTTTCGGGCGACGCAGGTGCTTTCGGGGCATGGCTGCTTCGGGAAGTTCCTGTGTCGCATAGGCAGGGAGCCGGACGCTCAGTGCCATCACTGCGTCCACTGTCGGGAGGACACGGCGTGGCACACACTGGCAGAGTGTGTCGCATGGGAGGAGCCGCGCCGTGCCCTCGTATCAGTAGTCGGAGCCGACTTATCGCTACCGGCCGTCGCTCGTTCTATGGCCGGGGGCGCCGAGTCGTGGGATGCGGTGATCTCCTTCTGTGAAACGGTGATTTCGCAGAAGGAGGCTGCGGAAAGGGAGAGGGAGATTGAAACCACTCTCCCGATCCGCAGCAGGCGAACTAGGCGTCGGCGGAGGGCGGACAACGCCCTCTTCCAGCCCCCGTAAATAGGTCCGGAGGGACGGCGGACTCGGGGACGTCCGCCGCCCCTCATCCAGCAGGACCCGAGGCGGCGGCGCGTAGTGTTCCACGCGCGCCCCTAATAGACGTCGCGGGGGGAGTTTTCACACCTCACTCCCCCCGCGGGCCTGAGGTGGCCCGCAACGGCGGGCCGGCACTAGCCGAGGATCGTGGAAGGCGCACAAGTTCCCATGATCCCCGGTCCAAGTGTGGGAAGGGAACACCGGGGTGGTTTTTAGTCAGTAAGAGTCTGACAGACCCCTCCGCCCGCCCCAGGGCGGAGGACATCCATGAGGATTTTCCACCCCGGAACAAAAAAAAAAAAAAAAAAAAAGGTTAGAACTGTGAGTCGAGCAAGCGAGGCGAGTGGTGCCGCTGGTGCCGCAGTAGAGGCCGGCGATCGCTACTTCCAAGTTGGTTGCGGTTACTTGGCATGGTTACCCTATTTTTGATCCGTTTGCAATAGGGCTAAAAGTTAAAGTTAAAAAGTCAAAAGTATCATTACGACATTTTGGCCGAACGTCAATCAGCCGTAATAGAAAGCAGCGCCATTATGTATTTCGGCTAGACGTTTTGTGTTACACCGTATACCTATACAATTTGGCTGCGCCATATATACCACATGCTATTGTTCGTAATGTCACAGTTAACTTCGATTGGGATAAGTACTTACCCCATTCTCTTGTAATCTATTGTCAAATCTAGTGATTTCACTGGCAATTGTCAAATCTCATTTGAGCTATGCACGAACGTGCGACGTGCACGTGACGTAAATTCGATAGATTTTTTAAATAAAGAAGTCGGTTACATACAACTGTTCACATTTAGATTGTGGTTGGTTATGAATACATTAGTCTAGTTAAAACGAATTAGGTAAATAATAAATGCAAAACGAGTATTTTCAATTTTAAAATCGTTCGAATTTACGTGACGTTTATTCCGTACGATCGTTCTAAGATTTAAAAAAAAATTGAAATGGGTTTGCTCTTGACTCTAGTTTAGGTCGGAGGCGACAGAGACAAAATCGACGAGTGAGTTTACCCAGAAGAAGGCTGTTCACACTCATTTTGAAGAGATTCGGGTTGTATGCGTTCGGAAACACAGACGCAGGTAGAGTTCTACTCTTTTGCTGTGCGCATTATAAATGACATTTGGAAACGCTTAGTGCGAATTGGTGAAATAGCAACGAGGTAGGGATGGTAACTGGCAGTGCATCTAGATGTCCGGTGGTAGAAGGGGGCCGGTGGAATGAGGTCGTGGAACTCTTGGGCACTCTCACCGAAGTACAATCTGTAGAAGACCGACAAGCAGGCAACCTTGCGGCGGTGAGCCAAGCTGTGAAGCTTGGCATCCACCAGTTTTACGCCGCCTCATTGGCGGCGTAAAACTGGTGGTGCCTCTTAGCTCTACGTTCCACCGAGTCAAGCGCGGCAAGGTTGGTCATTTACTTAGTATTAGGGTTCCGTACCTCAAAAGGAAAAAAAAACGGAACCCTTATAGGATCACTCGTATGTCTGTCTGTTCGTCTGTCACAGCCTTCTCCGAATGTAATAAACCGATGAAGTTGAAATTTTGTACACGTATGAACTTCTGTGACCCAAACACGGACGTGTAACGTAAATAAATGAATTTTGAATATAGAGATCAATTTTGGGTGGCAAATAAGAAGATTAAAAAAAAAAGTTTTGCAAACTGTACCGTGTGACATCAAATAAAAGGGCTTACTGTGAGGGTCTCAAGTATATTTTTTCTATGATTTTAAATTATTTTTTTAAAGTTATTTAAGAAAACAGATGAAAATTGACCGTTCCCCCCTTATCTCCGAAACTACTTAGCCTAAAATTTGGAAAAAAAAATACAGAAAATAGTTCCACACTTATAAGAAGTCTGTGGTCTTAAAATAATAATATGGTAAATCTCTCAATATTGTGCGTACAAACTTACATTTGCAGTTGGAATGTATGGGAGAACATGTTTGTCAACTACAATGTTATTTTTGGGTTAAATTCATCCCAACTACGGAACCCTTCATTGTGCGTGGTCCGACACGCACTTGGGCGGTTTTTTTTTTGTTCTGAAAATGGATGTAATCACACGTTTCTCTTAGGGTGGGTTTTTTGATCCATAGTTAACTGAACCAATGGTTAAACATAGTAAATAATGGTTGAATTATGGCTAACTATGAAAGGCTAAACATGAATGAGTTATGCCATTAGTTACTATTTTTAATATGAATGAGCTAACATGAATACATTCATGTTTAGCCTTTCACATTTAGCCAAAATTCAACCATTAGTTACTATGTTTAACCATTGGTTGAGTTAACTACTGATCAAAAAACCCAGCTTTAGGCCTGTGTTCACCAACATTCAAACCACCGGTTAGGTATTGAAACAGTTAGTTTATGTCAAATTTCCTAAGGAAAAACTGATTAAAAATCTAAACAGCTGTTTTATAGTCGGTGAACTCCGTCCTTAGCCGTGTTAACAAAACCACATCAAAACTGAAGGTCAAACAAACAGTTAACAACAACAATGACAGCATAACGTCAGTTAATCCGTCCCATCTTGCTTCTACTACAAAACAAACGAAAACTACTTATTAGTTGAGAAATTCGTCGCAGTGTTGTTATAAAGTAAACAATCAGCGGCTTTCTGGGGGTTTAGGTCGGAACACGATTAGTTAGTTAGAGGACAACGGGTTATAGTTGGGAGATATGACAGGAGAATATAAAGAGACACTAATTAAATCCAGGATTTCATAAAGTTCAGTAAATAAATTAAAGACTAAGCCATTCTAGGTACCTACGTAAAGTATTTATATCTCACGAACCGACACGCACGTGTGGTAATCAAGTGTACAAACACGCTGTGAATGTGTGTGTGAAGACGAGTAGCGTCAGCACATAACACACACATACACACGCACACACTTCTGATTTCACTATGGTCACAGATTAATACAGACGGGACACTTCAAAGTTTAGGTATGAAGCTACAATTACGCGGCGGGCTTGACTTGACGAGCCAATTCAGTGCGGGCTGCCGCGCACCGGCCGGCTCGCATAGTCAGTTCGATACTCCCTCACACGCCGTGTCATAAAAGAAGACAACCCTAACGAGTCAGAAGGTATAAGAGTTACGCGATAGAAAGAGAGGCAACTTGTAGGTGAATATAACTGTAGGTAATAAGCGTTGTGCGACCTGAATTGCACTTTATTGTGTCGTAGCAAGAGTCGCTTTTTATTTAAATGATTTTGCGGAGTGTCCCATCTGTATTAATATGTACTATGGTCTCCGTGTCTCGGACGGTACCGACTCCGAGAGCTCCTGCGCTTACACGCACATTCACAGCGCGTTTGGTAGCCACAATTAAAGCTCGTGTCGCTTCGTGAAATAAAATTACTGTTCGCTGTACATTATAACTCGCTCGCAGTATAGTTTGTTGCTTGGCCGAGAAATGCTGAGTTTACTATACGATTTCCCAATAAATTATGTTATAAGTTAACTGACTTACTGCGGATCCCTGATACACATGCTACAGACAACTAAGGGGCCGTGGACCCCACTTTAAGAAACCCTGCTGTACAGTCACACACAGCGACTTTAGTAGCTGACGACTCGATGGCGATTTCAAAATCTCACGCCCACGCACAGATTATGGTATCGCTACCGATAAAAAATCTGTTAGTATCTATGTGTGGACTTGAGTTTTTAAAATCGCCGGCTACTACAGTCGCTGCGTGTAAACCAAGCGTTATACGGTCTTTACGACTTGGCAAAACAACGAGATTTTTTTTTATCATAATTGGTTGGTTGTATTTATATTGTGTTTTATTCGTTTGTATTTATTATTGAATAATTTAAAGATGTCTTCTAATATGTGTTATAATACTTATGTGGTACCTGAAACAAATGAATTTAACGAAAGAAAATACATTTATTTAGCACAGACTAAAAGGCACACAAAAATAATATACAGCAGATTGCAATACTAATAAAAAAAAAAATAAAAAAAAACAAACAAATAAAATGTTAGCAAATGTAAACAAATAAACAATGCAGAAATGTGTGGCTCACGGCTGCGCCAAAAAGGCCCAGTTCAGCAAAAATACCAGAAGACAACTAGTGCCTGACGCTGGTTTTCAACTAGACCTGCAGTGCATTTATAAGTTTAATATCAATGTATTAAACATTGACATTACATACGTATATTGTGTGAGTACTACAGTTACACCTCTGTCTAACCCATCCTGGAAACAAGTCGTGATGTTATGTTATGCTATATAATATATGCTACCCTGCTTTGCTGTGACCGAAAGGGTCCATAATGATCATATCTTTGTAAAACCCATCACCTTCTGATTGTGGAATGTAAATAAATATTGAGTATCACTACATCACTATCACTACAATTTTTTTGACATATATCTGGACCCTGGGATCCCGGACCTTTGGAACAACCTTTGCACCTCGCAGAGGCCCCTTAGACAATTTTAAATGGTGAGGAGGCACCAACGGACGATTATCCCTACATGCACTACGCAAGTGTACCCAAGGACAACCCCCGGTTGGTGCAGGACTATTGCAGAACGTGGAAACAAAACATATTGAGCTATGGGTTTGGGTGGCTATAGTGGATTGGGTTACTTGAACTATGGAAGAACTATGTCCCCTGCCTGACCAATGTTATATATTATACACGGATAAAATGGCAGGGGGTGACTTGCACATTTAATAATGGGCCCCCGGAGACGGGCGCTAGCACATAGTGACGTAGCGACAAGGGAGCAACACTTCCTCAGATACTTGAGGAGTGGAGAGGTATTCCACGGCTATCACGACAATCCCGGAAGTATGGACAAGATCCCTACCAGCACCTTACTGGAATACTTCCTTCCTCCGAGCACGTTTGCTCTTGCGAATCTCCACTCAAGCCGGCCAATAAAGGCAAGAAAGAGGTGTGAGCTCTGTTCCTCGTCAGCGTTCACTCCAGGCAGCCGCCAATAAAGGCAAGCCAGGGGTGAAGAACATCACTACATATTATTATTATGAAATGAAGCCCCCCGCCGCATCTGTCTGTCTGTCTGAAAGCGATAAACTCAAAAACTACTGGACGGATTTTCATACGGTTTTGCACTAATGCATGGACAGAATAATTCCTGAGGAAGGTTTGAGTGTATTATTCATTAAGGTTTTGTGTAAATTGGTTGAAATATGACGATGATTGTTGAAGATGTCAGAAAAAAATATGCCGTTTGGGAGCTTTACTGGCGCGTTACGGTAGTACATACGTTTCCGTGGAATAATTTCCGACCTCCACTCGGGCGAAGCCGCGGGCAAAAGATAGTTAAGTATATTAACCTTCCGGAATCAATTCGCTAAATGAAGTGAAACACATCAAAATCCGTTACGTAGTATAAAAGATCAACGCGGTCACGCAGACAGACACGATAAGCGATATTATTTTTAAAATTGTACCATTGCTTTTCCCTTATTTGTCGCATCCAGTGGTAGATAGCTCTTCGTTAAATGTCATTTGTTTAGGACGCGATAAGTTTTTGACCGCTCCCACTTTATGAAAGGAGTTTATTTGTACACACTGGCAACACCTGGCCACTCAGGGGCGCACTGATTGATTCCGTAATCGTAAAGTAGCTGGAATTAACGGGATTCTTTTTTAAACATATCGTAATTTCGAACGATTTTTAAAATGAAAAATTCTCGCTTCATATTCGAACATGTAATGATATTTACTTAGTTTTAAGACTTTGTTCATATTTATGATTGATACTTAATGTGTTTGTCGCAAAAAGTTAAACAAAAATGCTACAGGCTATATTTTCGATTCAAAAATCGTTCGAGTTTTCATTTCGTTTACGTCGCGCGTTCGTGCTTCAGATATGTTTTTGTGAAAACTGGACCCTATTAGATATCAGTATTTATATCTCATGAAGTGACACACGCTTTACATGAAGTGCCAGTTGGTGGTGTAGCTGAGCCAGTAGCTTTAAATTCCCCCAATAATAATAATTACCATAATTTGATCCAGCCTGTCCCATCTTGCTGTCCTCCCCCCAGCGACGCTCTAAGCCAATGTTCGTTCCCCACAGAGGGAGCCCTTAGTGTGTAGTCGCTTAGTCTTGTAAGTTCTATGCCCTGGCTGGAGGCTTTGAGTTCGCTTAAGGCAGCCACAGGATTGACCGGTTAAGTAGTCACGGTCTCTCTAAGCCAACGAGATGCCATTTCAAAAAAAAAAAAACACACGCGCTTTACTTGTATTTACCAAGTGTAGAAACATGCTGTGATTGTGTGCGTGAAGAAGAGTAGCGTCAGCACATAACACACACACTCTTCCGACTACGCCATTGTGTCGGGCGGTACGGAGAGCTCCTGCCTGCGGGATACACACACTGCCACAACGTGTTTGTATTATTAATTAATAATAATTAATTAATTTAATCCAGAACATAATTCTGTATATAATTGTTAGTAAAGCTTAAAACTATGTTAGGGCCTTATACCTACTTAATCCAGTTAAAAACGGCACCACCTGAAGTGTGTACTTTATTCCAGTGTCGCACAATAGGACACTCAACCCTTGCCATTATGGTGCTTAGAAGGCCGTTGGTGCTGCCCCGCACACGACGCATCAGGGAGGCTACTCTCTTGCGCACTATTGCTCCAAAGCAGTCGGTGTTGGCCTCCGCAAACTTCCCCGATGCACTACAGTAACGCGACAACCCCAACAGCATCCTAAACCCATTATTGTAGAGGACCCGTAGGGCACTGAAAGCTTCTGCGTATAGCGGACCCACAGACTAAAAAAAAAGTAACACTTAAGCAAAAATTAAATATTAAATAAAATTATTAAAAAAATATATATATTAATTGCTATTATTAAAGCAAAAATCATTCAAGTAATTTCGCCGTTACAGAAGCGTGAAGTGCCGACGTATATTGTTTAAATTAGATCCTAGTACTGGGTTGCAACGAAAACATAGACGGCGTAGCAATTACGCCACCTACCCTCCCTAATTAGTAATCGGAATCTGGCAAATTAATACGAAGAACAGTGATCCCACTAATATAATATTATAAATGTGAAAGTTAGTGAGGATGGATGGATGTTTGTTAGGTACTCTTTCACGCAAAAACTACTGAACGGATTTTAATGAAATTTGGAACACAGTTAGTTTATAACCTGGATTAACACATAGGCTACTTTTTATCCCCATAATCTTACGGGTTGTAGTATTATTATAATAACTTACATAAAGTATCTTCACGCCTGTAATCCTCGAAGGGTTAGGCAGAGGTGCACCTATAGAACACCCACATTTCGCCAGTTATGTTTAAGTCCCGTGTAATAGGGGGAGAGACTATTGAAAGAAAGAAAGAAAGACAGTAAAATGCGTTTAATTGGCATTACAGGATAAAATAAATACACCTTAAAACTATGGAAACATGAAATAATGATTGCAATGCCAAAAGGGCCTCAGCTCAGCATAACGTCCGATGGTAATACAAGGTATACCACCTGACGCTGATTTGTGCCGTACGCTAGAATTTAATAAACACAGAGAAGTGTGTGTCCGTTTTATAATAAATTAAGAGAATAAATTAAAAAGAAATGTTGTAACATACATGTGTGTGTGTGTGTGTGTGTGTGTGTGTGTGTGTTGTGATTAATTAAATACTAAAATAAATATTCAATGCCAATGTTATTAACTACAATAAAATAATAATAAATCTATATCTAAATATTCAAAAGCACCTGCCAAAATCGTGAGACTGCGTTGTTCTTCTAAACTACGAAACGTATTTTTGTGCAGTTTACATAATCAGGGTACAAGACAATAATCATTGATTATAATAAAATAATAATAATAATAAAAGTAATAAAAATTATAAAATGGATAAAACATTATGAAATAAGTAAATTGTATTATATATTAAATGGCGGATATGTCGGCTCGAACATTCTGAAAATCTTTTTGCTGGTTTAATAAAAATTATTTTAGTTTTAATTTGAAAGTCGAGCAACTTTTACTATACTTTATGGGAGGATACTATACTTTATTGCCATCAACCGGGCACAGATCCAGACTCCTACTACCAGTTTGCCCGACCGGTGAATCGTACCCAGGACCTCATGATCAGCAGTAGAGTTTGCGGCCACTAGAGCAGCGGAACTAATTACTTATTTAGATAAAAAATGCTCCCAAAACGAGATTAATATTTTCTCACACGGCATAACACGAGAAAAGTGTAAAATACCAACAGCACAAACAATATTCGCAATAAATATTACTCGGTGACACACCGACAACAAACTTATTGTCCTATATCAGGTTTTCCTCAATATTTCACGATATTTCTACCAGGAGCGCCGAGGGGTGAGGAGGTCTAATGTGACCAATAGTTGGGCAATTTGTTTCTATTGTGGTTTACGACCACCTGCGTGATATGAACTCCTGGTACCTTATTTATGTCTTGTAGTGAAAATTGTATTTCAGGGTAGTTTATTAGGGTTATTCGAAAACTATTCCAATACTTACCTATTCTATAGAGAGAAAAGGCATGTGTTTATTTAATTCCCCTTTTGATGTCCTACAAATATCTAAATAAATGTGCCTCTTTTTGTGAGTCTCAAATAGGCAGGCACATTTCAACCTGCCTAGCCTTTTCCCAACTATGTTGCGGTCGGCTTCCAGTCAAACCGGATGCAGGTTAATACCAGTATTTTACATGGAGCGACTGCCTATCTGACCTCCACAACCCAGTTATTGGGTAATACGATACTCTTTGGTAAGACTGATTGTCAGACTTTCGGGCTTCTGGCAATCCGTATCGACTGTCAAAGATCCACGAATGACAGCCGGGACCAACGGCTTAACGTGCTTTTCGAGGCACGGAGGAGTCTCGGTATGTAAAGATGGTCACCCATCTATGGAACAACCCCGGCAAGCGTAGCTTAACCTGATGGATCGAACCGTGCGGCTGTTATTACTTAGCCACATTTAAAATGAGCTACGTCTGCCAACAAAATGCTTTGCACTTTGGCACAGGTTATGTCTTGTAAAACATTATTTATGAATGTGAATAAACACTTTTCATTTCATTTTTAGAGTACCGTACCTCAAAAGGAAAAACGGAACCCTTATAGGATCACTCGTGTCTTTGCCTGTCTGTCCGTCTGTCACAGCCAATTTGCTCCGAATCTAATGGACCGATTAAGTTGAAATTTGGTACACGTATGTGTGACCCAAACACATACGTGTAATGTAAATAAATAGTCTTAAAGTTATGTTTGAAAATAGACGAAAGTTGACCATTCCCCCCCTACCTTCGAAAGCACTGAGCCTAAAATTTTGAAAAAAAATATATAAAATAATTCAATACAAGAATTTAATAGATTACAGGAAAACTTAAGAAGTCTATGATCTTAAAACAACATGATAAATCTCTCAATATTGTGCATACAAACTTACATTTGCAGTTGGAATGTATGGAAGAACATGTTTTTCAACTACAATGTTAAGTTTGTTCTTAAGATTCATCCCAACTACGGAACCCTTCATTGTGCGTAGTCCGACACGCACTTGGCCAGTTTTTTTTTACCTCATTAAGATTACAAAATGACATTTAAAAAAGCGTTCATAATTAGAAGGTCAATAAGTTGTGTCTACAAGATCTAATTAGTAGGATAACAATAATAACTTTACGTCTTTGAATATGTTAATGTTCCTTGAGCATGTAGCGAATATTCATAAACTATTCTGTATAGAATTATTCTGTATTGATTCTATGCTTCCTACTTGTCTCCTATTCTAAAAGGTGTCACACACTATAACTGTGACGTCAGTAAAGGTGTGAGGTGGTATAATGGAGCCAACAGTGCGGCAATTTGTTACTATTGTAGCTCCCCGGACAATGCCCGGTGATACTGCGGTCGCCCCGTCCAGCATCGTGTTTTATAGATGTAGTTTGATGTCACTGAAAAATATTATTTCAGTCTTTGTCACTTTTGCCAATCTATTTTTTTTTAAATATTATATACGTTAGTCTCGGCTGTCATTCGTGGATATTCGACAGTCGTTACGGGTCGTCAGAAACTCAGAAACCCGAAAGTCTGACAACCAGTCTTACCGGGGTATCGTATTACCCAGTAACTGGATTGTGGAGGTCAGATAGGCAGTCGCTCCATGTAAAATACAAATAAACGATTTTCGTGCCTTTTCCTTTACTTGTGCTGTAAGACCTTGTTTCTTGCCTTTCATGATTTTAAGTCAACGGAAAGTACCCGAAGGTTTTGATTTACTTGCGAGTATCAAAATATGTCGCATAAATGGCTGTATTTTTTTATTGCGTTGACTTAAAAGCTTGATTTTTTTAGAGCTCCAAGGGACCATAATATTATACCTACGTATTTGATACCTGCCCGCGTTCATGAAAAAAAGGGTTTTGACAGTCTGACAAACAGATAGACGTGATCCTATCAGGATTCCGTTTTTCTTTTTGCAGCACGGAACCCTAAAAAGTGAAAATATTTTTTTAAACAACAATAGTGTGTGGCTCACGGCTGCGCCAAAATTACAATTACATGAATGGGTCTCACTGTAATTGAAAACCATAAATATCTTAATAGAGCAGCTCTTAAAAGAGGCAGTTTATTAATAGGGGTACAGATAAAATAACAGGCTCGTTAAGTGTAAAGGTGGGCATTCACGGTAGCACCATTTGGTGTGGCTACAAATGACTAAAGGGGCCTTAGCACATCTCCGCCTCGAAACCGCGAAACAGCGAAACCGCATGGTGTTTCACTGATGTTCCGCGGTACATCATGTGAGTCAGTTGAATAGAACCATTACGGTTTCGCTGCTATAGTTTCGTGGCAGAGGTGTGCTAACGGCCTCAAATAGAGCGATTGGAAATCCAGTTTTACTTCACGCCAACGGATTTTAACATTCACGATCAAATTTCAAGCCATTTAGCGGGACATTTGGATTAAATCAAATGGATGGACGCCAATATTTAGGCCACTCACGGCTTCAGTCTAAATGACTTTCATTTCTCGACCGACGGGGACGCTTACAGACGTATGGTGAAGTAGTAGAAAATAGATTCAGACTCTGAAGAATTCTTTTTTCTGCGGTTGCTCTTTGTTGCCACGTATTAACAAGAAAACCAAAAACAAAATGGTCGAAGGAGTGGTTGAAAAAAAGAGATAGATTATCACACGTATCTAAATTAGCGTTTTCATCTCTTCTCTTCATAATTGACTGGCCTGTTGGTCTAGTGGTTAGTGGCCCTGACTGCTATGCCGGAGGTCGTGGGTTCGATTCCTACCCAGGACAAATGTTTGTGTGATGAGCACGATCATTTGTTCTGTGTCTGGGTGTAATTTATCTATATATGTATGTATTTAGAAATATATAAGTATGTTTATCAGTTGTCTAGTACTCATAACACAAGCTCTGCTTAGCTTGAGGCTAGACGGCGTTGTGTGATAGTTGTGGAATATTATTATTATTATTATTATTATTATAATTTGTAGTACCTACTTAATTTTTCCAAAGCATCTGTTCTCTTCTATCTTTGTTTGTTACTTGCTATAGACTCTAATTCTTTGTACTTTTTAATAAATGCGATGATATTTTAGCGCCCGGAAATTTATACACTGCACGATTTTGAACATAGTGAACGCAAAATGGATGTCGATTTGCACAATCACGGACCGCGCGGCGTGATGCCTCGGCCCACGGATTTCGCACTTACAGACAAAAGGTGCGACGCCAAACGGCGCGGTGGCGTGAGGCTGTGGATTCCAGTGCGCATGGAAAATCCGTGATTTGACGTCGCGCCAAAATTTGGATTGAAAAATCGACCCTCACGGATAAATTTTGTAGGTACAGACACCAACACATCAAGCTTCCCGAAACTGTCAAAATTTCCCAATCAATATTGAACCTAATGCTTGTAACGTAACAAATAGCCGAGGCTATTTGCTAGTCACATGATGAGTAGAAAATACAGAGGATCAGTAAGAAACAAGTTAGTCTTCAGTTTTCGAGGACAGAAACCAGGTCTGCAGCGCGAGACACGCGCAGCAGCAGGATCAGTAGCAGAGCAGGGACGGTGGATCTGCAGCTCGGGACGCTTGAAGTCGCGACCGTGCAGCAGGACAGGAGAATCCACATGTACCAGAGATGGAACGACGATGACGCTGCAGCGCTTTACTCCAAGGAGGAGTATAACGATGGCAGCATCCATTGGCAATGGCCTACGTCACTCTGTTAGCGGAATTATAGGGATCCCTCTGTCCAAGGAGGACAATAGAGAAGACGGCAGTGATTTAAGCCATACCACTAGGAGTTCAAGTATCGGAGGAGGACAGGAGACAGGGCTCAAGCCATATCACAAGAGGTTCATAGTGAAGCGCGGACTTGGACTGGTCGCCGGAGTCCACTGGGTAATAATACTCGTGAAGACGTCACATGATATTTATTGTAGATAGTGTAGACTGATTCGAAGGTAAGAATAGACTGTTCATAGGTAAAGATAGACTGCTTCGTAGGTGAAAATAGACTGATGTTTACAAGCAATGACGGGTCCCTTTATAGGACCCCGTCTCGTTCTAGAAATACAAATACTAAATATTTTAAAGATACATTTTTGATAAATGATAAATGATTTTTATTTCTGTAAGTAGGTTTGTACAAACACTTTTACAAGTCAATATTTTTTTTTTAAACTAGATGAGGTCGGCGTTTCCTATCTGACTACTCTGAGAAGAAAGGCCGAAACAAACTCAGAGGTCACAGTCTCTTATAAAGTCCAGACATAATCTTGGTCACTTCATGTGAAGACCATGTAGATTGGTGTCTGAAATGGTCTTTTGAGGAAAGAACCACATAGATTGAGAGGACCTGTCCAGTCAGTGCACGCATTTGTCAGTAATCGCGCAGCTCAACTCAGAACTTAAGGAGCTCAACGATTCGACGAACAATACCAAAGAAAGGACATTGGGGTAGGCCGCATAGATTACTCAAACTGCCAGACCATGATTAAAAATAACAGAAAAAATAAAACAAACAAAAATAAGCAATGACCTACATAGTCTTCACATTCACAATAAATAAAAATAATATAAATTTACAAAGTAAATATTCATGTCAACATTCAGTATGCAAAAATAAAAATAATATAAAATTTGGAGCAGTTCAATCCCAAGCCTTTTTGTCCTCAATATAATCTTTAACGGTATAAAAAGCTTTCTGACACAACTTGCGTTTAATGAATGATTTGAATTTATTAAGTCTCAGATCTTGAACGTGGCTTGGAAGTTTATTATAAAAGCGTATACATTGACACCTGAATGACCCATCTATTTTCTTGAGCCTTGTTGGAGGTACAACAAATTTGTGTTTGTTCCTAGTATTTATATTGTGGATATCACTGTATTTTTTAAACAATTTAATGTTTTTATGGGCATATAAAAGATTTTCAAAAATGTACTGAGAAGGCAAAGTCATTATATTAATCTTCTTAAATTTCTCTCTGAGAGATTGTCTCGGACTTAATTTATAAATGCATCGAACAGCTCTTTTCTGCAAAACAAAGATAGTCTAAATGTCGGCTGCATTTCCCCACAACAGAATACCGTACGACATTACACTATGAAAATAGCTAAAGTACACTAAACGGGCTGTCTCTGTGTTGGTTAAATTACGAATTTTCCTAACAGCGTATGCTGCGGAGCTTAGCTTTTTTGACAATTTATCTATACATTAGATTAGATGAGTAACAAATATAGTCAGTGACAATTAAAATCAGAACTCGGCCTTAACACATAGCTTATAATGGAGACTTAGCTTTATAAAAGAATAAAATCTTGCAATTGACATTTGAGTTTTAACAATTAAAATATAAAGATGTGAAAAAGTAACATGAATTCATAATGAAATGGTGCTGTTTCCATTGGAATAGTGTAAAATGTAAGTATTAACTTCAACTCGTTCAATAAACAACTAAAACATGTGGTTAGTAAGAGAAATACCACATTCTTTAGCGATAAAGTTGAAAAGCTTTAAGGCGATACCAAAATAAACTGGTGGCTTTTTTGTAACCATTTATTTCACTATTACAGAACGTATGGATTTAATTTTTGGATATATATTATGTTTATTGACTATTTGATTAAAACTCTGACAGAAGGAAAACACGATTGGGTTAAATTTCCTCGATAGAATTTAATTCCGAAAAGACCTCTACTTTTTTTTTTGTAATTTTAAAATCCTAAGTAATTTCATTGCAAAATTGCAAACTCTGGCTGAAAATATTTTTGATAGTTAACTTAATTTATTTTTAATCAATTTTGATTTGGTTTGGCGCTTTTATTTTAGTTTAAGCGCATTGTTGCGCACGTGGAAGTATTTGACTCTGTCACTTTCTTATTACCGCTCAGCTTTTTACAAATCACTTTAAGTGCGCCAGCGGCAAATGAAATCTTAAGTGACAAAATGTCGTGTGACAAGTACCAATGTTTCAAATTCATTTTGTACTTCCTTGATTGACGCATCATCTGCCTAGCCTGTGCCTAGCCAACTATGTTGTGACCGAGTCAAGCGAACTGTATGCAATGCTGGATGTTAGACTGAAATATTTAATGGTATTACTGGTTACTGCTCATTTGACATAGCAGTAGTGGTCCAGTGGTAACGCCGTCGACTTACGAGGTCGTGGGTTCGGACCCAGGCAGGCGCTTTACTTTGTGTAAATAATTTAATCACAACTGCTTTCAAAACGATGAAGGAAAACATCGTGAGCCGCATTTCCTAGAATCGATAATTCGAAGACATGTGACATCTACCAACCCGCACTGGGCCCGCGTGGTGGAGGCCTGTGTCCCAACAGTAGGAGCACCTTCTCTGTCACCTCTGACCTAGACTAGAGTCAAGAGCAAACCCATCACAAATAAAAAAAATATATATATATATAGGCTGAAAATACTCATTTGAGCGGTTTATCTTTCATAATGCGCACGGCAAAAGAGTGGAACTCACTACCTGCTTCTGTGTTCCCGAACGCATACAACCCGAATCTCTTCAAAGTTAGAGTGAACAGGCTTCTTCTGGGTAAGCTCACTCCATCGTATACTTTGTCTCTGTCACCTCGGACCTAGACTAGAGTCAAGAATAAACTCATCACAAATAAAAAAATAAAAAATAATAACTAGTTCACCCTTCAACAATTTAAAAATAAACTCAAGGCTTTTTTGATACAGAAATGTTATTATTCCATAAGTGATTTTTTGAATGACCCTATGTGTGATATCTTAACAATTTAATATTATTGACATTATTTGATACACCATTGTGCATAATCTGGACTTGTTAAAATCATTTAATCTCTTATTTCACTATTTCATAACTTTACTCATAAGCTTATTGATAATGACATTATTTGTTAAATTTTGCATGCCAAAACTCAGGCAGAATGTACCCGGCTCACTATATTGTATTATAACAACTTTATTGTACCTACATTCTATGCAAATAAATGATTTAATTTGATTAGTGAAAGTACTTACTAAAATAATTTGCACACTAACATGGTATAAGGGGTGATGCCTGGGTAAAAAAAAAGAAATTCTATTTAGTCCGTCAGTCAGATAATAAAAAAATATTAGACACGTATTTTTTGCTTTATCATATTAATAAAAAATTACTTAGATAACTCGCATTAAAGTTTGGGAGTGGGGGCTTACTACGTCACTTCTACGTATAAAATCTACAAAGACGTGACGTCATACCACATTTTAACTCAATGTATCGCCGTAATCTTTTGAAAAAGAAAAAATACGTGTCCAATATATTTTAATAATCTACATGACGGACAAAATATCATTTTTTAGTCATCATCCCTATTATTTATTTATTTCAGACTGAGGATTTATTACATTTTTGGGCTAAATGGCAAAGTGCTGATATAACAGCGCAAGTAATGGATCTACAGATTTGCTTCAAGAGAATAACATATTCTAATGGATTTTACATGTCTTTTCGCTCAGTGTACTGGTGATAAGTTCAGTATTTCTAACCGACAAAACATGTAAGAATTCAACCGCTAATAACTACGAGACTTTTAATGCTAGAGTAATGGTTGAGCATTCAATAGATATGTCATATTTATAACACTTTTAAGGCCGGATATCATTTGCTAATGACGGCACACTGTAAGTGCATGCGCATGCGCGCGACCCTCTACTTGTCACTATGTGTCGAAATATCAATTCGTATAGCGCAAAACTGTGTTTAGATAGATCAGATGTTCTGGTGTCTTTGTTAAGAGTTGATAAAGCACTACCAGGACCTAAAGAGAAACAACAGAAATATTGGCCAAAATAGCGTTAAAAATTAATATGAAGTTGGCAATGGAAAATAATGTCGTATCGGCCGTAAATCTGCTCAGAAATGAAAAAAACCCCAATCGAAGAAAGTTTGCATCAAAAGGAATGCAATGAGCCTACAAAGTCTAGTGCCGAGTAAATACAATAGCCACGGCAATGTCAGTAAACGTAAGAAAATCTGTTGCAAATACCAAAAAAATTTAGGATTCCGTCTCATATCGGCCGTAAATCAGCTCAGAACTGAAAAATATCATAATCGGCGAAAGCTTACTTTAAGGAATGCAATGAGCCTACTAAGTCTAGTGTCGAGCAAATATAATGGCTATGGCAGTATCGGAAACCGTAGTAAAATTTCAATCTGTTTTCACGAAAACAACTGGCGCGGACTCGAACTGCGCCTGGGTGAATATTCGACCTTTTAACCGCCGTCATTACCTTCCGCCAAAAGTTGATGAAAGAGAATATATTTAATGAAATATTTCAGCAATTCCTGATTCTGGTCCTTAAGCAGATTCTGGGAATTGATGAAATATTTCATTAACGATATTCTCCTTCATCAACTTTTGGCGGAAGGTAATGACGGCGGTTAAAAGGTCGAATATTCACCCGCCTACTAAATTGTTTTTGGTTTGGGTGATACTTTCATCATTTACCCCAAAATGAATGATCTCCTTTGTCTATAATTGTTAGTAACAATATATAATGTTAGCAATATTACACATAAAAACTTAAACGATGGCATACATAAAGGGTGTAACGACACGACTAGAATTTAAACCGGCTATCTCATTTAAATAACACATAAAAATAATGTATGTTCTCCTGTATGTTTGGCCCTTTTAATGTGTGTACTGGTTTAGAACTTTAGGGTACAGGAATAAAATATAACGGCTGTAAGTAGTTGGGTTAACGAGTTTGGTTATGTGGACAGTTGAATTTACAGACAGTTCTGCGTTAATTTTTAAAGCATGTATGTATTAGGTTGGGGAAAAAGTCCTTTCGCATTATAGTATGTATGAACTTGTAATAAAATCTCTTTGGCTATACTATTTGTATCTGGCTGGTTTTGGTATCATTGAAAGTTTAAATTTTAAAGAACATAATTCCAAATTCAAATTAGGAAAATGTGTGATTTTCATTTGTTTTTCGTACCGTCAAGATGAGTGAATCTAATGAAGAAATTCGATACATTTTAAAATTTGACTACAAAAAAGGTAAAAATGCAACGCAAGCCGCGAAAAAAATTTGCGATGTTTATGGACCTAGTGTAGTGTCTGTGAGAGTAGCACAAATTTGGTTTAAGCGTTTTCAATCCGGAAGTTTTGATGTCAAAGATGCACGTCGCTCTGGTCGCCCTATTACGGATAAAATGGATGCCATTTTTGAAAAAGTGGAGCAAGATTGCATATCAGTAGTTACGACGTAGCTGAAGAACTGGAAATTGACCACAAAACAGTTTTGGCGCATTAGAAAAAAACTGGGTACCTACACAAAAAAGCTCGACATTTGGGTACCTCACGAGCTCACTGAAAGAAACCTAATGAACCGTGTACTCATTTGTGATTCTTATTACGACGTAATGAAACCGAACCATTTTTGAAGAAGCTGATAACTGGTGATGAAAAGTGGATCACGTATGACAAGAACGTGCGAAAAAGGTCGTGGTCAAAGGCCGGTCCGGCTTCACAGACTGTGGCGAAACCCGGATTAACTCGCAACAAGGTGATGCTGTATGTGTGGTGGGATTGGAAGGGCATTATTCATTATGCGCTATTACCACCAGGCAGGACCATCGATTCTGAACTCTACTGCGAACAACTGATGAGATTAAAGCAAGAAGTTGAGAGAAAGCGGCCGGAATTAATCAACAGAAGGGGTGTGGTTTTTCATCATGATAACGCTAGACCTCACACATCTTTAGCCACTCAGCAAAAATTAAGAGAGTTTGGCTGGGAGGTGTTAATGCATCCGCCGTATAGTCCTGACCTTGCACCTTCAGATTTCCACATGTTTCGGTCTCTTCAGAATTCTTTAGGCAGTGTCAGGTTAACATCACGTCACCTCCTTCTGCGAAGCGGTAATGCTTGCGAAGGAGGAGGCGGAACGCGTGAGGGAGAGGCAGCCTCACGCCCTCAGTCGCCGCAGGAGACGCCCTGGGCGGCGGGAATCGATAGCCGATTCCCAGCCACCGTAGGCGCGGGCTTGCGGACGGTGAGTAGTGGGTAGCTCGCCGTCCGGTGAGGACCAGGCCCGGTTCGACGGCGCGTTGTGTTCCGCGCCTCAAAGAGATGTCAGCAAAAGATGGGGTCCAATAGGGCCGATGCCGCTGGGGTCGCGGGTTGTTTGAAAAAGATACCGTGGCCCTGGCATAGGCAACTGAAGGAACACGGGTGGGTTTTAGTCAGTAAAAGTCTGACACGCCCTTCCGCTCCATCCAGAGCGGGAGAAGTTATTTGATGATTTCCCATCCACAAAAAAAAAAAAAGGTTAACATCACGAGAGGACTGCCAAAACCACTTGTCGCGGTATTTTGACCAGAAGTCCCAAAATTTCTATAGCAATGGGATCATGTCCCTACCTACAAGATGGCAAAAAGTTATCGAACAAAATGGTACCTACATACTTTAGTTAAATGTAAATAAACTATATTAAAAAATGTTTTGAATTTCTTAAAAAAATGCGAAGAAACTTTTTCCCCAACCTATTACATTTTTTTTTACAAATAAAACCTATTTGAAAATAATATGAAGTTTTTGTACATTTTGCCCATTTTTTGTTCGTTTTTGTACACGGCCTCATTGGTTTAGTGGTCGCAAGTGCTATGGTTGAGCATGGGGTCCTGGGTTCTATTCACCGGATCGAGCAAAGTTTTGTTGCGAATTTCTCAGAACAACTCTGAGTCTGGATTTGTGGCCGGTTGATGACGATAGGCTTGCTTGCTATTACATGGGGCTCAAACCTATCTGGCGAAATGTGGGTGTACTATACGTGCACCACTATGATAAGTTTTTATTTTTTTTTTAAAAGAGGTGATTTTTATTGAGGATATATATTACTCTAATGAGGATTTTTGTTTTTTTATTTTATTATTTATGTATAGGTAATTGGTTGTGATGTGCTTGCTTGTTATAATAATGGGACTATATAAATATATGTTGACTGATATTCTAATTTATTGTATTTATTTATTCTCCATTTAAAAGGGATAATTGTCATTATACCATTGACGAATTCCTTTTTGACAAAATGTAATAAGTAAACTAAATGATAATTATGTATTTATGCTTGACAATTCAAAAACCTGACTTATTAATTGTATTCAAAATGGTTATTATAAAATAGATTGTATTCGAAGTACCTATTGAAATTTATGTTAATTTGTATGTAATATTGATCTTATATTCTTAAATTGCTAAATAGTGTATGCCCTAATGGGTAGTTTTTTGAGTTACCATATCCTAATTATAAGACCTATTGTATCACCAAAAAACACACTAATATTTATTGTATTGTATTATATATATATTAATTGTATTGTGTTTTAACGATTGCCAATTTGTTGTTTAGGTGCTTTATTTTTGGTATCATTTTAGAAAAATGACAATCCGTGCCTTGGAAAGCACGTTAAGCCGTTGGTCCCGGCTGTCATTTGTGGATCTGTCAACAGTTGCTACGGGTCGTGAGTAGCCTGAAAGTCTGACAACCAGTCTTACCAAGGGGTATCGTATTACCCAGTTACTGGGTTGTGGAGGTCAGATAGGCAGTCGCTGCGTGTAAAATACTGGTATTCAGTTGCATCCGGTCAGACTGGAAGCTGACCCCCACATAGTTGGGAAAAGTCTAGGCAGATTGATTGATATTGTAATTATGTAGGTAATCATGAATAATTATCGATATTATTATGTTATTATTAATATTATTTTATTATTATTTGTACTGACTGTAACACCTATTGTAACCTATGTTCACAAATAAATTGAATTGAATTGAAGTTGTACATTTTAGCTTCTGTTTGATCAACATGTAAATAGCATATTTACAAAAGCATCCAAAGCTCTGGGCTTTATACTACGGACCTCGGCCTGTTTTCGATCTCTTAAACCGGTTAAAATTTCGTATTGTTCTTTCGTGCGTAGCCATTTAGAATACGCGTCTCAAGTTTGGAACCCGCAGTATGAGGTTTATAAGTCCCGTATTGCGTCCAAAGAAAATTTCTACGCTATTTAGATTATAGGGCACAGCAATACTCAGTTGACTACGAGCACCGCTGCAAACGGTACCACTTCCTTCCTCTGGAGATGAGACGTCATATTGGAGACATGAGTCTACTATTGGGTATCGCAAATGGCCACATTGACTGTCCTGAACTCGTTGCTAATTTGTCATTGCGCACGAATCTGATGGGATTACGTCGGCGGCCAATATTAAATGTTCCTTCCGCAATGACTAATTATACGCGTAATGTTTTTTCAATAAGAAGTGCACTTAGTTTCAATGGGCTTCCTAAGGACCTTAATGTCGACTTGTTCTGCACCAGTGTGGCGACCTTAAGACGGCTTTTGGCACAGTTATTTTTCAAGGATAGTTAACTTGTCTGCTACTCTCTTTACTAAATAACTTATTATATTAACTTGTATGTACTTTCTTTTTTATCGACTTTTTTTTAACTATATGTGGAGGCTTGTAATTAGCTATTTGTTAATATTAAATTCTTTATGCCATTGGTTTGTTAGTCTGTAAGCCTTCTATAAAATAAAATAAATAAATAATATCAGTTTAACACAATTCGTCGTGCCTACCGACCTAACTTATCTCTGCTTTCTTAATACCTTACCTTAGGCACAGATTCCCTGCATTCCGGGCTAAATTATACCATTTTGACATCTCCCTAGGCATACTACTTATGCCAATAAAATTCGTTTATTGGCATAAGTAGTAAATGTAATCCAATCATGTAATCCCCGAAGACTTCGGCAAAGATATACCTACCTAGCCTATTGCCATCGACCGGGCTTAAATCCAGACTCCGGAGTACCTACTACTAAGAAATTGCTGATGGAAAAACACAAATCACAAAACCAACGAGGCTGTTAAAAAAAAACGAGCAGCCATACTGACAGTAATCGCATATGATGTGTAACATCTGACATCTGTTGGGGTTGGTACCATCTGACGGCCAACTCTAGCGTCGCGCGCGCTCATTGGCAAATCAAATAGCGCGGACTTATCTGGCTTCCTGTTACACGCTTCCGTCCCTTTTCACGAAATCACTCCCTCAGATTGCAGGAAAGCGACAGGAAAGACACATAAAAAGCCATTAAAATAAATAACGAGTGTTCTTCCAGAATTTCGTAGAAACATAAATCAAGTAAATTAACACAATAAGTACCAATAACATAGAAAACATTGTTCCGAAACATGTACCTAGTAGTCTTTATTTTGCTAAAACATAATAAAACCAAACATAAAGTTTAATACGGCAAGTTTCACATATAAACCGGAGATTAACTTGGTTAAACCGTGGTTTAAACTAAAATAATCGTCGATTAAGAGAAGACAGGGTGCGAGCGAAGTTTCACGGCCTGAACATTGTTATTAGAAAAGTTACGCGGAAAAGGTGAACGTTCAGATATGGAGTTACTAGAAGTGACCGATATCTATGGGTAAAAAGATGATAGGCACCGCAACTCTGTAGCTATTACCTACTTAGTTAAAGTCTAAACACTGCTACATCTTTGCAAAAAAAAGCAATCATGCATGGAACTGCTGACTAAATGCAAAGCATGCGCGATGTCACGGTGACGCGAATCCGTAAGATTTCCCCCTGCTAAAAATTACTCAAGTAGTTGAAAGAAAGAAAAATATTTCTTCTATTACATAAATATTTTTTTTTATAGTATTTAACATAGAGTGCCTTGACCAGGCCCGGATTTGAGTCAATTTCAACAACTCGATTTTTTACCTAATTTCCATGGACATTTTCATTTTCAGGTTTTGTAAAAAACTTTAGTAATAAAGCGCAACATATCCACATTTTATATCATTTTCTAAAAGGGGATTATATAATTATATATTACTTAGAGAGTTATTTGGGCCACCGAAATTGGCGAGCCACAGAAATTTTATTATTGCCACCGAAATTGTATTGGTGACACAGAAACTGTGCGTGTGCACTGAAATTGTGAATTACTAAAAAATATTTTTAGTAATATGTAAAGAAAGATAACGTATAATGAAAAAAAAACTGATAATACGAATCATTTTAATAAGCATTTATAAAAATACAACGTAGTGTACTATTGCTCAAATCAGTCTTACAAAGTTAGAAATCAAGGAACTGATTATGTTTATTGCTCCTATGAAGGGGTAAAATTTACTTATAATTATTTAAAGTCTGAAAGTGACACCGGTGACTGAAAAGTTGTGTGGAAATCGGTTGTCATGGTATGGGCATGTGATGCGGAGGAATGAGGAAAATGTCGTCAGGAAAGTGTTGAGTATGAACGTGGAGGGCTATACGAGTAAGGGAAGACCAAAGAAACGATGAATGGACTGTGTGAAACATGATATGGCTAGAAAGGGAGTGACTACCGAGATGACGACTAACAGAGAAGTATGGAAGGAAAAGATATGTTGCGCCGATCCCAAATAAATTGGGACAAGGGCAGGGGAATGATGAATTATTTATCAAACTTATATTAACCACCTACACAAATTGTAACTAAACTAAAAAAAAAAAAATATTATCACTGCAAAAACAGTACAGATGTAACTTAATAACATTAATTACAGAACTAATGTCAAATCCTAGGAATGAAATAACAAATTCTGATTAGCATATGATTAATTTGAAACTAATAAAAAATCCTAAACGAATTACTTAGATATTTGTGGACATAATACAGTTTACTTCTCAATATCAAACAACACTTTTTATATTTTCTTAATGTCAGAATCTTAAAACTAAATAAGTAAGTGGGTTTATTTTTATTGCTGATCGGCCTACTTTTAGGACTTAAGTGTCTGCTCTAGTCTCTTTCTGTATACTTCTTTTTCCTTCTTAAGTTTTTAAATAGCTTTTTTGAACATGTAAATTTCAGCGGACTGTTTTTCTGTTATTTTTTTAGATGTGTATTTACTTCTCGTTTTAATATTAAGGAGTTAATGGAAACATCAGTTTTGGGACTACATGGTGCTTTGGTTGAATTTATGCTGTTTGCACTATGAGATATAAGTGGAACAGGTGATGTGCTGGAGAGTGGACTACTGGTTTACTGAATTTAAAAAATACTTTGTAGCTCTGTTTGCGTCTCTTCAACGCTGTCACCATGGTTTTCTTGTAAACAATTTTCTTGAACGTAGATTTTTCAAAGGGTGTCGTGGAACCTGTTCACTAGCATGTGGAGTAATGTCTTATGACTTGGCTTGAGATGAACATGGTAAAGGGCTTTTCGGTTGCATCAATATTGAAGGTGATATATCTGTATCTCCACTATTCTCATTTTGCTGTAGTTTGAGTAATTCCTTTTTTTTGTTGTTGTCTTTCATAGTAATTTCTAAAATTAATTTTGTTTCTTTTTTGTTTAAGTCTACGAGCTCGAGCTGGCATCTCACTTATAGGTAAAATTTTTCCTTCTGCTTTTTTCCGGTGATAGCGTTCTCGATCTTTCCTACGCAACTCCTCAGCTTTGACAGGGTCGCTTTTAATTTTTTTCTCTTTTTTGCACTGCAATCCTCTTCATTTTTAAACTTCCTTGGATATATTTTTCTTTTCTGGATTCCTAAAATAAAAAAGATTAAAATACTGTTGAGTCAATTTAAACTCTCACATTTGGTCATGAAAGGAAGGTTGAGCAAAATAATGGAATATAACAGACTGTAATGGATTGGATAATGCTATATCTGTGTAATCTATAACATGAGTTCTGTCAAAGTAATTTCGGCATAACAAATATTGTTTCTTTTCAAAAACCTTCATTAACTTTAATACAATAATTGATAGGTACAATTTCTGTGGAGTCGTGTAATTTCCGTGGACACCCAGATGCCATGGAATCCACAGAAATTGGCCCACAGAAATTAGATAAGTGGCTATTTTTTTTAAATTACAAAAAACTATCAAGGCTATGACTATTGTTTTCTATAATCTTAAATGTGTTACCAAAGGCTACTTAGCATGCATAAAAGTGATACCTTTATTTCTTGAAAAAATCCTTTTAAAACCTGATCACCGAAATTGATAAATTTCGTTCCGAGTAAACTAAAATCACGTACTCACATTTTTGGCAGGAAGAGGTGCCGGTATGGTGCATTACCGTTCTCACTTCTCGTAAGCGCACGACTGTCTCTTGCCGGGCAGGGATTTATATTTTGTTTAAACTCATTGGTGGAAGCTCAGGACGGCGAAACAAAATGACCATAGAAATTAGTAATTTCGCTCGGACAAAACTACCGTTGACATGTACTCATTAACTATGAGTCTAAACATAAAAAAATAATTAGCTTCTTGTAGGTCAATTATTACTTAACGCAATCAAAATACTTTTTCCTATATATGTTGGAGATTATCTTCCTGAGAGGTAAATGCTGTGTACGAAAGTGATTGTGGACAAGACACAGAAATTGATAATTCGTCATTTACTGACGTTTTACTTAAAAAGTAATAGTCTTATAAATATAATTTAAGTGGCTTCATTTAGATTCACATCTCTTTAATTCTGAGAAAAAAAAATCGTTGCATTATCTGTAAAGCAGCACTGCGTTTTCAGCCTAGACGCGTAAATTTTTCGCCTGAGAAATTCACTCATTTACGAGATCCAGGGCCCCAAGGCACTTGAGAGTTTAGCCACAAAGCCATTTTGGAAATTTAGCAAACTAAATCCACTACCTAGTACAGAAAATATACTTTTTGTCGCCATACTTAATTTCTTGAACGGTTGTCATAAATCGACTTTTCCTCGTATTCCTTAACACAAATATTATCTACTTGAACCAACTTACTTTCTTCAAACAACACTGATTACTTATAGTATTTTTGTAAAAATCTACATGATTGATTTTCCGCAAAGCGTGCCGGCCGCTTCAAAGAGAACTTTGGATGCAAGAGCGAGCGAAGCGAGCTAGAAAATTTTTGCACCTCGGATAAGTTAGGTTTGTTTTGAGTATTCATACAGTAAAAGGAGTAACTTTGTCGACTTAGACAAGCAAGTTTAAGAATTAGAGTAAAGATGCAATGGCGAGCGACGCGAGTTCGAAGATTTTTAGCATCCTTTCTGGAGAGATTAGATTTCTTTTGACAATTTAATATAGAAATAGGAGTTGCTTTGTTAACTTATGCAAAAAAGCTGCATGAATAAGAGAAACTATGACACAAGAGCGAGCGAAGCGTACTCGAAACTTTTTGACGTCCTGGCTCGGAGAGGTCAGATTTCTTCTTTTTTCCTATATTTCTTAATAGAGCGCGGGCTCCCTAAAGCGCGGGTCTTGCACCATTTTGCTATCCAGCCCCCTAGGCTGGCTGGGCCAGGCCCGGATTCACTCTATGTAAACTCAAATTATTATATAATTCAGAAGAATGAACTTATTATTTTGCACAGTGACCGGCGCGGCGGCCTGTTTCACAGAGTCCGTATATAGGGTGACTGGTAATTGGTGACCGATACTTAAACACATGATTGTACTCATGATAACAAACAACTTTTACTATGGGACCAAATCTGAATTCGAGGAAAAATTCAGCTGTCCCATACATTCATGATCGCATGTAGGGAAATGTAGGGAGCAGCTGATTTTTTTTTCGCGATTTCAGGTTTGGTTCCATAGTAAAAGTTGTTTGTTATCATGAGTCTATCTATCAGATAAATAAAGAAATAATGGAACATACTTAATTGTACCAGATATGTTAACCGGAACTTATTCGGTGATTGTGAAACCAATCAAAATAATGCTCGGTATTATCTTTTTTCCTGCCTGCTCTTGACCTCAATCACGCCTCATGGAAAGCGATGGATGAGGTGTACGACGGAACGATCGTGCCCAGAAGATACCTGTACACTCTCTTGCCAGATCTAGCACCACAAAAGGCAGATCTCAGCTCGCTCTCATCTTAGACGCGCTCTTCCTTTATTACGTTCTAAAAATAACTAATATCTACTTACAAGTTTGTTTCCGTACCTTGGTTCCTATCACCCAGCAAGAGTCAGTATTAATTACATAGTTTGGCTATAGCTTTGACGTCTTTTTCTCGCTTTTGTAGGGTTCCGTAACTCAAAAGTATTAAAAATGGAACCCTATAGGATCACTGCGTTGTCCGTCCGTCAGTCTGTCTGTCAAGACCCTTTTTCTCAGGAGCACGAGAAGGTATTAAGTTGAAATTAATATCAACTACGTAGGTCTACGGTCCCTTGGAGCTCTAAAAAAATCAAGCTTCTAAGTCATCGCAGTAGAGCTAGTGGCTATGTAATAACAGCCGAACGGGTCGATCCATCAGGTTAAGCTATGCTTGCCGGGGTTGGACCCTGGACCATCTTTATATACCGAGACTCCTCCGTGCCTCAGAAAGCACGTTCAGCTCTTGGTCCTGTCGCTGTCGTCACCATACGTTGATCTTTGACAGTCGTTTCGGGTCGTCAGAAGCCCGAAAGTCAGACAACTAGTCTTACCAAGAGGTAACGTGTTACCCAGTTACTGCGTTGTGGAGGTCAGATAGGCAGTCGCTCCACGTCAGTTAGACTGGAATGCGACCCCAACATAGTTGGGAAAAGGCTACTCAGATTGATTCTTTGTGTGAATATTATCACCTCTGCTAACATCTTTGGCCAATAAGCTATGCGTGATGTTTGCATTTAATTGAGTACATTATGTGTACGTATATCAAAGCCATTGAAGCAGGTCTCAAGAGCTACACAAGTTGATATTGCAGTTAGATAGATCTGATTAGGTTAATTTTCCTATAAACTATAATCAATGCTGATTAACTTCTAATTAATACGAGTATGTGCGGTAGTTATCTGCTCCTGAATGTACAGAACGCTGACACAATTTAATCAGCCAGGTGGCTACTCGTGAAGGATAAATGGATTAATTATTAACAACCCCAAACTCAGAAAAATAATCCTCTCAGTTCTCCAGTAATCCGCTCTGTTAGTCGCCACATATTATGTATTGAGTTGAATGCGGCTATAGTGGCAATCTGAAAATAACTTTGGTGATCATGTGTGTAGAGATTTTTTAACATTAAATTTATTTGATCAATGAAAACAGTGTTAATTTAAAAGCATAAGCTTTCCTGTAGAACCAATTCAGAGAAAAAAAAATAAGACACTTTGTCTAATAGAGTCACATTCATCATAATCTGCCTAGCCTTTTCCCAACTATGTTGGGGTCGGCTTCCAGTCAAACCGGATGCAGCTGAATACTAGTATTTTACATGCAGCGACTGCCTATCGGACCTCCACAATGGGCAATACGATACCATTGGTAAGACTGGTGGTTAGATTTTCTGGCTACTGACGGCTCGTAAAGACTGTCAGAAGATAAGATCTAGGAATGACAGCCGGGGCCGACGGCTTAGCGTGTTTTCCGAGGCACGGGGAGTCTCAGTAGCTCTCGTCAGCTTAACCTGATCGATCGACCGGTGCGGCTGTTACTACTTAGCCACAAGCCCCTCTAATTCATTATGTATATTAAATATAAACTACCTCGTTGGTGTAGAGGTTGTAAGCGCTACTGCTGAGCATGAGGTTCTGGGTTTAATTCCCGGGTCGGGGAAAGTGTTAATGAGTTTTTTCATCTGGAATTTCTCAGTAGCATCTGAGATTGAGTCCGGTTTTGTATCCGGTCGATGGCAATAGGCTCGCCGCCTATTACACTGTATTTAAACATAACTGGTGAAATGTGGGTGTAGTAGAAGTACTGTAAAGGTTTCATACAATAGGCAACCTTATATTTTACTGGCTGACATTCTACGGCTGCTCAAGCAAATATGGAACTACCTTTTGAATAAAGAAAAGGTAGTCCTAGGTTTTGTTTTAGGACTTAGGACAGTCTGAAGAGACGATAAGATAGGATGGTTTTAAGAACTGCGCGATTGTCCGAAGATTGTACGATATTATTTCATTCAACTCCAAAATATAATTCCTTTATTGCTCTATCATCTGTTATTTATTAGTTTAGCTTCGGCCCTGTGAAGTTCGACTCTTCACATTTGGTGGAAGCGCCAGGTAAATTAGTTGACTAGTATTGAAATAAAGTAGGATACACGTGCTACAGCTCTGCTTAACCCTTCAAGAATTACAGGCGTGATGTTGTGTATGATATTAAACACAAAAGTTCATTAGAGCTTTCATAATCAATAGGAAAGTCGTCAAAACTTCATTGACTTTTAGCTACTTGGAAAGTCGGCAAAAAAGTCGGCTAATTGTCTAGCCAGCACAACTTCTTGACGAACATTGTCCAAACAAGCAAATTGCTGCCACAAATCACGAGATCTTCAGCAATTGTGACATCCAAGCAAATTTGCCAAGTTATCACATCCATCAACCGTAAGACGACATTAATTAGCAGAATTAACATTCCATCCAGTTATAATTAGCCACCCACTGGGGTACTAACGACCCCACTGTCATACAATAGATACGTACAGAAGGTCGACTCCATACGATGAGAGAAAACTCACGCACACTAAGGGTGAATTTTACCGAAGAAAATGAACGCGAACAACCATTTTCATCGCGTTCAAGTGCAGGTGCCAGTGACAATATTCCACAACAACAATGATACTGACAGCTCTTGAACGCAGTTTAGATGTATTTGATCGCGTTCAGTTTCATTGGTGAAATTCGTCCTTAGACACGCTTCACGTAGAGGGGCTTGTAGCTAAGTAATAACAGCCGCACGGGTCGATCGATCACGTTAAGCTACGCTTGCCGCGATTGGTCCGTGAATGGGCGACCATCTTTATTTACCAAGAGCCTCGGAATGCACGTTAAGTCGTTAATCCCGGCTGTCGTTCGCGGATCTTTGACAGTCGTTACTGGTCGTCAGAAGCCCGAAAGTTAACAACCAGTCTTACCAATATTACCCAGTAACTGGGTTGTGGAGGTCAGACAGGCAGTCACTCCATGTAAAATACTGATATTCAACTGCATCTGGTTTGATTGGAAACCGACTTCAATGTAGTTGGGAAAACGCTAGACAGATGATAAGCTTCACGTACAGCGAGTGAAAGCGCACTCACGATTGGTATTTGTTTGAGATCGCCGTACATTCGCGTTAATGTGGAACTGTGGTCAAATGGTTTGGGTTCGAACCCAGACAGGCTACTTTATGTAATTTATTTCATCACAGTGGTGATGAAATAAATTATGTACTAGTGAGGACAGCGGCAAGTCCTAGCACCAAACATTGAATACATTGGGAAGACACATCCACCAACTCGCATTGGGCCCGCGTGGTGGATTATGGCCCGCTCCCTTTCACAGAGAGAAGGCCTGTGTCCCGTTGTAGGCTGAGTATGCTGTCGTCTATGTGTGCGTGCGCCTGGTATCACTTTTCGTATGGGACTTCTGTACTTATCTATTCTGTGGTATTGGGGTAGAATGGGTAGAAAGAACCCCAAGATTACCCTCCCGCAGTTTTATGGGCCAAGTTCTGCTAAGATTGCGAATTAATGCTGATTTTCGTTAGTATTCAATTAGTATTGAACCATCGGTTTGGAAACATCTGCGTTTTTGAGGTGAGATGGTAGAATGGAAATTGATCAATTGTTTTATAAGGTTTTGAGGCATCTGTCTTTAGATTGGCATTTGTCTTTTGGTTTTGAACGGCTTTTTTAAAAAATGTGGCTGAATTTGAAGCTTGCGTTTTTGATATCCTGCTTTTCTTGGAAATGCTAAGTAATAACATCCGCACGGTTTGATCCATCAGGTTAAGCTACGCTTGCCGGGGTTGGTCCATGGATGGGTGATCATCTTTACATACCGAGACTCCTCCGTGCCTCGGCCAAAGCACGTTAAGCTGTCCCAGCTGTCAAATTAAAAAAAAAACAAATATTTATTGCGTATCTCCTGTGTGTACAAGATCATATAATATTCATAGACAAGTAGTACACAGCTGTTACGGGCCGTCAGAAGCTCGAAAGTCTGACAACCTGTCTTACCAAGAGGTATCGTATTACCCAGTTACTGGGTTGTGGAGGTCAGATAGGCAGTAAAGATATGTTTTTGGATACCAGTCACAAATATGTTCCATTTAATCTAATGAAGTAATTCGCAGCCTTTTCCAGTCGTTTTGGGCAGAAGCCCGAAAATCTTACCAACGGGTATGGTGTTACCCAGTAACTGGGCTTTGGAGGTCTGACAGGCAGTCACTCCATGTAAAATACTGGTATTCAACTGCTTCCGGTTAGACTGGAAGCCGACATCAACATAGTTGGGAAAAGGCTAGACAGACTGATTTTGCTTTTTTGAAGTTAAGTTTTATTTTTAATTTTCATTATTTAGGTAGATTGTTTTGTCATTTATTGAAAACTGCTTTGACTAACGTCCTCCAATGTACGTACACTTTAATGGTTGAGAGTTGAACTGCTGAATGAGTATAGAATAATAATATAATAATAATAATAATAATACCCCACCGCTGTATCTCTACGTTGACGTCGTGGTGGGGCTTGCGTGCTCCAAACTTTAGGTCTGTGCCGGTAGAGTTTGCCGGAACGGGTCTAGGATGAGGAGCCAGACCAAGAGAGATATTGAAACCCGCAGGGCAGCATGTGGCGAGCTGTTGGGCAGTAGCGACCCCATGGACCCTATCTCCCGGGAGAAATCTTGTCCTCATCTCTGGCTTGCCTTTATTGGCCGGCTGGAGTGAACACTGACGAGGAACAGAGCTCCCACCTCTTTCTTGCCTTTATTGGCCGGCTTGAGTGGAGATTCGCAAGAGCAAACGTGCTCGGAGGAAGGAAGTATTCCAGTAAGGTGCTGGTAGGGATCTTGACCGTATTTCCGGGATTGTCCTGATAGCCGTGGAATACCTCTCCACTCCTCAAGCACCTCAGGAAGTGTTGCCCCCTTGTCGCTACGTCACTATGTGCTAGCGGCCGTCTCCGGGGGCCCATTATTGAGTGTGCAAGTCACCCCCTGCCATTTTATCCGTGTATAATATATAACATTGGTCAGGCAGGGGACATAGTTCTTCCATAGTTCAAGTTACCCAATCCACTTTAGCCACCCAAACCCATAGCCCAATATGTTTTGTTTTCACCTACAACAATAGTCCTGTACCAACCGAGGGTTGTCCTTGGGTGCACTTGCATAGTGCATACAGGGATAATCGTCGGTTGGTGCCTCCTCATCATTTAAAATTATCTAAGGGGCCTCTGTGAGTTGGCTTCGGCTCCTCGTACGCCTTCCAAAGGTCCGGGACCCCAGGGTCCCGAGAAATATCAAAAAAAAAAAAAATATTTATTGCAGTCAAATACACACATAAAAACACAAGCATTACACAGAAGACTATTTAAATGCTAGTTTTGTTGAACTCTGGTACCCAAATTAAGATTAAACTTGTGTTAAGGGTACCAGGGCCCTCGCACTTATTAATCTATTACAATTTCATACATAGCTACTGAGCGGAACGTGTTCACGTGATTGATGTTATACATATAATAATTATAATTATCCGTTAGTATTGTGAAAAGTGCGTTGTGTGTGTGTGTGTGTGTGTGTAATTATGTGAGTAGACTATGCGTGTACCTGATTGAGGTGTACGGTAATGTAGGGTATAGGTTCTCATTATAGTGTTGATAATTTAAGGAGGTTTTCAGTTTCATCAATTATGGTTTATTCTGAAGCCAGTTTGATACCTTTTTTTACATTCGTATCTGGTGAGTGGATAGATATTGCAATATTTATCCACTCACCAGATACGAATATTAATAATAATAATAACCTGGGACATTATTCACACACGGTCATCTGATCCCAAACTAAGCAGAGCGTGTACTATGGAAACCAGATAACTGATATACTACATATACTACTTTTTTTTTGTAAATACATACTTATATAGATAATTACACCCAGACTCAGAACAAACAGACATGTTCATGCACACAAATGTTTGTCCTGGATGGGAATCGAACCCACGACCTGCGGCATGATAGGTGGTATCTTAACCAACCACGCCAACTGGCCTGTCAAAATAATTTTATGTAATACTTACTATACATATGTACTTTGGTTACGGTTACCTAAAATAAGTTTACTGAATGTTTTTGTCTGATCTCATGTTTTTTTTTTTTATTATTTGTGATGGGCTGACTCTAGTCTAGGTCAGAGGTGACAGAGACAAAGTCGTCGATGGAGTGAGCTTACCCAGGAGAAGTCTGTTCACTCTCACTTTGAAGAGATTAGGGTTGTATACGCTCGGAAACACAGACGGAGGTAGTGAGTTCCACTCTTTTGCTGTGCGCATTATAAAAGACATTTGGAAGCGCTTAGTGCGAATTGGTGGAATAGCAACTAGGCAAGGATAACTAGGAGGTGGCTTTTTGTCTTTTATGAGAATAAAAGAACAAAAGCATTTTAAAGCATATGTTTTAAACATATTTAAAACATACCTATGCTTTAAAATTGTACGTTCTCATTGTTCATTGATAAACTTTATTTTATCTCCAGCACCCTTTACATAAAGCAACAAACGAGAACTAACTGGAAATGTCACTGAATTTCAAAATCATTAACATTAAATTCCAAGAAAACTGTTAATTAAAATAATACTAGTCACCATTAAAGATGTTTAACACCTCTAAGTGATAATTTAGCTTAATGTTGACACGTTGAAATTAACAAAACGATTTCTGTCTCTCTCTAACTTCTACATAACTTATATCTCCGTCTTGCTTACTTGGTCCTTGAGACGCTGTATTTCACCACGTAAGACACCCGAGGGTAGGGTTGTCATCCATCAGGATTTCTTTTGACAAGTCTATCGTTTTTATTTTATTTGGGTGTTTAGAAAATGTCGACTTATGTCATCTAATTCATATAATATTTTAGTGGTGACTAAACTGTTGTTATTTTTTGTAATAAATGTTACTTTAAATCCAATGGAAATCGCGATTTTGACAAGTAATTTAGCTGATTTTAGGTCCCACTGGCACATGCCAGCGGCGCTGCAGTGGCGGGGCGGGCGACGGATTGATACTGGTGACGCGATCGCGTGTCGTTTGATGCAAGTCGCGTCGCAAGTCGCATTACTAGAGGCCATGAATGGGGCCTAAAGGCTCCTTCAAACATATATATGACAGGCCAGATGGCGTGGTTGGTTAAGATACCACCTGCCATGCCGCTGGTCGTGGGTTCGATTCCCATCCAGGACAAACATTTGTGTGCATGAACATGTCTGTTTGTCCTGAGTCTGGGTGTAATTATCTATATAAGTATGTATTTACAAAAAAAAAAGTAGTGTATGTAGTATATCAGTTATCTGGTTTCCATAGTACAAGCTCTGCTTAGTTTAGGATCAGATGACCGTGTGTGAAATGTCCCAGGATATTATTATTATTATTATATATCCGCTGTGCTGAACCGCTGTGCTCACCCGCGCGCGGGGAAAACCGTTGAGCGCCCCACCCGCGGTAATCTTGTAAACAAAACCGATTTGCATCGTAGCTTCTTGGAACTTTGTGACCGTTGAATGTTTCTTAGAATGCTAGTGAATAGGGCTTTATAGTAATGTGCGTTTCGTTTGAAAGTATGACTTGGCTTCATTTTCAATTCACACCAAAAGCAGATTTGCGTGGGATGACTTTACTCCCATGAAAAAATGGGATGAATTTCATCCCATGTGTAATTAGCGGATCAATATATATATATCGTAGCAACCGCTCACCAGTTTTATTCAGCGATTGAATTGTTTTTTTTTTGCAATTTTTCCGCCGCACAAAAGTCAGACGTCAATTATATTTCCACAGATAAGAGATTTCTGTCTGCAGTAAAATCAGCCCTTTATAACACTTTGCGGGATATTAAACCGTAAACGCCCATAGGCGTTATAACAATAAACCTTCGATTATATCTCGTTTAGTGTCCTAGAATGCGCTAAATGACCAATTTATTCAAAAACAAGGAAGAGATATCAAGTTAATTAAAAAGACCTTTTAAATGCCAAAAAATTCCCTTGCTTCATAATTATTTAATGACATAACATATTAAATTGACTAGCGACAGCCCTGCACAGAGGGCTGAGGGTTGAGGACTGAAGGCGGAGGGCGAATTTACGGAACTTTTAACGAGTTCACCCCTTTGTCCGGACGGCAATTAGTTATTCTTTTCAAGGGTGCAATTAATGTTTAATATCGTAAGTTGCAACTTGACGCTGCTTTTCAATAAGTTAGTTTGAAAATTGTTTGCAGTCTCATGATATTTTAATGAATGCAGGAACGCCAGGATTTAATTAATACATAAGATTTTTAAGTTAAATAAATATGTTTAATGGGATACCTACAGACTCTATTGGTTCAGTAAATAATTTTTTAGTGCCTTAAGATCTTGGTTATTTAACTAACAATACAATCCGTTCTAAGGGCATCTTTTCTTATATCGAGAAAACCGACAGGTGACAAGCGACAATCGTACCAAGTAAGATTTCTCCTAAATTTTTGCACGCCTCGCTTCAGCGCGTGAGTACTTACTCTACTTGCAATACGTCGCCATGTCAAAATTTTCCAAAATAAAACCGTTTCTATACTCTCAATTTGAAAGAAAGAAAGAAAGAAAAATGCGTTTAATTGGCATTACAGCATAAAATAAATACACCTTAAAACTATGGAAACATGAAATAATGATTGCAATGCCAAAAGGGCCTCAGCTCAGCATAACGTCAGATGGTAACACAAGGTATATATACCACCTGACGCTGATTTTCAGCTGCAACCCACGAGTGCCATACGCTAGAATTTAATAAACACAGAGAAGTGTGTGTCCGTTTTATAATAAATTTAGAGAATAAATTAAAAAGAAATGTTGTAACTTACATGTGTGTGTGTGTGTTGTGTTGTGATTAATTAAAATACTCAATAGCAATGTTATTAACTACAATAAAATAATAATAATCGACAGGCCAGTTGGCGTGGTTGGTTAAGATACCACCTATCATGCCGCAGGTCGTGGGTTCGATTCCCATCCAGGACAAACATTTGTGTGCATGAACATGTCTGTTTGTTCTGAGTCTTGGTGTAATTATCTATATAAGTATGTATTTACAAAAAAAAAGTAGTGTATGTAGTATATCAGTTATCTGGTTTCCATAGTACAAGCTCTGCTTAGTTTGGGATCAGATGACCGTGTGTGAATAATGTCCCAGGTTATTATTATTATTATTTCTTATTAATTACACATGGAATTCATACCATCAGGGAAGTTTTAAAAACGAGAAAGAGATAAAACCACACCTTGATACATCAACAAAAAAAATAATAAAAAAATTACGTGTAGCGGGAAGTGTGTCTGTTTGTCGCTTTTCTTGTTGTGTTTTCACAACGTCACAAACAATGAATTAAATGATAAATGATTTTTATTTCTGTAAGTAGGTTTGTACAAACACTTTTATAAGTCAATCATGTTTTTTTTTAACTAGATGAGGTCGGCGTTTCCTATCTGACTACTCTGAGAAGAAAGGCCGAAATAAACTCAGAGGTCACAGTCTCTTATAAAGTCCAGACATAATCTTGGTCACTTCATGTAGATTGGAGTCTGATATGGTCTTTTGAGGAAAGAACCACACAGATTGAGAGGACCTGTCCAGTTAGTGCACGCATTTGTCAGTAATCGCGCACGCTCAACTCAGAACTTAAGGAGCTCAACGATAACGAATTAATCTAAATGTTCTTTTATACGTTTTATTTCATCCTTCGGTTGAGCCATACTTATTGATTTTCATTATCAAATTCATATCCGTTCAAAAGATATTATCGAAAATCGATCGAGATTTTCTCAACATGTCGGTAAAGATGATTTCTAACTGTGTGTTATCCCCCCGTTCAGGCTGTAAACTTACAATATTCGAGGGAAGTTATATTTATTTCGCAAAAAACTTTTGGGTCAAACTTATCTATGCTAATCATTGTGCGTCGCGTATATTTTTAAATAAAACGACTTTTTGGTTTGTCTTCGTTACTTTGTCCAGTCCTGTAGCAGTGCATAGTGACGTAGCCTATTCTACATTTTGTTTTTACTTTTTAGGGCTCCGTACCAAAATGGTAAACAGGAATCCTTATGGTGCGACTCAGTCTGTCTGTCTGTCACAGCTAGATATCTCAAGAACTACTAATGCTATCAACTTGAATTTTGGAATAGTTTTAGATGACGTTTGCCCAACTAGTTTGCTAATAAGAAAGAAATTTTGCAACAGGGGCTCAAAGGGGGTCTTAAAAATTCGAAGTGCTAGGGCTACTAGGGCATGTGGAGTATCATATGAAAGAGCTCTGTTTGCACATTCTCATACATTTTTCTTTTTTTTAGACCGCATAGTTTTTGCGACTTTTGATGAAAAATGTAAAAAAAATACCGTTCCCCTCTTATCTCCGAAGTTTTGCATAGAGAAAAATCTTAAATTATTCTGTGTGATAGAAGTTTATGTAAAGATTACAGGAAAAATAAAACGAACTTTCGGTGCGCGAGTCCGACTCGCTCTTGACCCGTTTTATTTTACTTTGAGGTTAGGGATTGTTTAGACGACTATTGTATTTAGTTTTTCTTTTGATGCACTACTTACGCAAATCTGTATCAAAGCTAAGAAGAGTTATTTTTCTTCGCATTGATAAAATGGATTTAAGAGGTACAAAACTGTATTGCGCTACAAAATAGCTGTGTTTCTTGAAATAGTAACACTTATTGTAAATAATTTAAAATGTGCAAACTTGGAAATGGCAACTGTACAACTGACTGTATGTGTCTATTCTGTACTGTAACAAAACCTCTTCAAGTGCCACGTAAAAATAATTTCTATGAATTTCTATGGCAAGCGTACCGCATCTTTCACAATTCCCAATATATTGAACAAAATACCTTTAGAGATTAGAGAATCAATGAATAGAAAAAAAAAGCGCAAACTGAAAAAAGAACATCAACTCAATTACAGAACCAACCGTTATATTAGGAAACCTATGAAATTGCCGATTTACATACAAAAAAATCAACCATTTTTTTTTAAATGTCGATGCACTTTTGCCATTTTAATGAATGTTAGTTCTATAGATATCCTGGGAACGGGAATCGATAAATTATTTAAAGGCGTTTTTCGCCACCTTGTTGGATTTGAAAATTTTCCCGGGGGCTCATTGTTGAAATCAAAATTTCCAGAACGGAAGCGATCAAACCAAAAACGCACCGCGCCTTCACTTGCGGTACCTTGTCCATACACGTCGTTAATATTGCGTGCTGTCTGTGTTGCGTTGGTGCCACGACGGAACTCGTATTCGAATAGCGCGCAATTTCGATTTTTCCATGGGTACAGAAACATCGATATCAAAGAAAAATCGAACGGTGGGAAAACAAATGAACAACTGATTTTTTTTTAATTTCATGCTATATTATAAAATTAATTTGAATTTGGATTTCTACATATAATAAAAGATATAGATCTTCACATTGGCCAAATTAAAGACATTATTTTTACATAGCGCGTTGACTAAATCCCAGGCCATGCCATGCTGAGACTGACGTCAGAGGTCTAATAAGTGTTCCTCTTTGGAATAATTATGTGTGTATTTGTATAAAAATAAATAAAATAAAATCGCTAATTGTGTATTATTTACGTAGTTATTAGACTGTAAGCTTTCTGAAGAAATAAATTAAAAAAATGATGACTTGGAAGACTTGAATTCCAATAAATAATTTAGCAATATAAAATTAGACGGCTACAAAGACATTGACCTTTGAAAAAAAAAAAAACAAGTCGATTACTTACCTATTACCAAAAAGAAAAGCAATTTATAAAAACGATTTATAATGAACAATACTAAAATTAACTTCGAAACATCTAAAACAAAAAACAGAGGCAGTGACGCACAATTGTGGAAAAAGAATATTAAAAAGAAAATGTGTAGGTATTTTTTATGAGAAAATTGTTTATTTCCTTTGCCCATTGTCCCCTTTGGAAGTCTCAGGGGTAAATTAAAAGAACGCTGGACCATTTTGAGTTTTAATTACATCCTTAATGAAACATTTTGGAAGGTAACAGACTTTTTGTCGTAATTATGCCTGTGCTTTTTACTTATACGGCTTATTGTTATATAGGTCAGTGTGTACGGTGACGGACTCTTAGCCACTCGTATAATAAATAATTAAAAAGCCATTGTGCCTCTCGTGTATACTGGTTGACATTTTTACCGTCTTGAAAAAAATAGGGTAGGTACAATAGGTGAACGGAGTAGAAGCCTATGGCATATCTAGTTTTTTTTTTTGTTTTTTCAATAGCTTAGACAGAAATTGCTCTATCAATAAGCAAACACTACACATTTCAAGTAAACTAGACAATAAAAACTGAAATTTTGAAATACTTTTTAGGGGTGCGTAGTGCGTATGATTTGAATTTCGAACTTTATTAAAAAAAAAAAATCTAGGTATGCCATCTACCCTATCTTTTTCAAGACGGTAAAAAAGTCACCCAGTGTACGTCGTATTCGAAGGGTTAATAGAAAACTAATAATTTTATATATCTAGGCTCAAATCACTACAAAACTTCAACTCAAAAATCCGACATCACTAATTTCGACGTGAGTTTGGTATTTTTGTTCCGAAAACGTACGGTAATAATACAGATCTCTTATAGAGAAAGCACGAGCATTGATCACCATGCTTGCTCAAGACGGGTTGGTGATTTTAGACTTGAAAATTGTGTACTCGTACAGTAAGTAGAATCATTATTTTGTCGGCTTTCAACACCCAATTCACAATTTAAACACTTATTTACTAATTATTATCTTCATAATGCTGAAGGACAGGTCCACAGATAAAAAAGGAAACAAAAAAGCTTTTTCCAATATTTTAATGAGTGCCTTCATAATCGTAGCAAGATAATATAAGAGGCAGGAAACGTTATTAAACAGTGGAGACCTGACTTTATTTTGTAATTAGTTGACAGTTATGAGACTGAGGAACGTGACGCAGAGAAGAACACGATGCTTAAGACATATTGGCGACTTCCTGCTAATTATTTTTAACCCCCGACGCAAAAAGAGCGGTGTTATAAGATTGACCGCTATAATAATAATAATAATAATAAAATTTATTTCAGAATTGCTTCCATAATTTGTTAGTAACAATGTTCTTAGCCTATGTTAGTAATAGTACAATAACAATAACAATAAACAAAACAATGAAAATATTTCAGGCACTAGCTATTGCGTGTAGGCCTATACAATGCGCTATTAGTACGGAGTCCCATCGGCCTGCGCACGCGGCCAGGATGGCGTTGGGGCTGCCGCGCACCCGCACCATTAAAGACGCACTTCGCTTGCGTATCACGGCGTGAAAGCCGTCCACGCGCGCCTCTGCGAACATACCACTGGCGCTACAGTACCGCGGCAGCCCCATCAGCACCCTGAACGCATTATTGTATTGCACACGCAGAGCGTTGTATGTCCTCTGCGTATATTTGGTCCACAAACTGCATGTGTAAAAGGTCTGGCAGAAAGCTCTAAACAGTGTGACCTTCACTTGTTCAGTACACCGTGCGAATCTGCGAGCCAACATGTTACAGCGAACAGACAACGCTCTGCGTTCTCTCTCCACATCCAAATCATCTTTAAGGTCCTCGGTGACCCAGTGGCCCAGATACTTGAAGTGAGTGACTTGGTTCAATGGTGTACCATAGAGTGAGACGGGAGATACCACTGTGACCTCTTTTTTAGGTGCTTTAAATACCATAATCTCACTCTTTTTTACATTGTATCTGAGCCCATGGGCCTCCGCATACTCTTCACATATACTGAGTAGCTTACGCAACGCACCGATTGAGGGGCTGAGCAAGACCATGTCATCCGCGTAGCTTATATTATTTACGCAAATTCCATCTATGTGACACCCGATGCCGGTGCCGCTCAGCTCACCAATCAGGCGGTCCATGTATAAGTTGAATAACTTCGGTGAGGTCAACCCCCCCTGCCGAACCCCACACTCTAACTTATATTCGTCCGACTTACTAGCCGCCCACCTAACAGCATTATTCTGATTATTGTACCAGTACTTAAATATAGATATAATTGCAGGGGGTAAACTAGTGTCTTGATACATTTTTGTCCACAGCAGGTCGTACGAGACCAGGTCGAATGCCCTGGACAGGTCCAAGAAACATGCGTATACTGGCGTTTTACGAGCGGTGTAATATTGCACAGTCTGCTTGAGGCACAAAATCGCACTTTCAGTGGATAGACCAGTTCGAAAACCGAACTGGCCATCGTGCAGTTTTATATGTTTTGTTAAATGGCCGTCAAGCAAACTGTCCAATACCTTCACTATAACCGTTGCTAAGGATATAGGCCTGTAGTTAGACCTGTCCGAGACATTTCCGGTCTTGTTTTTTACAATGGGGACAACAATTGTATACATGAGATCGTCAGGCAGGTAGGAGTGGTTAATGCACAGATTAAACAGTAGAGCTAGAACTCTAGGCAAGTGCACCCCAGCATGCCGCAGGTGCTCAATGCTGAGGCCATCATGACCTGGAGATTTTCCTCTTTTCATAGATTTAATAACAACATCAATGTCCTTTGCAGTGTACTTTACATTAATATCTCCAGGTATAGCCCCAGCATCAGGCACCGACATCATTTCAGACCGTGCACGGTTCACAAACGGCTCAACTTTAAAATGCTGCCGAAACAATCCTGCGATGGCATCCGGCTCGTGTTCACCCTCGACGCTCACGGGCCGGCTAGGCTTTATATTCAATTTGTTGGTTGATTTCCAAAATTTTGAAAAGTGATTATTGGAATGGTGTCTTGCAATTATATCCATCTTAATTTGTTGTTGGTTGTTTTGACACCATTTCAATTTCACCTTAAATAGACGTCTAGACTCAGTCATTTCATTAAAAAGCCGGCCTGAACTAGGTCTCCCATACAACAGCCAGTTCTTGTAACATTGCCGAGCGTTACCGTGAGCCTCCCTCACATGCTTATTCCAGCCTATAATGTGCTTCCCCCTACCGGGGTTTGAAGTCGCACTACAGGAAGATTTCGCGCCTTCTGTCAATATACTTACTATATTTCTATACATATCCTTAATTAAAGCTTTATGCATATCACAGTTACACTTTTTATCAGCACAAGTAGCAAATTCTGGTGGAAAATCGATAAGAACGCAAATTGGCGTGACAATAATTATGGTATAATTCAATTTGACTAGGCTGCCTTTCGCCCCACATTACGTTATTTTTAAATTCATTACACATTACAATTTTAGGTTTTATTAAATTCAAATTACATGTCAATTGCATCGGATAGTGATCAGACCAGTAGGTATCATATAATATGGTCACATCATTAATGGTTGCTCGCGCGGCGCTCGTAACCACACAGTGATCGAGCCACCGCCGACATCCGTGTGCCTCGCTAATAAAAGTATGTGAATCGTTAGGCAACAAATCGAGATCAACACAAGTCCATGATTGTTCCGCGCAAAAGTCTAATAGTTGCTTTGCAAATGACTCACCCGGGTGTGCGTTGAAATCTCCCAACACATACACTGATTCGACGTCACTAATTGCAATAATAGAGTTTATTTCGCCTAAACACTCCGTAAACTCGAGTAAATTGTCGTTTGAGTCCGTAGGCATATACACAGATATGATTAACAATGAACGCTCATGTATCTCAACCTTAATAGCCGCTATACGATCACTGTTACACTGTAGCACTGACACTGAGGGAAACACCGACTTCCTCCACAGCAATGCCACTCCACCGTATGGTCGGCCACGGAGCACGCCTGCCGAAGTATCCACTGCAGACTTGCCAGTGAACGCAAACTGGTCACTGATGCTGTCCAGGAATGGAATATCATGCGGCAACAGCCAGGTCTCCTGAAGTGCCACAATGTCAGCTGTTTCACATATTTTCCTTACACATTCAGCAGATCTTATAATATTTTTGCAGTTAAATGTTACAAGTTTAGTTTGATTACTCATACGGTGGGTTTAACTACACACGGATCAATTATTTCGCACTCATAATACCGGAATTACTTTTTGCCCTGAAATTAACAAAGCGACGGTATGCGACGCCTTCTGGCCAGAAATCATCATTCAGGAAAGTTTCCAGTTTATGTTTTGGTACCAGTATTTTGTACGCATCATATAATTTAGGTACTTTCATACTCATTTTTTCCAGGTGTACCATAACATCAGTTTTACTCGCTATGTAGTTCTGTATGTCACACAGTGACACGTCCTTCGCAACATTGTAAACATAGATAGGAATGTTTATATCCGCAGCCTTGAAATTCGTATGCGCGCTTGAAACTGCCTTTCCCCTACTAGCAACAAAGCGATTCCTTAAACGTCTTCTCTGGACTAGGGTCCATTCTTTGTCTTCCTTTGGTATTTTCCAGTCACCATTGCGTACAATATCAGCTAAAGATTTCCTATTAACGACAACGTCATGCTGTATGTTCGGAGCGGCCGTGTGTCCCGTCTCGCTAGAAACGTCGATCGCAGCTGATTGCAGATGAGTCATCGCCTCGGGCTCGTCACCGACCACCGTAAGGCGATTACCGTTATCTCTAGCGCGACCACAATTTTGTTGAGTACCCTCCTTTTTGGAATCAGGTTGAACCATATCCCGATAGCTCGTATCTACGCGTATGTCGCTAGTATTTTTGCATGATATGTCATGTTGAGTGTCCATATACTCAAGCCCCCTTGGACCGCTGCAGTAGTCATCATGACTATCCAGTAAAAAGCCACCTCTTTTGTTGATGTTGACATTACTGACGGTACTTCTAAAATTGTTCACTAACGATGCCTTTTTTAGGTTTTCAAGATCAGACTTCACAGTATTTAGGTTTTCCTTAGTGACATACAGTTCTTTTATCTGATTCATCTCCTGCTGCATACGCACTAAATCCTTTAAAATCCTAGTGACGTCGACATGATCAAAAAGCACCGGCGGTAGTTTCTGCAGCTCACGAGCCACAAAAACCGGCAAAACCTCAGGATCGGACTCCTTCAGCATGCAGATGATGTCATCTATTTCACGGAGCTTCTTCCCATCTCTCCTCCTCGTTTTCTTACGCTTCTCCATGGGTAACGATTCGCAAAGTAGATTTTTAGCACTTTGAATGTCCTCGTCAGAAAATGCACTCACACAAATATGACTAATGCTCTCCTCGTCCATCACATCGATTTTGTTACATACAAAGGCTAGAACCTCATTGATAACTATATTGCAACTCGAACATTTTAACAACTTAGACGCCATGGCTGGTGTCACGCGACCGTACGACAGCGCGTGCGCGTCGAAAATGCCTATGCTATGTGTCTCTGTGTGTCTGTCTGTGGCAGCTCTTAAACGGGTGAACGGATTTGGACGCAGTTTTTTTTAATTTGAAAGCAGGTTTTTTAACACTGGTTCTTAGACATGCTTTATCGAAATCGGTTCAGCCATTTCAAGGTCATCCGCTTTTTTCTAGTTGATGAATGGACGTGAGCATCTTTTACAGGTCTGATAGAGTCGCAATTTGGTATTCTGTTACTTCAATGATATTAGAATAACATAGTGACCTTGAACTGATGCTGCATCACTACCTGGAATTTGCAAGATACCCAACTTCCTCACCAACTTACAGCAGAGGTGTCGTGTTTGGGTTCATTGAAATTGTCTCAATGAATAGGTTATAGATAGATGGCAATCGGAGTCTGATGATGGAGTAGCAAAAAAATGAGGGTAAATTGGTGTCGGGGGTTTTTTAAATTTAACTTGTTATAGCTGTGATATACTTCAGTGCAATGTTTATAGCTGCTGATTATTTTGTTAAAAGGAATAACTAAAAACAGTCTAGATTTTTTTTTTTGACATTTATTTATTATTTTATTTATTGATTTATAGAATCTTACACTATCTTAACAGGTTGACAACTAATGCGATAATGTCATAGATTTTATGCATTCATATTTTTTTTGCTGATGACACTTCTAATTTACTAGCTTTTACCCACGGCTTCGCTTGAGTGGAGGTCGGAAATTATCCCACGGGAATCTACTATAACTGCCGGCACGAATCTTGAGCGCTCGGTAGAGTGGTGGGGGTTGTTTTCGCATACGTATTGTCTCAGGAGTAAGATTAAAAATCGCTTAAAGTAATTCAAGGTCAGTATTCAAGTTACGTGCCGCCAACTATACCGGGATAAAAGTATCCTATGTCCTAATCTAGGTTCTAGCTAGAGGATCTAGAGGAGAATTTGTCTAATATATAATCTATTCGGGAAATTGTCAACTACCGGAATAAAAAATTGTACTATGTCCTAATCCAGGTCATGGTCTACACATGTGCCAAATTTCATCCAAATCCGTTCAGCAGTTTTAGCGTGAAAGCGTAACAAAGAAACTCACTTTCGCATTTATAATATTAGTTAGGATTATTGTTTGCTGAATTGACGTTAAATTAATGATATTGTATTTTAATTAATTACTACCAATCATAATATTTACACGCCACGGTATGTGGCAAACATTTCTAAAACTTGTTTTTTAATGTGATCCTGCATCTATTTCATTCTTTTATGTAGGTACACACATGTTTTGTTTTTTATTCAAATAGACGCAGGACAGCGATTGTACTCGAGGCTCGATGGCGTGGTGGCTACCTATCATGCCGCAGGTCGTGGGGGTTCGATTCCTATCCAGGACAAACATTTGTGTGCATGAACATGTCTGTTTGTTCTTAGTCTGGGTGTGATTATCTATACAGGGTGTCCAGTAAAGAACGGATAACCTTGAAATATAACAGACCTTACGGCCGTTCTAAAAAAAAAATAAAAATATATATATCACAAGTAGTATGAAGATACGATTAAAAAAAATACTATGCAATTTCTAGTTACAATATTTATGTATTGCCCCCTGTAGTCAACGTACAATATTATAACAACAAACAAATAACCGATGGTACTCATTTATTTGTGGTCGTGGTGAAGAAGAATGTAAAGAAGTTCCATTTGTTTTATAATGTGAAAAAATAAAATAATTAAATAATAAATAAATAATTAATAATAATAATTAAAATACAATATCATTAACTTCCATTTAAGACAGGCTAGATGGCGTGGTTGGTTAAGATACCACCTATCATGCCGCTGGTCGTGGGTTCGATTCCCATCCAGGACAAACATTTGTGTGCATGAACATGTCTGTTTGTCCTGAGTCTGGGTGTAGGTAATTATCTATATAAGTATGTATTTACAAAAAAAAAGTAGTGTATGTAGTATATCACTTATCTGGTTTCCATAGTACAAGCTCTGCTTAGTTTGGGATCAGATGACCGTGTGTGAACAATGTCCTAGGATATTATTATTATTATTATTTTTTCTAAAAAATCTAATGTACTTCCTCTGGGATACATATATTTTTTTAGAACGGCCATAAAGTCTATTATATGCTATTTCAAGGTTATCCATTCTTTACCAGACAGCCTGTATAAGTATGTATTTACAAAAAAAAAGTAGTGTATGTGGTAGGTATATCAGTTATCTGGTTTCCATAGTACAAGCTACCGTGTGTGAATAATGTCCCAGGATATTATTATTATTATTATTATTATATTTGGATGTTATTATTTTTTCAATTTTACACACAAACGCTGCATCAAGTAAATGCAGCTTGTGTGAGTAAAATTTTAAATGTTTTTTTTTCTTTTGACATATCTCGGGACCTTGGGATCCCGGACCTTTGGAAGGCAGGCATACGAGGGCCGAAGCCAACTCGCAGATGCCCCTTAGACAATTTTAAATGATGAGGAGACACTAACCGACGATATATGCACTATGCAAGTGCGCCCAAGGACAACCCCCGGTTGGTGCAGGACTATTGCAGAACGTGGAAACAAAACATAGTGACTATTATTATTATTGTTTGAATTTGCTATACAAAATTCTTGCACGTGCAACGTGCTCTATTGCGGCTTAGTGCAAAATTTTGCTGTACCTATACAGGGTGTTAGAGGAACGCTTCCGAAGCGTGAAGGTAGATTATTTTCAACCTAAATGCAAACGGATACAAATAACCTTTCACTATAAATTGGTTATTTTCATGACTTCATATTTTATTTATATATTATTTTATTTTTTATATACAACAGACTTTATAAGGAGCTCGTGGCTAAGTAATAACAGCCACACGGGTCGATCCATCAGGTTAAGCTACGCTTGCCGGGGTTGGTCTGTGGATGGGTGACCATCTTTTCATACCGAGACTCCTCCGTGCCTCGGAAAGCACGTTAAGCCGTTGGTCCCGGCTGTCATTCCTGGATCTTTGACAGTCGTTACGGGTTGACAGAAGCCCGAAAGTCTGACAACCAGTCTTACCAAGGGGTATCGTATTACCCAGTAACTGGGTTGTGGAGGTCAGATAGGCAGTCGCTCCATGTAAAATACTGGTATTCAGTTGCATCCGGTTAGACTGGAAGTCGACCCCAACATAGTTGGGAAAAGGCTAGACAGATTGATACAACAGACTTTATACCAAACTGTTGTCAAGTAAAGCAATTGCTAGGAACTATACACTAATTACTACATATTAATTTAATGTAGGTATTAGCAGAAACCCACTCATGTGTGCTCACCCTACACACCCCCACAGTAAAGTTGTACAGCACGACAGGACTCAGAGGTTCCATCGTTTATTCCATGTGTTTTATTGACCTAGTTTAAGATTTTGTATTCATAGTTATTATCATTTAAAAAATTGTAAAATCTTGAATATTTTACCTTCTTCTTTGTAAGCTCACTCCATCGTAGACTTTGTCTCTGTCACCTCTGACCTAGACTATAGTCAAGAATAAATCCTTCTCAAAAAAAAAAAAAATGCTTTTATTTAATCTTCGGAAAAACCAAAATATAGCGAATGTAATGTGATTATCGACCAATAGAAATAGATTTATATTCCTACCTAAATTATCATATCGAGGGTTCACGGGCTATTTGTATTAAGCGACATCCTGGCCGATATTGAGTTATAATCATATCTACCTGCATTAAAAAGTGAAAAACGTAAAAAACGGAGATAGACACTATTGATTCTTAACCGTCGATAAGCCACTTAAAATATTGATACTATTTACAATGTTCTTTTTTCCGAATAATGAAACTTTGAAATGCTCTCCTGTAAAGTTCCAAACATGTCGCTTATTACAAATAACCCGTGAACCCTCGATGTTATAGATTGACGCACTAATTCGGTCACTCCTTTATTGGACCAGTCATATTTAATTCGGCAAAGTTCGGTTTTTCCGAAGACAAACGAGGGAAGCTCTGAGTCCTGTTGTTTTATTCCGCAACAGTTTCATTTTACAGAAAGAAAACAATGTTTTGTACAGACGCCAGCAGGTCAACCTACCCGAAACTGTCAGATTTTCCCAATCAACCTTGAACCTAATTCTTTAGCAATAAAGTCGAAAATCTATTAAAGAAATCTGACAGATTGTAGTAGCTTGATGTGCTGGCGTCTGTACACAAAATTACGTTTTATTTTGCACGACAAGCCACACTGTTATTGTTCGTTTTGCTGTTTAAAATAAAAGGGATATTGTACGTAATAATGGCTTCCAATTACATTTTAGTCTTGGTATAGTATAAAGGGTCTATTATGAAGTTTTAATGAGAACCTTTTACATTTTTGGCAAGCATTTTTTTTTTTATTTTTTTTTATTTGTGATGGGTTTGCTCTTGACTCTAGTCTAGGTCAGAGGTGACAGAGACAAAGTCGACGATGGAGTGAGCTTACCCAGAAGAAGCCTGTTCACTCTCACTTTGAAGAGATTAGGGTTGTATACGTTCGGAAACACAGACGCAGGTAGTGAGTTCCACTCTTTTGCTGTGCGCATTATAAAAGACATTTGGAAGCGCTTAGTGCGAATTGGTGGAATAGCAACCAGGTAGGGATGGTAACTGGCAGTGCGTCTAGATGTCCGGTGGTAGAAGGGGGCCGGTGGAATGAGGTCGTGGAGTTCTCGGGCACACTCTCCGAAGTACAATCTGTAGAAGACCGACAAGCAGGCAAGCATTTGGAAGTTTTGCTGATAAATACAACTCTACAATGTTCTTTTGGCGCGTGGCTGCCATCTTGCTTTGTCTTGTTATTTAATATAACAAGTCCGTATTATTCAAAATTGCAAATTTTTTCTATAGAAGTATATTTTATAACGTGTTATGTTATACAGGGTATTTGGAAGCTGGGTGTAAAGAGCATTTTCAACCATACGTTTTAGACAAAGTATGCTTATTATTTTTAACTCCAAACTTTTGTTTTCTTTTTTAAATAACCCAATTTATGTTTTTTCAAACTTTAAAAATTTTCTGCAACCTCAAGAGTGTCTAGATTTAACATGCCAACTTTAACTAGGGCACTGTTGGCAATTAGCTATCAGAAATTAAGTTATTAAAAAAAAAAAAAAATACCAGTTAAAAAAAAAAAAAAAAAAACAGAGATCGTCTAAGACATGTATGGCTCAAAGTGCTCTAAAATGGTATCAACTATCACCCCTTAAATCTTTGCATCCAGCTTCCAAACACCGTGTATAGTGTGGACACACCTTAACACTAGCTGTTTCGCTTGCCAAGTGTTATAGTTTAAAAAAATCTAGCTGATTGGCTTAACTTTTCACCCGACTTCCCCAGAAGGAGGGTACTGTTTTTACTTCACCTTTTGTTACCTGGATTATGGCATTATCGTGCTTAAAAGAAACAAAAAGTAGTATTCCATTACCCACAGCTCCTTAGATAACACAATATACCTATCTGAAATGTCGACGACGCACGACGATGCGCGTTCTCCACCTAAATAGTGTTTTAATAACAGAATTTTTTTTGAATAGTTCGTCCCCTTTTAGGTCGATCTCTATATAGGATGACTGGTAACTAGTGACCGTTACTTAAACACGTGATTGTACTCATGATAACAAACAACTTTTCCTATGGGACCAAACCTGAATTCGCGAAAAACAATCAGCTGTTCCATACATTCATGTTCGCATAACTCGTCCAAATGTAGGGAGCAGCTGATTTGTTTTTTCGCGATTGCAGGTTTGGTTCTATAGTAAAAGTTGTTTGTCATCACGAGTACAATCATGTGTTTAGGTATCAGACCAGCCATCCTATATATAGGGTGACTGGTAATTCCGTTATTTCTACAATGGGATACATCTACTATGCGATACATATACTAAGGGACAAAACCGACAAACGACCCCATCCCACCGGCCACCTTCTACCACCGGACGTCTAGACGCACTGCCAGTTACCATCCTTACCTAGTTGCTATTCCATCAATTCGCACTAAGCGCTTCCAAATGTCTTTTATAATGCGCACAGCAAAAGAGTCGAACTCACTACCTGCGTCTGTGTTTCCGAGCGCATACAACCCTAATATCTTCAAAGTGAGTCAACAGGCTTCTTCTGGGTAAGCTTACTCCGTCGTTGACTTTGTCTCTGTCACCTCTGATCTAGACTAGAGTCAAGAGCAAACCCATCTCTAATAAAAAAAAAAAAACTTGAAATCGCGAAAAACAAACCAGCTGCTGCCTACATTTATGTTCGCATAACTTTGGCCTGAAACACAGGTTTAAATAAACCTAGATCGGGCAACATTACCTTCTGAATTCTATTTATTTATTTTATTTTGCAACTGTAATCTTATATTTTTCATACCATAGATTTATCTAGATTATTACAATAATATTATATGCTTAGATTAATATTATATACTGAAACATATTATATGTACACTTTTTGTAAACTTACTATTTAATAAATTTTATTTTATTAATTTAACTCGTCAAAATGTATGGGACAGCTGATTTTTTTTCGCGATTTCAGGTTTCGTCCCATAGTAAAAGTTGTTTGTTATCATGAGTACAATCATGTGTTTAGGTTGTCACTAATTACTAGTCACCTTAGGTATATATTTTTTAAGTCGCTCCATGTAAAATACTGGTATTCAGCTGCATCCGGTTAGACTGGAAGGCTACCCCAACATAGTTGGGAAAAGGCTAGGCAGATTGACTGATTGATATATATACGTATTTTTTAAATTAATTGTTTATTACTTAGGGCCGAGTTCACCGACTTTAAAACCTCTGTTTAGATTTTTAATCAGTTTTTAATAATAATAATAATAATAATCATTTATTTCAGACTTTCATCCATAGGTAGTACATACATCAAACACGGAAAAAATAAATAATAATAATAAAATAATGAAGGAGAAAAAGAATAAAGGAGAAACTGTCCACTGATCACCTCACAGCGTGCAGGGTTATCCAGTGTCTCAACAGTGGAGACTCCCACCTGTCCGCGAACACACTTAGCATGCTGTTGTGGCTGGATCTAACACGATTCAGCAGCGATGCACACTGCTTCCGAATGAGTGCATCCCTTAGGATTTTTTTTTTATTTGTGATGGGTTTGCTCTTGACTCTAGTCTAGGTCAGAGGTGACAGAGACAAAGTCGACGATGGAGTGAGCTTACCCAGAAGAAGCCTGTTCACTCTCACTTTTTTAAACCAACTGTTTAAGTACCTAACCGGTGGTTTGAATGTTGGAGAACACAGGCCTTAGTATGGAAGCATGGATAGTGTGGATTAGTATGGATACCGGTTTAATCTAACCAAAACAATCAGAGAAGCAGACTATCACCCTTAATAAATGTAGGCGACTCGTTGAGGCAGATCGTTCAAACACCGGACTGGAGCCGTGCGACCGGCCCTCCCCGTGTCCGACTAAATTGAACCAAAGTTCAGCTTTAATTACTTTTTGGGAACTATCACTGAATAATTTTGTTACCTAAAGGTGAACTTGTGTTGGGGTGAGCTACTGAGCTCTCTACGTGGTCATGGTAATGGGTTTTCATATTGTTACACGTCAAAAGGTAGGCATCTAATGTGTAAATGAAATTAGGTACAATTTATCATTATCTGCTCAGCCTATTTCCCAACTATATTGGGGTCGGACTCCAGTCTAACTGGATGCAGCTGTATACCAGTATTTTTATGGACTGGCTGCCTGTCTGACCTTCACAACCCAGTTTTACTGGGTAACAACAAATACCCGTTGGTAAGACTGGTCGTCAGACGTTCGGGCTTCCGACTCCTGTAAACGCAAGGGCTGCGAATGAGTAAATTAGATTAAATTGAACATATTTGTGACTAGTACCTATGTAAAGACATTTAAATATGTAATTTAATTTGATTTGGGAAATAAACAGATAATATAATAAGAAGATAATACAAAATAGCAATGAGTTTCCACACATTCAATCAATCTGCCACGCCTTTTCCTAACTATGTTGGGGTCGGCTTCTAGTCTAACCGGATTCAGCTAAATACCAGGATTTTACATGGAGCGACTGCCTATCTGACCTCCACAACCCAGTTACTGGGTAATACGATACCCCTTGGTGAGACTGGTTGTCAGACTTTCGGGCTTCTGACGACCCGTAACGACTGTCAAAGATCCACGAATGACAGCCGGGACCAACGGCTTAACGTGCTTTCCGAGGCACGGAGGAGTCTCGGTATGTAAAGATGGTCACCCATCCACAGACCAACCGCGGCAAGCGTAGCTTAACCTGAAGGATCGACCCGTGCGGCTGTTATTACTTAGCCACAAGCCTTTACCGTTTCCACACATTAAACACAAAGAATTTCCACACATTATTAATACAATTTTGAAAGTTACGACGGACGCTATTAAAATAAAATTTATACCTAAGGGACGGTTTTGTGATCCGTAGTTAACTCAACCAATGGTTAATTATAGTAAATAATGGTTGAAATTTGACTAAATGTGACAGGCTAAACATGAATGAGTTAGCATGAATGTATTTATGTTAACTAATGGCATTTTGGTAAACGCATTTAGCAAAAATTCAACCATTAGTTACTATGTTTAACCATTGGTTGAGTTAACTACGGATCAAAAATCCGGCCCTAAATGGTTCAACAATGAAAAAGTACAACAATATTTTATTAAGAAGCAAATCTTTATTTTTGTTGCAAGAATGTCTTGAACAGACTTCTTGAACTTTGGGAAGGAAAGGTGAAACATATCCATACAATCACATTCACCAGTGCCATTCATTTGTCATATAAACGACAAGATCTTTTAATAAATATGTTAGCACCATATTTAGGGCTATTTTTAAATCATTAGCTAAACATTAAAAAAAAACTGCTGTTTCATACAAAAGTTTAATACCTACTCTACCAAAAAGTATGAAACAACAGATTTTTTTTGGTGATTTCAGAGTTGGTCCCATAGTGAAAGTTGTTCATATTCATGGGTAGAACACCCTGTGAAAGTTTTGCTAATGATTTAAAAATAGCCCTGTATAATCCTAGCAAAGGGAATGTAGGAGAGAGAATTCTTACGTGCACTGATACGTGGACGAGAGAATCCACCTGATTACATAATTATAATTTTATAGAGAAACACTAATCAGTAGGGTTGCCATACTCAAGACATTATTTCGAGAACTGGTCTAATATCTTATCTAGTCATTATAATCGGGAAATTGTCAATTGAGCAATTGGTTGGAAGGTGATCCAGGTCGTGGTCTAAATGTGTACCAAATTTCATCCAAATCCGTTCAGCCGTTTTAGCGCGAAAGCGTAACAAACAACCAAACAAAGTCACTTTCGTATTTATAATATTAGTTTGGATAAAACTTTTATTTCTGACAGAGTCTATAATGGTCTTATCAGATGTATTTCCTAGTAAAAACGATGCCACCCATAATTGATGATAACCGTTATTTTGTTCCAAAAGATTTAATATTAATAAAAAAAAAAAAACACCAACAACTTTTAAATTCAAACATCTCACCCTTACAGATTACTGAACTCCGTACAAAAAAAAAACCAGTATTCATATTGAGAATCTCCTAAAATCCCCGGTATTATTACATTGAACTTTGAATTCTGATTGAAAAAGCCCTCAAACATCCCTGGCTCGATCTTAGGGTGGAACAAATTTTATGAGAGCATTGGCGAAGAGCCCGCATTTCAATGTAAATCGTATTCCATTTCGGGCGCAGACGGGATTGAAACAACTGCTGCCGATTGGGAATGATTAGATTTTTTTGTTCGAAAAAAATTCGTCTTTCTGGAAGGAGTGACAGTTCGGAGCTCGGAGTTCTTTTTTTGAATTTGAACGATTGACAGGTTGAGCGTAATAAAGAAGAAAATATGTCGTCATTTGTGGTACTTAATAAATAGAAAAACCGGCTAAGTCCGTATCGGACCACGCACAAGGTTCCATAGTTGGGATGAATTTATCCCAAAAAACTTAACATTGTAGTTGAAAAACATGTTCTCCCATACTTACGGTCAATTCTCCAAATGCAAATGTAAGTTTGTAATCTCAAAAAAAAAAAAATGTGATAAAACTGCAAATTAACGATTTTCGGACTTCATGCTTTACTTGTGCTGTGAGACCTTGCTTCATACCGAATTTCATGATTCTAGGTCAACGGTAAGTACTTACTCTATAAATTTTGATTTATTTGCGAGTATCAAAATATGTCGCAAGGCCGTACCTATTTGTTTATTGCGTTGACTTAGAAGCTTCATTTTTTTAGAGCTCGAAGGTACTTATTTGATAGGTATTAATTTCATCTATATACCTCCATGCGTTCCTGTCAAAAAATGTCTTGACTGACAGACAGAAAGGCAGACAACAAAGTGATCGATGATCCTATAAGGGTTCCGTTTTTTATGGTTCCGTACCAAAATGGTAAAAAGGAACCCTTATGATGCGACTCAGTCTGTCTGTAAGAACCACTAATGCTATCCGCTATAATTTTTACCGTCTTGGTACGGAACGCTAAATTTTTTTTTTTTGTCTGCATCAGACAGAACCGAAAGGGGGTCTTAAAAATTCAAAGTGGGGCTACTAGGGCATGTGGGGTATCATATAAAAGAGCGCTGCTTGCACATTCTCAAACATTTTTTATTTTTTTTAGGTCGACTTTTTCGACTTTTGATGAAAAATGTAAAAAAAAAAAATACCGTTCCCCCTTTCTCCAAAGTTTGCATAGAGAAAAATCTGAAATTATTCTGTGTGTTAGAAGTTTATGTAAAGATTACAGGGAAAATAAAACGTTCTCTCTAAATACTACCTTTTTTGTACTATATATGATGGTACGGAACCCTCGGTGCGCGAGTTCGACTCGCTCTTGAGCGGTTTTATTCTTTTGAGGTACGAAGTGATCCTATATGGGTTCCGTACCTCAAAAATAAACAGACTTCTTATAGGATCACTCGGTGTGTCTGTCTGTCCGTCTGTCACAGCCAATTTGCTCCGAATCTAATGGACCGATTAATTTGAAATTTAGTACACGTATGTATTTCTATGACCCAAACATGGATGTGTAACGTAAATAAATGAATTTTGAATATGGTGGTCAATTTTGGGTAGCAAAAAATACAATAAAAAAATATAAAGTTTTGCAAATTGTACCGTGTGACATATCAAGTGAAAAGGCTTACTGTGAAGGTCTCAAATATGTATATTTTTTAAACAAACTGTTAGTTATTTAAGAAAGCAGACGAAAATTGACCATTCCCCCATTGTCTCCGAAACTACTGAGCCTAAAATTTTGAAAAAAGTACAGAAAATTGTTCTATACCTATAGATGACAGGAAAACTTACAAGATGTCTTGGTCTTAAAAAAAAAACATGGAAAATTTCTCAATATTGTGCGTACAAAATTATAATAATAAATAATAATAATATAATATTCCACAACTATCACACAACGCCGTCTAGCCTCAAGCTAAGCAGAGCTTGTGTTATGAGTACTAGACAACTGATAAACATACTTATATATTTCTAAATACATACATATATAGATAAATTATACAAATACACAATAAATTACATTATAAATTACAATTACATTTACAGTTGAAATATATGGGAGCACATGTTTTTCAACTATAATGTTAAGTTTGTTCTTGGGATAAATTCATCCCAACTACCGAACCATTCATTTTTTCTTTTGAGGTACGGTCGTTTTTGGAAGATTCCTTTCTCGCTAAACCTAACTAAAACAAAAACTTAACATTAAAAACATCTCAAACGGTAATAAATTAGTAAACCAGTGGTAGAAACCACATTAGTGTGGTAGAAACGCAGATTGGCAAACGAGTACCAACCTACAGAACTTATTTTCATATAGGTATTTCACATTCAAAGCAAATTCGCACGGATTTGTACGAATTTGAACAATAAAACATTTGTTTATGTAGTTTAGGTATTTATATACGTTTGGCCTTTGTTTCATTCAAATCAATTTGTAGTTTATAGCTTTCGAGTCCACTGACAAATTGTATTGGACACAGTTTAGTTAGGCGGAACATTTACATAGCACAAAAAAAATACTGAAAGTATTCGAATAATTTATAGGTAGGTACATATTATACTTTTAATTAAGTAAGTAGGTCCTAGTTTTACATGAAAAACGGTAATAACCCAATGGTAGAAACCACAGCTGTAGATAGATCTGTGGTAGAAACGCAGATTGACGAACGAGTACCTACGTACGATAGAATTGCGGAATTAAGGGGGAAGCGTCAGGGTAGCCCGCGAATTTAAAATTTTCTTACGTTTTTTGCAATTTACAAGTCGGTAGTATATTGTACGTTGATCAAATTATAATTTGCGGTCGTAACAAGTATCTATTTATATAATTAGAATCATTAAAGTGATCAATACAACTCTTTACGACCAGGTAATCCCAAAAAATGACTATTTCATGAAATCTTGACATTTTAGGATTATACTAACTTAAGGAGTTGTATTACTGATTCTATTGTATATAATTCTGTAAAAAAAAATATTTGCTACGGCCACAAATCATACTTTATTAACATACAACTTAATACTGACTTGCAAATTGCAAAAAAACGTAAAAAAATTGAATTTCGCGGGCTACCCTGACGCTTCCTCCTTACATCGCTTGTAATACTAATTTCTTTAAAGAAACTGTTGCCATTATCAAAGACCCAAAAATAAACTATTACCTATCCTTATCAAATAAATCTCTAATCCAAATAAAGAGAGAAAAATCTCCAAAAAATCATCAAAAAACAAACAATAGTGTTCTTTTCAATGGTGGACGGAAAGGGCCAGCAATAAGGCTGTATTTCAGCGGCGCCATTCCGCAAGACGAGTGGGCAAGCGTCCTCGCGGTAAAATTGGATGTGTCCATCGCTTTATTTATGGGCTCGCGAACTGTTCTATTGAATTGCGTATTGTATAGACTATTGTACATGGATGTGGATTTGGGGTAAAGCTTACTGGATAAGATAAGAGATTGTTTTTCGAATAATTGTCACGTAGCCAAAATAATCATCGCGCTTTTATCATGGATGTATGCAAAACAACATGCTGTATACGAGTACTAACATCGACATTTTGTTTGGTATGATACTTCAATGGTCTTCTGTTAGCAAGTTCTTGATGTACTTGACGTTCTGTACTTAATATTAGCTCATAAATTAAGTATTTTTAACCGACTTTCAAAAAAGGAGGAGGTTATCAATTCGTAGCGTATATACAGGGTTATTGGTAAAACACCCGCAACCTCTTAAGGGGTCATTGTACTCATCATTATGAACAACTTTTACTATGGGACCAAATCTGAAATCGCAAAAAAAAATCAGCTGTTCAGAGTACATTTTGACGAATTATGCGAACATAAATGTACTGAACAGCAGATTTTTTTGTATTTTAGGTTTGGTCCCATAGTAAAAGTTGTTCATAATGATGAGTACAATGACCCCTTAAGAGGTTGTTGGTGTTTTACCAATAACCCTGTATAAATCCTTTTGTTTTATGTATATACACCGATGTCTCCGTCAATTGTGGACCGATTTTGAAAATCCTTTTTGGTTTGAAAGGGTGTGCTCCCGAAGTGGTCCCATTGTCAGTCAGAATATGATATGGCGATCCCATGGAAATCGAGGGCAACCCTCAAATTTTATAGGCACACCTATAGCAATTTGGATATATTTAGGGTTCCGTACCTCAAAAGTAAAAAACGGAACCTTTATAGGATCACTCGGATCACTCGTGTGTCTGTCTGTCTGTCCGTCTGTCACATCCAATTTGCTCCGAATCTAATGGACCGATTAAGTTGAAATTTGGTACACATATGTATTTCTGTGACCCAAACACGGATGTGTAAAGTAAATAAATGAATTTTAAATATGGGGTCAGTTTTGGGGGCAAATAAGAAAATTATAAAAAAAAGTTTTGCAAACTGTACCGTGTGACATATCAAATGAAAGGGCTTACTGTGAGGGTTTCAAATATGTTTCTTTTTTATAATTTCAAAATAAATTGTTTTATAGTTATTTAAGAAAGTTTACCATTACCCATTACGAGTATCTACGAAACTACTGAGCCTAAAATTTTTAAAGAAATACAGAACAGTTCTACACCTATAGATTACAGGAAAACTTATAAGAAATCTATATTCTTAAAATAGCATGGTAAATCTCTCAATATTGTGCGTACAAACTTACATTTGCAGTTGAAATGTATGCGAGAACATGTTTTTTAAGTACAATGTTAAGTTTGTTCTTGGAATAAATTCATCCTAACTACCAAGGGTTCGGTATTGTGCGTGGTCCAACACGCACTTGGCCGGTTTTTTTTATAGTCACTCGTGCATTTACGCTCGGAAAACACCATTTGGTGAAGTGGAACTGATGATGAAGACCACAGATGGTCATCGGAACTACTCAGCAATAAGTATTTCATATTATTACTTAAATATAATAATGATTACTTTAATATGGTTGCTAAGCAATTTATGCTCGTCATACTGCATATGGTAAATGGAGCTAATGGTGACTTCACCATCAGCTCCAGTACTCCAAGGTCTTACTAGGAGAACTCAACAATTAACGTCCCTACATCGGGAAAAGCAAGATTTTGGCACCCTTCTACCACCGAACATCTAGACGCACTGCAAATTACCATCCATACCTAGTTGCCATTCCACCAATTCGCACTAAGCGCTTCCAAACATCCTTCATAATGCGCACGGCAAAAGAGTTGAACTCACTACCTGCGTCTGTCTTCGAACCCCGAACGACCCGAACGCGTACAACCCGAATCTCTTCTAAGTTAGAGTGAACAGGTTTCTTCTGGGTAAGCTCACTCCATCGTAGACTTTGTCTCTGTCACCTCTGACCTAGAATAAAGTCAAGAGCAAGCACCTCTCAAATAAAAAAATTAAAAAGAATGTGTTTTTTTTTGGAAGTTGGTGGATTTTGTTTGTATTTTTTTTTTGAGAAGTTTAATCAGTTCGCGGACGGTAAACGAGACACAATACAAGTTTTTGATATGACGTCTATAGAAATCGCGTGCGCGAAAGTGTTATGCTGCGGCCCCACGTCCCGTTTTCTCACAGGCTAGGCCGACAGGCCGTGGGAACAGTCGGCCTGCGGTGGCCTGTCGTCGCCCGTCCGATCGAATGTATGGGATGATCCGTGGAATGCTCGGCATGGGCCGCGACGAGCCTCGACGGGCTGTGGGATCGCGGCATTAATGATATGGAAAATTCTCAGCAGCAATAAAATTGTTTGTTGAAAAATACTCTTTAATATAAGTAAACTCAGTACTCTTTTTCAAAAATTATTTTATCATCACATCATGTATGATGTAGATCGGATCTTTGGTGTCTCTCCAATTACTGAAGGTCTCTCAACTGAAATAACTTTTTATTATCTTTTGCGAGAAGGAACAGCTCAGCAGCATTCGCGACACCGGTCCACTAACGAATGATCCTCAACCAGGATTGGTCTCCTCCGCTAACTTCGCGTTGCTCCGCTTTTTGCCTAATGTCGAAGTAGCACTTCTCAATCTGCCTAGTCTTTTCCCTATTATATTAGGGTCGGCTTCCAGTCTAACCAGATGCAGATAAATACCAGTACATTTACATAGAGCGACTGCTTAAATCTGACCTCCACAACCCAGTTATTGGGTAACACTATATACGCCTTGACAAGATTGATAATCGTAACGACTGTCAAAGATCTAAGAATGGCAGCCGGGACCATTGGCTTAACGTGATTTCCGAGGCACGAATGGCTCTCGATATGTGTAATGGACGGCCAGCGTAGAGTAACCTTCGATCGACCCTTGCGGATTTTATTATTTAGCCACTAAGTACCACTTCCAGTCGTCATATATCCACGTTAAAAGAAAGCGAATCCACAGAATAGATTGTGATGATAGTGGGCCTCGACAATGGATGTAGGATCTTGTCTGAAGCTAATTAAACTACATCTATCATGTTCTAATCTCTACGCTCATCTTATATTAAGCCAGACTTATGTATAGAGTAACGAAATATAAGGGAAAAAGGGACGGATTAGCGTGTTTTTAAATAATGAAGGATGGGTCAGGTATAGGTGGTAAAGTAGGTGTGTGGGTTGTGGAGGTCAGATAGAAAGGCGCTCCATGTAAAATACTGGTATTCAGCTGCATCCAGTTAGACTGGAAACCAACCCCAACATAGTTGGGACAAGGCTAGGCAGATGATGAAGATAGTTAGGTGTAATTACAGACCTGTAATTATGTGTAATAACACATTTCAGCATTGTCTCTGTGATAGCAACGTTTCTTCGATGAGTTTGGAATTGTAGTTATCCATAGGTGGTGGTTACCACTCACCATAAAGGGGGCTGCCTCCTTTACCATCCGAACTGTAACTTACCATAAAGGGGGCTGCCTCCTTTACCATCCGAACTGTAACGTAACATAAAGGGGGCTGCCTCCTTGGTCATTCGAACTGTAACTTACCATAAAGGGGGCTGCCTCCTTTGCCATCCGAACTGTAACTTACCATAAAGGGGGCTGCCTCCTTTGCCATCCGAACTGTAACTTACCATAAAGGGGGCTGCCTCCTTTGCCATCCAAACTGTTACTTACCATAAAGGGGGCAGCCTATTTGCCATCCAAACTGTAAATTACCATTAAGGGGGCTGCCTTCTTTGCCATCCAAACTGTAACTTACCATAAAGGGGCTGCCTCCTTTGCCATCCGAACTGTAGCTTACCATAAAGGGGCTGCCTCCTTTGCCATCCGAACTGTAACTTACCATAAAGGGGCTGCCTCCTTTGCCATCCGAACTGTAACTTACCATAAAGGGGGTTGCCTCCTTTGTCATCCGAACTGTAACTTAACATAAAGGGGGCTGCCTCCTTTGTCATTCGAACTGTAACTTACCATAAAGGGGGCTGTCTCCTTTGTCATCCGAACTGTAACTTAACATAAAGGGGGCTGCCTCCTTTGTCATTCGAACTGTAACTTACCATAAAGGGGGCTGCCTCCTTTGTCATCCGAACTGTAACTTACCATAAAGGGGGCTGCCATCTTTTTATCCGAACTGTAGCTTACCATAAAGAGGTTGCCTCCTTTGCCATCCGAACTGTAACTTACCATAAAGGGGGCAGCCTCCTTTGTCATCGGAACTGTAACTTAACATAAAGGGGGCTGCCTCCTTTGTCATTCGAACTGTAACTTACCATAAAGGGGGCTGCCATATTTTTATCCGAACTGTAGCTTACCATAAAGAGGCTGCCTCCTTTGCCATCCGAACTGTAACTTACCATAAAGGGGGCAGCCTCCTTTGTCATCGGAACTGTAACTTACCATAAAGGGGCTGCCTCCTTTGCCATCCGAACTGTAACTTACCATAAAGGGGCTGCCTCCTATGTCATCCGAACTGTAACTTACCATAAAGGGGGCTGCCTCCTTTGTCATCCGAACTGTAACTTACCATAAAGGGGCTGCCTCCTTTGTCATCCGAACTGTAACTTAACATAAAGGGGGCTGCCTCCTTTGTCATTCAAACTGTAACTTACCATAAAAGGGGCTGCCATATTTTTATCCGAACTGTAGCTTACCATAAAGAGGCTGCCTCCTTTGCCATCCGAACTGTAACTTACCATAAAGGGGGCAGCCTCCTTTGTCATCGGAACTGTAACTTACCATAAAGGGGCTGCCTCCTTTGCCATCCGAACTGTAACTTACCATAAAGGGGGCTGCCTCCTTTGTCATCCGAACTGTAACTTACCATAAAGGGGCTGCCTCCTTTGCCATCCGAACTGTAACTTACCATAAAGGGGGCTGCCTCCTTTGTCATCCGAACTGTAACTTAACATAAAGGGGGCTGCCTCCTTTGTCATTCGAACTGTAACTTACCATAAAGGGGGCTGCCTCCTTTGTCATCCGAACTGTAACTTACCATAAAGGGGGCTGCCATCTTTTTATCCGAACTGTAGCTTACCATAAAGAGGTTGCCTCCTTTGCCATCCGAACTGTAACTTACCATAAAGGGGGCTGCCTCCTTTGTCATCCGAACTGTAACTTAACATAAAGGGGGCTGCCTCCTTTGTCATTCGAACTGTAACTTACCATAAAGGGGGCTGCCTCCTTTGTCATCGGAACTGTAACTTACCATAAAGGGGCTGCCTCCTTTGCCATCCGAACTGTAACTTACCATAAAGGGGGCTGCCTCCTTTGTCATCCGAACTGTAACTTACCATAAAGGGGGCTGCCTCCTTTGTCATTCGAACTGTAACTTACCATAAAGGGGGCTGCCTCCTTTGTCATCCGAACTGTAACTTGCCATAAAGGGGGCTGCCTCCTTTGTCATCCGAACTGTAACTTACCATAAAGGGGGCTGCCTCCTTTGTCATCCGAACTGTAACTTACCATAAAGGGGGCTGCCTCCTTTGCGATCCAAACTGTAACTTTTTCGAAGAAATAAGCAATTAACTGATTCAAGATTTATATAACCACGTGATTCCTTTTTCATCACAAAATGAATTATAAAAAATATTATAGCTCATTTTGCGCACAGAATATTATGAACTTTTTGTATAATTTTGTGTTTCAAGTAACGTAGTTTATATATTCTTTTTTGTTGTTCGATATACAGGGTGTTTTTTAAAACATGCGACAAAATTTAAGGGGGTGTTCTACCCATCAATATGAACAACTTTTACTATGAACCCAACCCGGAAATCGCAAAAAAAAAATCAGCTGTTCAGTACATTTTGACCAAATAAGCGAACATAAATGTACTGAACAGCTGATTTTTTTTTTGCGATTTCAGGTTTGGTCCCATAGTAAAAGTTGTTCATATTGATGGGTAGAACACCCCCTTAAATTTTGTCGCATGTTTTAAAAAACTCCCTGTATTGTGAGTTTTAATCTGCGTCGAATTTCTTTCCTAAAAATATATGATTGATTGATTAGATTGATAATGCCTCGTGCCGAAAGTAAACAGGGGAAGTAGGTACAACCTATATTTAAGCACTTCTACTTCAAATAGATTACTTTCCGATCTAAATCAGCCGTAAACAACACAAATCTCCCCAAATCTTAAAATAAATAGACATTAAACAAAGACCCGATTGCGAACGAACATAAAAGTGTAAAAACTCCGTCCCAATCGGCAATACAGTAAAGTAAGTAAGGATAAGTCGCAGTAAACAATAGACAAAGTATTCGTTTATATAATTACGTACCTATATAAGGACCACGTGGGATCCCGGTTACTGCGCCATAAACAGGATTGGAGGACTCCGCGCTTACTTTATACACACTTTTAGGGATCCGCAGGGAAAAGGACCATAGAGTGGCATGAATCATGATCTTAATAATAATTACACATTGTTCATGTTGTTGTGGCTTTTATTTATTATTGTATTTTTTCTAAATGATATCTTACTAGCTTTTGCCGGAAATTATCCCACGGGAGCGCGCTACCGGGAAAATTACCCTATGTCCTAAACCAGGTACATGGTCTACCCATATGCTTGTGCATTTGATCCAAATCCGTTCAGCGGTTTCTTCTTCTTCTGCCTAGCCTTTTTCCCCAACTATGTTGGGGTCGGCTTCCAGTCTAACCGGGTGCAGCTGAATACCAGTATTTTACATGGAGCGACTGCCTATCTGACCTCCACAACCCAGTTACTGGGTAATACGATACCCCTTGGTAAGACTGGTTGTCAGACTATCGGGCTTCTGACGACCCGTAACGACTATCAAAGATCCTCGAATGACAGCCGGGACCAACGGCTTAACGTGCTTTCCGAGGCACGGAGGAGTCTCGGTACGAAAAGATGGTCACTCACCCACAGACCAACCCCGGCAAGCGTGGCTTAACCTGATGGATCGACCCGTGCGGCTGTTATTACTTAGCCACGAGCTCCATAATAATATAATTCAAACATGATTCGAAAGACACGTGGCGCCATCTATTATCATATGAACGTTATTGTGGTTTTCGTCGGGAACGGTACTTTTTCGGGACGAAAGTTATCCTATGTCCGTTTCTGTACACGTGACAATGTATATGCAAAATTTCAGGATGATCGGTTCATTGGTTTAGGCGTGAAAAGGTAACAAATAAACTTACTTTCGCATGTAAAATATTAGTTAGGTTTGTTATATTTTGATTCCCCTGGTGGGATTTATATATGCCCGTGGCATCACAGCGGGCCCTATAAGAATACCAGCGCTGCGGCATTTATTTTTTAAATCTTCTTCTTGTCGTTATTTTAGATTTATAGGTAAAATCATAAACTATTTTTTTTAAATATCGCAGCATTATGGTGAGATAGGAGTCTTTTTCGCCTCGCACGGGCCTTTTTTTATATATAGGATGACTGGTAATTAGTGACCAATACTTAAACCCATGATTGTACTCATGATAACAAACAACTTTTACTATGGGATCAAACTTGAAATCGCGAAAAAAAAAATCTGCTGCTCCCTACATTTTGACGAGTATGGGAGAACTGATTGTTTTTCGGGAATTCAGGTTTGCTCCCATCGTAAAAAAAAATTGTTATCATGAGATAAGCATATTTATGTTAAAGTATCGGTCGCTAATTACCAGTCACCGTATATGTTTCTTTTTGTTTTTATTAATGTTGATTTTGTTAGTTTTAAATTCTCCATTCTTTTTTTAACTGTTTTTATTTCCTGTGCGTGTCCCAATTAACGTCTGGCAATCAAAATATTCCTTTCTTCAAGTCTAATGTCAACCATAGACACGGAACCTTTATCATCTTCTCGACACTCATCTTGACCACATCTTTATCCAGCCGTCGTTTTTACTGGCGGTTTTATTTAAATCCATAATTTAAATGCAGATGAGCGCTGAACGAAGACGGTTCGTCCGAACTCCGAGAATAAGGATAATTTTTGCATATAATCGCCCTAGACGTTTTAATGGGAACGATAGAAATATTTAGAAGAGAATCGTGTTTATGTTTTAGTATGATTTGTCCATGTTTTGAACCAAAAATTCGTCGATGTCAGAGTATTGATAGGTTCGTCATTTTATAAACCTATATTTGAACAAATATTGAAAAAAAAAACCTCCCCGAATGCATAACCTGCACCTTTTTTGATGACGGTTAAAAATAGCTCATGCTTGTGTGATGTCATATTATTTTGTACATATTAACTCGACCTGACTAGATTAATCCAATCATTATGCCTAGCCTTTTCCCGACATCTTTAATGTATTGGACAGTGTGCTTGACAAGCAGTAAAATAAGCATCTGTCGTTGCACGATGCCAAATTTGGTTTCAGAGCTGGTCTTTCAACAGAGCAGGCGGTTCTCTGTCTCAAGCACACTGTCAGATACTACACGGACAAAAAATACCACCGTCTACGCGTGTTTTCTTGACCTTTCAAAAGCCTTCGATTTGGTGTCCTATGGTGTTTTATGGAAGAAACTGTATGAAGATACAACACTTCCGGGTGAGGTGATTGAATTGTTCAAGTATTGGTACGGCATCAGTCGAATATGGTGAAATGGGCAGACTCGCTATCCGATCCATATGGGCTGGAGTGCGGGGTCAGACAGGGTGGTCTGACTTCGCCTAAACTCTTCTGTTTGTACGTGGATCGGCTGGTTCGTGAGCTCAGCGGCACTATGGTAGGCTGTTCCATTGACGGAACACTCGTCAATAACATAAGTTACGCCGATGACATGGTGCTGCTGGCCCCATCGATCAGCGCCCTCAGAAAACTTATGTCTATTTGTGAGCGATATGCGGAGGCTCAGGGCCTCAGGTATAATACAAAAAAGAGCGAGTGTCTGTTATTCAAGTCAGGCACTAAAGACTACCGAGAAGTGCCACCTGTCACGCTCGGTGGGTCTGCGTTACAGTGGGTAAAGTGTTTTAAGTATCTGGGGCACTGGGTCACTGCAACGCAGACGGATAATGTAGACATGGAGAGGGAGCGTAGGGCGCTGTCAGTCAGGAGCAATATGTTGATCCGTAGGTTTGCAAAGTGCTCAAGGGATATAAAAACTACTCTGTTTAGGGCATACTGCCAATCTTTTTACACCTGCAGTCTATGGGTCGACTACACGCAGAGGGCTTACAGCGCCTTACGGGTGAGTACAACAACGCATACAGGGCGCTGTTGGGGTTGCCACGACACTGTAGCGCATCAGGGATGTTCGCAGAGGCACGGACTTTTACGCAATCATGCGTGCGCGTGTAGCCTCCCTGATGCGGCGGGTGCGGGACAGCGCCAACCGCTTTTTAGTTACTGTGGCCGATAGGGCGGAAGGTAATGCTCAGGCACTGGACCAGGACACCAGTATTGCCTTCAAGCCGTGCCGTGAAATAATGTTTATGATTATTATTATTTTTATTAGTGAACCCTGACATTCGTATTAATTGCCAAATTTATGTACTAACACTAGGTTTTAAGTTTTTTATGTAATTACTAACTATTGGAATGTATTTTCTGTCAAATAAATGATTATTATTATATTATTATTAATGTATTGTGAAACTCAAAATGTCATCTACGGCGTAGCGTCGTAGCAGTGATACTGCGATCCTTTTTTTTTTGGGTGGGACGTTATCTTGATAACTTCTCCCGCTCTGGGCGGAGCGGAGGGGCGTGTCAGACTTCCACTGACTAAAACCCGTGTTCCTTCAGTTGCCTGTGCCAGGGCCACGGTAACTCTTTCAAATAACCCGCAACCCTGGCAGGGATACTGCGATCCTGACGGGGGATGGATTATGTCGCAGCCAACTTGTGTAATATGTAGTTTAGTTAACTGCTTTTGGAAGTATTGCTCGCCGGCCGCTACCGAGGCACCGCTCGCTTCGCTCGCTCGGCTCGCACGCGGTTGGTGACAGTTCTAACCCAACCTAACCCATTTGGTCGCGATGCCCTGGCTTAGTTACTGCGACCAGTTCGGCTCGCACGTGGTGGGTCACAGATCCAACCAGCACTTATTTGGCTAATTATTTTCGTTGTGTTTGTAATTTTCAGGTTAAGCTTTGTATGACAGATTATTTTTTGTTAAGTCCACTGGAAAGGTCGGATATTTGGATGGTATTTTTTTTATGAAAACAGATAACGCACAGCCAAACCACTGGAGATAGACACATGAAATTCCGGGCGACGCCGGGCACGACCTGCTACTTTTTAACAATATTTAAGTCTTGTAGACCAAATAATAAAAGATGGATTAGAACTATAAAAGTGCTCTTACGTACATAATGTTTACAATAAATTTCCCTATAATGAAAGAAAGAAAGAAAGAAAAACAGTTTATTCACGTGAAAATGACGCACACAAACTACACAAGAAAAGCGAAACACAAAATAATAAAACATAACAAACCACACAAAACAAAAAACATAAGTACACACAATAAAGTTTTTGGAAATGTGCGTCACTACCCCGCGAAACGGCTACACGCTCAGCATGATGCCGCGGCCCGTGCACGAAGGCACGAATCCACGGCGCTGGTTTTCAGCGTAAGCCGGCGGTGTGTATCGCTATCAGAGACCATTAAAACAAGTAACATACGCTGAGATAACCACAATCAACTAAATAAACCTAAAAAAACAATAAAAATAATAATATATAATATGTACAGACATAAATAATAAAATATGTGGCAACATTTCGACGCGTCTCGAACCAGAGACAATAAAGTTTGTCTGTCATCGTTCGTGTCTTGAGAGAGGTTTTATTTTCTGTGCTTGCGTTGCGCAACAGTTTGACAAATGAGCCATGCATCCGACCAATAATTGAATATAATCCAGGTCGCTAGTGGAACGCCGCCGTTTAGTTAAAAGACTAGGCGGTTAACTAAACGGCTAATTAAACCAGTTGGCTGCGACAGATATACAAAGTGCAATAAAATCGAGGTATTCATTTATTTCTGGGTGCTTTGCTTCCTAAAAAGACAATTATTTCAATTAATAATTTTTTTTTATGACAGACTGGGTAATGATGTGATGCGATTTAAAAGAAGATGTACTGACAAACATTGAGAAGAGATGGTTAGATGGTTTAGTTATGTTGAGAGGATGAATGAAAGATGACTAATAAAAGGTGACTAATATAAGCAGATGTGAATGGAAATGACGCCCCCGGGAGGGGACGCTTTATACCGCGTTCCCACGGCCCGTCGTGGCCCGTCGCGGCCCGTGCCGAGCATTCCACGGATCATCGCATAAATTCGATCGACGGATGACGACAGCTCACCGCAGGCCGACAGTCCCCACGGCCTGTTGGCTTGGCCTGGCGTGGTCAGGCCTGTGAGAAAGCGGGCCGTGGGACCACGGCATTAGAAGAACATATACCGAGAACTTATTGGTGATGTTCTTCAGAAAAGTCAGGTGCGTAGTATTCGCGACCGGCCAGATGACCAGATGTACAGACGCCAGCACGTCAAGCTACACGAAACTGTCAAATTTTCCCAATCAACGTTGAACCTAATGCTTTAGCGGTAAGGTTGAAAATCTATTAAAGAAATTTGACAGATTGTAGTAGCTTGATGTGCTGGCGTGACCTATGAACGTAAACGAAGCAAAAGGAGTATGTAAGGATCATAGCAGGTGGCGTTCTGTAGTTTCTACCTATCCCCATGGGAAAAAGGCGTGAGTAATGTATGTATGTAATTTTATTTCAGTTACATCCGATTCCTCAACATTTAAACGTATAAGCACTTTGTTCAAAACAGTCCAGTACATTATTTTTTTAATTAATCAGAAATTATTCTCACTTAAATATCCGATTTATAAACACACCACAGCATACATACAAACACTTTATTAAAAACAGTCCCACAAGTGTTTCAGTATCAAAGTCATTCCACAAAGCACCACGCAGGCTGAACATCGTCCATTTGTCACACGTCAACCGCTTAATATCCTGAGTGAGCGCGAGGCTGGAACACGCTCTCGTTGCGCTGAAGCGACGTAATTGGCGCAGATCGGATATTGCACAATCGTAAAAAGTAGCTTAAAGAGCTTAGGAGTGCAGTCGGTCTTAGCAGTGCAGAGATTGGCTGTGGCTTTAATATTATATATTGAAATTGGAGCTGGAATGTGTAGATAGTCTGAAAAAATATAAGAGTCATACTCATTGGCCTTTCGGTTTTGTTGCACATTTGTTCCTCACTAGCTGACCCGACAGACGTTCTCCTGTCCAGATTTCAATAGAAAAATCCCATCGAAGAAAGGACGTTCTATTTTTCCCAAATTAAAAATATGTTCCGGGAAACTTGGACGACTACGAAAATTTTAAAATAAAATATAGTCAAATCGCTCCAATCGTTCTGAAGTGATGCGCGACGAACAGGATTTAATTATTATTTATCTAATTAATAATAGTATTATTGTAACTAAATAATACAACCTAATTTACGCATATTTGTATTAGGGGTAGGTACAGTGGCAAGTTCAGACCCCACCTGTGTGGAAGTTCCGATTCCACTGAGGGGTATCTATTCTACAAAATAATAGAAATCAATACAATCTTCGGATAATTTGCGCACTTCTTAAAACTACAGCGCCTAACACCCTTCTTGCTACATATTAGTAATCTGTGCCTTTTTTTTTTTTTGTCGCTGAGAAATGACATTACGCATCTCCGCTCGTCGGGGGACGACACGGAGTATGTGGGACTCCCTGCCAGAGTGGCAGTATACCCACTAAACTCAGCGGTGTTCCCACATCGCCGTGATGGGAGGGCCATGGGAAACCGGCTCAGCCTTTACTTCCACAACCCTCCCGGCGCATGCCCGCCTAGCTGGCGGGCCCCGCCAGGCTGGGGGGCTACGGGAATGGCCGGGAACACCTGGCCATTCCCGTCCGACACTGGTGGAGGCCTGTGCAATACAGGCAAGGGTGCCCCCGCACCCGTTGCCTGCTGGCCTCCACCTGGGAGGAGTCGGAGATGACTGTCATACTGACGTCTTCTTCGACCCCTCCTCCGCCTTCGGAGCGGCGCCGCGAGAGGGTCTTCCTCCCGCGCGCGCTCCGCCGCCCCCTTCTGGGAGATGACGTGTTCGCAGAAGGAGGCGATAGTAATCTGTGCCTAGCTTAACCCGAACTGCGGCTTGAAACAAAAATACAAACTACCTTTTTTATTTATTTAAAATAGGAAGTTCTATAACAGCGTGAGTGATAAAATGTCAGCCAGTTCAATATAAGGTTAAGGTCCTTTACAGTACCGACGAGTGACACATTTAGTAATGCAATGAGTGGGCATCGAACTTAAGACCTCTCGTTCGCCAGTTAACACTTGATGGGGTTACCGCAGTTTTTAGGGTTCCGTACCTCAAAAGGAAAAAACGGAACCCTTATAGGATCACTGTCTGTCTGTCTGTCCGTTTGTCACAGCCAATTTGCTCCGAATCTAATGGACCGATTAAGTTGAAATTTGGTACACGTATGGATTACTGTGACCCAAATACGGACGGGTAACGTAAATAAATAAATTTTGAATATGGGGGCCAAAGAAAATTAAAAAAAAAGTTTTGCAAACTGTACCTAAGGCTGTGAGGGTCTCACATATATTTTTTATATGGTTAAAATTCCCCCCTATCTCCGAAATTAAGAGCCTAAGTTTTTGAAAAAAAAAGAGAAAATAGTTCTATTCCTATAGATTACAGGAAAACTTATAAGAAGTCTATGGTCTTAAATTAACGTGGTAAATCTCTCAATATTGTGCGTACAAACTTACATTTGCAGTTGGAATGCATGGGAGAATATGTTTTTCAACTACAATGTTAAGTTTGTTCTTGGGATAAATTCATCCCAACTACGGAACCCTTCATTGTGCGTGGTCCGACATGCACTTGGCCGGTTTTGTTGAATTTTCTAAATTAATCTTGATCACTACTGTAATTAAATATAACATTCCGTAAAAATCTCTCCGTGAAAATGCTTTAAGGGAAAGGTCCAAGTAGCCCGCGAATTCCATTTTTCTTACGTTTTTTGAAATTTGCAAGTCAATATTAGGTTGTATGTTGATTAAAGTATGATTCGCGACCGTAACATATGTATTTAAAAAATTATAATCATTAGAATCAGTAATACGTAAACGACTTTTTAATTTACTATAATCCTAAATGTCAAGATTTCATGAAATAGTAATTCATTAGGATTATGAACTTAGAGAGTTGTGTTGTTAATTTTAATGATTATAATTCTATAATTACAAATTTGTTACGGTCGCGAATCATATTCAGATCAACATACAACTTGATACTGACCGGCAAATTGCAATAAACGTAAGAAAATTTGAATTTCGCGGCCTAGAGCTTTCGAATGTTATCACTATTTCGATTCATTAGTTCGATCGTCGAACTAGTTAGTGAGATTTCTTTTTCTCAGTTGTTCGACCGTCACGTAATCAAATATATTTACCGCAATTTTTCTAAAATGCATTTGAGCATCAATATCGGTGTGTCCGAGTATTGTTATAAAAAATATATAAATTAGGAGCTGGCTTCCAGCAAAGTAAATTAATAGTAATTAAAGAAAACAAAAAGATTATCACCCGGAACTCGCCCACATTTCCTTTTATCTATACTACAGGTAATGTTAAAATAAATTCGACGATCGGACAATAAATTCGACAGTCGAACAAATGAGAAGAAAATATCTCAGTATTTCGACGGTTGAACAATTGAGAAAAAATAATTGTCACTAGTTCGACGATCGAACTAATGAATCCAACTAGTGAGAACAAACCATTCCACCAGATGCCAGGGATTGACACCATTGACAGCTCAATTAAAGCTCACTTCACGTAAGTGTTCACTGTGGTTTTTGCAGAATAGCACTATAACGACCCTACCAAGTACCGCCATGCAAAAACAAGCGTGGTTTTTAACATTCTTCCTCTGAATAATGACGGTTTTCTACCCTGCAGTGACACAAAAACAGTTTGAAGTTATTACCACCACATAACCAATACTGCAAACCACCACATCATCAACTCTCCCTCATTTACGTATAGAATTGATAATCAATTACCAGCCCAGTACCTCCGTATAGCTAGATGTGTCAACGAATCAGTGCACATGGGTTGACGTCAAACGGTCACGTCCATTGGGCTACTGTTTGTGTTGTGTCATAATAGAAACAGCTGTTGTGCTTTAGGCTATTGTTTATTGACTTGGGGTGCAATTTGTAGCGGTGGTGAGTGATATGAGAGATTAGAGTTGACGATGATGAGTTGTATTCATTTTATTTGTTAGATATTGACTTATGTAAAGATAAACCATTCTAAAAATGAACGCCCCTCCACAGCAGTTTAGCTCACATGCAAATAAGGTGTATAGACGCAATTGGTCTTCGTTATTGGTTACTCAGTCACCGGCGAGACATGAAAGTGGGACCACGCGTCGATTTCACCGCAAAAGTACGGTCAGCAACATGTTAACGAAAAAGCATCGTCGTCGCAGTCAAGTAAATATGTTTTGTTTCAAATTACAAAAAATCACAGATTTTTTTTTATGCAAACGGTACCTACCCGACTTGCCCAAATGCCGAACAGCCGGATTTGTCAGTCAACTAGTGTATAAATGAAACGAACGCGCGACAGAGCGAACGTGTCGTTCCATCTAAAGCGCACGCTCCCCGCCGTACGATGCTAGTACCTGGACTGATCGCACGATTAGTTGACCTCTAAGTGCGGCAACAAGTCCATGTTTACAGTAAAATCGCCGCATGCACACAAGTGTTGCAATAAGAATTTCCACTTGAACACATTGAAATAATCACGTTTTGTGGAGGGGCGTTCATTTTTAGAATGGTTGGAATGGTAATTATACGCTATAAGATAGTATGTGTTAGTACGCGCCGGCGCCGCCGCCTGCACAAACTTGACCATAACATCAAGCATTTTAATCATATCACCATTCCTATGTTATCTAGAAATATCCAAGATTGTATGCACCGGAACCTGTGCCACTTCTTCCCAGCTCAAACATTCGTAAGGGGTCGTTTAGGCGGAAGGGGGTCGAGCCCAATCTCACGTGGGGGGCCTCGGAAAATATCACGTATTTTTTTTCGCAATAAACAATGTAAAATTGCGAGTAACTGTGTAATTATTATAAAAAATAAGTATGTAACTATTATAAAATGAATTCAGCAACTTAATTATGTTAATTTAATTTAAATAAATCCAACGCAATCAAGCACAGATTAACGTTTTAACAGTAACAATACACATTTTGAAAAATCTTATGAATGGCTCGACTCTGACGACATCTCACAAAGGGGGGTCAAAAAATCACCTCACGTAATTAATGAACGCCCCCTAAGTAGTGAAATGTATGTATAAGGCTTTTTTGACTGTCTTCTAATATTTATCTTTCAAAAAATGTTAATCTTAGCCTTTGAAAATAGAAATTGTTTTTATTGATTAGTGTTTAATAATAAGTTACAAAAATAATATCCTAACCTAACTAAAACTATTAAAAAACTAAAATATGGCGTCGAACAATTCATCCGCTGTCGACTGGATATGTACCCAAGAGACTGGTGGCATTGCCACGTTGTATGGCAATGCTTAGCCTCTGGCCAAGGTAAAAGCCTGCCCTTGGGTTACGGGAAGTGTCAACCAGCCGTTTGGATATTTCGTTGAACAAACCATGAACACTCGGGCTCCAAGGCCGAGGGGTTTCAACCCCAAACGACTCGAAAATATAGTTACCGATAAGGTCATTATACTTCCGCCGCTTGAGGTTTTCCACAGCCGCAGCAGCAGCGCCAGCACAGCACGCTGTGCCAGGAAGATGGGAAGGCGCAAGAGTATCGACACACGTTGCGTCCCACACTAAAGGTCTACCCACCTTCCATGGAAATAAAGACATGCTGTCCGGTCTCTTGCCATCGTCGCGTGCCAAGCCATAGGGTTCTAATACAGCTGGAACGCCGACGGTGACAAGGGCACGTCGGATGATGTCATTAATGTTCGCGTGCCGCGCTAAGCGACCCGCACTCCGGCTGCAAGACAGGCCGTGGTGTCCGAGGCTGTTGACAACTTCACCACAGTGACAGCGATGAGGAGAACAACAGGGAGCTCCTAGTCGCAGGGAAGCGGCGAGGCGGGAAGTAGTGTCGTTGTCTATGTTCGACGATGGTAGTGCATGGAGCTGCAGATCCGATTCCCACTTACCCACAGCCAGTAGGCGCGCACTCTCCGCAGTAGTAGCAGACGTGTCAAGTAAACTGTTCTGTACCAACCAATAACCTGAAATATGGAGTAACTTTTGTTTGTCCCCGCCTGCGATACCAAAATTCAATTAATTATAGGTAGGTAATTCTTGTTTTTCTCTTTTCAGTTACTTATGTGTTTGTGCAGTCGGGTTTTTGTTTTTTTTTTAATATTTTTAGGGTTCCCTACCTCAAAAGGAAAAAACGGAACCCTTATAGGATCACTCGTGTGTCTGTCTGTCTGTCCGTCTGTCACAGCCGATTTGCAAATCTAATTGACCGAGCAAGTTGAAATTTGGTACACGTATGTATTTCTGTGACCCAAGCACGGACGTATAACGTAAATAAATGAATTTTGAATATAGGGGTCAATTTTGGATGGTAAAGAACAAAATTAAAAAACAAAAGTTTTGCAAACTGTACCGTGTGACATATCAAATGAAAGAGCTTACTGTGAGGGTCTCGAATATATATATTTTTTTATAATTCTTAAAATAAATCATTTTAAAGTTAATAGACGAAAATTGACAATGCCCAAGGGGCATGGTCAATGTTCGTCTATTTTCTATATTATTAACCGACTTCCAAAAGGAGGAGGTTCTCAGTTCGTCTGTATGATTTTTTTTTTGTTTTTTTTTTGTATGTTTGTTACGCGATTACTCAAAGACGGATGGACCGATTTAAAAAAATCTTTTTTTGTTTGATAGGGTATACTTTCGAGGTGGTCCCATATAAATTTTATTAACTTTGCTTGGGGAGTTTTTGGGTTAGCTTCAATAATGCGTATATTTCCCAATTATTTTATGTGGATGATGTGATGGTGTTTTAATAACTTCCTATCACTGTTATTTACATGGCTATATCTACAATTATTGTGCTCAATTATGTATTCGAATTAGTGTGGGGTAGGTTCCACAACTAAAAAGTGAAAAACAAAAACTTTTTAGCAAAAAATAAAACCGACTTCCAAAACAAAACACTACAAAGTGAAAAATAACTTTAATTTCGGAAGTCGGTGGCAAAAAACGAAAATACAAAACCCAAGACACCGACTACCGAAATTAAAGTTATTTTTCACTTTGTAGTGTTTTGTTTTGGAAGTCGGTTTTATTTTTTGCTAAAAAGTTTTTTTCTATCTCAGAAAGTACTAAGGCTAAAATTTTGAAAAAAAAAAAAAAATACAGAAAACAGTTCAATACCTATAGATTACAGGAAAATCTACAAGAAGTCTCTGGTCTTAAAACATCATGGTAAATCTCTCAATATTGTGCGTACTAACTTACATTTGCAGTTGGAATATATAGGAGAACATGTTTTTCAACTACAATGTCACCTATGTTTGTTCTTAGGATTCATCCCAACTACGGAACCCTTCATTGTGCGTAGTCGGACACGCACTTAGCCGGTTTTTTTTTAAGTATTGAAGTTCATTTAAGACAGTATCTACATCGCCTCCCAAGGTTCCATCATCAAGATACCAAACGTTACATTTGGAAATTAGCTGTCAAATAATTGGCCTTTGAATGATTTTGAACTGGAAAAAAGTCCATCGCTATATGAACACGTAACAAAAGCCTGTGCGGTGAATATTTAACCTGAAGCGCACAATAGTTCATTACAAATATTTTTCGAACAATTACCTTTACCTATGTTAGTTTGCTGACTACCTGAATTGAATATACTATTATGTATTTATACATTCAGGTAGTCAGCAAACTGGGCACGCCACAATTGCGGCGATAAGTCCCCTCTTTGAGGAGTGGTTAGAGAGGCGCCACGGCGTCCTCACCTTCCGCCTGACGCAGGTCCTCACCGGACACGGTTGTTTCGGGAGGTTCCTGTTTCGCATAAGGCGGGAGGAAACGCCCGGGTGTCACCATTGTGTGGATCGCCCAGAGGACACGGTGGAGCATACAGTGGAGGTCTGCCCGGCTTGGGCAGAGCACCGCCGTGTTCTCACGGAGGCGGCGATCTCTCGCGTCCGAGCCTGGTCCAGGCCATGGTGCGGAGCGAGAGTGCATGGGAGGCCGTCACCTCCTTCTGCGAAGCGGTAATGCTCGCGAAGGAGGAGGCGGAACGCGTGAGGGAGAGGCAGCCTCACGCCCTCAGTCGCCGCAGGAGATGCCCTGGGCGGCGGGAATCGATAGCCGATTCCCGGCTACCGTAGGCGCGGGCTTGCGGACGGTGAGTAGTGGGTAGCTCGCCGTCCGGTGAGGACCAGGCCCGGGTCCACGGCGCGTTGTGTTCCACGCGCGCCTCAAAGAGATGTCAGCAAAAGATGGGGTCCAATAGAGCCGATGCCGCTGGGGTCGCGGGTTGTTTGAAAAAGATACCGTGGCCCTGGCATAGGCAACTGAAGGAACACGGGTGGGTTTTAGTCAGTAAAAGTCTGACACGCCCTTTCGCTCCACCCAGAGCGGGAGAAGTTATTTGATGATTTCCCATCCACAAAAAAAAAAAAGGTAGTCAGCAAACTAACATTATGAATTAGCTACATAGCCTATACAAATAGATCTCTCTCGTGCACTAGTTCAATAATAAACTAAACATGTTAAATATTCCAAACAATTGAAAGAAATAGAATGATGTAAGTAAGTTTTTATTTTTAATTTTTATTTTGGCATCAAACAGTCATATACTTACAAACAATATTTTTCTTAAGAGAATTAGTTCCTTAAAATAGATCTATAGTGCCGACAATGTGATATAGTGGTAAAAATTATTACAATAAACTCCTAACAAGGAAAGACGCGCAAGAAATATATATAAATTTTTGTATCAGAACTAATATTCAATGCAACATAGTTTACAAAGTAAAATGTGTGTTTAAGTTAGGTGATAGGTATATCTACTTTTAACTTTTTATTTAAGGATATTAAGAGAGATATTAAAAAGATCGTTAATTGTTTACGTGTCAATAAAAGCCCTAAATTGTTTAACATCGCCCTCCCATCTTGTCATAATAGCAGGACAATAATCACACACATACAGACTCCTGAATTAATTTCACACTTAGTACCTAGAAATACATAGGTAAAGTGCTAAACAGCCTCAACTTACGGGTCGGTCGTGGGTTCGAACCCAGGCAGGCGCATTACTTTATATAAATAATTTCATCACCATTCCTCTCAAAACCGAGACAGAAAAGATCGTCAGGAAACCGGCATGTCCAAGAACCAACAATTCGAAGACATGTCACATCTATCAACACGGTCTGGGACCGCGTGGTGGGTTACAGCCCACTCCCTCTCGAAGAGAGGAGGCCTGTGTCAGCAGCGAGAACATTATAGGCTGATTTTTTTTTAACAGCCCATGCTGTTCTAAGGGGTTAAATATAATGACCACCAAAAAAAAATCTTTGATACCCTAAGCTTTTTGCACTTCAAATTGTATTCAAACACCAAATGTAGTAAATGATCACCAAATCTTAGCGAGCAAATTATTGCGTTAGGTTAGGTTTTTTTTTTTGTATTTGTTTGATTCGCTTTTAATGCTCTTTCTAGGTTTGGTTAGGTTAACAATGATTAGTTTGGAGTCATTTGCTTTAATAGGATAGCAAGATGTAACAATTTTGGTTATAATTTCAAATAAAATGGAGTTTTAATTTTGGTGATCATTTACTATTTTTGGTAGTAAAGTGTTTTTTTATGTTATATTTTACTTTATCTGGTGATAAGTTAAACATAAGCCCTGTTCTAATGCAGGTAAAAGACCTCATTCCTCCTCCATTCTTTCCATTTCTCACGGCTTGTACAAGGTGTAACTTAAATAACGCATAACCTCTAAAGGGGTACTCATCATAAAGAACAACTTTTACTATGGCGCCAAACCTGAAATCGCGAAAAAATCAATTGTTCTCTACATTTTGACGAGTAATGCGTACATAAACGTAGGAAACAGCTGGTATTATTTTTCGCGATTTCCGGTTTGGTCCCATAGTAAAAGTTGTTCATAATGATGCGTACAATGACACTTAAGAGGTTGTAATTTTATTTCATGTTACATCTTGTAGTATAACTATTGTATTGTTTAAAGCTTTTTGCTGAGATAAGCTACATAAAACCATTTAACAATTAAAGAAATTCCTCTGACTATATCTCCTTAGAACAACTAAGACACTTGCACATGTTCTATTGATCTCCGAATCTATTCTCGTCATGATCTCAATGGCGTCCCACATCTAATGTTAGTGCAGTATTGGAACGCGGTCATTGCCTCAACAAACAGACTCCTACAGACGCTCGCTATCAATTTGAGAGTACCTACTCGGCAAACAATATTAACAATTGATATGGTAACATTGAATGATACGCTCAGAGGGGTTAGAGGTTTTCGGTAGCAATAAGTATTGTAATTAGCTTTATATAGCATATCATATGAACAGCAGACGAAGAGGGAGTGTGACATGTGACATCTGAACCAAGGGCTGTTACGTCTATGTAATTACTGAGCATTGCATGGCAAAATTAAAGGAAGTTTTACCCTTAGGAGCCTATACAACCTCAGCTCAAATTTTAATTTTACTTTCCCGCGCCACGTCACTCTTTATCAGTGTGTTTATATTAGTATGTTCTGAGTGCAAGCGACACAGCACTCCCGTTCTAAAGCCGAAGCGAAACTGAGCGGTGGTGTCGGGCGGCAGGGAACAAAATTCAAGACGCCGATAGTTTAGGTAATTTCTTTTTACGGTAAAAATAATGGTAATAAAAAAAAATAAAAAAACATAAGACCTGCTTTATAGTTAGTTTAGTTAGTATGCAAAGTTTAATGATCTAATTTGAAGTATTTTTTGGATACCCGCGGTTCATTGTTTGGTTTCGAGGTAACTTTGGATTTTATTTCTATCAAGAAAATTTTATAGAATCGTGTTTTCGTCAAACATAGTACTTAACATTAATCCTCAACTTTACCATATATTTATTTCAAAATTAATGCTGCAGTATTATCGACATAACGGAGGATCATGCTAAGCTTCAGGTGAGGCTCTTGAAGATACGCCTATTAGCAACCTAACCCACCACGATCTATTTATTTTACACTGTCTAGCTGACCGACAGACGTTGTCCTGTCGAAATTTCAATAATTCATACAAAAATCCCGTCAATCAGTTATTCCCCAATTTGAAAATTTTCCAGAAAATTCCAATTTTTCGTCCGTATAATATCGAACTATTAGTCAAATCGGTCCAGCCGTTCTCAAGTTATGCGCTTAGCAACGATTTCATTTTGAGGGTTCCGAAAACAAAGAGAACCCTATTTATTACTAAGGCTCCGTTGTTAGTCCGTCTGTCTGTCACAGAGCTGTACCTTTAGAACCGTAATAGATAGACACTTGAAATTTTCACAGAGTGTGTATTACATGATAATAGCCGTTACGACAACAGATAATAAAAATAAAATAATTGTACGGTGGTACGGATCCCTTCGTGTGCGAGTCCAACTCGCATTTCGCTACTCTTTTATTAATACATATCAAAAATAGCGTTCTTACTTACGAAATCGCTATCAAATATATTTTGTCTTTAAATACGTTTTAATAACCGCCTAATATCACTCATTTCACGCTAAAATAACCTTCCTTTTAATCATAACGTTTCTTAGTCCGAATATGTTAATATATAATCCTAAAGTAAATTGTAACAGCTTTTGAAACTCTGGGGGTAAACGTCTCAACAAGAGTGGATTCACTTTCAAAGTACCCTCTTTCAAAGAATTTGCATCACAGAAAGTATTATGAACTTTTTTGGAAATATTATTTTAAGAATTCAATTTGAGGGGACGACAATTTAGCTTAGAGCAGACTGAGAACTTTATTTAATTTCGAATACAGAGTATAAAAACGCATTAAGGCTCCCGCAGACAGGCACGACGCGACGGTGCGACGGCACTCTGGTGGAACAATTTCTACAGACTTTCTTTAAAAAAAATCATTAAAATTATTGTACCGGAGTTGCGTCGCGCCTGTCTGCAGGGGCCTTTACTTACTTAACTGTTGCTTAAGAGGCCGTATACGAAAATTTTCTGATTTCGCTGATTTACGTGATTTTACATGAATACTGTGTTCTAGAAATGTTAATGAAACACATGAAAGATTCAATTATGATCAAATGAATGAGCTAAATTTCTATTTTGCGTCGAGTTTATAATGCTATAATTAAGTTGTTTTAAAAGATTTTTAATTGCTAAATCTTTTTAAATTTTTGTATTTTTTTTTTCGAACACAAATAATTTTTTTCAAACCCTTTAGGCGTCAAAACGATTCGTAAGTACGTGATATGTTGGTCACATCAAAAATTCACAAAACAGTCGCCGTTTGAGATCGATTAATCAAAATTGAATAAAAACAAAAACTAGCTCATTCATTAGATCATAACTGAAATTACTTTCCATGTTGTGCATTAATACTTATAGAAATACAGTATTTTAACTGTAAAATCACGTAAATCAGCGAAATCGGAAAAAATCGTATACGACCTCGATCTAAGTAATTGAAAGCTTAACAAATTAAGACAAGACAATTAACTAAAAATGAACCACAGTTTCCCCGTATAAGTATGTCGTTATAATATGAAATTGACAATGTATTCTAGCTACAAAAAATAAAAAATATTGCTCAACGTATGCCAGACGAATATTTAAGTACATATCGCAATAAATGGACACAGACTGCCATACGGAACACTGAAAAGTGAAGCGGTCTGTCGGCAAACCGTTCATCGGAGAAACGATTGTCGAAGAGCTGTTTCAGAAGCATATAATGATGAATGATAAATGATAAATGATTTTTATTTCTGTAAGTAGGTTTGTACAAACACTTTTACAAGTCAATCATGTTTTTTTTTTAAACTTGATGAGGTCGGCGTTTCCTATCTGACTACTCTGAGAAGAAAGGCCGAAACAAACTCAGAGGTCACAGTCTCTTATAAAGTCCAGACATAATCTTGGTCACTTCATGTGAAGACCATGTAGATTGGTGTCTGAAATGGTCTTTTGAGGAAAGAACCACACAGATTGAGAGGACCTGTCCAGTCAATGCACGCATTTGTCAGTAATCGCGCAGCTCAACTCAGAACTTAAGGAGCTCAACGATTCGACGAACAATACCAAAGAAAGGACATTGGGGTAGGCCGCATAAATTACTCAAACTGCCAGACGATGATTAAAAATAAATGAGAGAAAAAATAAAACAAACAAAAAAAGCAATGACCTACATAGTCTTCACATTCACAATAAATTAAAATAATATAATACTGTACAAAGTAAATAGTCATGTCAACATTCAGTATGCAAAAATAAAAGAATAAAATAAAATTTGGAGCAGTTCAATCCCAAGCCTTTTTGTCCTCAATATAATCTTTAACGGTATAATAAGCTTTCTGACACAACTTGCGTTTAATGAATGATTTGAATTTATTAAGGCTCAGATCTTGAACGTGGCTTGGAAGTTTATTATAAAAGCGTATACATTGACACCTGAATGAGCGACCTATTTTCTTGAGCCTTGTTGGAGGTACAACAAATTTGTGTTTGTTCCTAGTATTTATATTGTGGATATCACTGTATTTTTTAAACAATTTAATGTTTTTATGGGCATATAAAAGATTTTCAAAAATGTACTGAGAAGGCAAAGTCATTATACTAATCTCCTTAAATTTCTCTCTGAGAGATTGTCTCGGACTTAATTTATAAATGCATCGAACAGCTCTTTTCTGCAAAACAAAGATAGTCTGAATGTCGGCAGCATTTCCCCACAACAGAATACCGTACGACATTACACTATGAAAATAGCTAAAGTACACTAAACGGGCTGTCTCTATGTTAGTTAAAATACGAATTTTCCTAACAGCGTATGCTGCGGAGCTTAGCTTTTTTGACTATTTATCTATATGTGGGCCCCACTGAAGCTTAGCATCCAAAGTTAAGCCCAAGAATACTGTGCTATCTTCAGGATTCAATTCTTCGCCCTTTATCAACACGTTAGTTTTCACCTGCCTAACGTGAGGTAGCGTAAATTTAATGCATTTGGTTTTTTTTTTCATTAAGGAGTAAATTATTAACATTGAACCAGTGAACTACTTTTGAGATCGCTCTGTTTACATCGTCAGTAACCAGCTGCTGACGTTTAAGTTTAAACAAAAGTGAAGTATCATCCGCAAACAAAACTATATCATGATTATCCTGATAATAAGAATCTATATTAATAATAATATAATAAAGCTCCCTACCACCGTATATCTACGTTGACGTCGTGGTCGGGCTTGCGCGCTCCTGAACTCTAGGTCTGTGCCGGAGAGTTTACTTTGCCAAAATAAGTCTAGGGTGGGGAGCCAGACCAAGAAATGCATAAACCCGCAGGGCAGCTTGTGGCGAGCTGTTGGGCCGTAGTGACCCAACGGACCCTATCTCCCGGGAGAAGTCTTGTTCTTCACCCCTGGCTTGCCTTTATTGGCTGGCTGGAGTTAACACTGACGAGGAACAGACCTCCCACATATTTCTTGCCTTTATTGGCCGGCTTGAGTGGAGATTCGCAAGAGCAAACGGAGAAAGGAAGTATTTTAGTAAGGTGCTGGTAGGGATCTTGACCGTACTTTCGGGATTGTCCTGATAGCCGTGGGATACCTCTCCACTCCTCAAGTATCTCAGGAAGTGTTGCCCCCTTGTCGCTACGTCACTATGTGCTAGCGGCCGTTTCCAGGAGCCCATTATTGAGTGTGCAAGTCTCCTCCTGCCATTTTATCCGTTTATAACTTTGCTCAGGCAGGAGACATAGTTCTTCCATAGTTCAAGTTACTCAATTCACTTCAGCCACCCAAACCCATAGGCCCGCATGTTTTGTTTCCACGTTCTGCAATAGTCCTGCACCAACCGGGGGTTGTCCTTGGGCGCATTTGCATAGTGCATATAGGGATAATGAAATTGTCAGTAGGTGCCTCTTCATCATATAAAATTGTCTAAGGGGCCTCTGAGAGTTGTCCCTCGTACGCCTTTCAAAGGTCCGGGACCCCAGTGTCCCAAGTTGTCAAAAAAAAAAAGCTAATAAACAGTTTGTTTGCAACACGCTAGTCTCTGGAACCTGCAGTCGGATTTGAAAAATATATTAATTATTTTGCATTTGATAGCCCAATTCTTGAGGAAGGCTGTAGGCTACTTAATATCACGCTACGACCCTTAAAAGCCGAGCGAAAAGAAAAAATCCAGAAGGAACGCTAAGCGGAAATGAAGTGCGCGGGGGTCTATACAATGCGACGCGGTGGGTTGGGGGCGAAATTTTACGCAGACGAAGTCTTGGGCAGAAACTTGTAAATAATAAAAACTTTATTGTTCTGAGAGATCTGGTGCCGTATTATGAACTATTAACGCCGTCATGATTCCGTTGAGAAAAAGGGATGGTGCTATAGGTCATGTATAGCTCCGTCTCTCTCTAGCACTGGAAAAATGATGGCGTTAATAGGGATGATGCCTGGGTAAAAAAAAAGAAATTCTATTTAGTCCATCAGTCAGATAATAAAAAAATATTAGACACGTATTTTTTGCTTTATCATATTAATAAAAAATGACTTAGATAACTCGCATTAAAGTTCGGGAGTGGGGGCTTGCTACGTCACTTCTACGTATAAAATCTACGAAGACGTGACGTCATGCCGTCGCCGTAACTTTTGATTACGTACAAAAAGAAAAAATACGTGTCCAATATATTTTAATAATCTACATGACGGACAAAAAAACATTTTTTAGTCATCATCCCTATTGTTCATAATACGGCTCCAGGCGTCGTATTATAAGGTATTAATGCTAGTGTGAGAGTGAGACGGAGCTATAGGAGGCCGATAGCACCGTCCCTTTTTGGCAATGGAAACATGATGGTTTTAATACTTCATAATACGGCCCCAGTGCCAATTCAAATAGCACTAGCCTCCACACTAGCATTCCCTGTGTCGTGGATACTAATCTCCTTCGTTTTACAACTTATAATATTTCTTCTCATATTCTTCAACACCTGGTTAACTTCGATATAAAAAGCAAACGCATTTAAACAGTAATCCCACAATTTCCACAAAGCTCCCTTCACACTAATTTCCATCAGTCTTTCATTTTATATATAATAAAAGCTGCTTTCATATTCGTGGCTCCAGACAAAATTCCCTAGACAGCGGGCGACGCAAGTTTAATAATTTGACTAATTTCAACACAAACACTAAGTTATTAATATTAAAATACGAGTGCATAGGTGGCTTGTGGAGTTTGTCTTAAAATGTAAAACGTCTACTCGTTTTTATATTCGGTTTGAGTTTCATATTACGAGTCATAACATCACGCCTGTAATAGCCGAAGGTGTGCCGAAGGGTTGGTCTGAGGTGAACCTCTATAGTACACCCACATTTCGCCAGTTATATCACAGATTAATACAGATGGGACACTCTGCAAAATGATTTAAATAAAAAGCGACTCTTGCTACGACACAATAAAGTACAATTCAGGTCGCAAACTTATTACCTACAGTTATATTCACCTACAAGTTGCCTCTCGTTCTAACGCGTAACTCTTATACCTTCTGACCGCGGCAGTCCTACTGAATTGGCCCAGTGAGATAGGCCCGCCGCGTACTCGTAGCTTCATACCTAAACTGTGGAGTATCCCATCTGTATTAATATGTTTAAATCCCGTGTCCCGGGGGCGAGCCTATTGCCATCAGCCGGGCACAAATCCAGACTCCAGGTTGCTACTGAGTCCGGCGGGATCTCATGGTGACATGGAGAGTGCGACTATCGCAACCCAGTGCTGGGCACGCCACAATTGCGGCGATAAGTCCCCTCTTTGAGGAGTGGTTGGAGAGGCGTCATGACACCCTCACCTTCCGCCTGACGCAGGTCCTCACCGGACACGGTTGCTTTGGGAGGTTCCTGTTCCAGATAAGGCGGGAGGAAACGCCCGGGTGTTACCATTGTGTGGATCGCCCGGAGGACACGGTGGAGCATACGGTGGAGGTCTGCCCGGCTTGGGCAGAGCACCGCCGCGTCCTCGCGGAGGCGATCGGCGGCGGCGATCTCTCGCGTCCAGCCCTGGTACAGGCCATGGTACGGAGCGAGAGTGCATGGGAAGCCGTCACCTCCTTCTGCGAAGCAGTAATGCTCGCGAAGGAGGAGGCTGAACGCGTGAGGGAGAGGTAATCTTTGCGCCCTCACGCCCCTAGTCGCCGCAGGAGACGCCCTGGGCGTCGGGAATCGATAGCCGATTCCCGGCCATCGTAGGCGCGGGCTTGCGGATGGCGAGCAACGGGTAGCTCGCCGTCCGGTAAGGACCAGGCCCGGGTCGACGGCGCGTTGTGTTCCACGCGCGCCTCAAAGAGATGTCAGCACTAGCTGAAGGGGTCCGCTAGGGCCGATGCCCGCCAGGGTTGCGGGTTGTTCGAAAGAGTTACCGTGGCCCTGGCACAGGCAACTGAAGGAACACGGGTGGGTTTTAGTCAGTAGAAGTCTGACATGCCCTCCCACTCCACCCAGAGCAGAAGAAGTTATTTGATGATTTCCCATCCACAAAAAAAAAAAAGGCTGCTACTGAGAAATTCCAGAAAGAAAACCCAATAACACTTTTCCCACTAGTTATGCACATTAGTTGTACAGGGTTATTGGTAAAACACCCACAAGGGGTCTTTGTACTCATCATTATGAACAACTTTTACTAAGGGACCAAACCTGAAATCGAAAAATAAAATCAGCTGTTCAGTACATTTTGTCGAATTATGCGAACATAAATGTACTGAACAGCTGATTTTTTTTTGCGAAATCTGGTTTGGTCCCATAGTAAAAGTTGTTTGTTATCATGTTATACAATCATGTGTTTAAGTATCGGTCACTAATTACCAGCCACTCTATATATCTGTATATGTATAAGACACCGTAAGATTGTGAGAACCGTTGGTGTTAGTAGAATTATTGGCCACCTTGTTAGTTTAATGGCCAAAAATGCGAGTGCTGAGCAAATAGTTTGGTATTGAGAATTTCCTTCACTCAACTAAATTAGGACCACATACTCAGCACACACTTGTGTTGTGACCATTAAACCAAGGAGGTAGCCAAAAGTTTAAAAGAATATTCTTCTAAAATTATCTTGGTAAAACTATTTCCCCAAAAAGCAGTTTCAATTCAAATCCCAAATGGCCAATTTGTCTTATAGCCTAATCCCGGAGGACTTTCAATTCTATTTAATTTAGGTAATATAATAAAATAACCTGGTCGGGTCCTTGCGGGCCGGTTCAGGCCGCAATCCGGGCCGCAAGTCGCGCTCTTTAAATAAATTTTCACACTGGATTACTGTGGGTGATAAAAATATCCGTACCGGAACCGATGCCTTTTTTTCGCGTGGAGAAATGCTCATCCATACTGCACTACCACGGGGAGTTAGTGCAGTTATGTGGGACTCCAACCCACTAAAACTGCACGGTGTCCTCCTCTGCCGCTTGTGGCGGGAACACGGGCACTCGTTAGCACTCACTGCGAACCCGCCGCGGCTGTCCGTCACCGGACCCTCCTCTGGGGAGCATCCCCCATCACCAGCGCACAAGAACACCTTGCGCACCGTGACCACCCCATGGACCAAACCAGCACATTGGCGCCAGACGACCCCGTGTCCAGGCACCCTTGGTCCCCTTGCGACCGGTCAGGTGAGTAGCCCGGCCGTCTACCACTTTTCGGCTTGAGAGGATAGGGAGAACGGCCAACGAAATACCGACACTCCTCCTCCCCTGCTGCCCCACCGTGTTCGCCATCAGACGGTGGCGACCCCGTCAAGGCCGCGGAAGGTAGGGAGAGCGGCGCACCGCAATACCGGCACTCCTCTCCCGCCGCGGCCTCCAACCCTCAGTCGCGATGCCTCCGCAACCTACCTGTTGGCCGCTACGTCGTCGACTTCCTGGAAAAAGCCCTGCCGAGCGGCCTGTCCTCGGGTTTCTCTTCACTTCACCGTGGGTGACCACGCCACGGCTACTGAGCCCCCCCGCCTTGACAATGCGCGAACCCCCCGGGGGGGACCGGGACCGATGCCTATCCTTTTTAACCGACTTCAAAAAGGAGGTTCTCTATTCGACCCGTATGTACGAGTATGTATGTATGTTTACATGTAAGTTTGTATGTCTGCGATTTTCTCAAAAACGAATGAACCAATTTTGATGATTCTTTCTAGCGTAATCTACATACTTTCAGGAAGGTTTTAGTATATAATACATTAGGTAATTAAACAAAGTTACCTATATACATAAATGCACTGTGCCTATCTCCGGCATTTCTAAGCGGATTTTGATGATTCTTGGAATCGTTCGTCTTGAGCTTATGTAATTTAGAAGATAACAATTTTTTAGCAAAAAATAAAACTGACTTCCAAAACAAAACACTACAATGTGAAAAATAACTTTAATTTCGGTAGTCGCTGTCTTTGGTTTTGTATTTTGGTTTTTTGCCACCGATTTCCGAAATTAAAGTTATTTTTCACTTTGTAGTGTTTTGTTTTGGAAGTCGGTTTTATGTTTTGCTAAACAGTTTTTATTTTTCACTTTTTAGTTGTGGTACCTACCCCACATATATTCGAATACCGCTACCTGCTATGTAAATAACAGTGATAGTAAGTTATTAAAACATCATCCACATAAACTACTCAAGAAAAGTTAATAAAATTTATATGAGACCACCAAGGAAGCCGCCTTTCAAACTAAAAAATAACTTTTCAAATCGGTTCATCCGTCTTTGAGTAATTGCGTAACAATCATACAAAAAAAAAAAAACAAAAACATATATACGAATTGACAACCTCCACCTTTTTGAAGTCGGTTAAAAATGAAAACCCACTTCAAAAACCTAAAACGATTAAAATAACTTTCATAAAAATCTTAATAGCTTCTGATGTCGGTGTCTTCAATTCGCACATGTCAATGCACCTCAGCTTGGCACAAACTTCAGAAGCTGTTAAAATTTTTATGAAAGTTATTTTATTCATTTTAGGTTTTTGAAGTCGGTTTTTACTTGTTTAAAGTAAATTTATCTTTACAGTAGTCGTAAGGTGGTGTGCGAGGCGAGGCGTGGATGACCCTTTTACAACGAAAGATGTCCATCGCTATACCGCGCCGTCCCGCGATGGCCATCGCTGCCTCGCGCGGAGTCGCGTTGTCACGCGCCGGCCATCGCTACCTCGCGCTATCACGCGCCGCCCGGCGAGCCGTGTCTTGTGCGCCTACTACGTTTTGCCTCGCGATGGACGGAGCGAGCCGGTAAAAAATAAAAATAAATAAATACTCTATACTTAGAGCAATAACGTACTAAGAAATATTTCAATTCTCACCTCGGACATCTTCGCGCATTTAGACCTTTTACACCAAAGATGGACAAAGCGTGGATTGAAATTTTGCCACACAAAATTCAATTCTCGCACATTCTATCCACGCCTCGCCTTTTAGAGTTCAGAGACAAAGAAACGATGATTTAATTTCCAGTTTTAGAATAGATTGATGGATACTCTTGTACTTTCATACTTAGTACCTTGGTACTTAGTCCTGCAGACCGAATTTCGCCCATAGCGATCAATCTCAGCGGAGAAGAGCCTTAGGCGCGGAAGATATTATAGTGCACATGTGTGTGCGCAGACAGGTGCCCTCTCTCTTCCCGCACTCTCATAGTCTGATGGGACGGCAATCCGACACGATCGGAGAGAGATCAGGCGCAGGGCTAACGGCTTAACGTGCGCACCTAGCCACGGGGGTCTCACACCTCTAACTTCTAAACTCCGGGCTGTTCCCAAAAAATACCTCATGGAAACACCCCACCAAACTGGCCGATCCGGGAATCGAACCCAGGACCCCACGCTCAGCAGTTGCGCTTGCTACCACGAGACTAACGGGGCAGTCAGAGTAGCTTGTCGGAGTATAATCTGGTCGTGAATGCTTTTCAAAATCTGTAGTACCTACTTATAACAGAATTTTAGCACAAAAAGGCTTTTAAATGCCCAATGTAAAACAAGTTCTACAAGTAATTAAACTAATGGTTTTATAGTAGCGAAGTAAAACTTGGTAAACGTTCAGTGATGAAAACTTAAGAGGGCGCTTCCCAGCCCGTCTATCGTCAACGCGAGCATGGTCGAAAAGCTTATTGTTTCATCCAGAGCAACGCCCGTTGACTAACAAGCAACGCTAGATACTCAGCATGCTATTGACGTCCAGCTTGGGACGGGTCTGGTATCTTTGTAGACCGTTGAAACGCTACATACTCAGCGTCCTATTGACGCTAATCTTTGTACTGTTCTGGAGTCTCAGCGGCTCATTGAGACGCCAGATACTCAGCATGCCGTTGACGTCCAGCTTGGGACGGGTCTGGTACCTTTTTAGACCGTTGAAACGCTACATACTCAGCGTCCTATTGACGCTAATCTTTGTACTGTTCTGGAGTCTCAGCGGCTCATTGAGACGCCAGATACTCAGCATGCCGTTGACGTCCAGCTTGGGACGGGTCTGGTACCTTTGTAGACCGTTGAAACGCTACATACTCAGCGTCCTATTGACGCTAATCTTTGTACTGTTCTGGAGTCTCAGCGGCTCATTGAGACGCCAGATACTCAGCATGCCGTTGACGTCCAGCTTGGGACGGGTCTGGTACCTTTGTAGACCGTTGAAACGCTACATACTCAGCGTCCTATTGACGCTAATCTTTGTACTGTTCTGGAGTCTCAGCGGCTCATTGAGACGCCAGATACTCAGCATGCCGTTGACGTCCAGCTTGGGACGGGTCTGGTACCTTTGTAGACCGTTGAAACGCTACATACTCAGCGTCCTATTGACGCTAATCTTTGTACTGTTCTGGAGTCTCAGCGGCTCATTGAGACGCCAGATACTCAGCATGCCGTTGACGTCCAGCTTGGGACGGGTCTGGTACCTTTGTAGACCGTTGAAACGCTACATACTCAGCGTCCTATTGACGCTAATCTTTGTACTGTTCTGGAGTCTCAGCGGCTCATTGAGACGCCAGATACTCAGCATGCCGTTGACGTCCAGCTTGGGACGGGTCTGGTACCTTTGTAGACCGTTGAAACGCTACATACTCAGCGTCCTATTGACGCTAATCTTTGTACTGTTCTGGAGTCTCAGCGGCTCATTGAGACGCCAGATACTCAGCATGCCGTTGACGTCCAGCTTGGGACGGGTCTGGTACCTTTGTAGACCGTTGAAACGCTACATACTCAGCGTCCTATTGACGCTAATCTTTGTACTGTTCTGGAGTCTCAGCGGCTCATTGAGACGCCAGATACTCAGCATGCCGTTGACGTCCAGCTTGGGACGGGTCTGGTACCTTTGTAGACCGTTGAAACGCTACATACTCAGCGTCCTATTGACGCTAATCTTTGTACTGTTCTGGAGTCTCAGCGGCTCGTTGAGACGCCAGATACTCAGTATGGCGTTGACGTCGAGCTTGGGTCTGTTCTGGTGTCTCTGCAGATCGTTGAAACGCTAGATACTCAGCGTGCTATTGACGCCAATCTTGTTACTGTTCTGGTGTCTCAGCAGTCCGTTGAGACGCCAGATACTCAGCATGCAGTCGACGTCAAGCTTGATACTATTCTGGTGTCTCTGTAAACCGTTGAAATGCTAGATACTCAGCGTGCTATTGACGCCAATCATGGTAATGTTCTGGAGTCTCAGCAGCTCGTTGAGATGCCTGATACTCAGCGTGTTGTTGACGCCGATCTTGGGACTGTTCTGGTGTTTCTGCATTCCGTTGAGATGCTAGAGATACTCAACATGCAATTGACGCTGATCTTGGTACTGTTATGGAGTCTCAGCAGCCTGTTGAGATGCCAGATACTCATCGTGTTGTTGACGCCGATCTTGGGACTGTTCTGGTGTCTCAGTAGCTCTGGGTACTGCCTCATGCACCGCTTCCTCAAACCTTCGCAGGTCGGCTTGTTGAGACGTCTCGTTATTTTTAGCTATTTGCAGATCTCGAGCTAGGAAAAATCACAGAATCAGTAGTCATTTTCAATCTAACAACTAAAACAATTTCAATAGTTAATTAAAAGAATAACGAATCAACCTTCTTACTACTGATAACACAATCTATACCTAATAAAACTACACGTTATTCTTATACTAACGAAAACAAAAACAATTGTAATAATCTACGTTTTTCCAGTAGTAGTTTATGATCCACCGTGTCAAATGCTGAACTTAAATCTAAGAAAAGCCCAGCTACTTTCTGTTTGTCGTCCAATCTGCTAACTACTTCCTTAATTAGAGTCGATATTGCATCTTGTGTCCCAACGTTTTTCTGATAACCAAATTGTCTTCTACTTAACACTCCATTTAGGTTGAAATGTCTGAGTAATCTAGTTTTAATTAGCTTTTCTCGTATTTTTGAATGAATAGGTAATAATGAGATAGGTCTGTACATCTTCGTGTCTGTTTTAGAACCTTTTTTTGTGTACAGGTAGTATTTTGGCTATCTTCATTTGATCCGAAAAAAAATCCTTCATCAAAACACTTATTATAAAAGATGCTTAAAGGTTCCGCTAGTACGTCTATATTGTCCTTTATTACCGATGTATTTATGTCATCATAGCCACAAGATTTTTTGTCGTCCATTTTTTTCACCAATTTGAATATCTCAAAGGGAGTGACAGGGTCTAGGACAAGGTCATTGGTTACTCTTTTTGCACTTTTATGTAGAATATCCATGGCAGCCTCTGCGCATGTAGTAGTTGTTGAATTAAGGTTGAACTGCTGGGCATAGGTATACAATATTCACAATATCTGATGGTTCTAACATCATCTTATTATTTGATTTTAAAATTAGTTTAGTATTGTTTATGACACTCTTATTTCTATGTTTGTTTATAACTTTCCAAACATCTTTTGAGATGTTCATTGATTTTGGTAATTCAGATTGTACTGTGAGCTTTTTGGCCATGTTTATTACTTTCCTGTAAGCAAAAGTGGAGGATAGTTATTGATTATAGGAAACTCAATGATGTGACTGTTGCCGAAGTTTATCCTATTCCTTTAATTACAGATATTCTGGACCAACTAGGTCATTCAAAATACTTTACCAAGCTTGACCTTATAAGCAGTTCCCACCAATTAAATTTAAATCTCAAGGACTCGCCCTAGACTGGTTTTATGGTAGTAGGAAATGAAATATCTGGGCATTACGAATTCACAAGAATGCCTTTCGGACTAAAAATGCCCCCGCTATATTCCAAAAACATATGAATACTGTCCTATCTGGTATTCAAGGTCTGCACTGCTATAATTATTTAGAGGATTGTATTATTCATAGCCAAATTCTTCAATCTCACATAAAAAAACTAAAATTAGTCTTGGACAGATTCCGTCAGTTTAATGTAAAATTACAACCAGCAAAGTGCGAGTTCTTACGAAACAAGGTTGCATATCCAGGGCTCATAATCACCGACAAAAGGTGTCTATCCTAATCCTGATAAAATCAAGGCCGTCACTCAGTTTCCAACTCCTAAATGACCTAAAGACATCAAATCTTTTCTAGAATTAGTCGGCTATTACAGGATATTCATTGAAAATTTCTCTAAGACAACTAAACCCTTAACTTCCCTTTTAAAAAAGGACATTTCATTTAACTAGTCAGGAGAACAAGAACACGCTTACTATTTTAAAACAAAAACTAACTACAGCGCCTCTTTTACAATATCCTGATTTCAGTCAACCTTTTGTGTTGACAACTGATGCGTCCAATTACGCTGTAGGCGCAATATTATCGCAAGGCGAAATATGCAAGGACAATCCTATCGCTTATGTGTCAAGGAACCTGAATAAAGCCGAGGCACAGATTAATACAGATGGGACTACAATGTATGAAGCTACAAGTACGCGGCAGGCCCTTGTCGTCGGGCCAATTCAGTGCGGGCTGCCGCGCACCGGCCGGGCCGGCTCGCACGGTCAGTTTGATACTCACTCACACGCCGCGTCGTAACAAAAGACAACCCTAACGAGTCAGAAGGTATGCGAAAGAAAGAGAGGCAACTTGTAGGTGAATATAATTGTAGGTAATAAGTGTTGTGCGACCTGAATTGCACTTTATTGTGTGTAGCAAGAGTCGCTTTTTATTTAAATGATTTTGCGGAGTGTCCCATCTGTATTAATCCCATATGTATTTAAAAAAAAAAAGTAGTATATGTAGTATATCAGTTATCTGGTTTCCATAGTACAAGCTCTGCTTAGTTTGGGATCAGATGACCGTGTGTGAAAATGTCCCAGGATATTATTATTATTATTATTAATCTGTGGCCGAGGGCAATTACTCCACCACAGCAAAAGAACTTTTAGCCATTGTATTCGGCGTACAAGCTTTCCGTCCCTACCTTTTCGGCTATCTGTTCAAAATCGTTACCGACCATAAACCACTAGACCGGCTCTAAATTAATTCGCTGGCGTTTACAATTACAGGAATATAACTACAAGATAGTGTATAAATAGGGAAAATTAAATTGCAACACCCGTCAGTGTCTCTATCGCGCCTCCCACCACAAGATGGTAACGATTCAAATCGTCCCGTAGGTATGCGCCGTCGACGATGGTAATTCTCCAAATCCTTTAAACTCGCCCTATGATTGTCCATCGCCGTCCACAACAGATACTTGTGAAAAGTATCTAACACTTATTGAACTACCGAGTTTTAGTTTCGATACGGTCATTCAATAGGTACTATAAAGAATCCCTACTGAAGGCCAAGTGTTAATTTGCACTTGGCCTTCAGTACTGATCCTTTCGTATTTCCTACATCACTTGATTTAGACGATTCTGTACCTTATTGCAAAGAAATTATAGAATTATCTACAAGTCAACCTAATATTCGTGACATAGAACACGAACTTTATACATCATACAACACATCAAATAACAATCGTTTTGCTAATCACATTACGACGAAATGTCATTGGTATCTATACAAGGACATCTTTAAGCTATTAGTCGAATACAGAAATATAATAAAATTTTGGTATATGGAAGAGATAGAAATTGCTATATCCGATTTTTCAGTTCCATTCACGAAACTCTCTTATACAAAGATCTATAATACATGTTACAACCCGAATCTCTTCAAAGTGACAGTGAACAGGCTTCTTCTGGTTAAGCTCACTCCATCGTCGACTCTGTCTCTGTCGCCTCCGACCTAGAATAGAGTCAAGAGCAAACCCATCTTAAATTAAAAAAAAAATACTGGCATTACAGTTAAAATCTATAAAAATTTTAAGGTTTTAAAATAACACCTACACGGATTACGTCAGAGTATTTATTTATTTAGGCTAACCAACAATTGTTCACACAATACATTTAAAATAATTTAATGAATAGTATTTACTTTTATAACTGCAACAATTACTTACAGGCTAACACACAACATGCACCATTTATGGTTTTACAATAATATTTACAATTAAAGATATTCAAAATTTTTTGGTAATTCATGCATAAGTAACAGTAATAAAAATAATAATAAAAAAACTATTCATTCTTAATAATTAAAAACAAAAACCTATAGAAAACAAAAAAAAAAAGAAAACAAATTTGTAGCATCAATCAATCAATCTGCCTAGCCTTTTCCCAACTATATTGGGGTCGGCTTCCAGTCTAACCGGATGCAGCTGAATACCAGTATTTCACATGGAGCGACTGCCTATCTGACCTCCACAACCCAGTTACTGTACCCCTTGGTAAGACTGGTTATCAGACTTTCGGGCTTCTGATGACCCGTAACGACTGTCAAAGATCCACGAATGACAGCCGGGACCAACGGCTTAACGTGCTTTCCGAGGCACGGAGGAATCTCGGTATGAAAAGATGGTCACCCATCCACAGACCAACCCCGGCAAGCGTAGCTTACTGCTTAACCTGATGGTTCGACCCGTGCGGGTGTTATTACTTAGCCACGAGCTCCTCAAATTTGTAGCATCAATATTACTAAATTAAAATAAAATAAAAAATCTCATTATATAATTACAATGTATTAAATGTTAAAATTAAAATAATATTCAGTAGCGAGATCATTTCTTGTGAGAGCTACCAAGTGCTCAGTAATTATTTTATAAAATTTGCCTATTCCGTCATGATGTATATCAGTAAGATCACTGAATGATTGAAACATAGGTTGTATTTATAGTAGTCAGAAAGCGATACATAACATTCAACATTCTAATTAGAGGTCTAAACGCTATTACGTTTCTCTCGCTAAGACTATTACGCCGCCAAGTCCCAGCATATGAGTCGGAATAACTTTGTTCGTGTGCCTACAGCCTGCAACCGAGTCCTAAAGTGAACACGGATCCGGGAACTTGACATAGTGTTCCCGTTACGTACCTAATCATCGCGTCGATGGACTCGACTGTCGGGTTGCTATGTGAATTTGCCGAACAATAAAGTACAGATGTATTTTTGAACTTGGCAGTGAAAGTTTTACAATGTCGGTGACTCAGTGTATCTCAAATGTTACCACAAGCAAAACAAAGCTCTGTCTCCAGTTTGAAAAGGTCAATATAAAATCATTAAGGTCGACGGGAATCACACCGTGACTCTCCTCATAAATCGTAAACATGTACTCGTACGTCATCACTATGACGAAATTAAGTTTGCGTCTGACGGTGCAATAACTAGATCTATTTCAGGCATCTTGCTGCGGAGTGTACAGACGCCAGCAGATCAAGCTACCCGAAACTGTCAAATTTTCCCAATCAACCTTGAACCTAATGCATTAGCGATAAAGTCGATAATCTATTAAAGCAATTTGACAGATTGTAGTAGCTTGATGTGCTGGTGTCTGTACATGTCATCAAGTCGTCACGCCGATAACAAGCAGTTCTGGTTTATACTTTGATAAGGTGATCAACGTTAAGAGCGTTTATTCGTGATTATTTTAATACATTTAAGTATATAAAATTATATTTTTTCTTAATACTTACACTCAATAAATCGTTATGTTGGAAGATTTATAAAACAATGGTTAGACCTGCTGTCTTGTATGGATCAGAATGTTGGGCCATAAAAAGAATGAATGAAAGGCAATTGCATGCAGCCGAGATAAGAATGCTAAGAGGGATGTGTGGTATTGCGCGAATGGATAGAATAAGAAATGAGTATGTAAGAGGAACTCTGAAAGTGACACCGGTGACTGAAAAGTTGTGTAGAAATCGGTTGTCATGGTATGGGCATGTGATGCGGAGGAATGAGGAAAATGTCGTCAGGAAAGTGTTGAGTATGAACGTGGAGGGCTATACGAGTAAGGGAAGACCAAAGAAACGATGGATGGACTGTGTGAAAGTTGATATGGCCAGAAAGGGAGTGACTACCGAGATGACGACTAATAGAGAAGTATGGAAGAAAAAGACATGTTGCGCCGACCCCAAATAAATTGGGACAAGGGCAGGAGAATGATGACACTCGATAAATCGTTAGTATTTAAAAGTATGTATGCTGTTTTTTTACAGTTACAGCATACATATAAATATAACATATTTATAAATACCAACCATTTATTGAGTGTAGGTATTAAGAAAAAATGTAATTTTATTTAAATGTATTAAAATAATCACGAAAAAACCTGTAGAAATACGACGCAGCCAGCACACGCGAAATAAATGCTCTTAAGTTTACCAATGATGAATGGAATGTAGACGTTACGTACTTACGAGTAGATCGTCATAATCGTAGAACAGTGATGGATCTGACACATGTTAAACATTACGGGGCAGCTATTTAAAATATGATTTATAGTTAGAGCGCTGATCAAATCCGTCTGTTTACCGACTATTTAATTTGTAATCCACATTATTTATATATATATATTTTTAATGTAGTTATAATATTTTTATGATGTAATATCTAAATATAGTAAAAAGAGATTTTCGTATTTTTTCAAAACCGATATTCGATCATGACGAGATGTTAGTAAAATCCACTGCGGAACACATTACACAACCGTCAACAAAATGACGGCGACAATGCATTTTGGCTTTTCGTCAAGGTCAAGGCACTCAAGGCTCATACTGGGCAGGAATTTTTACGACTTACTTGATGATGAATAAGCTACTTTTAGTAGGAAATGTAGGAAAAGGAATATACAGGGTTATTGGTAAAACAGCAACAAGGGGTCATTGTACTCATCATTATGAACAACTTTTACTATGGGACCAAACTTGAAATAGCGAAAAAAAATCAGTTCACTACATTTATGTTCGCATAATTCAACAAAATGTACTGAACAGCTGATTTTTTTTTCGAGATTTCAGATTTGGTCCCATAGTAAAAGTTGTTCTTAATGATGAGTACAATAACCCTTAAGAGGTTGTTGGTGTTTTACCAATAACCCTGTAGAGATCACGGTGCTATAGCTTAAAACTAAAATAAGGGATCATAGTTAGGCTTCTGCTTTTGGAGACACACTACTCATTTTTAATTTACTCGAATAGTAATATCAAAAGTTAAAGTTACTTATTGACAGATGGCGCTGTTCTCAAAATGTTGATAGGTTTTGTCTAAACAAAATGTTCCATTTTCTTAAATTAACTACAACTTTTTTTACAATGTAAAATGTTGACACCGTTTAAATTAATTGTGTTAACATACAACGTATGTTTATATGTTTTTAGTGCTCCAATAACAAACGCAAAAATTAATAGGCTCTCTAACAATAAGTTGAAAACAGTTTCTTGTTTTCAACTTATTGTTAGAGAGCATATTTATTCTATGGTTTTCAATATAAGTAGGAAAAAGGATCGCAACTCGCGTAAATGTCAAAGAAAACAATATTTTCAGATAGAATACAATATACGTATATTAATATTATAGTTTTATTAAGTGCAATTAATTTTAAAAAATTGAATATTTGTGTATTAATTTGTTCAATTGGTGTAAAGATACAAATAAATTATTAGGTATGTGGATCACGTAAAGATTGTGATGTAGAAGACAAAATTCAGGAGTTGGCCTCGTATTGTAAAAAAAAAAAAATGAAATTAATATTTAACATTGTTTCTAATGTTTTATTTTTAGTAACATACTTAACTAAAAGGAAAGATGCGTACATTGCGTAGGTATCTACCTATATGCTGCATGGATTGTTGTTCTTACTTGTTGTCAGAGGGCGCCTTGAAATGTTCGTCGAGTGACGTCTCAGTCTCAATCCTCCTATAAAGTACTCTGTGCTGTGATATAGAGATGATGAATATAACCATCAACCATTAAAATTAACTACGATATTCAATAAATAAAATTAACATTAACGAATAAAAATATCATATCAACTTCTCCGGCGGAAAATTGGCAACGTCGAAAAAGTAACAATAACAACGCACTTTTGCTCGCTCTAACAACGCGGTTTCTCTCGCTCGCTCGGGGCGAAATCCGGAGCGGTAACGTGGTTCTTGTTGCATCGAGTGGATTCCAGCTAATAATTTAAAATTATTATTCATTCCTTTACGTGCATTCAATTGTATGCTATATCTTTCTTATGATAAAACACATTAATTTTACTGTTGGGGATATTTTATTCTAAATAAACGAGTGATATTTTTAACTAATATTTCGGTCGGTTAATGGTAAAATGGTTGATACATTGATTAGGTTAGTTTTGTTTTGTTACTCGAACGACAAAGCCTCGTCGCTCGTCGCATTGTTATTGTTTTCGGTTAATGTGAAGATTGTGAAGTTATTTTACAAAATGCCGAGACGAAATAATGATACCTACCTACTTGAACTATTTCGATAGGCTCGTGGGAGTGGTAAAAGTCGCAGCTCGTAAATGACAGAAGAACCCGGCTCACTACATCAAATGTCGCTAATCATGTTCCTAAATGTAAATAAAATACAATAAACAAAAAAAAGGAAAGTTCATTGAGTTTCACTTAACAATATCAACATGCAATAATAGAATATTCAACCATTAACCATGTCTAATATTTTCAACAATTTCAACCAAACCAACCAATTAATCGATATTTTTTTTATCAATTAACTATTTTAACCAATAAAAAATTTCAACCAATATTCTCATCTCTAGTCTCTACTGTGATATAGATCGAACCAAAGGGTACGATCTTTCAAAAATTTGTTATAACACAAAGGTGTTATAACACGTCAGTTAGTCGTCATCTGTCATTGTGATATAATCACCCTGATGCTTATATACGACTCGTTGTAACGAAACCATAGCGAGTTCTAATTCGATCCCAACGCCATCTATCGAGCTAAAAGACATCTCTGTCATCAGCGGAAGATTTTTTGTTTTTTTGTTAACTATATTTATTTATGTACTTACTATTTATTGTATTTTAATTCAAATGATGCATTTTTTTTCTATCAAGTTTACCTGCACAATGGACTTTGATGCAGTTTTAATCTTTCTTTAGATAATTAATTCCGGAATGTTTCTGTGTACAATCCATTTATATTTAAATAGATACAGGACTAAAACCTCACATGTCGCTACTTGTATAGTACTATTATACAATAGTACTATATAAGTAGCTACAATTCTGGTTCCAGCATACCCTGCCATAAAATGGCGTACAAATATTCTTTATGCACTCAAACAGTTTAGAAGCATTTGATTACTAACATTAAAACGGCAATAATATCATATCATGCATATGTCGAGTCGTTGTTGCGGTATGGTTTAATAATGTGGGGTAACAGCACCGACCATAATAGAGCATTTGTTGCTCAAAAAAAGTGCATTAGAGCAATTTACGGGCTCCAACCAGACGAATCATATAGACCTGTATTCAAAAAACTTGGTTTGTAACCGCTACCGTCTCTTTACATCTATGAGATATGTATGTTTGTAAGGAAAAATCAGGATTTATTTCTCAAAGCAGATGCTGTTAATGTCCGCAGCCGACGAGACCCCAATAGGCTCGTGTTAAGCGCGATTCCAAGACTAACTAAATAGGTATAATAAAAGCTGTACCAAATGATCTCAAAAATTTAAACACTAGATTATATAAAAATAAAGTTTACGAATGGTTATCTGTTAATAGTTTCTATAGTGTTAAGGAGTTCATTGACAAACAATGCTAATGTCAGTAACCTACTGAATAATTTGCATGCTTATTATTATATTGGCAAAACATGTTTTGTTCTAAATTGTACTTTTACCATCTTTTTATACCGTGTTTTTATGCAAATAAATATATCATTATTTTTGTATAAATCTCGGGACCCTGGGGTCCCGGTCCTTTGGAAGGCAAACGAGAGGCCGAAGCCAACTCGCAGAGGCCCCTTAGATAATTTTTAATGATGAGGAGGCGCCAACCGACGATTATCCCTATCTGCACTATGCACCCAAGGACAACCCCCGATTGGTACAGGACTATGGTTGTACGTGGAAACAAAACATATTGGGCTATGGGTCTGGGTGGCTAAAGAGGATTGGGTAACTTGAACTATGGAAGAACTATGTTCCCTGCCTGACCAATGTTATATATTATACACGGATAAAATGGCAGAGGGTGACTTGCACACTCAATAATGGGCCCCCGGAAACGGCCGCTAGCACATAGTGACGTAGCGACAAGGGGGCAACAGTTCCTGAGGTGCTTGAAGAGTGGAGAGGTATCCCACGGCTATCAGGTTAATCCCGGAAGTATGGTCAAGATCCTTACCAGCACCTTACTGGAATACTTCCTTCCTCCGAGCTCATTCGCTCTTGCGAATCTCCACTCAAGCCGGCCAATAAAGGCAAGAAAGAGGTGGGAGCTCTGTGCCTCGTCAGTGTTCACTCCAGCCGGCCAATAAAGGCAAGCCAGAGATGAGGACAAGATTTCTCCCGGGAGATAGGGTCCATGGGGTCGCTACTGCCCAACAGCTCGCCACATGCTGCCCTGCGGGTATATTATTATTATAATTACAAAGCTTATGTTACTAATCTAAAATTCAAAAATTCAAAATGTTTATTGTGTCTCAAATGCTACATTCATACATGAGTTGAGACAGCCCCAGTAAGTAATCAGAAACACTTGTGTTGGGGTTGACTCGCTACTTCCCTTATTTAACACAGTATTGAGACTAAATTATTAGAAAAGAATACAAAATAAAATAAAATATAACAATGTAAAATGAAATAAAACAAAACCCGGCTAAGAAGCAAAGCCGGTAAAAATATGTGATAATTATAGTTTCTATGAACTTATTCTATTCATGCGTGTTTGTGTGTATGTGCGCGCGTGTGTGTGTGTGTGTGAGTGAGTGTGTGTTGTTGAGTGTATAATTATGTATGTACGTGTCAAGTTAGCAAATTCGTACTAAAATGTGCTCAGTTTCCTCATACGTTAAAGTTTTTAGCCACTCAGTTATAACTTTCTTACATTCATACATAACTTTAGGATGGAATTGTCGTTTAGAATTTATTTTGTTGTAAATATATGTAGATTGGGTCATATACTGACGTCTTGCAAAAATCGAACGAACCATTTCGGAGTGGGCTACAATATCATTCCGTCTTCTATCCCGGCTGGCAGAATTAAATGGAATAGATTTATGTAGATATAAGGTCATATTTAAAAAGTATAATTGTCTAACCGATAACAATCCACTTGTTCTGTATAAGTCAGCTGTGGGGTATCTATAAGGTTTAAAGTACATCACTTTTATTAGAGAACGCTGGGCTCTTTCCAGCTCAAGAAATTTTGTTTTTATGGCGCCTCCCCAGATTGGTATGCAGTATATGTAATAACTGATTGGGCTAATGCAACATAAACATTATTGAGTATCACAGGAGACATCACATGGCGTAGTGTCTTGAAAATCCATATCAACTTCCTTACACGTGTCATAATTGTAGTAATGTGTGAGTGCCATGGTAGACATTCATCAATAATTATGCCCAAGTATCTTGTAGAGGGAACTCTTTTTATTATTTGACAGTTGCACTTTTGCGTATAGCGGCCCGCACACTCATGTATCCCAATCTCAAAATCAGCACCCGGTTTAGATCTCCGACTTGGAGAAAAACAGATATAGTTGGTTTTTGGTATATTAAGTGTCAGCAAATTAGCTTTTAACCAGTCCACTATAACGGCAAGACCACTTTCAGCATTCTGGCGTACGGATTCCCAAGTTTCTCCATGGTAAACAATAGCTGTATCGTCCGCATAGGAGAAGATTTTCCCTCCGCTGCTCAGCAGGTTACACAGTTCGTTAATGTACACCAGGAACAACGTTGGGCCGAGCACACTCCCCTGTGGCACACCAAAAACAACATTTTCTTCTTCACTGTGAAGGTTTCCTATTTTAACTTGTTGAGTCCGACCTCGGAGATAGCTGTCAAAAAGACACAGAGCTGTACCTCTTATTCCTATCGCCTCAAGCCTCTGCACAAGGATGGGGACCGAAACGGTGTCAAAAGCTTTCTTTAGATCTAGGAATACTGTCATGCATTTATATCCTTTGTCTACCCTACCTACAATTTCAGTCGTCAGTGCTGTAATAGCGTCCTGTGTTGAGCGTCCTTGTCTAAACCCATATTGCGAATCGGAAAGTATGTTGTATTTATTCAAGTAGCTAATAAGTCTCCTATTTAGTAGTTTTTCTATAATTTTTGAAATTGCAGGTAAGACAGATATGGGTCGGTAAGTGTTGACATCACTCGTGTCCCCCCCCCCTTGTGCACAGGCGTAATGATGGAACGCTTCAATGCTTTCGGAAATACTCCCGAATCAAAACATAGATTCGCCAGTTGACTTATAAGAGGGACTACGAAGTCCCTAGATAATTTAAGGAAACCTATAGGTATATCGTCCCATCCGGATGCACTTCCAGAGTCAAGAGCCATGAGTATGCAATCCACTTCTGCTGGATCAGTCTCCAACAACACAAAAGAGGTGGTCTGTGATCGATAATTGGACCTAGTGACTAAACTAGAATGAAGCCCTGCCGGAGTCATTATTTCTTCTGCTAGTGTTTTTCCAATTGTGACGAAAAATTCATTGACACGGTTTAAAGAATTTAGGGGATGCGGTGAGATTTGTAGAAGACTTGAATTAGATGATTTGGGTTTTTTTAAATTAGTTATATTATTAATATTTTGCCAAAGCTTTTTCGGATTTTTTATAGAACATGTAATTTGTTTTTTATGATATTCTCTTTTTAATTTCTTAATCAGGTTGGAGCAAAACGTACGAAAGCGCTTATAAGTTACTCTTAATATAATATTACATGGATCCTTTCTCACCTGCAACTGCATTCTATTTCTAAGCCTGATACATCTCAGGGCCCCTGTAGATATCCAGGGCTTTAAAGTACGCTTGGAGTTGGTGACTAATTTAATTTTAGTGTTAAGAAGTAGAGCTGTTCTAATCACATCTATCATCCTGTCAGCAAAGGTATTTGGGTCGTTGTGTATATTGAAAAGAGATGTATCTGCATTTACTAAGTATTGATATGCTTCTTCATAATTAGTAATAGTTGTAGTTTTATTATAGGATGTAGCTAGATATGTGTGGGATATGGTCAATAGTACCGTTAAGTGATCAGTTATAGATGTGTTCAGAATTGCCACAAATGCAGAGTTTTTAGTTTTATCTAGCTTTAAGAGCATGTGATCAAGGCAGCTCTCCTGCCTGGTAGGCAGGCAGTGTCCCGGGAGAAAGCCGTGAACAGACGACATGTTTAAATAAGACAACCTATTTGCCCGCAGCTGTGCTGCTTCCGACGGTTTTTCAATTAAGTTTATATTTATGTCTCCTGTAATGATAATGTTTTTGTGCGACTGAATAGTTTGTAGATGTTGATCTAGTGAATTAATAAAGTTATCCGCGGAGACATTTGATGGAGACCGGTAAATTCCAATTATAGTAAAGTTAGATATGGTTATTTGCAATGCCGAAGCATGCATAAGATTTATTTCATTCACCTGGGGTAAATGACAATTTCTGATATAAGCCACAATACCGTCATTTTGATTAATGTGTCTAGTCGTAAGAAATGAAGTATAACTATTTAACTTTGGTATCGGTTTGCTAGAATTAAGTCTGCACTCAGTCAGGATCAAAATATCAACGTCAATCTTGATCTGAGATAATGTTACTACAAAGTCGTCAAAATTGCTATAAATGCTTCTCACGTTTTGAGTCAATACCGTCAATTTATTATTATACGAGTGTTGTTGCAGATAAGTAGATAAGTGTTCAACGTCTAAGGTTACAGAAATAGCAATTTCAGCATTGTCCAATTCCTGAAAAGTCGATATGCTACTATCCATTATTGAAAAGCGTAAGTGAATGGTGTTTCTCCGAATTTACATAGTTATAAAGATTTACTGAGCAGTATAACTGTGAATAGCTATACTTGATTATATGTATGTGATTATGTTTATAGACTAATGTTATTTTAAAAGTTGAGACTATTATTATTTTAATGAAGAGATGGATATGGATGTGGTTGTGATATTCTGTATGAGTTTTATGTTGTAAAGGTATTGTGTAGGAACTATAAATTAGACTTATAATATACAAAGTAATAAACGGTACTAAAAACAATAGAATAAAAATTACATGACGTAATAGTCATACACTCTGTAGCAAATGGTGTACCTGAGTCTCGCTCTTGATGACAATAGCACGAGAATTTTCGTCTTTTTTTATTAGGATACGACCATGTGATGTCCAGCAAAATTTATATTGCTTAGATTTTGACAAATCTCGGGCTAAAAAGAACAGGCGAGCGCCTTTCGACGTCAATTGCTCAGATAAAAATACAGGAGCCTCCGGGTTGTTTGTCGTTAGTCCAAGGTGTTTTGCTTGAAGCTTGGTCTTGTTCCTGTTGTTATAAGACTTCAAACTCTTTAATAGGTTGGTTTTTAAAATAGTAGAACCTAGATCCACAATTATGGGGTGTTTGAAACCCCTTCCTTCTTAACTGGCAGTCTGTAAATGTCCTTGACATCCCGACTGTCCATATTAACATTTAGATGTTTACTGAGGCTCAGCACCATGTTAGTCAAGTCATCACTGCTTTCCTTAGGCATCTTAGGAACATTTTTAAGCTCAACACATGTTTTCCTAGTACTCCTCTGCAGGTCCTCAAGCTTGTCTTCCAACACAGCAATATACTCGTGGTCCTTCTTTTTTTTGTAACTCAAGCAATTCTATTTTCTTTCGAAATTCCTCATTTTGATTTGTTAAATATGCAATAGAACTCTCAATATTATTGTTAGTTTGCTGAATTTCTTTGAGATTTGTAGAGATTACTTTTAATTCCTTTTGTTGGGTTGTCATAAAGGAAGTGAACAGCTCTTTCATTTCATCCTTAAACGTAAGAAATTCCCCAGGAAGATCCTCATCCCTCATCCTTTTGCCACGCGTGGGGATGAAATTAGGGGGCGTGCTGTCCATCATTTCACTAATGTTTGAATCAGAGAGAGATTTATCCATTTCGATCCGTAAGTACTAGGCTGTGATGTAAGCAAAGAGCCAATCTGTCACTATAATCGATCCACTAATGATCTATGGCGTTGTCTGCCAATAACAGCTGGTAGGCGGCGCAAGCGCAAGTCAAGCGATCAATGACACTTGATTGGGCGGTACTTGTCCTTGTAAAAGGCGGCGCGTGACCTTGATTAGTTGACATCCCTGTCAAAACAGCCAATCAATATTCAAGGGCGTGACCCATATAGTAAGCAATACCGTACGAGTTTGCTAATTGGTTAGTTGTCCGTAGTCTGAGAGTACCAGGGCAGCAGAATTAATGTAAGGAGTGTGTCACCACGTTACTCACGTGGTATTTGTAACAGCTCGACGTCCGAAACACTTCTTTCGCTTCATGCAGTCCTATTATCTCACTGAGTTTACTTTGAATTGCAATTTAAATAATTATTTAATTTATTTTATTTCTAAAGCTCAATAACAGTTCGTACGAACGTCTACACCATACGGCGGTCCGGGGGGAAGAGGATCTATAATATAAAAATGAATTGATTAATGAATTGATGAAGTATTATTGAACTTGTTGATTATTTATTATTTTATATGACGTTAATGGTTTTTATGTAATATGATTGAATTTTGACAAAGGATTAATTTCAATTGCAGTTGTGGTTTTTCTTTTTTAAATGAATTATTATTGAAAATTGTTGATTTATTTTAACTTTATATGACGTGTTTTCTTAATGGTTTTTATGTAGGTAATATGATTTGATTATTTGACAACGGAAGAATTGAAATTGAAGTTATGATTTTCTTTCTCAAATGAATTATCATTGATCATTGTTTTATGTCATTGTTGTTGGTCTGTATAATTCATTAACATTAGTATATTAGTTAGTGGCTTTATTAATTTAATTTGAGATAATGATGGTATTTTTTATTAATCGACTTGTTTTTTTTTTAATTAACCATTTTTCTTGTAACACATTCAGACACAATGTAAATTGTTATCGAATAAATGAAATGAAATGAAATGAAATTGCTGCATGTGTTGCTAAGCGCAAATCTCGAGAGCAGGTGAACCGATCTTGCAAATTTTTTTTTTTAGAATATTCCTTGATGTACGAGGATGGTTCTGACGGAGAGAAAAATTAAAAGAATGCCTGAAAAGGTCTAAAAAGAACACTTTTCTATACTCCCATACGATCGATTCGAAATAATACTTAAAAATCAATTTAAACTTTAATACCATACCATAAAGTTTATGTGTTAGTGGAGAGGTTCCGGGAAGGCAAAACAATTGAGTGACGTTAGTATCGTATAAATATTAATGTCAATATTAGTGACTATTAAAAGAATTTTAGGTGGTTTATAATTTTTATTTTTTGACATAATGTAATTGTTGACTTATTAACTTTTTTTTTATCTTACTAGATGACCAGTACTTCCTGATATAGCAGAATAAGTATTACAAAAAAAAAAAAAAAAATAATAAAGAATCGACTGTTAGGCGGTACGAAGTTCGCCGGGTCAGCTAGTCTATTAATAATTATGAATTAGAGAATAAATTAGGTATCTTTAATAGTTAATTAATAAAGATTGAGATTGTATTGTAGTAAAAATAATAAATAAGTTTGTAGTTTTTGCATGTGGTGGATTAAAGACTATTTTTATTTTATTATATTAATAACGTCTTATCCTCTAAGTATTCTTGAACAGTAATATTATTTTTTTACTCTAAACAATACCCTTTTGAACAAACGGCAACGGCAAATCTTGAGTAGGTACTAAGTATTTGGCAAATCAAATGGTTGTAAGTATATAATAATTGCTTGCAGTAAGTATTTCTTTTAAATAGCATTAGCTTTATTTGGGGTAATTACAATTTGTCTTTGTGCCGTGTTCTACTATTTATTTTGTAACTGTTTTTTTCGGATAAATTATATAGGTACCTACCTATTCTTTTTACAACAATGCATATTTCAAAAATATAAAGACATGGAAAAGACAGTATTTTAAGCTTTTGAATAATGGTTTACAGCTATCTAAGAAGTGGGTTCCACAGATGGTCCGGATGTATTTTTTTGTCCTTTAAAAACTCTTTACATGTCTACTGAGTTCCCCCAAAATATAAGACCATAATAATATCTGAGTACAGATGATACATAAGTTGGTAAGCAACCATTGCTTTATTTAGATTAATCGTTTGTTTTATTATTTTCAGGGCATAAACAAAGCGATCTATTGTTTTGAGTATTTTGTCTATGTGTGGTTACCAACTGCAATTTCGGTCCACGGTTATACCTAAATAAGAATACACATTCATTCACAGTATTTAAGGGCTACTTCTATTAATTTGCTTATTTAGTACTCCGGCAATATTTTGGTGAATTAAAGTAATTAATTGCTCTGGTTTTATTTTGATCAACGAAAAAAAATCTATTATTTGTCTTGTTTGTTATTCTTTCAAAATAGGTCGGAATTTTTGTTCGTGTTGTTTTTAGGGGTATTGCTTGTGTGTTAGATTCAGCGTGTTTTGCATGTGTGTTCATTGGTTTTGTACTAACTTGTTTATTTTTATATTGATTGAGGAATTCTGTTTGGCATTTCTTATAATCAATTCTCGTATTCAACCCAAAACAGAAATACTCCAGATATTCCTGTTGGTAACTTTTCCTATGAATGGCATTATTATTATGTTTGTTTGCCGAATTGTGTATTTTTTACGTACCTATTTACAGTTCTTGTAGTTTTGTTTAATTAATTCCAAATTATAATTTAGTACGGGTTTTATTGCACATTCGTGATGAATACAGTATGGTTGCGCAGTTTATATAACACGTTATATAATGCAGTTATAAATGACTAAGGGCTTTTATCGTTCGATCCTAAGACTAAAATTATAATATCGTTCGGGCCCCCGGGGTTAATATCTTTATGAAGTCGTCATTGCGCGCTCGTAGCCGCTGGCTTGATAAAAGAACTTATTTTGTAGTTATAGTTCCATTTGTTGAACCTGGTGTTTGTCAAGGTTTTATTGAGATCGTGGGCTTGTTGATCTCCGAAGATGTATATATTATGTTTAGTAATAACTTTCAACGATTCAGCCTTGTCTTCATTACAACAGTTGGGCTGCGTTTAGTTTTTCTTTTCCGCGGTTTGCTGTTGCAATGTACCAGTAGCGACATCTATCGGTTGAGAGGTACTAATATCTTCCTGGTCGTTGCTGTCGGTACTGGCAGCGATGCGATGGTCTCATCCAATAGAATATTATTACAACTGCTTTTGGGTTTTCTTTTTTGATCAGAGTTTTTATAAGATGGAGGGAGATCCATGGTAAACTTCTATAAACTGTGCTATTTTTCTCGCTTGTTCAATCGTTAATTGTTTTAGCTGGTTACTTTCAGTTGTTAAAGCAGGGACTGAAAGCGGTTACGGAGGATTTTTTAATTTTTTTATTAGTGATGGGTTTGCTCTTGACTCTAGTCTAGGTCAGAGGTGACAGAGACAAAGTCGACGATGGAGTGAGCTTACCCAGAAGAAGCCTGTTCACTCTCACTTTGAAGAGATTAGGGTTGTATATATGCGCTCGGAAACACAGACGCAGGTAGTGAGTTCCACTCTTTTGCTGTGCGCATTATAAAAGACATTTGGAAGCGCTTAGTGCATCGATATATATGTACTACGCACTAGATATCGCGATCCGAACACTCGCTGTGTTCGACTGAACTGTACTGCAATCCGTACACCTTACTGTAGTACGACTTTGACATTCATGGAGAGTGGATGCGTATGAGGCGGTGCTAATAATAGGTTAAAATACGATCATTCGAAGAAAAGTGTGAACCTGGACGTAAATAACGATTCAGAAGGCAAGTAAGTAAAATAATTTGTTGTTTAAGTGAATAAATAAGTAATAATATCGTAATACCACAAGAGAAAACATAAATCTTCATTTAAATGCCACGCCATCTACAATCATAGACTAAAACATGCAGATGTTCCATTACAAAACCGGTTGTAGGTAAAAATAAACGTCTGAACATAGGCTTCACGTGGTGGTTTTAGAATGTGTTTTAATTTGTTTAATTGTTTTAAAACCAGTTTAATATTTTTGAATAATTATTTTACGTTCTTTCTTTTTAGTTTATAATAACAAATAATTTTGACAAATTTCAGAAAATATGACGACGTGCGTATTATTTCGATACTGCAAAAATACATTAAGAAATGTCAGCGAATCATCAGGTGTCTGTTTTCATCGGTAAGTTTAGGTATGTTTATTCGAGTATTTACTGGGAAAAGTGTGAAAGTGTGAAAGTTTATTTCGAAATTATTTTATATAATATATTAAAAAGTAATACTCAATTTGCTAAACATGGGGAGATAATTTTTTGGTCACAGTTTCACATTTAAATGGGGTTCTAATTTTGGTGGTTATTTATTATGTTTGGGTAAACAACCATTAATGATGGTGTTATTTCTGTAACATACGAGCAAAATGTAATATTTTTGGTTATAATTTCACTTGAAATTGGCATTAAAAATTTGGTGCACATTTATTATTTTTGGTGGTAAAAAGTATTTTTTGCTGCAATATTTCATTAGATCTGGTGCTCAGTTAAATACTAGCCATTTTTTGTCGTAAATAATTTTGGTCATTCGTTAGCACTTAGGTATTACGCGAGCTAGTATGTATTCAGATTCGTACTTAACTTTGCACGTTTGTAGGTAATATTGCATTATTTTTACTGTTACTAAGATCTCGTCCCATTCAGTTATTCACATATATACCTATATATTTCAGCTTTGTTCATCCGGGTCATCCGAAAAGAGAAAAATTGATAAAAATTCTTCAAAAGTATAGAAGCGAAGACACGTGGCTTCCTACAAAATATTTGTTTGTGTGCTCTGCACACTTTTGAGCTGGTGATATTTATACGACTAAAGCTGGAAGCGTTTTATTAAGAAGTCAGCTATTTCTTGTAGTAATCCTTTAGAATATGCTGACAAAAAATCTCTTCCAGCATACCTGCGATAGGACAAATGATAAAAATAGATGTAGACAACGTGTAAGAGTAGAAGAGAAAATAAAATACATAAAATCTGAAAAAAAAAACAATTCACTTAGCAAATAAAACATATTATATAATAAACTAACAACTGTGACGAAATGGAAAGATAGTGTTGTTTCACTGTAGTAGCTAGTGGATAGTGGTCTTTTACCTTTCTACTTTACAATTTTTTTATTTATATAAACACATAAATTTTGAAATAGAGTATGAATTTACTCTAACGAAGTTTTGTGGGTACAAAAGCCGTATCGTGGCTGTATCTCTTCTGCGGTGTATGATCTATAAGGGCTTCACGTTGTTTCACTACGTTGAAGGAAACGCGTAAGCGCCATGAAATACCCGGCGCTTACGATGTTTTGGTCGCGAGAAAACTGTACTCTGTAAGCGATCTAGCGCTTCATATTTTAATAGTTTGGTTAGACGACATAACTAATGTTTTAACGCTGCAGCGAACTTTAGTATTAATTCTTTCCAAAATGGACCAAGATTTTTGTTTACGATAGCTTCTCTATCCGTATAGCTCTATGGCTTAGTGCGAATTGGTGGAATAGCAACCAGATAGGGATGGTAACTGGCAGTGCGTCTAGATGTCCGATGGATGAAGTCTGTATCTAAACCTTTAAATAGCTTAGTAACATGGTCGTCAGACCCTACTGTTGATGCTAAGATGCTCTCTCTGTCTTTGATCTTAGGATTAGGAGCGATGTCTGTGTAAAGATCCGTATTGCAAACAGAATTAAATAATTCAGTGAGAAAATAAATTTCCATCGGAATTGACGCCCCATCTGAGTTCATTTACAAAAGCTTACCCAAAGTCGAAATGCAACGTCATATTGTTTTATTGAATTTTCAGACAAGTAAGCTTCATAACTATCTAAAGCTGACGGTGGTACCTACTCTTCTGTTCCGTAATGATAGCTTCCCTGCGATCAACTTGAGCTTCGTTGTTCTTGGACATAACACATTATCAGAGGGTGTAAACGGAATCAATTCGGGACAGAGAAGTTTTTGAAACAATGGAAACCAGGCTTGCGTGGGCCAAAATGACCACAATGGGGACTCAGTTATTATTTTTCTTAAAACTTTTAGTATAACAGTAAAAGGAGGGAATGCGTAGAAAGAAAGATTTATGAAGCTTAAAGTAAAAGCGTTCACGGCGAATGCTCCAGGTTATCTATTCCATGAGATTGTATATAACACATTTATTATTTAATCTTGATGTGAAAAAGATCAATTTTAAGGTGCCCAAACGCCTGTACCTACAATCTTGTCAAAAGCATGACCTTTGATCTCTACTCGGTATCGGGGTGAGATTTTCTAGACTCCGCATCTGCTGTTTCGTTATCTTATAAACTTATGTATGAAGTGAACACAAATATACCGCGAGTTTCTCAGTACTGCCACAAAGGTTTTGTGATTTCAATTAGAGGTAGAAATCTTACTCAACCCATACGGTTAGTGTACGAAATAGCAGTTGTGTTGTCAATACGTAGTAAAGCTTGACCATTTTTTAATCCCTTTGCGAATATTCGTAAACCCAAGAACGCTTTTTTTTTCGTGATCATCAAATAACTTCTCCCGCTCTGGGTGGAGCGGAAGGGCGTGTCAGACTTCTACTGACTAAAACCCACCCGTGTTCCTTCAGTTGCCTGTGCCAGGGCCACGGTAACTCTTTCGAACAACCCGCAACCCTGGCGGGCATCGGTCCTAGCGGACCCCTTCAGCCAGTGCTGACATCTCTTTGAGGCGCGCGAGTGGAACACAACGCGCTGTCGACCCGGGCCTGGTCCTTACCGGACGGCGAGCTACCCATTGCTCGCCATCCGCATGCCCGCGCCTACGGTGGCCGGGAATCGGCTATCGATTCCCGACGCCCAGGGCGTCTCCTGCGGCGACTAGGGGCGTGAGGGCGCAAAGATTGCCTCTCCCTCACGCGTTCAGCCTCCTCCTTCGCGAGCATTACAGCTTCGCAGAAGGAGGTGACGGCTTCTCATGCAAAACCCAAGAACGCTGCCAGGAGTTCCAGATAATTGATATGTTTGACACATTATGAATTACTTCACTGGCCACTGGCGGTTTCGTCAATACATGCTGCCCCCACCCTTTTTAGGGTTCCGTACCTCAAAAGGAAAAAACGGAACCCATATAGAATCACCCGTGTGTCTGTCTGTCTGTCCGTTTGTCACAGCCAATTTGCTCCGAATTTAATGGACCGATTAAGTTGACACATACACGTATGTATTTCTGTGACCCAAACACGGACGTGTAACGTAAATAAATAAATTTTGAATTGAAATGAAATGAAAAGTTGAACCACTAGTTCAACTTTGGAGGGCAAATAAGAAAATTAAAAAAAAAAGTTTTGCATACTGTACCGTGTGATATATCAAATGAGAGGGCTTACTGTAAGAGTCTCAAATATATATTTTTTAAATAATTTTTAAATAAACCATTTTAAAGTTATTTAAGAAAATAGACGAAAATTGACCATTCCCCCCCTTTATCTTCGAAAGTACTAAGCCTAAAATTTTGAAAAAAATATATAATATAGTTCAATACCTATAGATTACAGGAAAACTTATAAGAAGTCGATGGTCTTAAAACAACATGGTAAATCTCTCAATATTGTGCGTACAAACTTACATTTGTCCACAGCTAAACAAAATGAATCCAACCCACATTAGGTGTACTGTGGGTTGGATCCTTTTCGTTTAACTATGGACATTTGTAGTTGGAATGTATGGGAGAACATGTTTTTCAACTACAATGTTAAGGGGTAAATTCATCCCAACTACGGAACCCTTCATTGTGTGTGGTCCGACACGCTATTGACCGGTTTTTTTTTTGTTAGCATCTGAAAATATTTCTAGGGAATTGCTGTCTTGTCTAATGGGATTGATTGCGTTTTCAATTAGTTTTAACCACCAGGAGAAATCGTCCTGCAGGTATTGTGGTAAAGACATGTGTCTATTATAATTACACTTTTGACACAAATGTAAGGTATTTGCATCTTTCCATTTGCTTAGTATACTTATAAAGCCAGCCGTACTGAATCGCGGAGCAAGATAAAGCGGGGAAGGCTTACACCAGGCGTGCAAAATGACATTTTACAACGAGGTTTGAATTACAACGATTGTAATTCTTGTTTAATTAAATTTCGTTAATCTGTAGGTAGGTAGGCTAACATGATTTTTTTTTCGTATCTATCACAAAACCAATGTTACTCGGAATCATAGGTACAACGCTTTTCTGTATTAATAATAAATCTTATGGACTCCAAAATACTTTTTGTTTCTAATAATTAAGACCTCTAGTCAACAATATGGACAATTATTACAAATAATACAAATGTCATCTAAATAGATGACAATTAGCCTAATGATCTCTGTAAACAACCAACCAACCATCATTACCGGTTTTAATAATTTTGTAAAGACAAATCGGGCTGTATTTAGGCCAAACGGTAAAACATTAAATTGGTAAATTTTACCCTCGTACGTCAATCGTAAGTACCACTAACCATAACCACTCTCGTCGTTTTTGTGACTACGTCTCGGTATTATTTTCAATTTTTAACGAACAGTAGAAAGTAAGGGGTGATCCGCGATGCACTAAAACCATCGATCACTAATAGTGATCGATGACTAAACGCAAATGAATAACTCTACAGGCATAACGAGAAGGAAGACAAAGTACCCAAAAAAAAAAAACTCAAACTTAGCGGATGAAAGGCGATATCTTAGACGTATTAATACAATGTTATCTAATCTCGAAGGACGAAGCAACGAAGTATAATAAATTTTTTAGTGTGTATTTCTGCCTTTAGTGCTTCTACATCTTCTGTGTGGGTTGTGGTGGACAGGTCTGGTAAACTTCTTGTATATGGATTACCTAGATGTGCCTAATGAGTAGAATGTTTACTGATTCATTGGACATATTTGTTTTATTTCTTCTAAGGGTACCACTGTCGAAACTCCTTCGCCCTTCCAAGTTATCCTTCTTTGTGAATATTATTTATATATAGGTATATGTACTATCACAAGTATTATTAATTACTATCAGCAAAATATTGTTCTCGTTTACAAAAATGGCGTTCCGCGCCATCTATTGAAAAAAAATTGTGTAAAAAAATACTCATCGATACCAGTTTCTGCCATCCGATACTAGATTTCGCTTTCTTCAAATACGTGCGTGGATGTTTTTTCACACAAGTTCTTGTTTATTATCGGGAGTTTTATTCACTGGAGACTGTTAAGGAGGAAGCGTCAGGGTAGCCCGCGAAATTCAAATTTTCTTACGTTTTTTGCAATTTGCAAGTCAGTATTAAGTTGTATGTTAAATAAAGTATGATTTGCGGCCGTAACAAATAAGTTTTTACAGAATTATATACAATAGAATCAGTAATACAACTCCTTAAGTTAGTATAAACCCAAAATGTCAAGATTTCATGAAATAGTCATTTTTTGGGAGTGCCTGGTCTTAAAGAGTTGTATTGATCACTTTAATGATACTAATTCTTAAATCTGATTTGATTTAATTTGTATGCCTCTATTGCTTGGCACCTATTCTTGTATATAATACTAGAGGGGAATAGTGCTGATAGCCGAAATACAGGCTATGCCTAGTTTGGCTACAGACGCTAATCTCTTTACTCTTATTGAAATTGTTGCCACATTGCCATTGTAAAATAGTATGTACTAAGTTTTTTGGAAATAAATAAATAAATTAAAAAAAAAATGTAAATAGATACTTGTTACGACCGCAAATTATAATTTGGTCAACGTACAATATAATACCGACTTGGAAATTGATCTCGACATAGATAATTCGGTCGAAAAGTCCTAGAGGGGTCCCTAGACGGCCAAAATTGAATGACAAACATGAAAAAATCACATGCTTGTCAAGCAATTTTGACTGTATAGGTACCCCACTAGGACTTAGCGATCGAATTCGGTCGTATAGCGATCGCTACCTATGTCGAGACTGCTGGCCCATTAATAGATAACTGTTGCACTCACGTATCACTTGGTTATCCATAGCATAATCGGCAATTTCACTTTTTGGAATATTTGATTTATTTACACTCAGAGCTACGTTTACGAACGTCACGTAAGTCCATCCAAATCTGTCACCAATAAGGTTCTAGGGCGTCTTCCCCCAGCGTTTCCACTCACATCTGCCTTCCTTGTGAATACCTTGAATGTGATTTTAAAGAAGGAAGGAAGCCTTATATTCCCCTCTCTACCTATCTGTATCACCTCCCTTAATCTAGTAGTTAGTAATAACGTCATTCTTAAGAGGATTGTGAAGTGCCGATACGCGGCGCGAGTCTTGCGAGGCAATTACCTACATTTCATACAATTATTTACGTAAATAATGTTTCGGGTGATAACGTTTTCACCACCCTAAACCTTTACGAAATGAGACGTTTTTGGTCTTATTACATTCAATACATCTTAATCTAGGTCTCTACGTTTTTCTTTTTTAGTAATTCTATTCAATATAATTAAAAAAAAAAAAACGCTCGAGGAAGTTTTTATGTCAAAAATATAGATATTTAGATGCTAATAACTTATATCGTATGCAATATTTCTTTATAATAAAAACGTACGGACCTAGTTTTTTAATTATATCTACAAAATTTCCAAAAAATATGAAAATTAGACTATGTTTACGGGTGGGAAAACGTTATCGCTTTTTGTATGAAAATTTATAGCTTCACAATCCTCTTTAGACAGTGATTTTAGGTTTAAAGCTTATAAAATGTTGTAAATTTTTATTTTAAATTACCTATGTAAAAGACATAAATACACATTATTAAAATTCCAGATTTTTTTGCATCTTTGTAATAAAGCTTTCAATTTTATACAAAGTTTTTGCACGGTGCGCATATAAGCTCAAATATCCTATAATTGTACAAGCCCTGAGGTGTCAGACACGTGAAGATTGGGTCCCAGTCTCAGGATATTCCGCGCGGGCTGGCAGCGTCGCATTTCTACAGGTTTTTCGTGATTATTTTAATACATTTAAATCAAATTACAGTTTTTCTTAATTCACTCAATGCTATTTTTTACAGTTATTTTGGTATTTACTCATAAAAAAATTACAATATTCTACATTACGGTTTACGGTTTTAGATATTTATTTTCTCAAAAGATTTACACAATCACTTACAGAGAAAATACAATATAACTTAAAAGTACATGAAGCCGATTTGCGTAGTGGGTTGCTACTATGACAAATAATAAGTACTGAACAGCTGATTTTCGCGGTTTCAGGTTTGTTTCCATAGTAAAAGTTGTTCATAATGATGAGTACAATGACCCCTTAAAAGGTTGTCACAGTTTACACTTACATAAGTACTGTATATTTTGTTATCACGTTCTCGAAAACGGCTTTAACGATTTCGATGAAAGTTGCAATATGGGTTTAAGGGGGCGAAAAATCGATCTAGCTAGGTCTCATATCTGGGAAAATTCATTTTCTCTATTTTCACCCGAGCAGAGCTCGGTCAACCAGGTACTATATTTATTATACATAATAATGACTTGTCCTGACTGACTGATTCATCAACGCAGAGCCTAAACCGCTGGGGCCACAAACTTGAAATTTTGGCAAATGATGCCTTTTTTGTTGGATTTTTAGAAATTCGACCTTTAAAAAGGGGGACTTTTTTTATTTGAGATGGGTTTGCTTTTGACTCTAGTCTAGGTCAGAGGTGACAGAGACAAAGTCGACGATGGAGTGAGCTTACCCAGAAGAAGCCTGTTCACTCTCACTTTGTAGAGATTAGGGTTGTATGCGCTCGGAAACACAGACGCAGGTAGTGAGTTCCACTCTTTTGCTGTGCGCAATAAAAAAGGCATTTGGATTTGTATGATATTATTCTTTTTTCTTGAGTGAGATAATCTTTTTACTTAAAACTTGGTACGGATACGTAACTAAGTAAATTATTAAGTTTGTCATTTTTGTTTTTATAAACTACCTTCTAAATTGGGTTTGGGGGTGTCAAAGTTTGTTTGAAAGAATTTTAACGCGCGGTCCGATTAACTCGAAACTCAGTATTTGTATAAATATTTAAGTATTTAAGACCGAAAATAAAGAATAACTTGAATCTACCCCTGATGGGGTGAAAAGTGGTAGTAAATTTTACAGGGAAGAATTTTACTACGTGGCTTAAAACTTGAAAATTGGTATAAAAATCCTATGAGTCAAATAATAAAACTACCATTTAAAGGCGGTGGATTGGGTTTAAAAAAAAATGGGAGAAAGTGCGAAATCCACGCGGACGATATCGCGGGGGCTTGCCTCCGCGACTTCATCCGCGTTGATTTCGTGTATTTCGTGATAGCAGTTAATAATATTATTGATGCGAAAGTAACTCTGTCTGTCTGTTTGTCTGTTACCTTTCCACGCCTACACGTCTGAACGGATTTTAATTATATGACCTGATGCTAGCTAGGGATTGATACTAGGGACAGCTCACTTCACTTAAGTTTTCACGGTGACATTTATAATCAGCAGGTTTATGAAATAGGATAATTTTTATATTGGTAGAACGATTCCGTGGTATAATTTTTGACCTCCACGCGGGCGAAACGACGGGCAATAGCACGTATTTACCTAATATATCTTCACGTCCGAGTTACATTTACCTATGAATAAATAGCCCGAAGAATTACCAAACCAAAGTGGCAGTGAGCAGGGCACATTGATCGCAGAACGGACGGCCGATGGGGCCGAAAGGTTCTGGAGTGGTGACTGCGTACCGGAAGACGTGGCTTTGGAAGGCCTCCCACAAGATGGACTGATGATCTTGTAAAGACCGCAGGAATCCGCTAGATGCGATCCTGCATGGAGTATTGCAGCCACCTTTGGGATGGCTCAGCTAAATACCAACTCTCTGTGCTTGACTCATTGGAACGCAGAGCTAAGAGGATCATGGGCGACGTAAAACTGGTGGATGCCAAGCTTCAGAGCTTGGCTCAACACAATCTGAATTCCACAACCTCATTCCACCGGCCCCCTTCTACCAACGAACATCTAGACGCACTGCAAGTTACCATCCATACCTAGTTTCCACCGATTCCACGAATTCGCACTAAGCGCTTCCAAACATCCTTCATAATGCGCACGGCAAAAGAGCGGAACTCACTACGTCTGTGTTTCCGAACGCATACCACCCGAATCTCTTCAAAGTTAGAGTGGACAGGCTTTTTCTGGGTAAGCTCATTTCATCCTAGACTTTGTCTCTGTCACCTCTGACCTAGACTATAGTAAAGAGCAAACCCAGCTAAAAAAAAGATGCGGGAAGCACAGAACCAGTCGATGTGGCGGCGCTTGGGGGAGGTTTATGTCCAGCAGTGGACGTCTTTCGGCTGACATGATGATGATGCAAAAAAGTTCGAAACGAACTAAAGTTTCAGCCACGACCTCTGAACAACTTAACGATGGAATTCTTAATAGGTACTACAAATTATCCAGCGCTGTCCTTACCAGAACTTAGCAACAATTAATTACCTACTATAAAACCATCTAATTAATTGCCTTCCCCAATTTAATTTGTTGTTTTCATCGTAAAAACTGGGATTACCTAAACTTAGTTAAATATTTAGGAACCTCTAACCTCTAATTAGATTTTATGTTAGTCTGTGTATAATAACATTAATTAGTAAGTAATGGAACGGTTCGCAAATGAGCGGTGATAAACTTCTATTTTTTTTATCTAAAACCTAGTTTCGGAACGAGGAATGGATGTCGTGAGGAAAGTTTTGAGTATGAATGTGGATGGCTATAAGAGTAGGGGGAGACCAAAAAAACGATGGATGGACTGTGTGAAAGATGATATGGCTAGAAAAAGGGGGTGACTACGGAGATGACGACTAATGGAGAAGTATGGAAGTAACGGACATGTTGCACCGACTCCAAATAAATTGGGATAAGGGCAGCAGAATGATGATAGCTATTACCCGTCGCTTCACTCACATTCTAGGGATACTATGGTCTATAACTAAAGTATCTGATGAAAATGAAAACAAATGGATCAGAAGACGTAGGTAGTGTAAAGGTTCCATGCAATGGACCTTAATCTGATATTAATTGTACTGACTGACATTTTAAAACTCACTGTCTTTAGTCTGGAGTGAAGGAGACGAATCGGTACTGCCTCGAATCGCCGCGGCCACTGCGCGAAAACGAGTCGCGGAGTCGGGGTACGCCAGCGTAGCCCACCTTTGCTGACGCGGTACGCTCCCCTCTACCGACACCAACACCGGCCACGAGAACCGCAGGGGTATGTGTTTTAAATTTACCCTCTGCCCACCAGCATCTGCGGTGCCAGAAATTTAGACACAGCTCGCACCAGTGTCACCGCCCACTCGCTTGTGTGCGATGCGGAGGCGAGCACGTGGCGCGCGATTACCCGCGCCCGCGGGAGGAACCGGCCACTTGCGCCAACTACGGTGACCCGCATCCCGCGTGCAATATAAAGTGCCCTGTATTCCAAAAAGAGATCAGGAATAAGCGAGCGGGGACTGCCACCATCACGGCCAATTCACGCCGGCCCCAAGCGGCCACCTAGAGGCCACAAGTGACGCCAGAAGAGGCACAAGGCTCGTCGCTGATGGCGTCGGCCAACGGTCCCACATATAGATGTCAAGCCACCTCCTCAGGGCGGAGGAGAAAGAAGAGACGCGGGGGGAAGGAAAGGCCAAGAAGCCAACCACCCCCCCGCGACCCAGGAGGAAGAGATCCCTAAGGCCGACCCTGCCTCAAACGGGGCGCAGGCTGCTAATGAAGCGAACAAGGTAGAAGCGACCACTGGCGCCGGAATAGTGCCGCGGAAAAACGCTGAACCACAAAGCTTTAAGAAAGAGACGAGTAGCGGCACCACTGGTGCCGCAACACAGAGAAAATAATTTACAGCCTGCGCCATCAAACTATTGATGGATATGATCAAAGCGATCAGACAGGGTCAAAAAAAATAAAAATAAAATAAAATAAAATAAAAATGTTTATTGCGATTACATACAATTATAACACACAATGAGTTGGAGATCACCTTTTAAGCAAGAAGGTGCTTGTGTTAGGTGAACTCCGCTCTTCCACTATCATAAATAACAGGTATGCAATTGATGAACTGATCCAAGAATAAGAAAAATAAAATAAAAATAATCTAATTTAAATAAAACAGAAAAATAAAGCAAAGAGGAAATAAAAATATGAAGGAAGGAGCGCACTTGTGTGATGTATGAGAGTAGGTTATGTTGTGTGCGCTTGTGTGTGTGTGCGTGAGTAGTGGCGTGAGTGAGTTGTGTAAAAGGACTGCTGTAGTGTAGGTTGATTTTTTTTTTATTTTTTTTATTGCATTTACTTTAGTTGTGTATATTAGTTTTAGGTGTTCGTTTAGGTTTAGGTTCAGGTTTGAGTTTAGTTTTAGTTTTGGGTTTAGGTTTGGGTTAGCCCTGCGACAATGTCTTGGGATCGGAAGAAGCCAGGCACAGCTTCCTCCACTAACAATTTCACTGCCACGGTGTTTTTAATTATTGGACAGGTTATGGAAGCGAAGATACTATAGCCTCAATCTCGTCGTAGGTTTTTTTCTTAAGCCATTCAGTGATAGCTAGTTTACAGTCACGGAGTTTCAAAGGATAAATGCGTAACTCTTTATTCAGAAGGTTGTATAAGCGGGAAGATTGCCTTTCATACTGCCTCTCGGCAAAAACAGATCGGACAGGGACAGTTGGAGCGACTAAGTAGTTTCTCCTGCTACTGATACTCGTCTTTGTGGGATCATACGGAAGGGATTTGTGCTTTCTTAGGACAAGATGGAGTAGGTAAAGTTTTCTAACAGATAGGAGGTCAGAGGTTAGGTACAGGCTTTGGGTTGGGAATCTGTAGGGTTTAAAGAGCATAACCTTGAGGAGAGAACGCTGCGCCCTCTCAAGTTCCAGAAATTTCATTTTTGTTGCCCCACCCAAGCATGGCAAACAGTAAGTAAGAACCGATTGGGCTAGTGATACGTAGACTTTCTGCAGAAGATTATTTGAGGCAACATGTCGCAATGTTTTAAAAGTCCAGATTAGTTTCCTAACCCTTTTCATGATCAGTTCAGTATGCATGTGCCAGGATAGGCGCTGGTCAATCATGACGCCCAGGTATTTTGTATAATGTAACCTATCAATCAGTGTACAAGAGCAGTCGGGAATTGGGGGGTTGGCACAGCAGTGGATCTTAATTTGGAAATCGGATGGAGGTTAAGTGTGTGCATACTTGGTGAAGCAAATGTAGTTGGACTTGGAGGCATTTAGCGTGAGGAGGTTACGATTGAGCCAATTTGCAATCTTTGAAAGGCCTGTTTCGGCTGACCTTCTATTTTTTGGTCAAGAAGTGGAGACAGTCATCCTTGAAGACATGGCCACTCTTTTAACCCTTTATTATGGCTAGGCCATTAAGAGTGATCCACTGGAACGCCCGCGGCCTACTGGATAAGGTCACCCCCCTCCGCCACCTCCTTCGGGATCAAGACATAGACGTGGCGGTCATAAGCGAGACGTTCGTGGGACCCGAAGACATGGTTAGGTTCCCAGGTTACCTCGTTTATAGGAAGCACGAAAGGTCGGCTCAGAACGCCCGCTATCGGGTCTGGCGGTACTAGTGAGAAGAAGAGTCGTACATCAAGAACTCGCCTTGCCGTCGCTCAGCTCATTCTACGCGCTGGGTGTGCAGCTGTACATAGCCCGTGAAGACAACAACATTTATGCCTACTACAAGCCGCCCGCGACTCACTTGAACCTGTCAAAGTTGCGGGCCCTTGTCAGCACACTGCAGAAGGCGACCATCCTCGCCGGTGACTTTAATTGTAAGCACCCAGCGTGGAACTCACACAATACGAATACCAAGGGAAGACGGCTCTTCGCGGACGCGGAAGCCTTCGGCTATACGGTGTTCGGATCAGAGACACCGACGCACTACCCCGATGTGAATTAATATAAATGCCAGACGTGCTGGACATCGTAGTCCACCGAGGGCTACACTGCCAATTCACACAGCAAGTGATAGACGACGAGTAGTCCGACCATCAGCGGGTACTCGTTGTCTTATCGGGTATGCCGACCCGACTGAAACCTACAGCGCACTTCGACTAACGGACTGGACAGTCTTCGGAGAGAAGCTAGAGACCACCACGCTGACTCCACCTAATGTTACCACGGCGGGCGTAGACCATATGACGAGTGACGTCACTGTTTGCATACAAAGCGCCTTAGAACCGGCGACGACGACGCAGCCGCAGGGAACTGCCGACCCATATCACGTCGATGATTGCCGTGCAGAGGCGCCTACGCAAGCAGTGGCAACAGCTTAGATGCTCGCACATGAAAATGCAGCTTAACCGTCTCGCAGAGAAGGTGAAGGCCGAGCTTAAGGCTAATGCCGCCGCGGACTGAGAGGAAAGAATAGACGCCACTGCAGACAATTGGCTGTCTGTACACAAGCTCTGCCGCCAATTCACGAGTACCCCAGCCCCGGTGCGCCCGCTGCTCAACAGCGACGGGGCGCTCAAATATGTAGCGGAGGACCAGGCTGAGGTTTTCGCTGAACACCTTGGAGCGTCAGTTCCTAATCGAACCCTACTAGCGACTACGAACATGTCGCAGCAGTCGAGCAACACCTGGGAGATTACTTCGCCATGCCGGTAGCTCCCGACGAAGACCCTGTTTTCTTCTCGCCTGGCGCAGTCAGACGCGCCATCCTAGGAACGAAGCCCAGAAAGGCCCGCGGTGCCGACGGTATCACAAACACAGTGTTGCATTACCTGCCGTACCGTATGATAGTGGCCTGGCGCGCCTGTTCACAGCGATACTGCGCACGGGGTCTTTTCCGCCGCATGGAAGGAGGGGCGTGATGCTTCCCAAGGCGAGAAAGTATATACTGAAGCCGGAGAGCTATCGGCCGATTACTCTGCTGCCGACAATCTCCAAGGTGTTTGAAGCACTCCTGCTGCGACATCTCCAACCCCATATCGCACCGCGACCGGAGCAATTCGGGTTTCAGGTGGACCACAGCACGACGCTCCAGCTGTCGAGGGTACCTACTGCACCTACTCACAGCTGCGCTCAACAGAATGCTCGGTTGTAGTATTCCTCGACATGGAGAAGGCCTTCGACCGTGTGATGGCCGTCACGATGACCTGAGCTACAAGTTGGCCACGTCAGACGCACCCCGTCACGTTGTAAATGTGGTTTCTATCTTTCTCTCTAATAGGACTTCAGGGTGGTGGTCGACGGAGCGCTGTCTAGTGCCCGCCGGTGCTGGCAGGCGTACCACAAGGCAGCGGCATATCGCCGGCGTGTTACTCACGATACATAGACGACATTCCCACTACACAGGAGGCGACGCTTGCGGTGTACGCTGACGACGCCGCGTACATCACCACTTCGCTTAACGCGAAGCACGCGGCGATCAAGATGCAGCGCGCCCTCGACCTCCTTCCCTACTGGCTGTCGAACTGTCATTCTTTACCCTTTGCCTATTTCATTTTTGGAAGACCAAATCATTTAAATAATGATAGATTTAAGTTGTTATAATAATAAATAAATAAATAAATTTCTTTTTTATTCAACCCTCGCACCATATATTCCTGTCAATTTTATTACCCAAAGTACTAAACTAACAATAGTCCTTATTCAAAAGCTAACCGTAAACTGCCGCTGTATACTAGAGACGTTTTGTTCTAACACAACTGGCTCACGAGACCCGCCCCTTCCATCTTCTGTATATCTGTAACATCTCGCATTCCCCAGTAGGGCTGTTAGTTTGTATAACTGGGTGCAAAATCTATATAATTTGGCTATGTTATGTATCCTGTTTGTATAGCAGATTGTCTTGAAGTATACTTTTTTGACTGGCCTGTTGGTCTAGTGGTTAGTGGCCCTGACTGCTATGCCGGAGGTCGTGGGTTCGATTCCCACCCAGGACAAATGTTTGTGTGATGAGCATGATCATTTGTTCTGTGTCTGGGTGTAATTTATCTATATATGTATGTATTTAGAAATATATAAGTATGTTTATCAGTTGTCTAGTACTCATAACACAAGCTCTGCTTAGCTTGAGGCTAGACGGCGTTGTGTGATAGTTGTGGAATATTATTATTATTATTATTATTATAGAACAATAAGAATTCGAATACAAAGACAACTTTACGTGGGTGCTTAAATAACCGTCGTTGCACTTCATACTTCTAAATAGTGCTGATATACAAACAAATGTTTTAATATTTTTTAACCCTTTACAAAGCGCAAGTCCGATCCTGCATGGAGTATTGCAGCCACCGTTTGGATGGATCAGCTAAATACCAACTTGCCGCGCTCATTGGTGACGTAAAACTGGTGGATACCAAGCTTAACAGCTTGGCTTATCGCTGCAAGGTTGCCTGCTTGTCGGTCTTCTACAGATTGTACTTCGGTGAGTGTGCTCAAGAACTCCACGACCTCATTCCACCGGCCCCCTTCTACTATCGGACATCTAGACGCACTGCAAGTTACCATCCCTACCTCGTTGCTATTCCACCAATTCGCACTAAGCGTTTCCAAATGTCATTTATAATGCGCACAGCAAAAGAGTGGAACTCTCTATCTGCGTCTGTGTTTCCAAACCCTAATCTCTTCAAAGTGAGAGTGAACAGGCTTCTTCTGGGTAAGCTCACTCCATCGTCGACTTTGTCTCTGTCGCCTCCGACCTAGACATAGAGTCAAGAACAAACCCATCTCAAATAAAAATAATAATAATTTAAGTTGTTTCTACTGGCAGCCCTCGGCGAATTCCCTTCGCTTAGATATTTACTTAGTGTTTAATATTTTCTCAGAATGGCCTAGATGTCTTAAATTCTTTTTACGAACAGACGATTTAAAATTCAGGCTTAGGACGCTGTTTTAGGTTACAATTGTGAAATCTAGAGACCGTCAAATTGTTTAATTTCTGTTGATTTAGGATTGTAGAATAGACTAAGTGAATTGGTAACGTAGTTTATTAATTACTTAGATGTAAAAGAGGGATTCTGCTAACAGGATAGGCAGCAGTATTGATTGGTGACGTTAAGATTTATGTACCTACTTGCTGTGGTCAGTTCTGGAATGGCGAACTTAACACATTGAGAAACAGAGCGCTGGACAGCACTGTGGTGTGATGTCACGTATAGCACATAGTTTAAGTTAAAATAGATAAGGTATGTTCCTTAGTTTATTGGAATAGTATCACCCACGCACTATGTATATAAATACAATAATAATTAAAGGGACAAGAGACTCTTAAGTGGAGTCATGGAGTACTCATCGTAGTGTTTATTCAACCCGCTTCCTCCCCACATCGCATGGCGACCCTGCCAGTCGACTGAACGGCGTTATAGTTGCTCAGCTAGGGGCTAGTCGTCGTCGGCTTCAGTCAAGCAGCTTCACGTTAGTTGGATAGAAGCGGGCCAGGGGGAGCTTGTCATCGAAGGAGGAAGTTATTATCGCCCAGACGGCGGCGGGTGGTTCAAATAACGCGACGGTGACCCAGGAGCAGTTATCGGCTATAAACGCGATACTGTTGTTACCGCCGCCCGCTACCGTTGCCATACGAATGTATATGACTGTCGCCGGATGGAAGTTGAATATTTATTTACTTGTTTAGATTGGAAGCCAACTTAACGTTTAAGAATAAGCTTGGTGGATGATGATCCCACTGATAGGGTGAAATTAAATAACTTTAATTTCGGAAGTCAGTGTCTTGGGATCTGTATTTTAGTATTTTTGGGATTTTTTTGAATTCGCGCCTTGATAAAAGTTTTCTTGAAAATAGCAAAAAGTGAAAAATTCGATTCATTTTTTTAGGGTCTTTTGTCATAAAATCAACTATAAAATACGATATCGAAAATATGAAAACAAAAAACCCTCGGGAGTATCGAATTGGGCTATATTTAAAGAAAACTGGACCTCTGTATCCTTAATAGTCTAGGCAGGAAATGCCCATTGTGTGGCGTAATTTCGGGGAGCGCGCTCTATAGATGCGTGTCGCGTCGCTGAGTTGATGGGAGTGTTTAAAAGTTTGATCGTGAAATGTATTTTTATTTATTTGTAAATACGTATTTTAATTTAATTTCATAATGATGTTAATTCATTATTATTTTTAAATTAATTTTGTGTGGCGATACTTTGAAAATACTTCAAATTACAAATTAGAACTTATATTTGAGACTAAAATTATTATTTCAATGTTCATAACCATTTTGTATCGCTTTGATGTTGCTGTGTAAACAAAAAATGATTTTCTTAAAAAAAAAAAAGTATTAAGATTATTTAGTTAAAGTTCAAAACTGCATGGTGTAATTTTTACCTTACGGATTTTTTACTTCGTGCATTTGAGTAAAATGATTGACGACGAAATTAGTGTACATTTATTAATTTCTTCAATTAAAAACACGAATGTATTTTTGTGTTCCCTGTATGATAGGAAATTGTGCACCCACACTGATCGCATTTTTCTTTTTTGTTGACGACGACGCAGCAAAAGCAACAATTCTTCTTCTTCTTCAAAAAAAAAAGAAACATATTAATACGCAATAATGTTTAACAAGAGCAAGAATACGTCTAGTCTCTGAGACTATTTGACAACTACTACACACGACACAACTAGGCGACTACGTCGTCCACGGTCGTCAGCAAGGCAACTACGCCGCAGCGCTCGTAGTCGGTCGAGTGTCGTTGGTCTGTAAGCGCCCTTACTTCAAAGACGATACAAAATCTATTAGATTAGGCATCCTACAAAATGAAAAGCCTGCCTAAGTGCATTTTCAATTTACCCGAAGGTCGTGTAGAGCACGAGATCTGTGAATTTTTTAAACCTATACTGTCACTGCTGGGCAGAGGTCTCCCCAATACTTTTCCATTCGTCTTTATCTGCTGCCTTTTCTGGCCAATCAGTCAACAACGAGTCTACGTCGCGTGCCAGCGTTTCTTAAGCTTGCCTCGGAGATGACGCCAGATTCATAACATTACTATATAATATACTTACGTAATGTATAAAACATGGCCGGAGAGTACCAAGGCTCGTGAAGACTGCTCTCCGGAACCCGCCGACAATTTTGCAGACTTTGTTATTCAGATTTGTAATAGCGGTATCAAAGAGCGAGTGTTTGCAGACATTTGAGGTGCAGGGCTGCCTATGACCTTATGGAATAATCAGGTTTGATAGTTGATATAAAAGGAAATAGTTTTTTTACGAAATCAAAGTTAATTAGCTAGCGAAACTCCACAGACGTGATGGGTACGATATATTATCGTTCGGGATAAATTAATTTTTTAACAATTTACGCCAAAAACATACTATATTTAAATAGTCACAAATAAAGTATCACTTGAATGTCCCTCACTAATAGTTTGCTGTTTCGCTTCCCAAACTGTACTGTCCCACAGCGCTGCTGGTAACCCTCTATTTATGGCGAGTGTAAGCTTGAGAGAACATTCTAGTATTTACTGAAATGCTCTAGAATGCTGCAACATTTAACCATCTAGAAAATTCTGGAACGTTCCAGAATGTTCTAGAAAATCTGTCACGAATCGATGAATCGTGTAGTTCTGCTACTCGATAAAAAATGGCGGTAGCGCCTACGTAAGAATATAAACAATACTACCATGACCTGGAGAAGGACATACGTTACTTTTCATCCTGTATCGCAGATGAAGTCGCAGGCTACAGCTAGTATATACTATGGCCCCTGCCTGACCAAAAAAAAAAATAGATTTTTTTATTAAAAATCAAAATCAAAAGTCATTTATTCAAACTAGGCTGAGAATCAGCACTTTTCGAACGTCAAAATTACATAAGACAGTCCCCCAAAACGCCCGCCCTTCACCACTTCCTAGTGCTTTAGCTGAGGAGAAGAAGTGGCGCAACAAACTCCTCAGCAGCACAGCTGTCTGTTCAGTTAAATAAAAAAAAAATATATATATTCTATACAACACTGTGCAAATTACATGCAAGTACATTACGCAACACAAACATTAAATTCAATTTCATTATTTGCTATAAGTCAGCTAGCACACGCCAATATACTTAAAAAAAGAAGAAAAAAAAAAGTCGAAAAATCGAAAACTATACTCAAGCAGAAGCAAAATACAAAACTAAAAACGTAAGCAGAACTTTATACCTTTATTAAAAGCCTCCAGTAATAAAGGGCTATTGAGTTTAGAATATCTGTCTTTTTGTGTTTTATCATGTTGAGAGATTGATACTCATCACGTCTGTGTAGTTTCGCTAGCTAATTTAATTTGATCCTGTATAAGCTCGTGGCTAAGTAATAACAACCGCACGGGTCGATCAGTAGGTAACTGTCGGTCAGTAACTGGGTATAACCGGCGTCCTCTTGGTAAGACTGGTTGTCAGACTTTCGGGCTTCTGACGACCCGTAACGACTGTCAATGATCCACGAATGACAGCCGGGACCAACGGCTTATCGTGCTTGCCGAATCTTAGTATGTAAAGATGGTCACCTATCCACTGACCAACCCCGGCAAGCGTAGCTTAACCTGATGAATCGAACCGTGCGGCTTTTATTACTTAGCCACGAGCTCCTCTTGAGATCACTTAGGTATGTACTGATATTAGTTTAAAAAGAAAAAATAATGCATTCATAATGTGTAAGCTGACAATCCAAAAAGGGAATAATTAAGCCTAAATATAATAATGATGCTGTCAGTTGGCTCATACCAATTCGTCACTGTAATGTACACTAGGACTCAGAGGTTGATATTAGGAAAGAACAAGTAACACCAAATTACACTCATATTGGCTCGGAGCATGCGTCCACGTCTTCTCTCTGCGGCGGTCGGTAGGACAATGCCCCCCCGCCCCGCGATCCCGCGCGTGCGCTGCTCGAGACGACAGAGTTTATACACAACTATAAATGTCTATACACTACAGGCACTTAATAAAATCTAGCAATACATTGAAAACTATTTCAGTATACAAATTCTATAAAACGTAATACGTTTCACCAAATCTCAAAGTTAATTTTAGATACAATAAAATCAAATCTAAGTCCGTCCTCATGAGTAAAACAAATATCATTTAATAGTAAAAGCTTCATATAATAAAATAAAACAAACATAACTTACGCAAAGCGAAGTTTTTACTTCCATTATATCACTTTTAACAAAGGCAATCCCTACTTTTTCAACAAATTTCAGCTCTAGTCTACAAAAAATTACGCGTTGCACTAAAAAGCCTTACAGCATACTCGTATGGAAAAACTTAATTAAACTGGTTTTTAATCAATCCGCCGATCAGTTTTAATTAATTTTAAAATCCCTAGACGATGGCAACCCTGGGAAGCAGACGGCCCCAGGACTGGTTCAATTTTGTGTTGAAAACTATCTGGTACAGTCAACGATACTCTTATACCTGTTAAATTTATTGTTGAGTTATTTAAGATCGATATTTTTGAGGTTGATATTGAAGTTTTGAGAATGGTTCGGTACTTTCATAGATAAATTTTATGAGTGAATTTCATATTTAGGGTTAAGTGCAATGATATTATTCACAAGATATGTTACGTTCAAAATGGTGCTGATTCTCTTGTACAGTAACTTTACTAAAATTATCTAAGAATCGCTATCTTTTACTAACAGGCAGCGCAAGAAAAGGACGGCTATAGCTATGAACTAAGAGATGTCAAACTGGTTTACGTCTTGCGCTTCACCGTGTTTTTAGTCGACATTTTTTTACGTGTCGTCTAAATTTGTAAGGAAATATTAGTTCAAATAAATTTTAAAGCTCTAATTTACGTCCGTCTCTTTCTTGTTTTATGAGAAATAGCAATACCTACCTTGAATTAAGTTTATTTTATGCAGAACAGATTCGGCACCATTAACTGACGTTTAAAATCTGGTCGCAACACGTTACTGCAGCGTTTAGTTTTGACGTGCAGTCTAAAGACAAAACGTCCCAATTAGGACGTTTTCGAGTCCTCACGAGGCGCGTGCTAGAAACATATCTACCTCTTTTTTTTATTTTATATAGGGTGTAAGTGTTAACGGTGTCAATTTTTTTAATGGGTCATTGTACTCATCATTATTAACAACCTTTACTATGGCACCAAACCTGAAATCGCGAAAAAAAAATCAGCTCGGGATGAGCTGTTTTTTTAATGCGAACATCAATGTCGATCATCACCAGCCGATTTTCTTCGCGATTTCAGGTTGGATCCTGATTGATGACGGAACATAACAGTTATTTTGATTAAAGATTAGACATTTATATAAATCTTTTTAGGGTTCCGTACTAAAATGGTAAAATGGAACCCTTATGGTGCGACTCAGGTCTGTCTGTCTGTCACAGCTAGATATCTCAAGAACTACTTATGCTATCAACTTGAATTTTGGAATAGTTTTAGATGACGTTTGGACAACTATTTTGCAAATAAGAAAGAAATAAAACTATATATATTTTTTAACTGCTGACTGATAGCGGGTCTTAAAAATTCGAAGTGCCGCTACTAGGGCATGTGGGGTATCATATTATTATGAAAGAGCGCTATTTGCACATTCTCAGACATTTTTGTTAGGCCGCATAGTTTTCAACTTTTGATGAAAAATGTAAATAAAAATACCGTCTCCCGAGAAAAATCTGAAATTATTCTGGGTGATAGAAGTTTATGTACAGATTACAGGAAAAATAAAACGATGTCTCTAAATAGCACACTTTTTTTATATATGATTGACCGGTTTTTTACAGTCCATTTAATCGATTTTAACTTCTACTGCGTTTGTGGCATGACAAACGGCAGCTGCAGTAAATAGTTGGTATTGTAACCACGTTTTTGCTTTTAATGTTATCCGTATGCCTACGGAATAGAAGTCAAAATCGGTTAAACGGACTGTAAAAAGTTTTGAACTTTAAGGTCTAATCTTATTTAAAACGAAATCAAGCATTCTTTCATTTACAACCAAATACAAATTTTATTATGGACATTTCATTTTCCACGTGCAGCCTAGGTCAAGCATACGAAAAAATCGTACGATGCCTTGCGTGGTCTCGCGCTGATGGAGCTGCCTCGCTGCTGTAGCGCATCAGCAGTGGCATTCTGTACAAATCTCACCGTGAAAACTTAGGTGAGGTGAGCGTGGAGTGAGCTGTCAATAGTGTCTATCAACGACAGCCCACTTCACCTAAGTTTTCACGGTGAGATTTTTACAGAACAGACCGACAGGTATGTTTGCGGACGCAAATATTCAGGGTTTGCGGCGATTATTCGCAAGAGAGTAGTGTCCCTGATGAGCTGCATACGAGGCAGTTCCAACAGTTACCTACAGCGCAAGATAGCGATACTGGACCAGACTGCATGTTGAGCACTCCGGCTCCAACCCCAAACGAATCATGTTTATAGTGTATCTTTTGTTATTGTAAAATTGTAATTTATAATGTTTTATTTTTTAATTGATGATTTTGTAATGTGGATTTAATTGTATTGTTTAATTAATTCTTAATGTGTCAAATATTTTTTTTTATTTCACACGTGTGCATATGGCCAGTCCATAATCCAAAATATTTTTTTTAAATTTTAATTTATTATTTATTTTATTTTCTTCCAACATTCGCGTCTGACTGTACCAACTAAGCGGCGGGCGTGAATTTAAATTAAATGTAATATTATTGAAACATTGAGATGGAGCACGTCTTGCAACACTTATTTACTTGCATATTTTATCAAGGACGCAACAAATATATACTGCTGCCACGTTACACAAAGGTATACCTAACGTTAATTATCTACGCGTTTGTTGTCAATTAACAAGTTAATTATGTAGTGTTTATTTGTAGAATCTAATTATAAATCGTAAGAGGGGCTCCTACCTAAATAATAACAGCCGCACGGGTCGATCGAAGGTTAAGCTACGCTTGCCGAGGCCGGTCAGTGGATGGGTGACCATCCATTAGATACCTCCGTGCCTCGGAAAGCACGTTTAACCGTTGGTCTCGGCTGTCATTCTTGGATCTTTGACAGTCGTTACGGGTAGTCAGAAGCCCAAAAAGTCTGACAACCAGTCTTACCAAGGTCTGTCGTGTTACCCAGTAACTGGGTTGTGGAGGTCAGATAGGCAGTCTCGCCGTATAAAATACTGGTATTGAGCTGCATCCGGTTAGACTGGAAGCCAACCCCAAAATAGTTGGGAAATGGCTTGACAGGTTGAATTATGGACCGTACCTAAGTAAATTGTAGGAAAACTTAGAAGATATTTTATTTTTTATTAATAGGTCTTGTAGTTATATTTATTATATTTTTATAGTTATATTATTATAACAGCCGCACGGGTCGATCAGGTTAGGCTACGCTTGCTGCGGCTAGTCCGTGGATGGGTGACCACCACATACCAAGGGGTGCGTCTCATAGCATTATAAAGTTATTTGGTATATTTTCATTTCAGGAACGTTCATAAGATGTAATAAACGTGAGACTGAACTGTTGATATAATTTCTTTACATATAATAAGTTACATATATACATATATATATATACTCTAAAACTATCTTCTTCAGATATTAGTCTAGATATTATTCTTCAGAAGACTGAACAACTTCGCAGTCACGTTAATCCATTCTGCTGTTGCATCCACTTCATAAGGCGATTTAAGGAATTGAGAAAGCTTCTCTATCTCTGCAAAGTCTTGGAATCTTGGAGCAAATTCCTCCCCAAGATCGGATATAAATCTTAACAATGTGGCCGCTTTATAAACATATATTTTAAATTGATTAGTAGGCAAGTTATTAAACAATATTTTGCGTCCAAGTTCCGACCTTTCGCGGTCCGGATAAGGACCGCAGTCCGCCTGTTGCCGACCGTTGCCCTACAGTGTTATTTAAGCCCGCGTAGACGCGGAAGGGCGAGGTTCCTCTCAGTTCCCGACGACCCCATAACTCTTCTCCAGGAGAGCAGTAGGGACCGTAGGAACAAACACAAATTGACATTCCGACCCCGCCGCCGAGGTCCCTCGCGACGACCCCGTAATAATCGTCCTCCCCCCGTCCCTTGCTCGGGTAAGAAGTGCCAGCTGGTGGCGTAGGTGAGCCAGTAGGTTTTAAACTCCCCTGACAATAATAATCATTCTAATCTGATCCAGCCTGTCCCATCTTGCTGTCCTCCCCCCAGCGACGCCCTAAGCCGAGGCCCGTTCCCCACAGGGGGAGCCCTTAGCGTGTAGTCGCTTAGTCTGTAAGTTTTATGCCCCTGGCTGGAGGCTTTGAGTCATCTTAAGGCAGCCACAGGATAGTCCGGTTAAGTAGTCACGATCTCTCTAGGTCAACTACGAGATGCCATACATAAAAAAAAAGGAAGGGCGAGGCGGCTCTCGAGCTAAAGAGCAGGTGGAGCAGGTCGCGATAAGCTCGCGTGGGACCGCCGGAGCCCCTTTGTTACTCCTTCACGCTAAAACCGCTGAATGGATTTGGATGAAATTTGGGACATGGGTAGACTATGACCTGGATTACGACCTAGAATACTTTTGATCCCGGTAGTGCGTTCCCGTGGGATAATTTCCGACAACCACGCGGGCGATGGCACGGGCAAAAGCTATAGTAGTACATAAAATTGTTGGAAATGTGCGTCACTGCCGCGCGAAATGGCTAAACGCTCAGCATAATGCCGCGGCCCGTGCATCAAGGCACGAACCCACGGCGCTGGTTTTCAGCGTAAGTCTAAAAACAATTTTAACCTAATATTAAAATTTATACATTTAAAGAAATTCCTAATGGAAAAATATAATAACATTTAGCCCTGGGTATCGTATTACCCAGTACTTGAACAAAGCTATAATCGGCTTCTTCTGGGTAAGCTCACTCCATCGTAGACTTTGTCTCTGTCACCTCTGACCTAGACTATAGTCAAGAGCAAACTCGTCTCAAATTAAAAAAAAAAAACCTCGAGCTCACCAACGTACACACAAACTCGCAACACTTAAGACGAAAGCGTTAGGGTAGCAAATTCAAATTTTCTTACGTTTTTTTTTGCAATTTACAAGTCGGTATTAGGTTGTATGTTGATTTGAATATGATTCGCGACCGTAACAAATCTGTATTTAAATAATTATAACCATTAAAATTATCAATACAGTTCTCAAGTTCATATAACTCTATCGAATGACTATTTCATGAAATCTTGACATGTGAGGTCTTTTCTAACTTATGAAGTTGTATTACTGATTATAATGATTATTATTCTGTAAATATATGATTGTTACGGTCGCGAATTATATTTGAATCATCATTAAACTTAATAATGACCTACAAATTGCAAAAAACATAAGAATATTTGAATTTCGCGGGCTAACTTAGCGCTTCCTCCTTAAAGAGCGTCAGGGTAGCCTATATTCAAATTTTCTTACGTTTTTTGCAATTGCCAAGTCAGTATTAAGTTATATGTTAAATAAAGTATGATTTGCTGCCATAACGTATATACTATGTTTTTACAGAATTATATACACATACAATAGAATCAGTAATATAACTCCTTAAGTTAGTAGGTATAATCCTAACATGTCAAGATTTCTTGAAATAGTATTTTTTTAGGATTACCTGGTCTTAAAGAGTTGTATTGATCACTTTAATGATTCTAATTATGTAAATAGATACAATACCGACTTGTAAATTGCAAAAAAGGTAAGAAAATTTGAATTTCGCGGGCTACCTTAGCGCTTCCTCCTTAAGCAAAAATAATAAACGTAATACAAACGGTTTTTTCCCAAAACATCTCGAAAACTTGTCTTGCCTCTCCGTCTTTACTTAACAACGACGTCGTGTTCCTGTGAACATAAGATAGCTCAGCCATTGTCTGTGTGTCGGTAGACACCGTGTAGGTGTCATTGTTACCTATATGCTACTGGCTCATTATTTGGACTCATCGTACCGTGAATCGCATCGCGACCAGGACTTGGTAACCTTTGGGTGTTGTTTTAAATATTTAGATTTTTTTTATTTTTTATTAACTTGCACACACACAGCGTCTTTGGTTGCGGGTGACTCGCTGGCGATTTCGAAATCACAGGTCCACTCATATATTCTGACATCCCTAGCGACAAATCGACTGTCAAAATATTTGTACACGTGATTTTGAAATCGACAGCGATCGATGTTGTTGCATAAGTAACAGTCGAAATTAGGGAATGATTGCTGAAATGATTTCAGTAATAAAATAAATAAATTGATATAAATAAAAATAAACTTTAGAACACCCGTGTAGTTGTTGTTGAATTTGTAATTAAGAAGAAAGACGCAGGACTACATATTATTATGTAAATCTTTCAATTACTATGAAGTAACTTTACCTAAACACAAGCTAGCAGCAGGCTGAGCTCATTTAAAACAGTTAGTAAAAGCGTTTTAGTTGTCTCTTAAAGCAAAGTCTAAGTTAGTGAGAGAATCCGGGTTTTTAGTAATAAACTTCTTTTGAATAAGCCAAATAACACGTAATCTCCACCTACAGAAAAAAAGAATAGAAGAGAAATTTCCACCAACAGTTGTCAACCCCTGTCCATAAGCTATACGTGTCATATCTCTAACAGTCGTGTCATTGTCACAACATCTCTTAGCTTCACAATATGACCCGCTTGTCATCTGAAATGAAAACTAATCTCTGAGAATAGTTATTATACCTATCGTCTGTAAACCAAGAAGCTTGTGGCTAAGTAATAACAGCCGCACGGGTCGATCCATCAGGTTAAGCTACGCTTGCCGGGGTTGGTCCGTAGATGGGTGACCATCTTTACATACCGAGACTCCTCCGTGCCTCGGAAAGCACGTTAAGCCGTTGGTCCCGGCTGTCATAACGGGTCGTCAGAAGCCCGAAAGTCTGACAATCAGTCTTACCAAGGGGTATCGTATTACCCAATAACTGGGTTGTGGTGGTCAGATAGGCAGTCGCTCCATGTAAAATACTGGTATTCAGCTGCATCCGGTTAGACTGGAAGCCGACTCCAAAATAGTTGGGAAAAGGCTAGGCAGATTGTTTTTTTTTTGTCTGTAAACCAAAAATAAATTAAGTACCAAAAATACACACACACCCAGTTACAAAGAAAATACCGTATAGTATCCTATACGGTTTACAGCTTTTTAGCCTTTTGTACCTTAAAAGTAAAAAAAAGGAAGCCTTATAGGATCACTTCGTTGTCCGTCTGTCTGTCTGTTTGTCAGTTTGTCAAGACCTTTCTTCTCAGGAACGCGGGGAGGTATCAAGTTGAAATTAATAAGTAAGTCTATGGTCCCTTGGAGCTCTAAAAAAATCAAGCGGGTACTTACCGTTGCACTAGAATCTTGAAATTTGGTAAGAATCGAATTCGCAGCAATTAACTATTTTCGGACTTAATCCTTTACTTGTAAAGGACAAAGTCCAAAAATAATTCATTTGTAATATTATCACATAAAAAAAAAAATTGATTACAAACTTAAATTTGCAGTTAGAGGCCGTGACGTATATCAGTGTATAGGAGAACATGTTTTTCAACTACATCTTAAGTTTATTCTTGGGATAAATTCTTACGTTTGATGATTGTTATATTATGCCTCCCACGCATAAATACGGAACCCTTCATTGTGCGTGGTCCGACACGCACTTGGCCGGTATTTTAATTTTTTTTTAGAGGCGTTAAACATTTTGTATATGTCGTGGCCAGATCTTAGATTTGATCATTTCATGAAGTGTTCGGTCATTTCATGAAATGGTTGTGTTTCATGAAATGGCCAGCTAAAATCGTCACCTTGGAGGCCAATGGAGCTAAGCCACATAACTTAAAAACCATGATATTTTGGTAATTTTTAGTTATAGCATTCAATAATTACACGTTTTAATAGTCTAGGGTAAAAATTTGAATCCTCTACTACAATATGACACTGGTTTATGTCAAAATAATTGTTTTTACCCGCATCCTTTATTTTTTAAACATCCATAACTCAGAAGTGTAGTTCTGTGGTTTGTAGTTCCATTACCCTCCAAGGCGACGATTAATTAACCATATTGTTTAAACGTCAACGTTTGGCCATATCAGTAATGTAGGGTATCTGTCTTGGTCCGATTGTAGAAATGGCCATATCATGACGAAAGCAATCTATTTATCGACTTTCCCATATGACCACTGGGCAAATCGCAAAGTAGTTACATTTCACGCCGGTAATCCCCGGCCAAATGGGTTAGGTTAGGTTACATCTGTGACCAACCGCACAAAAAAAAAAACAAAGAGACATCAACGCCTCTACCAGTGGATAAGCTAACTATTTTACGATATGAACACTAATGTTTGGCCCCATCATGAAGAAGCCGCGCGTTTAGTTACCCATATCGATAAACCACATCATGATGTGGCTAATAGACAGTGAAACATTTAATGAAATGCGACCATTTCATGAAATTCTCGAGCATTTCATGAAGTGAGCAAATCTACAATATGGCCACGACATATACACACCTACACTTGATGATTGTTATGCCACCCACAACTTTGTTTCTCAATGAATAACGCGGCTTTAGAGTCCGTTTTAACTTACTACGAATCAGAGGTTATATAACAAGTAATTACAGGTTTATTAGGCCCTTTGTAGACACACGTTTTTCTTTCCGTAAAAAACTACGGTATTTTCCCCGTGTGTAGTCACGGTCATCAGTGTTTTATGGATCACTATGGAAGCTTGTTGACAGACATGTGGTTTATACGCTGTAGCATAACGAATTCTAAAGCTAGATATTAATTATCTGTGCGATTTTTATATTTAATCTATGACATTACTACTTGCTAGAAACTCACTCCTTTTCCGCCATAACCACAAGCCTGCATAGCTCCCCGAAATTGGGTAAGTACTCATAGTGTCCTTAGCAGAATCTGTATATTACTATAACTGTGTTTTTATCTTGTGTTCATTCTAAATAATGATTTTGTAAACCACTGTGATGTTGATTTTCCTCTCCAATGACCCATTTCCTTGTCTTGGGGCTACGGACTCGTCTGGTTAGGGAACTACGCACATCACAGAGGCTTACCGGATCTTCCTCTGAGCTCACGGACGCACCCTTGCGTGGTTCCAGAGTTCACGGTTTCGGATACTTCACAGCTTCGGATACTTCGCTACTAAGGACACAATCACCGCTCCGGCTAGACCACACCTTTGGCTAGACTAAAAGAAACCGTGCCGACAAACAGGCTTAGACATTAATTCAGTGTTTTTCATGGAAAGTGCGATGCCTCTATGCCATTGGTATTGCAATGTCTATAAGCGGCAATAATAATAAATCACGTGCGCCACACGCTCGTCTGTTAAAACAAAACCTAACTAGAAGTAATCAATCTGCCTAGCCTTTTCCCAACTATGTTGGGATCGGCTTCCAGTCTAACCGGATGCAGCTGAATACCAGTATTTTACATGGAGCGACTGCCTATCTGACCGCCATAACCCAGTTATTGGGTAATACGATACCCCTTGGTAAGACTGATTGTCAGACTTTCTGACGATCCGTAACGACTGTCAAAAATCCACGAATGACAGCCGGGACCAACGGCTTAACGTGCTTTCCGAGGCACGGAGGAGTCTCGGTATGTAAAGATGGTCACCCATCTACGAACCAACCCCGGCAAGCGTAGCTTAACCTGATGGATCGACCCGTGTGGCTGTTATTACTTAGCCACAAGCTCCTAACTAGAAGTAGTATCAAAATATTTATACCGAAAAACTGAAATCCCAAATCCCAAGTCGCAGCCCCAAATTTTTGGCACCATCGTAGCGGAACAAGGGAGCCATGAATCAGGGAGTGTCGAGACCTATGAAAATACGAAATACTGTGTAAATCTTGTTTTAAGGATATGTCGATACTTTTTACTTACTTGTTTAGGTAAACAATGTGTACCGTGAAACTATACACTACCGGTGACTAAGCATTTTCGCGTAACTTTATTAATTAATATTAATTGAGCAATTAGTACGTGATTAGCGGTCATCGCGTGTGCTCCCTCGCCCCTTTATATTATAACCAGAGATCGGAATAGGTAGATAGAGCATAAATATATGTATCTGTTCCTGTAACTGATCGACTTGAGCTCCTAGGCATGGAGTTAACATCTGGTCTCAACTTCGGCGCCACCATCGAATACAAGGCCCAAACTGCGGCCAAGAAACTGGGCATCCTAAATAGGGTGAAGCGATACTTTACACCTGGACAGCTTTTAGCACTTTACAAAGCGCTAGTCCGATCCTGCATGGAGTATTGCAGTCACCTTTGGGATGGATTAGCTAAGTACCAACTCTTCGGTGAGTGTGCCCAAGAACTCTACGACCTCATTCCACCGGCCCCCTTTTACCATAGGACATCTAGACGCACTGCCAGTTACCATCCCTACCTGGTTGCTATTCCACCAATTCGCACTAAGCGCTTCCAAATGTATCTTATAATGCTCACAGCAAAAGAGTGGAACTCACTGCTTGCGTCTGTGTTTCCGAGCGCATACAACCCTAATCTCTTCAAAGTGAGAGTGAACAGGCTTCTTCTGGGTAAGCTCACTCCATCGTCAACTTTTTCTCTATCACCTCTGACCTAGACTAGAGTCAAGAGCAAACCCAACTCAAATAAAAAAAATAAAACTTAACTTCTAGGAAAGAAGAAACAAGAGTGGATAAGAATCCTATAAAATCCCGGAATTGATAAACATGACGATTAAATCTCGGGATGTAAGAAATTGTGAATTTTTTATAGCACTTTGAATACATTCGTAACAAATTAAGTATATATAAAAAATAATAACTAATTCGCAATTTCTAAATCAATTTCAAGATTTTACGTACGCCCTCCGTGAAATTAAAAAAACACCAATCTTCAAACAGCGCTCACCACGTTCTATGCGTATGCTTATGCATGGCTGAGCTACGGCGTCACCCTTTGGGGAAATAGTACGAATGCACCAACACACTTCACCCTTCAAAAGAAATTAGTTAGAATCCTGGTAAACATCGACCAAACTGACAGCTGTAAACCTCACTTCCAAGATCATAACATTTTAACCCTCCCCAGTATCTACATATTAGAGACCTACAAATTTGTTCGTAAACATCAAGAATTATATACAAAATGCGAAGACATACAATCACGTTACACACTCCGACATTAAACATTCCAACTTCTCGGCTAAAGATACATTCTGCAAGTCCCTAAGTAATGTCAATAAAAATATATAACAAACTACCTGAAATAATAAAAAAGAAGACAAAATTAATATACGTATAATTATAAAAAAATTAAAACAACTTTTAATAAAAAAATGCTATTAAAATATAAACGAATATTTAAACGGTGAAAATATATAAGTTGCCAACATATCTTATAAGTACTTATCTTATCTTCTTACTACAGTAAACTATGTAAGTTAAAAAAAAAACCCTAATATAATAAAATTGGATTAAGTTCAGAAGACTGGTAAGATAAGCCAAGTTTTCCAAAGCTTCCTCTCTCCTACTATTTTTACTATGTTGCTGTGCCCGACAGGGTTCATAATTCTCACATATAATTTTAAGTTACCACCTAAGTACACATTGTGCAATGCAAATAAATGATTGAGTATCCCGGGAATTTTCCGGGAAATGAGAAATTGCGAATTATTTATTTCATCAAATTAAATATTTATAGTAAATAATAAATAATTCGCAAATCCCCGAATACAATCGCCATGTTTATCATTCCGGGATTTTATAGGAGGTATCATCCACTCTTGTTACTTCTTTCCTCGAAGTTTAGGTGTTTATGCTCTACCTATTCTGATAACTTTTGGTCCATTAAATACATTTATTTTACCTTAAACATAGCAGTATCATTGACTATCCATATATATTCCAACTTTATACAAAAAAGAAAAAAATTCAAAAGCGTATTCTATTGTTTCCTTTTTCCTTTGAGTTCTAAATTCAAAATTATGTGCGAGTCAATACATAAGGACCGACTGTGTATACATGGTCCAACAACCTATCGGGCGGGACCTCGCGAGTTTTAGTAGATATTCGTTTTTCTTTGGGGAGTTACGTGTATTTTGAAACTTGTGACTGATCTCGTTCGGATATCAACAAATCGGAATACAGTGATACGTGTTAACTAAGGACATAGTTTCGTGACCGCAGTAGCAAAGTATTTGTAGCAAAACCCTATAGTAACACGGGGTGGAGTTTCAATACTAGTGAACCTGAGCAATGTTGGGAAATAATGTATTTGGCTTGGCTAAGACCGAAATGTCCTATATGTATATAGGGTGACTGGCAGTTAGTGATCGATACTTAAACACATGATTATACTCATGATAACAAACAACTTTTACTATGGGACCAAACCTGAATTCGCGAAAAAAAACAGCTGTTCCATACATTCATGTTCGCTTATCTCGTCAAAATGTAGGGAGCAACAAATTTTTTTTTTCGCGATTTCAGGGTAGTAAGAATTGTTCATAATAAAGAGTACAATAACCCCTTAAAAGGTTCCCACTGTTTACACTTACACTTGTCTACAGGCTTTTTATTTTGGAGGATATCATTGTAATGAATCTATCCGAAAAAGTAGGTACATATTTCGCTGGTTAGTTTTTTTGTTTTTTAGATCTAAAAACTTTTTAGCAAACGTTTAAAGTTTTTATCTTATAAATTTTGAAGATGTACAAAAAATACTTAGGTGTAATAATTCGTAAGCTCATAATTTCAAACCAGCCTCGATCAAAATCTCTGCGAATCTGATACCGATGCCATCAGCAAGAAATATGCCCGTGCCTTCGAGAATAACTGCGCCTCAAAACTTGCAACACAACTCAACAACATCACCCCTGAAACGGTTCTATCTCTCTTAACATCTTAGCAATAAGGGATAGTTTGGAGATTTTTGAGTGTACAGTTAGGTTTGTAGTGTCTATCCAAAGAAATAGCTACCACTTATCATTTCTCGACGCGTCGGTAATAAATACAGGGATGTCACACAGCGCCATCTGTCTTGCTAAACTCTTTGTTTTGTTATATTTGTTTATAGGCCGTCGATAAATAATGTCGCTAAGCGTCTAAGTTTTGTTCGATAAAGCTGATATCAGATGGTTCACTTTTTGTTCACTTTAGCCTTACATTCAAAGTGAAATGTCAAACTCAAAGCATTTTATTCCCACTAACATTTTCACGCGCGGTAAATGAGACACATACAGGTTGCTCGGAAATTCGACCTATTCCTTGAAAGGAGTTATACCAGAGGTAATTTCCAACAAAATAAGTCAACTAGGGGTCGAAAATTAAAATATTTTTCAGTCAGAATAATAACAAATACGTGCCGAGAGAGAAGTAGTTATTTTTAAATCATTTGTTTTTGGTGACCAGTCTGAAAATTTAAACAATAATCTAAAAACCTCCGTAACTCGGAAACCATTAATATTGCGACCCCTTTTTTTGTGGATGGGAAATCATCTAATAACTTCTCCCGCTCTGGGTGGAGCGGGAGGGCGTGTCAGACTTCTACTGACTAAAACCCACCCGAGTTCCTTCAGTTGCCTGTGCCAGGGCCACGGTAACTCTTTCGAACAACCCGCAACCCTGGCGGGCATCGGCCCTAGCGGACCCCTTCAGCTAGTGCTGACATCTCTTTGAGGCGCGCGTGGAACACAACGCGCCGTCGACCCGGGCCTGGTCCTTACCAGACGGCGAGCTACCCATTGCTCGCCATCCGCAAGCCCGCGCCTACGGTGGCTGGGAATCGGCTATCGATTCCCGACGCCCAGGGCGTCTCCTCGCATTGATTGCCTCTCCCTCACGCGTTCAGCCTCCTCCTTCGCGAGCATTACAGCTTCGCAGAAGGAGGTGACGGCTTCCCATGCACTCTCGCTCCGTACCATGGCCTGTACCAGGGCCGGACGCGAGAGATCACCGCCGCCGATCGCCTCCGCGAGGACGCGGCGGTGCTCTGCCCAAGCCGGGCAGACCTCCACCGTATGCTCCACCGTGTCCTCCGGGCAATCCACACAGTGGTAACACCCGGGCGTTTCCTCCCGCCTTATCCGGGACAGGAACCTCCCGAAGCAACCGTGTCCGGTGAGGACCTGCGTCAGGCGGAAGGTGAGGATGCCGTGACGCCTCTCCAACCGCTCCTCAAAGAGGGGACTTATCGCCGCAATTGTGGCGTGCCCAATATTGCGACCCCTAGTGGTTGAACTTAATTTGTTGGAAATGACCTCTAGGATAACCCCTTTCAAGGAATAGGTCGAATTTCCTAGCATCCTGTATAGTAGTTTTATTGTTATGACTGCTATAGCCGTACAGTATAGTGTTATTGAAAGTGTTAAACCATTTACCCACTGGCTGGTTTCTGGCAATGATCGTTTCCAATACCATGACACTCACACCACCACACCATGACATACCAACATCACCATACCTATCATTACACTCTCTTGATTGCTCTTGGAAACTGTCGTTGCCAAAATTTAATTTCTATTAAACGCAATGATATTAAAAGTAAAAAGACGTAGATATGTTACCTACCCAACATTCGATGTTCAAAAACGGCACAACGTCGAACTATTAGATGACACCTGGAAATAGGACGGCATGTCGTAATTATCGGGAGCGAAAAAGAGACAAGACGACGAAAATGTGGCTAATTAGCCACATTTTGACGTACCACTTGCGGAGCGTGTATAACCTATCTACGACTTTTTCCTTATAATATCATTGATTAAACGACTCTAAACTCTATTATACAGGGTGACTGGAACTGGAGTCGCCATAGCAAATTCGCGTATAGAGGAGGTCATTTACTAATTATTGAACCTTGCTTTCCCTAGCTAAAGTTTTATAGTTTGGGAGATAATATGTCAATTTTTATACTTTATTGAGATTAAAAAAAAAAATATTTTTTATTTCAGATGACCTTCAAGCATTCATATTTGTTTTTGCATTATTTTAGTAGTTTTTATTATTATTTGTTGGTAGTATTCCTCCATCATCAGAGACACGTGGGGCATGTACAGACGCCAGCATATCAAGTTACTACAACCTGTCAATTTTCAAAAAATTCTTTAATAGTTTTTCAACTTTATCGCTAAAGCATTAGGTTCAAGGTCGATTGAAAAAATTTGACAGTTTCGGGTAGATTGATGTACTGGCGTCCGTACATTATCAATATCCGACGAGCTCCAGTATTTCCATGTGACAGTTTTTTTTTGCATTTTTGAAAACCTGTAGCCGCTCTCCCCGCATGTGAAGGGTATACATCATATAACCTTCTTTTCTTTCTACCATCTAATTTTCAAAATCCAATAGTTCCCACGACGCTCGAGTAAATCACCATTTAGCATCGTGGCCTCCCCTACTATAGCGAATATTATCTGCGTCTTTTCTTACCAGTCGACATAGTTTCCATACAAATTTCGTGGGAGTATTACTCCACTGTTTGACATTGTGCATCCAAAGTTCCACCTTTGACATTTAGATTACTGACATTTTGATTTTGGAATTGTAATAATAATGATAATTTTAATAGTAATGACATGTTAATTGATGTAATGATAATGGTATGACATACTATGTATAGTAATGACATGATATATAATCTTATGATACTGACCTATATTTTCCTTTTAATACAAACATATATTTTTAATAGCTGATGATTTAAGAATTTTATAATAGTAATTTGAATTGTAATAATAATGATATAAATAATTTCAAATGTTTTGCATGCCGATTGGTAAAATGTGGCTGGGCTAAATTTAATCTTAAGAACTTTGATGTATTACCCATATTTGCAAAATAAAATTTCTATTCTAAAAAAAAAAAAAAGTTAAACATGATATCGTTCTGTCTCATTATTAGTTTTGTCTGTACGGAAACAGAATAGTAAAATAAAAAGCCATTAAAAAGTTACGAGCCAACAAAGATTCGTTTCTCTTGCTAATTTTAACGCAACTTTGGGCGTAAATAAGTAATAAAAGAAGTGTAAAATCTCCAAAACAGAGTCGGCACCGACAAAGCCCAATCATCGAAGATTTCAATAAATTTTATTTGTAAATGATTTATGCAGTGGTTTTTTCATAAAACATCAATTCCCAAAGGACTTTTCGTAATTTTTTACGCGCTCGTTTTACTATGAATTATCGCGCATTTCACTCAACAATGTTCCCCCCGCGCGGCGCGGAGAAAAGATGCTCACACATGCACAATATTATGTCACTTGCGCAAGCGCACTTTTCGTACTTCCGAGTTTAACTCACATCACTCTGCTGCTGCGTATCCGTATGTTTGTAGACTATACTCCCTGCGCTATAAGTTATTATTATTCGAACGTAAAAACTACATTGACCCCTAGCTTGAATTTTGTATTTCGATACTCCTTAAAGTAGGTACTCATGAATACGAACAATTTTCATTAAGGGACCAACCCTGAAATATGAAAAATAAAGTCAGCTGATCTCACACATTTTGATTAGTTTACTAGGGATCAGCTGTTTTTTTTTTTTTACGTTTTCGTCCCATGTCTGTGTCTGTTCCCATGACATGACGAAAAAAGAATAGCTGTGTACAGGGTCAAATTAAATTAGCTAGCGAAACTCCGTAGACGTGATGGGTATAGATATCAAAACACGACAAAATAAAAAGATTAGATGTTTTTTTTTTTGGGTCAATGATCGCTGGTAATGTCATTACTTGAAGTGTGAGTTAATAAAATCTGTTTCATCGTGTTGAGATCCATGAGACCCATCACGTCTGTGAAGTTTACAAAAATAGATCCTGAGTGACTACATAACCGGCGGTTCATGGCCCCAAAAAAATACAACATCATTTTTTTTTGTTTTATCATGTTTAGATATCGATACCATCACGTCTGTGGAGTTTCACTAGCTAATTTAATTTGACCTTGTATTTGTGTCGCAGCTAACTAGTTTAACATGTTTAGATATCGATACCCATCAAGCCTGTGGAGTTTCGCTAGCTAATTTAATTTGACCCTGTATATGTGTCGCAGCTAGCTAGTTTAGCATGTTTAGATATCGATACCCATCACGTCTGCGGAGTATCGCTAGCTAATTTAATTTGACCTTGTATATGTGTCATAGCTAGCTAGTTTATCATGTTTAGATATCGATACCCATCACGTCTGCGGAGTATCGCTAGCTAATTTAATTTGACCCTGTATATGTGTCGCAGCTAACTAGTTTATCATGTTTAGATATCAATACCCATCACGTCTGTGGAGTTTCGCTAGCTAATTTAATTTGACCATGTAATGTGTCGCAGCTAACTAGTTTATCATGTTAAGATATCGATACCATTCACGTCTGTGGAGTTTCGCTAGCTAATTTAATTTGACCCTGTATTACTTGGTTTATTCTATTAGCTTGCGAAATAATTTTGACAACCCTCATTTTTCGTAAATTATCTTCCGTAAAGAATATTATCCGCATTCTGCCTAGTAGGTAGTACTTACTGTAATAATTACATTATGTACAGACGCCAGCACATCAAGCTACTACAATCTGTCAAATTTCTTTAATAGATTTTCAACTTTATTACCAAAGTATTGGGTTCAAGGTTGATTGGAAAAGTTTGACAGTTTCGGGTAGCTTGACCTGCTGGCGTCTGTACTTGCAAGCCACAGATTTTTTTTTTTAAGATCTGTGTTGCAAGCAAAAATATCACAAACCGTCCGTCGCGTCGTGGACACTAGAATCTTTATTATTCTGTGGGTGCTAAATAAAATGTAGGTAAGTACTTACCCTACTCACCTTACCTGTGTAGGCACTATTTCGTCCGCTGCAAACTATACGCAATAAATAACTAGGTAGGTAGGTAAGTACTTAACTAATATGAACACAATTTTGATGTGCCACTTATCTAGAAATTCATAAAACAGAACTTACCGACATTATGTTCATTTCTAAGAAAACACTAGATTTTTAAACTGTACGAGTAGGTATATTTCGTTAGAAAGATGTGTCAAGGCTGTTTACATTTTGTGAAGTACCTATCTAAAGTTATTGGGTAGGTTAGCTATAGACAGCGCCATTGCACTGGTACATTCCGCTCCAGATAAGTACCTACAGCTCGCGACAACACAGTGTTGACTGGGGTCTATACGCGCTAACGAAACAAGAAGTAAAAGCATCGTAAATAGTTTGTTAGCGCGGTAAAATGTAAAAAGACGCCATCTATCGCAAGGCTATGTAAGTAGATTGTATTGTATATTTAGAATGAGTAAATAATAATTTCTAAATAAAATATTTATAATTTATAATAAATAAAGTAGTTCGGGGCATATGGGTTAATAAATAATGGAGCACACGACGCAAGGTGAAACAGCGTGCTTTTTAGCCACGACCACCAGTGAGTTCGAGCTCGCGAACAGTTCTACCTTAAATTCGGTAAGTATAAAAATTGGTTGCTAATACACAACAAACAGAAAGCATTATAAGGATGACTGGTAATTAGTGACCGATACTTAAACACATGATTGTACTCATGATAACAAACAACTTTTACTATGGGATCAAAACTGAATTCGCGAAAAAACAATCAGCTGTCCTATACATTCATGTTCGCATAACTCGTCAAGATGTAGGGAGCAGCTGATATTTTTTCGCGATTTCAGGTTATTTGGTGCCAATCATAGTAAAAAGTAGTTTGTTATGAAGAGTATGATACCAGTCACCCTGTATAGAGAATATATTATAGAGATCGAACCAAAGGGTACGATCTTTTCAAAAATTTCGTGTTATTAAAACATTTGTCGAAACGCCGTCCTGTGTCGTAGACTCCTGGTTCGTACTGATGAAATTTCATCCTGAGCTTATATACGACCCGTTGTAACGAAACCATAGCGAGTTCTAATTCGATCCCAACGCCATCTATCGAGCTAAAAGACATCTCGGGCCGCGGCATTATGCTGAGCGTGTAGCCGTTTCGCGGGGTAGTGACGCACATTTCCAACAATTTTATTGTGTGTACTTATGTTTTTTGTTTTGTGTGGTTTGTTATGTTTTATTATTTTGTGTTTCGCTTTTCTTGTGTAGTTTGTGTGCGTCATTTTCACGCGAATAAACTGTTTTTTTTCTTTCTTTCTTTCTCTGTCATCAGCGGAAGATATTTTTTTATTATTTTCGATATCGGAAAGCGTATTATGGTACTCAAATGGAGTTGGACACAGTGATGATAGGTGGAGTAAGGCTGTGACAGAGTGGCGTCCAAGAGCTGGAAGACGAGATGTCGGTCGTCCGGCGGCGGCGATATGGGCGGACGACCTTGTTGCCATCGCGGGCAAAATCAAAATGAGGCTGGCACAGGAGCGTGGGGATTGGTACAAGAAAAGAGAGGCCCTTCCCCAGCACTGGGTGAAGTCGTGCGGTGGATGTTGATGAACCTACTTCACATCGTATCAACTATTCACACGATTTCAGAAGAAGCACTGAGATCTGCCATCTCATTCTATATTCATGAATACACCCCAGTTGTCGACTCACTAAGATACGTATATTATAGTGTCAAGTACTCCCCTGTAAATGACTTGCAAATTCCCTTCGAGCAAGCTTCTAAATTACACAGCTAGCTTAATAATGCACCAGTCCCCAGTCCACACGAGGAAGCGACTAGATTTCTAATTCCACAGCTATGTTACTAAGGCATAAGTAAATTATATATTTATATAAATAGTTGATCCCTGACTTTCACACTGCCGAGTACAACTCGTTTGTCGCAGCGGCAAGAGCTATCACACACTCAAGAGAGTACTTGCTCAGCGACGCTCGCTTGGCGGACAGAATACTCGCTGAGAGACTCACGCTTGGTACGTAAGCATACCAGCGAGTAATCACTCTTCGCCGCCACGCTCTCGCTGCTCGTTCCTTGCCAACTTTTTAGTTACTAGTTTTACTCGCTTCTCGTTAATCCCCGGCGGTAGGCCCGGTGCCTTCAGCGTTGAGACTTTTCTTCATTTTAGAATTAGTCATCTGCCTAGCCTTTTCCCAACTATGTTGGGGTCGGTTTCCAGTCTAATCGGATGCAGCTGGATACCAGTATTTTGTCAGACATTTTGGAATTAGTGTTTAGTAAAATGTTTAAGTGCTGTGATGATAATGTAGGAATAGCTATGAGGTTGGTGTGAATGAGATTAGAAAAAAAAACAATACTAAAATAGAAAATATCACAAACATTGTTTCTTCACAAGCCGAAAATCTGCAAACTTAACAAACACGAAATAAAACTTTCCCAAAACAAATGGCTTTGTCCGACGCCACGATAAGTATACAAATTCAGTTAAAGTTTGGTACAGTGAACCTAAAACAACATTGTGTTGGCAAGGCGAGTGACGCCGGGGCGCTGTCGAGAGTACAAGCTACGCTGCTACGCTGCTACGCCACCACGCCGCTACGCCGCTACGCCGCTACGTGGCTACGATGCTACGGGGCTACGGGCTACGAGTGTTTGGCCAAACACTTTTGCAGCTACTTTGTAGATGGTATAAGTTACAGACGGTTTTGAAGTTGAAATGTAAATTTTCTTATCCATAGTATGTTAATTCTATGAATTTAACTGTTAAGAAAATAGACTCTGAACTAAAATTGTCTGTGTATTCAGTTGTACGAAATGGCTATACAGAGTCCCTCCGCAGACTGATGGGGTGAATTCAGTATATCATACAAAAATGACCGGTACATAAAATTATTTCACGAACGTTTTGGGAATCCAATAAACCTGATTTGTTTGTGTTTTTATGCATAAATTGGAGCGTCTGTTCCTGGTTGGGAGGGGTAAGTAATAGGTATGCGGTGAGTTCGTATTCTGTAGCTAGACGGAAAGTGAACAGCTGATATCACGCGTCGTTCGTTAGAGTATTTCAAACATACATTACTGTTTTTATATTTTTGTTATTTTAGCTATTTTATTTATATAAATGGAGTGCTGCGTACAGATAATGTAATTTTACATTGAAATAAATCAATAAAGGAGTAGTAACTGAAACAACGACAAAAAATTCTTGAGAAATTTTCCAGTGGAATATGTTTCAAAATAAGGAGCTGAATGCACCCTGTTAGTTTGCGGAGGGCTGTCCCTTACACCCTGTATATGGCCGGTGTACAAGTGGTTTTTTGGGAGCTGACGCGCATATTAAATAAGTTTTATTTTATTTATTTTATTTTATTTGGGAAAAATAAACGGTTACACATTACAATGTTATGATATAGAACTTAGAACTAAAATGGTATTATAAATGTTTAACCTACAACATTTTCCACATAATATAATATAAAAAAGTTAAATAAAAACGAACGGCGTGCGATAACATTGAATATGATTAAATATAAAAATAAAGCTACACTGAAACTTATATGGTAAAAACTTTTTAGCAAAAAATAAAACCGACTTCCAAAACAAAACACTACAAAGTGAAAAATAACTTTAATTTCGGTAGTCGGTGTCTTTAGTTTTGTATTTTCGTTTTTTGCCACCGACTTCCGAAATTAAAGTTATTTTTAATTTTGTAGTGTTTTGTTTTGGAAGTCGGTTTCATTTTTTAACCGACTTCCAAAAGGAGGAGGTTCTCAATTCGTCTGTATGTTTTTTTTTTGTTACGCGATTACTCAAAGACGGATGGACCGATTTGGAAAATTCTTTTTTTGTTTGAAAGGGTATACATCCGAGGTGGTCCCATATAAATTTTATTAACTTTGCTTGGGGAGTTTTTGAGTTAGCTTCAATAATGCGTATATTTCCCACTTATTTTATATGGATGATGTGATGATGTTTTAATAACTTCCTATCACTGTTATTTACATGGCTATATCTACAATTATTGTGCTTAATTATGTATTCGAATTTGTGTGGCGTAGGTTCCACAACTAAAAAGTGAAAAATAAAAACTTTTTAGCAAAAACTTTTTAGCAAAAAATAAAACCGACTTCCAAAACTAAACACTACAAAGTGAAAAATAACTTTAATTTCGGTAGTCGGTGTCTTTGGTTTTGTATTTTCGTTTTTTGCCACCGACTTCCGACATTTCACACACGGTCATCTGATCCCAAACTAAGCAGAGCTTGTGCTATGGAAACCAGATAACTGATATACTACATACACTACATATATGTAGGGAACTAACTACAATAAATGTAGGGAATAAAAAATACTGTTATTCTTTACATTTATTTATGAAAACTCGACAAAATGTAGGAAACAGCTGATTATTTTTCACAATTTCATGGTTGGTGCCCATAGTAAGAGTTATTCAAGATGATGAGTACAGTGACCCCTGTTCAGGTCAAACAACATTTAAATTACACATTGAATGCGCCATTTTAACCTTGTATTAATGTATACTTTGCATGTTGACAACTATTAGGTATTCACAACATGATTAGTCCAGGTTTAAATATTCAAAATTTACTTGAGTAGGCAAACAGTTCTAACTTAGAATATCGTTTGGGTACTGCCTTAGGGTACAGTTACTGGTCCTTGTATGTGTTGCTTTGATTGATATTTAGCTGCATCTAGATAGACTCGAAGCCGAAATACCTTATGTGTATGTATTAAGATAAATTGTAATAAAATCGAATAAACTTGACAGGCCAGCTGGCGTGTTGGTTAAGATACCACCTATCATGCCGCTGGTCGTGGGTTCGATTCCCATCCAGGACAAACATTTGTGTGCATGAATATGTCGGTTTGTTCTGAGTCTGGGTGTAATTATCTATATAAGTATGTATTTACTAAAAAAAAGGTAGTATATGTAGTATATCAGTTATCTGGTTTCCATAGTACAAGCTCTGCTTAGTTTGGGTCCAGATGACCGTGTGTGAATAATGTACCAGTTTATTTTTAACCGACTTCAAAAAGGAGGAGGTTATCAATTCGTCTGTATGTTTTTTTTGTGTATGTTTGTTACGCGATTACTCAAACACGGATGGACCGATTTAAAAAATTCTTTTTTTGTTTGAAAGGGTATACTTCTGAGGTGGTCCCATATCAATTTTATTAACTTTGCTTGGGTAGTTTTTGAGTTAGCTTCAATAATGCGTATATTTCCCACTTATTTTATGTGGATGATGTGATGGTGTTTTAATAACTTCCTATCACTGTTATTTACATGGCTATATCTACAATTATTGTGCTCAATTATGTATTCGAATTTGTGTGGGGTACGTTCCACAACTAAAAAGTAAAAAATAAAAACTTTTTAGCAAAAAAGAAAACCGACTTCCAAAACAAAACAAAGCGAAAAATAACTTTAATTTCAGAAATCGGTGGCAAAAAACGAAAATACAAAACCAAAAACACCGACTTTCGAAATTAAAGGTATTTTTCGCTTTGTAGTGTTTTGTTTTGGAAGTCGGTTTTATTTTTTGCTAAAAAGTTTTTTATTAGTTTCGAGAAAATTTATCTCAAACATGAAAATGTGAAGATATCTATCACAAATTCTCAAGTATCAAAACGTCTCATTCAAACTACACAACCTCGGGAGCCAAAAGAACAAAGTTTTATTGTTGAGCACAAGTTGCGACACAGATAGATTGCGTGCGAGCTATCCAGCAGATAAATTATAAGATTACCTACTTTATTAAGGTTCCATACCCAAAGGCCGCTTGTACCTACACGTTAAGGACGCGTTCTCAAAACAGATAGGTATCGAATCACATCACTACACTGACACGGCTCAAAAACACACACACATACGCAAGGTTAACTGCGGGATTAATGAGTAACTAAACTGATTTTGATATTTAGGAAGTTTGAATATTTTTCATATTTTTATTTGGACCTACGTAAATATCGAGACAGTGACAAAATAAAATAACCCTTAATACCACACGTAAAGATTCATGCGTAACAGCAAAATATGTGAAAAATTAGACGGTTAGTTTTTATTTTTTTCTGAGATTATTTGTAACATTTTTGTAAATATTTTGCCCATATTTTTGAAAATATTATACCTGCTTACTTAGGGTATTTTTTAAGAAACAAAATTATGTACATATAAGCAGAAAAATGATCCCGAACTAAGCCTCATATCGTCAATTTTGTGTGAAGAGGTAACGGAAAATCGTTTTTACGATATCAAATACAAAAATTTCAAACCAAAAAATGGCCATTATTTGGAGATAAAGAAGTAATATACTTGATGCAATTGTTAGTCTTGTTTGATTTAGTTTCATTTCATCGCAAACTCTACCGAAAAATAGCTTATAAAATTCACTGAGTCTGCTGCGGACAGGACCAATTCATTTACACGACAAGAATTTTGTCGAACCTAGGCACGAAAACTAGTCGTGTCTGCTGTAGACAAGACAAATATGAACTTGTAAACGAAAAAATGGTTTTCGGGCAGTCATACGTAGGGTATGGTAGGGCGCACTAGCCAAGTCTTTTAGAGACCAGACCAGGCCAGATTTTTAATTTTAAGACAGATTGTTAATCACCGCTCTTTCGAGGACGTCTATGGATGTTTCATCAGAAATCCGCACCGACGCATAAGGCCAGAACCACCCAGGCGTGGTTGTGGGTAGTTCGTGTGTAGAAACGACACGAATCCTTGCGTAGACTCGGTGATTTTTGTTATCGTGTACAAGGGGCCAAACGGGACCCTATTACTAAAGCTCCGCTGTCCGTCTGTCACGGGGCTGTATCTGCGGGGCTGTATCTGTCACGGGGCTGTATCTGCGGGGCTGTATCTGTCACGGGGCTGTATCTGCGGGGCTGTATCTGTCACGGGGCTGTATATGAATCGTAATAGGTAGACACTTTTCACAGAGTGTGTACTACTATGGCCGATATTAAAATAAAGTTAAAAATTAAAGGGGGGTCCCCATATAAGAAACATGTTTTTTTTTTTATTGAAAACAATATTGTACGGCGGTACGGAACACTTCGTGTGCGAGACCGACTCGCACTTGACCGTTTTTCTATTATTCCATTAATTTGCTCTCCTTGAGGGATATCAGATAACTTTGTTGGTGTACGGTCAGTTGAGACGATGTGGGTCGAATGGCTTCGTAATTATTCGGTGTAATTAAAATCACATTTGGAATTGGTTTTAAAATAAGTTTATTTCATATATCATACAGCTCGACATTGCATGTCGAGGAGTCTCTATTTAGGCATAGAAAATGCCTGTAGTTGAAGGCTCCGCTCTTCCCTTACATTATAACCGTGTGGCTAAGTGGTTTCAGGGGGTAGCTGTAAACCCTGAGTCCGTGAGTTCAGAGGAAGATCCGGTAAGCCTCTGTGATGTGCGTAGTTTCCTAACCAGATGAGTCCGTAGCCCCAAGGCAAGGAAATGGGTCAGTGGAGAGGAAATCATCATGACAAGTCAAGTCAAGATGAGATCGTTTACAAGATAAGAACAATAATGAACACAAGGTAAAAACACAGTTATGTGTTATGTTATGGTTGTGGAAAAAGTATTTTCGCATTATAGTATGTATGAACTTGTAATAAAATCTCTTTGGCTATACTATTTGTATCTGGCTGGTTTTGGTATCATTGAAAGTTTAAATTTTAAAGAACATAATTCCAAATTCAAATTAGGAAAATGTGTGATTTTCATTTGTTTTTCGTACCGTCAAGATGAGTGAATCTAATGGAGAAATTCGATACATTTTAAAATTTTACTACAAAAAAGGTAAAAATTCAACGCAAGCCGCGAAAAAAATTTGCGATGTTTATGGACCTAGTGTAGTGTCTGTGAGAGTAGCACAAATTTGGTTTAAGCGTTTTCAATCCGGAAATTTTGATGTCAAAGATGCACGTCGCTCTGGTCGCCCTATTACGGATAAAATGGATGCCATTTTTGAAAAAGTGGAGCAAGATCGGCATATCAGTAGTTACGACGTAGCTGAAGAACTGGAAATTGACCAAAAAACAGTTTTGGCGCATTTGAAAAAAACCGAGTACACAAAAAAGCTCGACATTTGGGTACCTCACGAGCTTACTGAAAGAAACCTAATGAACCGTGTACTCATTTGTGATTCTTTATTACGACGTAATGAAACCGAACCATTTTTGAAGAAGCTGATAACTGGTGATGAAAAGTGAATCACGTATGACAAGAACGTGCGGAAAAGGTCGTGGTCAAAGGCCGGTCAGGCTTCACAGACTGTGGCGAAACCCGGGTTAACTCGCAACAAGGTGATGCTGTGTGTGTGGTGGGATTGGAAGGGCATTATTCATTATGAGCTGTTACCACAAGGCAGGACCATCGATTCTGAACTCTACTGCGAACAACTGATGAGATTAAAGCAAGAAATTGAGAGAAAGCGGCCGGAATTAATCAACAGAAGGGGTGTGGTTTTTCATCATGATAACCTCACACATCTTTAGCCACTCAGCAAAAATTAAGAGAGTTTGGCTGGGAGGTGTTAATGCATCCGCCGTATAGTCCTGACCTTGCACCTTCAGATTTCCATCTGTTTAGGTCTCTTCAGAATTCTTTAGGCAGTGTTAGGTTAACATCACGAGAGGACTGCCAAAACCACTTGTCGCGGTATTTTGACCAGAAGTCCCAAAATTTCTATAACAATGGGATCATGTCCCTACCTACAAGATGGCAAAAAGTTATCGAACAAAATGGTACCTACATACTTTAGTTAAATGTAAATAAACTATATTAAAAAATGTTTTGAATTTTCTTAAAAAATGCGAAGAAACTTTTTCCCCAACCTATTAGTAATATACAGATTCTCCTAAGGCCACCATGAGTACTCACCCAATTTCGGGGAGCTATACAGGCTTCTGTGACTATCGTAGAAAAAAGGACGGAGTCTTCTCGTCCAGTTCTATTTATAACCTTCGAGTTTCTAGCAAGTACTATAGGGAGGTGAAAGTAGTAATGTCACCGACTAATTAGTAAACCTCACAGATAATTAAATGTACTTAGTCGAATAAGTCTGTAGCGACATACCTACATACAGCGCGTCTCACATCCGACTACCGCCGCACGCTGAGTGCGAGCGCGCCGCGCGCCGCGGAGCTTGTTCGGCGCGGCCATCGAGACTGTTTCTAGAACAACGCCACCAAACGCGCCGTGTCGCCACAGCTTCTCGAAGGACGCCGCGCGAACGTCGCGCGCCGCGATAGAAGACCAGCTACTCCGCGTTTTCTCGAAGCGCCGCGCACGCGCTCGCGCATGCGCGGAGAACAATATATAAGTAGATGTATGGTACTCAATAAAAAGATAGTTCATCTTAAGCCGTTCACTATGTAGGACACGTCTTTTATTTATAAGTACCTCATAGCACGTATAGCTGCCACAATACCTAACGTACATAGATGCTACAATTGCTTCGTTTAAAAACTCGGGGAATGTTCCGTTATGCTACAACCTTAACCTATATATAAAGAAAGGAAAATGTGGTTGCGTGAGTGTTTGTGTGTGTGTCTATGAGAGGGATTTTGAGTGTACGTGAGGGACTAAATAAGCGAATAACAACACAAATTATGTTTATTATTACATTACACGTTGCAAAAGTAACTCTGTATCATTATAATTCAAACTGTGAAGCCATTATTAACTTTTTTACATTCATATTTTTTTTTATCATAAATATTTATTTGGTGGCTACAGATTGCGATTCATGTTACGTGTGTTAAGGTATATTGACAACTTGCTTTTGCCCGTGGCTTCGTCCGCGTGGAGCTCGGAAATTATCCCACAGGAACGTGCTACCAGAATCCTATGTCCTAACACAGGTCATGGTTTATCCGTGTGTCAAATTTCACTCAAATCTGTTCAGCCGTTACGGCGTGAAAAGGTAACAGTCAGAAAGACAGAGTTACTTTCGGATTTATATTGCCATCCTGTGTGATGACAATATAAATGCGAAATGAGTTCTTACTTCCATAAGATTTTGACAGGCTAGTTGGCGTGGTTGCTTAAGATACCACCTATCATGTCGCAGGTCGTCGGTTTGATTCCCATCCAGGACAAACATTTGTGTGCATGAACATGTCTGTTTGTTCTGAGTCTGGGTGTAATTATCTATATAAGTATGTCTTTACAAAAAAAAAGTAGTAAATGTAGTATATCAGTTATCTGGTTTCCATAGTGCAAGCTCTGCTTAGTTTGGGATCAGATGACCGTGTGTGAAAATGTCCCAGGTTATTATTATTATTATTATTATTATAAAAAATAATTACTTCGTTATTATTATAATATAATACACTACTACTCTACATATATATAAAACAAAGTCGGGTTTGTTCGATCACTTATAACTTGAGAACGGCTAGACATTTGACTAACTATTAAAAAATACGGGCCACCACTCGCTCGGGGCGATTAGTCCCACAGGGGTTTCCGTCGGTAGGTAGTTACATGCCTACCTATAACTTTGCTATCTATAATTGTATGTATATTGTAAAGTTTTATAACTCGTTAAATTATCAAGAACTGCCGCTGCCACTACACAAATGCTATTATAAAATACATCATCGTCATCGTCTAACTAGACAACAATGATGGTTCTAGTAATTGTTCTGAATTCATAATATGTGCACTCAGATCCGCACTCTAGCTAGAAATGACCGCTAGTTGGTCTCTCGGCGTGAGCACTGACCGCCAAGCGAGTGTTATATTTGATAGCTCTTGCCGCTCAGCGACAAAACAGTAAAGCGAGTCCTCGCGCGCGGTGTGAATAGTCAGCGATCAACTATTAATATATGCATCTCTTTTGTTTACACGGAAAAGTATATCTATTTGACAGGCCAGATGGCGTGGTTGGTTAAGATACCTGCCATGCCGCTGGTCGTGGGTTCGATTCCCATCCAGGACAAACATTTGTGTGCATGAACATGTCTGTTTGTTCTGAGTCTGGGTGTAATTATCTATATAAGTATGTATTTACAAAAAAAAGTAGTGTATGTAGTTTATCAGTTATCTGGTTTCCATAGTACAAGCTCTGCTTAGTTTGGGATCAGATGACCGTGTGTGAACAATGTCCTAGGATATTATTATTATTATACGTTTCTTGAGCGAGAAAATAGCCGATAGTTAGTCGCTTTCTCGCCGGCGGTGGGACAACGGGCTTAGTCAGATAGTTGAAGCTGCTTAAGGAGATGAACGAGTATGAAACTCCATGGTCACTCTTTTAAGTCAAGATATTACAAAATCCTGCGTCCATTATTCTTGTTGCTTCTATATTATGTGAGAATAATGTAAAAAAAAAAAAAATAATAAAAACAATTCATTATACAGGGTGTCCAGTAAATAGCACGACATACTGCAGGGGGTGATAACTAGGGTCACTACCTATCAATCTAACACAATATATGTTCAGCAAAATCTTACGGATTTACAGTTTTACACCTTGAAACAGATTTTTAAGCATCTCGTAATGAAAAAATCCTTTTCTAGTACTTTTTTTACATCAAATTATTCGTGAATAGTTACTTTACTCATTGATAAGTCTTTTTTCTATCAAAGACAAGAATGTTTTCAAGAAATACTATTTTTTGTTTAAATTTGCACAGAACTATTTTCTTATCACTTAAGTTTAACCTACAGTGGTGAAAAAAAAATGTATGTGGCAGTTTTGTACAACAAACTTAAAAAATAGCTTGTTTAATGGTGATTTTGGAAAGATACAATACTAGTACATTTTCATTTTAAAAAATACGAAAAATAAGCTATTACCCAAGCACCCCCTGCAGTATGTCGTGCTATTTACTGGACACCCTGTATAAGATTAAAGATAAGCCCTGGCAGTTAAGAGATGACCAGTCCCAACTGACGGCGTCCGTTCACGAACGTGACGCGTGGATCAGCACCACCCAGCTCAACCATTTTTTTAGTAATCTGCTAGTGATTGCACCTGATGGGAAGTGGTATCAACGCCTATACGCCATTTCAATACCAGAGAACCGCACGTGCGTGATTGTCCCAGAGACAAGATTTGTCTTTGGGACAATAACGCACGTGCGATTCGCTGCCTAGGCACGTGAGACATTTCTGATGGTGTACCTCCAGGAATTACTCCAGAATCAGATTGGACTAAAACCGCGTTGTTTCAACTTGCTACTTCACAAAGAGCTTTTTATATCCGTCTGTCTGCCAAGATTCTTTATCTCGGGAACGCATGGAGGTATCGAGTTGAAAGTAAAACCATACACTCAGGTCTACAGTCCCTTGAAGCTGTGAAAAAATCAAACTTCTGAGTTAACGTAAAAAAAAAAGATACGGCCGTTTATGCCACAAAAAACGTATATTTCGACACTCTAAAGGGAATCAAAATTATAATATCGCCTTATACTACAAGTACAGGGAAAAATCTGAAAACTATTTGGAAACTGAATTTCGGGAAAATCTTGGAAAAAACTGCGAGACTCGATTCCTGAACTATTTATAACATGTAACTACAAATTTGTACGGAACCCTCGGTATGCGAGTCCGACTCGCACTTGTCTGGTTTTTTTTAGAGGGGAGAACTTTAAATTGAAACAGAAAAATGTTTTTAATATCCACGAAATCGGCTTTAATTGATAGATAATTTTATGGTATTCATGTTTGAACATAATTTCAGGCACGTGGCTGCCGCGGCTGACCCCAACGTCTATATACCTATAGTTTACAGAAAACTTAACTTTTTAATTGGCTTAACTTTCTAAAGGAAACAATTGACAAACGACTACTTTCACGACATCTGGCCACCTCGTTTGTGCGATTTGAAGCCATTTCTTTATGTTCTTTGAGGATATGTAAAGTCACATGTCTACTCCGATAAACCAGTAAAAATTGAGCATTTGGATGCCAACATTCGATGCACTATTGCCGTAATACAGCCTGATTTACTGCGAAGAGTATGTGAAAATTTGACCTCCAGATTACGCCATGTACGCGTCACCCGCGGCGGCCACATACTCGAAATCATATTCAAACATTAATGCCATAAAATTGTCTATCAAATAAAGTCATTTTTATAAAAACTTTTTTCTGTGTTTTTTTTCAATTTAAAGTTCTCCCCACTAAAAAAAAAAGCTTCCTTTACTACTACTCCTTCTACTGTACAAATAATTGCAATGTTCATTATACGACGTATAATACTTCTACAAGTTACCTTAAAGTTACAGTACACTGTGACAAGTGTATGTACATACACCTCCACATAGTGCCTAGGATGCTGTCGGTTCAACCGTTTACTAAGCAGAGTAAAGTTTTTTAAGGTTTTCGTGTCATACCAGCATACGGCCGGGTGCTCAGTACTGATGTAGGTTATCTACGAAAGAAACACAGTTGCTCGAATAATCTATAATATAAAAATGAATCGCTGAATGTGTTGCTAAGCGCAAATCTCGAGAGCAGCTGAACCGATTTTGCTAATTCTTATTTTAGAATATTCCTTGAAGTACGAGGATGGTTCTTACGGAGAGAAAAATTAAAAAAAATGGCCTGAAAAGGTCTAAAAACAACACATTTCTATACTCCCATACGATCGATTCGTAATAATACTTAAAAATCAATTTGAACTTTAATACCATACCATAAAGTTTAATGAAATATAATAAGTAGGTATCATAATAAGAAATCTGAAATTGTAATTTTCATTGTGATTTTTTAGTGACTATTAAAATAATTTTAGGTGGTTTATAATTTTTATTTTTTGACATAATGTAATTGTTAACTTATTAGCTTTCTTTTTTCTTTTTTTATCTTACTAGCTGACCCGGCCGTCCTGAATATAGCAGAATAAGTATTAAAAAAATAATAAAAATGAAAGAATCGACTGTTAGGCAGTACGAAGTTCGCCGGGTCAGCTAGTAATTTATATTTTAACAAGATATTAAAATTAACGCGTCTCGATCTTCGCACCAGTCCTTATTGTTATTGGCCCTAAATGAATAATAATAAAAAAAAATGCTCAATCACTTTTTATAAAAATTAAATACTTTTTTATAGAATGTTCCAATGTTGTTCATGATGTTATTTTGATAACCGACGCCATTTTCATAAGGCTCTAACTGGTGCTTTGATTTCGTTTGGATAAGAATATCAAAGTGATTTTTTGTAAAAAAAAAAAATCTACGAGAGTATATCTCTCCATACTTAAATCAATTCTTTATTGTGCATTGTTTAGGTATTTTTTTGTGTTTCTTTTTTTCTATATATTTTTTTTTTATTTTTTTTTGCGTCATGTTTATCGCAAATAAACATATTTTCTTTCTTTTCTTTCTTTTCTTTCTTTTCTTTCTATATGTCTTACTACATACATAAACACTCACGCCTCCTTCCCATGCGGGTAGGCAGAAACTACAGAACGCCACCTGCTACGATCTTTACATACATACTCCTTTTGCTTTGTTTACGTTCATACACGCACGCAGACTACGAGTACTAGGTACGCATCTGATCTTTCTGAAGAACATCACCAATAAGGTCAGCACCCTAACTGCATGACACACTGTCAACCACAATCGGAATGATTTTGAAGGATATTGCTAATGCATTGCTTCATATGTTCGAAAAATGTGTATGCTCGACAACGTAAATTAACTGTCAAAATGAAACCGATTCCATGTATGTTACGCAATTACCCCGCAGTATACGAGTATTTAGTCCTTCTAGGTCGTCATCTCCCGGCGCTTCTTTCAACAAGACCATAACATCTAAGCACACTCTTTAAATTACTGTCACTACATCTTCAGTTGCAGTTCTTCAGTTTTTTATTGACAAAAATAACAAAAGCAGTTACAAATAAGTATAAAGATGTACTTACGCTTTCAGTATTACATATTGCAAATACAACAGCAATCCAAAGGGAATTCGTTTCAAATTCATTGTTAATTTATATTTTACATAAACGTGTAAGCAGCCGGATTTCAATGTAGGTACGTATGAGTGATCGTTTCCTCAGTCCGGTAATAAATAAAAAATAATATTAAGAATTTAGACCGGTTGTCCCATGTTAAGGGTTAATAATAGCAATAGTTATTAGATTTATTGAGATAAGTTTAATTGTGTAGGTCTATAATAATCATTATGTCAGCCTAGTATAAAAAGTATAAAAAGAGATCTTTGCCCTGCATGGTATCCCCATGCAGGGCAAAGATCTCTTTTTATACAGAAAAGTAACGAGCATTGGTCACCACACGTGCTCAAGACGGGTTGGTGATTCAGACTTATATTAACTATAACTCTAGGTTTCTTCACGATGTTTTAATATAAATAAACGCAGAAAATAGATATGAAACAATTGAAAAAGTCACATTGGTCTTGCCCGGATTTGAACCACAACCTTGTGCAAGCGAGGCGAGGCTATGGCCTCGGTTGTGGGTTGTGTGTTTCATTAAGCAGGTATTAGACCTTCGTCGTGATGGCCTATTGGTCATAACCAATAGGCCATCACGATGAAGGTCTAATACCTGCTCAATGAAAGACTTACATGATAAAACAAATCCGGAACAATTTTTCTCAATGAGTTAATTAAGAAATTAAGAATAAGCGTTAGTCAAAAATCTTCTGCATATGGTGCTGTAATTGATAGTTTAGGTTGTAAGAAATAATAAATGAGAATATATCCGCCTTCAATACAAAATATTAATTTAATTAATCTGCAGTTATGTAACTTGTTACTATCGATCTTTTAATACAGTTTTTCGCAACTCCAAAATCTACAATCGTTTCTTAGCAGGACATTGCCCTAATCTAATTTTATATTTTAAATATCAATATCAACCATCTCTCCATTCTAGAAACATCAACAAATTATTACGTCATTAAAATTATAATTCGTCTGTCACCAAAGTACATACGTAAGTGCATTTATTAACAAAATTGAGAGGAAATAAATAGTTAAAGATAGTTATAAAAATTATAATGAGAGTGTATGTATAATCACAATGATGGATCATTGCAGGCATACAGTGAATTTAAATGGACTTGTTTAAAATAGTTATAATTATTTATAGACTAGCTTTTGCCCCGGCTTCGCTTGCGTGGATGTCGTAAAATATCCAACGGGAACGAACTACCGGGATAAAAAGTATTGTAATGTATTATATTAATCCAGGTTATAAACGGTCTGTGTGCTAAATATCATCCAAATTCGTTCAGACATTTTTGCGTGATTGAGTAACAAACATACAATTTTCACATTTATAATATTACTAGCAGCTCCCCGCGGTTTCACCCGCGTAAGTCTCGAACCCGTAGGAATATAGGGACAAAAAGTATTCTATGTGTTAATCTAGGTTATAAACTATCTGTGGGCCAAATTTTATCACAATTCGTTTGGTAGTTTTTGCGTGAAAGCGTAACAAACATACAAAAACACTCACAAACTTTCGCCTTTATAATATTAGTGTGATAAAGTAGGATTGTGTGTGTAACTAGATGATCATCATAGTATAACCAGGGGCAAAATGCTTAGTCATTTAATTGAATGATTGCATAGCTAGCTTTGCGTGGGTCATTTAAAATATTAGTGGGCTTGCCACTCGACACATGGGACTCGCATAGCGATATGCGAGTTATGGGCCTGAAATACAGTGCAGTGCAGTGCATCAACCTCAATCATTTTTGTTTTCTTATTCTAACTGTCGGAGTTTGTCAGTGTCATACTTTTAATTCGGTCTGACATCTAAAGAAGATGGCTGAATGTCATTCTGCGGTATTGATATTACGACGCAAATGCTGAGTAGGTAGGTAAAGTAGTTGAAGTTGATTTATATTCATATCTTTATTTTCATTCCATAATGTTTAAACGTGTTACGATGGCTTAAAGCTAATAATATAGGACAATTACAATTAGGACGGGCTAGGTACAATTACGGACCCTGTAGGGCACAGTAAAAAGTATGAAATTAGTTCTTAAAATAAAAATAAAATTAGGATATTTTCTAATTCTATCGTGCAATGAGCAGACAAAACTAGCCCTTAAGGTGACCCACACGCTTATTACGTATCTTGCAGAAGCTTAGCGATAGCAAAATTGCTTGTCAATTGCGCAACAATTGCTGTATCCATGTCATACTGATTTGCGATTGACAAACGATTGAAAAGCAATTATTGGGCAATGGAAAAGCAATTTTGCTATCGGTAGGCTTCTGCAAGATACGTAATAAGCCTGCCGGCTATTTTGTGTGTATACGTACCTGGAGATAGGTATGGACAGGAACGGCCCCCTACCGCGTTTCGCATTGCTTGATGGAAAAATGGATCAATCGAAAACTATACTCAATCAGAAATAAAAATACAAAACTAAAAACGTAAACAGAATTTTATACCTTTATTAAAATCTCCAGCCATATAGGCAGTGCCCACTTACATATAGCTATATGTAGCCGTAACTCGAAATCACGAATGATAAACTAGGAACATCGAAGTAAAATAAATAAAGAGTTAATTACTAATAACAATAACAAAACCAAAGTCAGCAAGACAACCCGTCACCACAAGCAGCAGTCGTTCACGAGCATAACGCAAAGATCAGCCAGTACCTACCTCGCCATATTTGAAGGAAGGAGGCAACACGACCCCCGACGCTACCGCAAGCAGTGATATCTAAGGGAGCATGACGAACTTGCTGCCGGTTGCTCAGGCAAGAATAATATGATCAATTGTTGAGGTCGTTAGCTAACCACATATTGCAATACCACTCATAAAAGACATTGTAATGAGTAGATTATGTCAATGATAAATAAATACTATACATTTTATATGTATTTATTTTTAGCTTACATATATTATGTTGACCACTGCAGAGGAAAGGCCTCCCTTTCTCCTTTCCACTTCTCTCTGTCTTGTCTTGTCTTGAGGTAGTGTGGACTAATCCTGTCTGTAGGAGTCAAGCTCGTCCCGCCATCTTCTCCTGAGTCTACGTCGATGTCGCCGGACGTTTTCTGGGACCTACTTTGTGGTGGTAAATTTGGCCCTTGACTCATTCTCATGCGGCAAACGTCTGGCCCAGTCCCACTTAAGCGTGGCTGCTTTTTGGGTGACGTCGGCGATTTGTGTTTTAGAGTGCAAGACTCTGTTTCTAACACGGTGCGCAATGCTGAACATGCAATGCTAATTCGATTTTTTCTAAAAAAAAAAGAAACCATATTGACAGCCTGTTTTGCCATTGCTTAAATCCCTGCAAAACCTTAGCTGTACCCTTTTTTGTTTCACTGCAGCAAAAACCAAAGTTAAAACGTAGTTTAAAGAAATATGATTCTTAAATCACTGACTCAACTTGGGTTTTAGCATGTTTTAGCTTAGTTTAACGCAACTTTTGTAATAATACCGTAGTAGTTTGTAATATTTGTTTTTTTCTTCGGTTAAACTGGAAGCCGACCCCAACATAATTGGGAAAAGGCCAGGCAGATGATGAGTTTCTATTTTTAATACCTATCTGAATGAATCACTTCTGAAAATATTAACAAACTATGACGCATAGGTATCATTCCTCTGTCAAATATAAGATTTCGACCGAATTTCGTTTTCGGTTGTAGGCATTTTCGGCAAAAATATTAATTTTTTCCGCAAATATTTATTTTTACCGCCTATTGTCAAAAAATATTATTTTAGGAAATAGCGGAAAATAATTAAGCAAATGAATACTAACAGATCATTTTATCAGAGAAAAACCATCGTTACAATAAATAAAAGGACAACTGAGAAAATGTACAGTCGCGACCAAAAGTCGATAAGCAAACTCACAAAGCTATAGCTTGGCGTTTAGTTTGACTTAAGACCTTCTATTTCCAAGAATATAAACATGCATAATTATTGTCGTCAACAACTGATTGTAGTTCATAATTTCAAAGTTATAACATGTGTACAGATGATCTAGCGGTTAAGCGCGTGCAGATAGATGCGTGAATCAGTGAGCCGTGAGTTCAAATCTCACGCAGTACTTGACTTTTTGTAAGTTTTTACTTGATTGGAAGTAATGGGACAGAAATATAATATTCTTTATCTTGTTCGCTTGGTCACTCATTTCGTAAAGTTAGAAAGGTAGATCATAGAAAACTAAATAAATAATTTCGATTTCTGTGAGGTAGACATGAGTTTTAGGAATATTTAACTTGATCGGAATGAACGTTGTCGGTTGGTTGTAGTTGTTGGTTAGTGACGTGTGGTTTAATAGATAGCGGTTAGCAGTTATTCTCAAAATGCAGGCAAATATTAATATTGAGACGAGGGCGACTATTATTGCGCTGCATAAAAGTGGTCTTAATAGAACACAAATATCTAATGAAACTGGACTGAATGTGAGTATTGAATTGTATCTTTTATTTGAAATTTATACCTAAGATTATTTGGTGACATATGGATTAATTCTTTTTATTGTTTTTTAAATCCATCATGAGGTCTATAAAATAAATAATTTGTGTTTATTATTGGATTTTTAAATGCAGAGTATTTTGTATTTTATTATATTAAATCAACTCAAACAACAACAATCAACAAAGACTCAACTATAGTATATAAAAGTTGAGTCTCTTTAGTATTTTGTTATAGCTGCCTAATATTACTTTATTTTTGTTTTAGAGGAATACTGTAAGTCTCTGGATCAAAAGATATGAGGAAGAGGGTAGCCTTGCTAGTCGACAGCGAAGTGGAAGGCCGTCGCTTATTAGCGAGGTGCAGCGAATTCATATGGTGGGCGAGTATGAATCAAATGGTTTCAAACCAACGAGACACTTTGCGGAATTATTCGATACCTCATTCCACTGTGAAGGCTTGCATCATAGAAGACCAGCTAAAAAGCCCTTCTTGACAGAAAGACATAAACAACAACAACAACAAAATCACCCGGAGATAATTGTTGTTCCATGGCCAGCGCGATCACCCGATCTCAACCCCATAGAAAATCTATGGGGTTTGATGGTCCAAAGGTGGGAGTCACGGGATGAAAGGTGTATAGAACAATTAAAAATCCATTGCATGGAGGTATGGGAAAATTTAAGAGGAACCGAAATATGTGGTAATATTGTAGGGTCCATGCGCAAACGTCTACTTGACTGTATTGAAAATAATGGGGGTTATACAAAATATTAATACTTAGATTTTTTTTTTTAATTAGACGGTGTAGCTGAATATTTAGTAATATTGACATATCCGTAATTATTTAATGATCTTAAATTGAGGTTTAGTTTCAATCTTCTTTTCGTCAAGAAAATGAACACTTAAGCTGTAACCTCGATACATTCATAGTGACGTTACATTAAAAAAACATGTTCATAACGTCTAAATCATAGACTAGTTTTGAATAAACTCTGCTGACCCAGATACCCATATCTGGGTATTGACAATTATATATGTGTTATTGGAATATCCTTTCTTTGTTATGTTATTATGAATTGACTAAGTGGGTATACAACAAAAAATCCTATGAACGGTTCCAAAAAAACTTCTTTTATCTAGTAGGAATGTAACGTCACAATTCTCTTAAGTTTGTTAATTTTATAAATAAGTAAATAAAACGAATAAACATTTTTGTTACCATTCAGCACGACTTTTTTATTTCAACCTTCCAACACCGAAAAGATAAATTAAAAATCACATAAATAGTAATAATACAATAACTAATATTTAACTTCTTATAAAAATAAATAATAAATGAACATTTAAAACATCTAACAAGTTTTTGCTTAAAATAGTACAAATATATTATTATGGTTCCAAAGAAACAAAAAACAGTCCCACATTGTGATTGAGATTCGAACTCAGACTTCATTGATCGTGAAACCATTGCTTAGCCCAAACAGCTACCAGCACATGTTATGTTTATGCGAATTTTAGCAATGCAATGGTAAGAACACGTCGCCACTATGACGCGTATTCTAAATGCAACATAAATATAATGTTATTTCGCGTAGTACGACGACATGCGACAATTCATTAGTGTGTGTTATCTGCGGAATGTTGAGTGAGACATCGCTCACACAGGCACACGCACAGTTCATAGCAATGTAATCCTTAGCACGCTTATGGACTTTTGAGCGTTTACTGTACCCTTTATTCATTTATTATAATAATTATGTCATTGAGAAAAGTATAGAATAGAATATATATTTATTGTAAAAACATGAGTATGCATCAAATAGTATGTGCAAGGTCTTAAAATAACAGGTAGAGCTGCATGTTTTGCCAGTTTTGGCGTACAATCATCATATTTTTGGTTTAGAATAAACCAGAAAAAATTGAGTCTACACAGAAAACTATGAAATTAATATTTTAATTCTAATGATAATTAAAAAATGTAAAAATAAAGTATTGTTATATAGATTTGGAGGTCAAATTGTGAAAATGTCGTAATTATAGGAATCTATTCAATTAATTGCGGTCATTTAAAAAATTCGCTAAGGTATAATAGCATTTGGCTATGAGATATTTTTTTAAATGTATTTTAAACAGAGCAGTAGGCATTTCTCTAATAGGTTTTGGGATTTTATTATAAATTATTGGTGCTAAACAAAAAATACTTTTACGCATCAATGCCGTGGTTGATCTTGGTACGCATAATTTGTTATTATCCCGTCGATTACGAATAGAAACGTCTGAATAGGTTGGGATTGGTTCTTATAAAATTAGCTATTTCATAAATAAATAAAGAAGGCAGACTTAAAATTTTATATTTAATAAAATACTCTTTGCAACTATCAGTTATTTTCAAATCAAACATAGCCCTAATACACCGTTTTTGTGACTTAAAAATGATTTGTTTATTAGTAGAGTTTCCCCAAAATATAACTCCGAACCTCAACATGGAGCCCACAATACCATGGTAGGCAGTTATAAGCGCATTGGTACTTATAATAGGTTTTAGTTTATAGAGGGCATAGGCAGAAGAACATACTTTTTTATTTAATTCTTCTGTGTGTGCTTTCCAGTTCAGACGTTTGTCAATGGTTACACCTAAAAATTTTGCTGTGTCTACCTTTTTTATAACAGTTAATTTGTGTTGAAAATTAATATTTGGGTCTTCGAAACGTTGACTGAAGAACATAATTTTTGTTTTCTCAAGATTGATTTTTAAATTATTGTTATCTAACCAGTTAATTATTGAATTGATTGTATTAATAATTTCATTTTCATACCTATCTTTACTTATAGAATTAATAGTGACTGTGCTGTCATCAGCAAAAAGTGATACTGGATAATTAGTTACTAGTGGCAAGTCATTTATATAGATTATGAATAACAAAGGACCCAATACGCTCCCTTGCGGCACTCCATATTTAACTATACGTTTTTTTGATGCATGTTTCTTCTTTTTTGGTGTTAATATTTTAGAAATTTCTGTATATTGTTTACGATTTTTCAGATAAGATTCTATGAGATTTAGTACATTGCCTCTAATGCCATAAGCTTCCAGTTTATGGAGGAGAATGTCATGATTAACATAATCGAAAGCCTGGGTCATATCGCAGTAAATGGAGCATACCGGCGTCCTTTTATCCACATTACCCATGACGTTATTTATAAAATCAAAAATAGCCATTTTTATTGTTTTATTCTTGCGGAATCTATTCTGGTCCTCTGTAAGTATGTTGAATTTTTCTAAATAGTTATAAATTTGATTGTATATGTATTTTTCAAAAACTTTCGAAATTATAGGAATAAGTGCAATAGGTCTGTAACAGTTCATACTCTGCTTGTTGTCTTTTTTGAGGATAGGTTTAACGAGCGTAGTTTTTAGAATTTCCGGGTATGATCCAGTGGTTATACACAAATTAATGATATGGCTTAGGTGATCACAGATATGATAAGCAATGTACTTTAGAATTCTAGTAGAGATCCCATCGTATCCAACACTTGTAGTATTTTTAAGCGATCTTATAATTTGAAGTATGTCATACGGAGTACTTGGTGCCATGAACATAGACTGATTTGATTTGGAAATATTTACGGTTACGTCCTTACCAGCATCTGGTATTGGTTCTATCTTTTCTATAAAGAAGTTGTTAAAAGCGTTCGCGATCTCCTGTGGCCTGGTTATAGTTTTTTGTTTGTTTCTATGGAAGTGATACTACCCTTTGGTAAATTGAGTTTAGACCTATTTATAATCGCCCATGTGGCTTTGGATTTGTTAGTAGATGATTTTATTTTATGATTGTTTTGTGCTCGTTGTGTTAAAGTAATTATGTTTTTATATATTTTAGAATATTTTTTAAATTTAGTTTTATTTACTTCATTACGATTTAGCCTATATTTCCACATAAGCTCTCTCTTTTTTTTGCTACCGATTTTTATGCCACGTGATACCCACGGTTCACTTTGGTTTTACTTTGGTTCTTATTCGTAATGTTTTGGAAAGGAAAACATAAATTATACAGCATCATGTAAACTTCCAAAAATGAATTATAAGCTGTGCTAGGATTATTTGTATTATAGATTTCAGAAAAAGAAAAAGTTTTTATATAGTTTTTGAATTTTTTCATAATAGGTTGGGAAAAAAGTTTCTTCGCATTTTTTAAGAAAATTCAAAACATTTTTTAATATAGTTTATTTACATTTAACTAAAGTATGTAGGTACCATTTTGTTCAATAACTTTTTGCCATCTTGTAGGTAGGGACATGATCCCATTGCTATAGAAATTTTGGGACTTCTGGTCAAAATACCGCGACTAGTGGTTTTGGCAGTCCTCTCGTGATGTTAACCTGACACTGCCTAAAGAATTCTGAAGAGACCGAAACAGGTGGAAATCTGAAGGTGCAAGGTCAGGACTATACGGCGGATGCATTAACACCTCTCAGCCAAACTCTCTTAATTTTTGCTGAGTGGCTAAAGATGTGTGAGGTCTAGCGTTATCATGATGAAAAACCACACCCCTTCTGTTGATTAATTCCGGCCGCTTTCTCTCAACTTCTTGCTTTAATCTCATCAGTTGTTCGCAGTAGAGTTCAGAATCGATGGTCCTGCCTGGTGGTAACAGCTCATAATGAATAATGCCCTTCCAATCCCACCACACACACAGCATCACCTTGTTGCGATTTAACCCGGGTTTCGCCACAGTCTGTGAAGCCTGACCGGCCTTTGACCACGACCTTTTTCGCACGTTCTTGTCATACGTGATCCACTTTTCATCACCAGTTATCAGCTTCTTCAAAAATGGTTCGGTTTCATTACGTCGTAATAAAGAATCACAAATGGGTACACGGTTCATTAGGTTTCTTTCAGTGAGCTCGTGAGGTACCCAAATGTCGAGCTTTTTTGTGTACCCAGTTTTTTTCAAATGCGCCAAAACTGTTTTGTGGTCAATTTCCAGTTCTTCAGCTACGTCGTAACTACTAGTATGCCGATCGTGCTCCACTTTTTCAAAAATGGCATCCATTTTATCCGTAATAGGGCGACCAGAGCGACGTGCATCTTTGACATCAAAATTTCCGGATTGAAAACGCTTAACCCAAATTTGTGCTACTCTCATAGACACTACACTAGGTCCATAAACATCGCAAATTTTTTTCGCGGCTTGCGTTGCATTTTTACCTTTTTTGTAGTAAAATTTTAAAATGAATCGCATTTCTTCATTAGATTCACTCATCTTGACGGTACGAAAAACAAATGAAAATCACACAATTTCCTAATTTGAATTTGGAATTATGTTCTTTAAAATTTAAACTTTCAATGATACCAAAACCAGCCAGATACAAATAGTATAGCCAAAGAGATTTTATTACAAGTTCATACATACTATAATGCGAAAAGACTTTTTCCCCAACCTAATATTTTCTTTATTATAATCTCGTCTATTTGTTCGCCAATAGTTTATTAATTTTTTTTTACTAACCGGTAATTTTAGTACTTGCGCTGTGTGGTCTGACAGGCCAAAGTCAATCACATCAGATTTACACTTCATCCCCACATTATGTGCAAAATTGTCTATACAAGTGCTTGAAATTATAACTTAAGAGCAAACTTTCTAGATCTATCAAGGTATTATTACGCTTAAGACAGTCAATATTATAGTCACCTGCAATTACGACATTTCTTTTAAAATTTTTGTTACAGATAGTACATAGCACTTTCTCTAATTGCTCAAAAAATACAGGTAAGTTATTGGACTTTGGTACTCTATATACACAAACAATAATCGTATTATACATTTTCAGATCAATAGCGCAACATTCGAATATTCCATTTATGGAGAGTTTCGCTATATCTTGTAGCTCCTTAAACTGGTGACCTTTTTTTGCAAGGATGCATGTACCACCTCTCTTACTGTCCTTTCTGAAGTAGCATGCCGCCAAAGTTAGGAATATACAATAATTGTTCATGGCCAGCTATCATGAAGTGTCCAGATAAACAGATTATGTCGATTTCGGTATTTTTCTCTGACATCTCTTCAAGACATACAGTAAGCTCACTGCTCTTATTCAGTAAACCCGCAATGTTTTGATGTATCACGTTAAGGTGCTTATAATCGAAAAAACTGCACTGTCGCTTGTTGTTCATCCATATTGTTAATTTTTCCGGCTTCTGTATTTACGAAGGTATTTTCACGTATGTAGTCCATACGTGCGGCGATATCTTGGAAAATTATTTGCATGCCGTAATTATTTACTGATCCTGTATTTTGTCGGTACATTTTAAAGTCCCACGTAAGGCTCTTATTCGAATCAATGAAGTAGGCATGTTCGTGTGCTAAAATGTCTTGGTATAGCAAATTATTAAAATTTTCTACTCTCATGTTATACAAAGTACTAGTACAATGTCTGTAGAATGCAGAGAACAACATTTGTGTGTTGAATTTTTTCGAGTACTTTTCTTATGTGGAGAATGATACTAGAATATTCCTTAGTAGATATGAAGTCTGTTTCACCAATTAAAATAATACAGAAGTCATTCATAGTGAATTTCTTTAGCTTTGGTTCCAAGTCGCGAAACATATTATTTATTCCTGAGTATGGCGTTAGGTAATGACATAATTCACAATTGTCAAACTTATTCTCTGCAATTGTACGTATTTTATTATATTTATTTTCGCTTATAATACAGATTTTACTAACTTTTTTCTCCGGGTCATCATTATGGCTTTTTGTATGTAGGATTGCTGGTGATACCGCAGATTCTTCCTTAGATGAACCCTTAGTATCCATTGCAATTGTTTGAGTGCCCTTACTATTTTTCTTCTTGTCAGACGTATTTACTTGCTCCGTTTGTGTAACTTTGCTAAGTAATGATTCCCTTTTTTTTGGAGTAGAATATGTTTGTCTGGTTTTCTTAGTAGGAGTGTTGGTGATATTTTTGTAAAGTTCATTTTTCTTTTCCAATTCCTGGTTTGACTGTTTGAGGTTAGTATTTTCCAATGTGAGTATCTCAATTTCTTCTTCTGCACTAGTTAATTGAAGAGTTAGTTTCTCTACTTGTCCCTTTAGTTTAGACATTAGTTCGTGGTCATATGTGTCGTCATTGCACCTCTCGGGTAGACTGGTATAGTGGTGTCATCAAGTGTTTCGTTTTCAATTTGACTGATATTACTTTGTGAGTCTGACATTGAACGAGTACGCCGAGTGCCTCGACGAACACGAAACGTAATGTTCTCCAGAAAGTTCATGATACAAGACTCAAATTATTTAATTTTGAGTTTATTTTCTGTTATTCAGTTATGTTGTCTTATTATTTTATGTTCAACAATCGTAAACCACTAATATGAAAACACAATAAGTGATCAGAGCGCTTACGATTTCCAGGAATTTGATCCGCAGGTGTGCGTCGTAGGTATTGCACGTGCGGACCAGCTGGCCGGCGGCACTTGTTCACTCAATTTGTGACACTATTTGTTATAACTTTAGGATTGTTTTAGTTTGTTTAATGTTTTTCTTTTCGAAATTATTTCTCCGGAGATTTAAATTCACCAAAACACACGTCCACTCTTGGACAACTCAAAAATCGATGACGATATAATAACCACTTATAAGATTTATCCTCTGACCATTAATTTTATTATTCCTATCAAAAACCTATCGACTCAGACTCTACTAAATAAGTGTTGTTACGCAGGATTGACAGGAAATATGAAATTAGTTATATATAGTTAGGTATTTATTATAGTGACTGCCTTGTTGGTCTAGTGGTCCAGTTCATGAGCTAGACCACCACCTCTTAAAGCAGTATTATTTTAAGGCATGTATTTAACGCGGCGACAAATTAATCTGAATTTGGGATTAAAAAATAATTAAAGTGGGTAGCAAAAATAATAGGTTGGCAGCGACAACCGGCGGATAAAAAGTAGAAAATGGGCATTCTTAAATTATACAATGAGTTTGTATATAAAGTTAACTGAGATGAGAAGTAAATATGAACAAGGTCACCAAACCTAACCTCGGGGTGTCCTTCGCTCGCTCTAGCACCCTATGTCGACGGAGCCCCGTTTCACGGGGCTCCTGTTTCTGTGTAAAGGGTTTAAAGTAACCTAACCAAACCTAACCTCGGGGTGCCCTACGCTCGCTCTTGACGGGGCTCCTGTTTCTGTGTAAAGGGTTTAAAGTAACCTAACCAAACCTAACCTCGGGGTGCCCTACGCTCGCTCTTGCATCCTATGTCGACGGAAATATTTTCGCTGCCAAGTCATTATTTTCGCAGCCAAGTTATTTTTTTTAGTAGCAAATAGTTAGTCGCCCTTTAAGTTGTTAGTCGCTTGGAAAATAATTATCCTTATTTTAATCTTACTTGAGTGTGAGAAAGAGATGGAGCTAGACGTTCTGTATAGCTCCATCTCATTCTCACACTGAAGTAACCTTGGCGTTTCCATCAAAAAATTTATTAAAACTTTATGCACAACTAAAAAAAATATAATAGGCGGACTTAATGCCTGAGGCATTTTCTACCAGTCAACCAGGTGATGCAGAGAAAACTGAAACTAAATAAGTGATAGATAATTCGGAAATAACAATAAAATACAACAATAATTACTTAGATATATTCATACATATAAACAGAATAAACTTTGTTAAGAGATTTAACTATCAGTAGCGGAGAAAACGAATCCACCATCCAGTCTTACGTATATGCTTACGTGCCTTCAGTTTAAAGGACAACCGATTGGTTGCCGTCCTGATGTTCAATGGGAGCGCATTCCAAAAAAAAGATCATCTGGACAAAGAAAAAGGACATCGTAGAAGACTATTATTGGTGGAACGAAGATTTTTACTATGGGCAGAGTATAATTATTGAGTATGGGAAGTCAGGTAAGAAGGAGAAGTGGGTTGGTCGAGAATAGAAAACAACATAGACAGAGCCCTCACCTCTCTGCGCTGACGAATGGGTCACCATTTGTTTTTAAAATGGTGACCACCATTTTAAAAACAATCGGTGCGCGGATACATGGTCATACTTACGAAAACTGATAACGAATCGAAAGCAATTATTGAGAAGGTGGACAAATTATTGTGGATTTGTGGCTATTACGATGTCAATAGGCTGGCCCTCTATTACGATGTCAATAGGCTGGCCCTCTATTACGATGTCAATAGGCTGGCTCTCTATTACGATGTCAATAGGCTGGCCCTCTATTACGATGTCAATAGGCTGGCCCTCTATTACGATGTCAATAGGCTGGCCCTCTATTACGATGTCAATAGGCTGGCTCTCTATTACGAGTACATAGGACTTAAACATAACTGGCTAAATGTTGGTGTACTATAAGTATACCTCTGCCTAACCCTTCGTGGATTACAAGCGTGGTGTTATTTATTTTATCTATCATAGTTATGGTCAATTTAAATGTAAAAGGGCAAGTTTAAAATAAATAACAATATCGTCAACATAATACAACCATAGTTCTTGTTTACGTGGGACCAACCCTGAAACCGCAAAAAAAAAACTTTGTAGGTAATCACTTTATTTTAAAACACATGTACCTAATGTTATTAACAGATATATTTTTTAGTTATTTCTTATTATAGCCACTTTCAGTTCCATATCAATGCTGCCGCTAGCTATTACTTTGGTCACACCGCCTCGAGTATATGATATATTCAAGTAGATACGGCCTTTAGTAAACGGGAAGCCTTTCGGAACATATGGGACTGACATATTATTCAAATAATACACACCCTGAAAAAATAACAAAACAGTTATCACCCACATTCATTTAATACAAGTCTTATATAATGGAGAGTTAGGCACGTGCCTCACCACCGACGGCTAACGAGAACCGATTAGAAATGTCAACTAAAAACGTGTTGGGGAGCAACGAGCAGCGAGTGCGCGACGGCGACGAGCGAAAACTCGCTGTTATGCGTCTGTACCAAACGTGAGTCTCTCAGCGAGTGTTCTGCCCGCGAAGCAAGTATCGCTGAGCGAGTACTCACTTAGACTCTCGCTCTTGTCGCTGCGACAAATGTGTACTCGCCGGCGTATATGTTGCTCTTTTATTTACACGACACCTACAATATTTTGTACGTTTCTTGAGCGAGAAAATCGTTGTTAGCTAGTCGCTTTCTCGTCGGCGTTGGGACAGATGCCTTAACCCGATGTCTTATAAGAATTTTCAATCGTAAGTAAGGGTAGAACTCGCATTTTACTTTTACTCTCCAGACCGGGATTTATCGGCTACAGCCGCTGAAAAAATACTAGCTCACTATGCTCAGGTGTTGCTGGTACCGGTCAAGAAACTTATATATTACACTTACCGCAGGATAAGGACAGTAGCGGCCTCCTACTGCGTTTCGCAATGTTATACCGAAAAAATTGTCAGAATTAATCATGTCGCAAAATTTTAAATGCATCTCAACGAAACTGGGACGGTATCTGTTTGTTAAAAACTGATAGAAATAGTAGTCCAGCTGTAACAAATAATAGTAGTTCATGAAATTATTTCTAGTCAAATGCTGGCTAAAATGCATGTTCTTACTTTTATTTCGAGAATCAATATCTACCCTTTAACAAGGAAACTGAGCAGCTTGTGGCATCATAAATAAATTCTTACGCTAGCGGTCTCTCACAATATACAAAATGCACATGTTACACACACACACACAAATACTCTCACTTCCACTCTACATCATTACCTAAAAGCTTTTATTTTTAATTTATGTAAGACTTGACTTTAGTATGTACTTTAGTATCAGCACTTTTCGAAAATGACATAAGACAGTTCCCCAAAACGCCCGCCCTGCACCACTTCATAGAGCTTTAGCTGAGGAGAAGAAGTGGCGCAACAAATTCCCCAGCAGCACAGCTGTCTGTTCAGTTAAATTTGATTGTATACAGAACTGCGCAAAATAATTTAGGTATTTCACAACAAAACAAGAAATTAAATTAAATGCATTGCCATAAGTTAGCTAGCACACGCCAATATACCAAAAAGCAAAAAAAAAAAACGAAAACTATACTCAAGCAGAAATAAAAATACAAAACTAAAAACGTAAACAGAACTTTATAACAAAATAAAAGCCTCCAGGCATAAAGGGCGTGCCCACTTATATATAGCCATATATGTAGCAGTAACTCGAAGTCACAAAAGATAAACTAGGTCCTAGTTTATCATTTGTGACTTCGAGTTAGAAGTAAAATAAATAAAGCGTTAATTACTAATAACAATAACAAAACCAAGTATATCAATACGTATGTATGCAATATGGAAGAGATAAAACGCCTATCGAGTATGCATCCTATGGCCTTGGAATTGTGAAGAGATGGGTGATATAATTATGGCTGGGCTCTTTTAACGACGTCGCCGCCGGGCTCCTTCAAGTTCGGCTTCACTAGTGAATCCTTTGGCAGGATTAAACTGCATTATCGACACTTTATATGTGACTGCTACGCTGCTTTGTATGTAATGAAGATAAGGTCGTCCGCAAATGATAGTACTAGATGAAGAGGGATTTCATGGTCTTGATCTAGTATAATTAGTTGTGTTTCATCTTCAAGTGTTCTAAGGACATTATCCATGATCAATGTAAAAAGTCGAGGGGATAAAGGGCAACCTTACACCCTTCCCTTTAATGATACAGTTGCTTTGCTGGCCACACCATTTGATGTATTTTCGTTCATTCATGCAAACCTTGATTATCCTGTTAGCTGTAACTTGTTGGTCTTTTGTCTTTTAAAATATCTCGCAGTGCGTTGAGGTCTACATTATCAAAAGCTTTTTCTATGTCGAGAGCGAGTACATAAATCCTTGTACAACCTGCACGCCATTCTTCGTCCAAGACACTCTTGAGTGTAAAGATGTGATCATCTGTTGACCGATTGTTCAAAATGGCAGCTTGGTAATTGCCCAATTCTTTTATTATTTCGTCTAATTTTTTTGGTAAGTAGGAAGCATAAATTCTGTAACATGTATTGCAAATCGATATGCGGCGATAGTCGTTGGAGTCTTTAGGATTATTATTTTTCGGAATTGGTACCTGCATTGTCAATTTATACCTGGTCTCTCTACACCGCTAACCACGTGTCAGGTGCTTCGTTCTGGGTCCAGGCTTCGTTCATGTGTTTGGTGACCGCTTCCTGTAATATTCGGGGCAATGCTTTGTAAAGGTCGATTACCAATTGGTATGTACTGGAGCTGTCCCGTTTCTCATGTTGTTAATTATTTCCATTACGTCATCCACGTTTTGAGCGTCGGTTATCGCCTTTTTATGTTAATCGTTGGTATAGCGCGCCGTCGAAGTTTTTTAGGATTTTCTCCCATTTGGACATCGGAATATATGCGTTTCTTTGACGTCGTTTTGTTTGTTGTTTCTTTTTTCTGTAGAATTAGTACAGTACCTGCATGCGTTTTGAAGGCTTATTGCATAAACGTCAAGTTTTTTTAATTAGAATGTCATGATTTACGTAGTCAACCGCTTGCGTCATGTCGCAAAAGATAGTACATACAGTTCTTTTGTCCATCTTTGTCAATATCGTGTACAGAAAGACGTAGATTTCCATACTTATAGTTTCAGTTTCATGTAATCCGTTTTGCTCGTTACATTTTTTTTTCTCTATGTAGCCGTTTATTTCCTTGTGCGTACTTAATTTAATAGGTAGTGTATTGGGGTAATTACAATAATGGCGTAATTCCGATTGATGATAATTTGTACCAAACGCAGTGGCATTTTATATAGCGACAGCGAATGACGGCAGCGGATAAAATGGCGTCTTATCATTATGTTGCAAATATACCTATGTAAAATGCCGCTGCGTTTGGTAGAAATTATCATCAATCGGAATTACTTCATTAACGTAATTACCCCAGTAAATCTTACCTATTTTAATCGTCGATGGCAACTACAGCCTATGAATTGAGAACTCGTTGATCGAGCTGTACTTTAAATAGACTTATTTTTATTTTAAAGCATTATTTTGTTAGAGAAAGACAATAGCTTTTTATTTATATTAGAGTTGCACGTATATATCTAAGTCTGTCATTAAGGAATTTCTTTTGATTTCATAATTAGAAATTGAGAGTAGATAATATAAAATTGGTATTATTATCTAACTAGCAGGGGCAACTAAAATTATGGCTTACTTTTTCTTCATGAGTCCTAACTTACCGTAATGCTATTGTTCAATGTGATAACTGAATCTATGTACACCTGCAAATAGTGCCTAGGATCCCGTCGGCTGATGCGTTTGCATAGCAAAGAACTATTTCCCAAGTATCTTCGGTCCAACCAGTCTACCACTGGGCGCTCAACATCGAAGAAGGTTACCTACGACAGAAATTACAAGTAGATTTACTGATCAACATAAGAAATTGTAACTATTTGCTGCCTCGACCTACGCGTAGTGTTGTTGGTTGGTGCTAGGTTCAAGACCAATTCATGGTAAGTCCCACCCTGAAGCTAGCCGTGCTCAGTAGCTTGTAGCATGGTCTGGAGTTCTAGAGCTGTGGTTGCAAAAAGACTATATCGTCGGCAATTTGGAGGTTTGTCAGCCTCTTCTTGCTGAAGTAAATGCCCTTGTCCTTCCATGAGGCTGCCAGCGACTTAAATATCTCCTCAATTGCCTCGTAAACAATGTGGGGGCGAGCGGGTCTCCCTGTTTAACACCTTGTTTTTAATTCTAAATGAAGGTCCAACAGTATTTAGTTTAACGTTTGCGGAGCTATTGTTGTAAATATTTTTAAGAGGTCCTTGTTATGTTTTTCAAATTACTGGTTTTCTGGGCATGTGAATATTTCGCAGTGTTTTATACTGTCGAAGGCCTTCATATAGTCTATAAAGGTTATATATAATTAAAGACGTGTATTTTTATATGGTCTGATTTAGTATCTTAAGGTGGTCAGTTGTTGAAACACTGGGGCCAAATCCGGCTTGTTCTGACCGTTACTGTCTATCTGATTTTCCGTCTATACGATTGTGTAACACTTTAATAAAAGTCTTATATAAAAATGAGAAGTAAGACTGATAGCGCGGATACTGACTTGTAATGTTTGTTTGTAATCATTCGAGACGAGCTTGGTAATAAAACGGCGATACACAAGACGCGGCGAACGCTCGCTTCAAGCACATAACTCAAGCTTGCTCCATTTTCATTCAGAATGACGTACGTAGCTTCAATAATTTTATTTAGATATTATTATTTGAAGAAGAAGAAAAGAACAAAACGATATTGGATGTCTAATTTGTACCAAAGAAAAAACGAGGATAGCGGCTCGGCTCACTGCACTGACTAGGTTAACGCGTTACAAAAACTCGATACATTACAAACAAGCATTATAAGTCATTCTCCGTCTTATAGAACTTTATTATAAATAGGTAGGTACTTACACTCTTTGAATAACACTGATTAATTTGGAAATGCAAATAAAAAAGCAAACCAGAGAAAAAATATATAAAGTTCATTATTAAATTATATTATTTGGCAGCTGGGACGGTGTTGTCACGGTACTGCATTCACAAATGGCCAGCTAGTCACTTAAGTAGTCAGTCTGGTATTACATGATCAAAGATTTAAACTGATGCATTTATGTTGTAACAATTATTTTATATTGTTGATACATCGCCGGCCGTTTAATGACCACCGCGCACGATTTTGAATATAGTAACAATTATTAAAAATACAATAATTTAACTGCTTCGTCAGTGTAATGGTCACGACTGTTGAGCATGAGGTCCAGGATTCGGTTCCCTGTTCGGACAGTGTTATTGGGTTTTCTATATGGAATTACTCAGTACGCTGCCCAGAATCTGGATTTGTGCCCAGTTGAGGGTAATAGGCTCATCCCCTATTACATGGGACTTGAACATAACTGGCGAAATGTGGGTGTGCTTTAATAAACCCCTGCCTTACCTTTCAGGGAATACAAGCGTGAGGTTATGTTGTGTTAAAATAATTATAATCTTCAACCAACTAGGGATTAACGGGGGTTCAACAGTACTGATCTGGGTTATCTACGAAAGAAATTGATTAACAATATTGATTTAGCCCAGCACTGTTATTCAAATAATGATTTTCTATTTTAACTCAAATAAGGTAGGTACATTTACAGTTAAACATTAATTTTCAGAGTTTTTCGTAGTATTTCCGTCAAGATATCTCGATCTTTGCATAATTCTTTTTTGCCCTACTTTAATTTAAAAAATGATCAATCACTTTTTTTTAATTTAAGAATTCAATACGTTTTATGTTTCTATACCTCAAAAGTAAAAAACGGAACCCTTATAGGATAACTGGTGTGTCTGTCTGTCTGTCTGTCCGCCTGTCACAGCCAATTTGCTCCGAATCTAATGAACCGATTAAGTTGGAATTTGGAACAAGTATGAAGTCCTGTGACGCAAACAAGGACGTGTAACACAAATATTGTACTTAAATGAATTTTGAATATGGGGGTCAAGTTTGGTGGCAAATAAGAAAATAAAAAAAAAGTTTCGCAAACTATACCGTTTGATATATCAAATGAAAGGGCTTACTATGAGGGCCTCAAATATAATTTTTCGATTTTTTAAAACTTATTTAAGAAATTAGACTGAGCCTAAAATTTTTCAAAAAAAAAAATACAGAATATAACGTATAAGAAGTCTATAGTCTTAAAATAACATGGTAAATCTTTCAATATTGTGCGTACAAACTTACATTGAGAACATACTTTTCAACTCCAATGTTAATCTATATGCATAGATCTATTTTCAAAATTTTTTCAAAATTTTAGTTTCAGTAGTTTCGGCGATAAGGTGGGGAAAGGTCAAATTTCATATATTTTCTTAAATAACTTTATTACAGTTTATTTTAAAATTATAAAAAATATGTATTTGATATCCTTACAGTAAGCCCTATCATTTGATATGTCACACGGTACAGCTTGCAAAACTCTTTTTTTATTTTCTTATTTGCCCGCAAAATTGACCCCTCTATTCAAAATTCATTTATTTATGTTACACGTCCGTGTTTGGGTCACAGAAATTCATACGAGTAACTTCAACTTAATCGATCCATCAGATCCGGAGCAAACAAGCTGTGACAGACGCACAGACAGACACACGAGTGATCCTATAAGGGTTCCGCTTATTCCTTTTGAGGTACGGATATCAATTTTGGGGGACAAATAAGAAAATAAAAAAAAGTTTTGCAAACTGTACCGTGCGACATATTAAATGAAAGTGCTTACTGTAAGGGTCTCAATTTTTTTTTGTAATTTTAAAATAAATCATTTTAAAGTTATTTAAGAAAATAGACGAAAATTGACCATTCCCCCTTATCTCCGAAAGTATTCAGCCTAAAATTATGAAAAAAAAAAATACAGTACCTATTAACACACAGGCTTACATTTACAGGTACAGGCTTAAATTTGATATATGGGTACGGAATAACCGTCCAACGTCTGGAATATTTTTTGAACAAATGAATGAGGCACGTAAAATATTTAAGGGGCGCCTTAAGTGGTGCCAGAAAAATCAGGATCAGATCAAGATGGACATAATAGCTAAGCAGAGGGCAACCAATAACTTTAGTAAATTTTGGAAATCTACAAATAGTCTAAATACTCGGCCTGGCCTACCAGTAAGCGTTGGAGGGAAAGGAGATCCAGAGGGGATTGCTAACATGTTTAGGGAGTTGTTTGAGGTGCAGTCTCCCCTTGGTCCCTCAGTTGAGATGTCAGGTGCTGGGTCCGCCAGTCCGGGGGTGCAACCATTAGTATATGTTACAGCTGAACAAGTGAGAAATGTAATTAGAAATATGAAGAGAGGAAAATCCCCCGGGCATGACGGACTCAGCATCGAGCATTTCAAATATGCGGGGGTGCATCTACCGAGGGTCCTGTCTCTATTGTACACAATGTGTATGAGTCATGCCTATCTGCCCGCTGAGCTTATGAGGACAATAGTAGTGCCCATTGTTAAAAATCGAACAGGTGATATCTCTGATAAATTATTATTATTATTATTTATTGAATTAAAAGTCAACACGGACCAATTATAAAATACACTAATACAAATACAATTAAATACAAATTCAATACAAAAATACACAACAATACAAGTCAAAACAATTAAAACAATATTTCCACATTAGCCCGTACATGCACCATGTCACAGTGATACATGTACTGGCAGTCGAATCGCTGGGCGAAGGCGCTCAGGACACTGTTCGGGCTGACCCGCACCCTGCGCACCAGGGATGTGCACCGCTTGCGCATGGTTGTATAAAAACAATCCACGCGCGCTTCGGCGAACATCCCCGAAGCGCTACAGAAGCGAGGCAGCCCCAACAGCACCCTGAATGCATTGTTGTATTGGACGCGTAGAGCGCTGTACTGCTTTTGCGTATAGTTCACCCACAGACTGCTCGTGTAGAAGGACGTGCAAAATGCCCTGAACAAGGTGATCTTGACGTCTCTTGAACATCGAGCAAATCTGCGTGCTATCATATTCGCACGAACAGACAGCGCTCTACGCTCCCTTTCTATGTCATTATCATCTTTCAGATCCGGGGTTAGCAAGTGCCCAAGGTATTTAAACTGTTCTACCCTACTAAGGGGGTAGCCATTCAGTCTAACTTTAGGTGTTTGACTTAGGGACCTTCCCCGAGCCTGAAAGACCATCCACTCACTTTTATTTACGTTGTACACCAACCCATGTTGTCCAGCATATTTTTCGCAGATGTCAAGCAGCTGCGACAGTCCACCTACAGAAGCACTCAGCAGCACCATGTCGTCCGCGTAACTAATATTATTAAGGCATACTCCATCAATATGGCAGCCGACATGTGTGCTGCTGAGCTCCTCCACAAGCGCGTTCACATAGAGGTTAAAAAGTTTCGGCGATGTCAGCCCCCCCTGCCTCACGCCGCACTCCAACCGGTATGGTGTTGAATACGCCCCTGACCACCGAACAACGTTGATCTGGTTCCCATACCAATATTTAAAAGTACGGATTAGTTCCTCGGGCATCGTTGTTTGGTGTAATTTTTGCCATAGAATATCGTAAGAAACCAGATCAAACGCTTTCGATAAATCAAGAAAACACCCAAAAATGGGCGTATTTTTATCCGTGTAGTACTTGACAGTTTGCTTCAGACACATTATAGCCGTTTCAGTAGAGAGACCTGATTTGAAACCAAATTGGTTGTCGTGTATTTGTAGATGTTTATCAAGCTGAGTGTTCAGCAAACTGTCAAGCACCTTTGCGACTATAGTGGCCAGGGAAATCGGTCGATAATTATATTTGTCACCAATATCACCGGTTTTGTTTTTAACAATTGGCACCACCACAGTCCTCATCATCGGCGCAGGCAAGTATGAATGTCCTACACACAAAGAGTAGAACATCGCCAGCACTCTGGGCATATGATATCCCGCATACCTTAGGTGTTCAATGCTCAGGTCGTCATGGCCCGGAGACCTGCCCCGTGACATAGATTTTATGGCCTGCCTTACGTCTTTGGCCGTAAACCGGACGCCGACCTCCCGACCACTACAACCATCATCGCTCGTGGACTGTGTGGATGCCAAAGGTGACTTAACGGTAAAATGGTCCCTAAATAAGTCTGCTATTCCCGACAGGTTACAGACACCATTGACACTCACAGGTAGACTTGGTTTACTATTAATTTTATTTGTAGACTTCCAGAAACTGCGGAAGTCGCTCCTGGAATGATGCGACGCAAGGATGTCCATTTTTATTTGGTCAGTATGATTCTGACACCAGCGTAAACGTGATTTAAAAATCTTACGAGTCGTCTGCATGTCATTCCACACGCGACCTTCCGCCGGCTTGCCGTACAAAACCCACAACTCAAACTTTTCCCTGGCCGCCCTGTGAGCATCACTTACGTGCCTGTTCCAACCGAGAACCGGCTTCTTGTATTTGGGAACACTAGACGAACGACTATCGGAAGCTGCCCGGCGTAATATACGAATTATTTTATCGTACATATTGTCAATAACATTTCTGTGATCCACATTATTACATACATAATCACAACATTCGGTCATTTCAATGGGAAAATCAATTAATTTTAAATTATTATTACATAAATTACTATACATGTCACATTGCTCAGAGTTTCTATCACCCCAGCATACATCGTTATATTGCTTACAATTATTATGAAATTTAGGCTTGATTTTATCTAACAAAATTTCAATCTCTAGAGGAAAATGATAAAGGCAACTATCGTCCTGTCTCTCTCGCAACTACGATTGCCAAAGTTTTGGACAGTATTCTTGATTCATGCTTAAAAGAATACCTGCATATGCACGATGCACAGTTTGGTTTCCAGTCCAAATTGTCGACAAAGAGTGCGATCTTAAGTCTCAAGAATACTGTCCAATACTATACTGACCGCAGAACCACGGTGTATGCCTGTTTCCTGGATCTCTCCAGAGCTTTCGACCTAGTGTCATATGATGTGCTCTGGAGAAAGCTAGGGGACAGGAGTATACCACCGGGAGTTCTCAGAATTATGCAGTATTGGTATGCAAACCAAACAAATATTGTGAAATGGTCAACAACACTCTCTGATCCATATAGGTTGGAGTGCGGTGTGAGACAGGGGGGTCTGACGTCTCCTAGACTCTTCAACCTATATGTCAATGATCTTCTGGTCGAGCTCAGTAGCATGCGAGTCGGATGCCGAGTGGGTGGTGTGACCATTAATAATATCAGTTACGCGGACGACATGGTGCTGCTGGGTCCGACTGCGGGATCGATCAGGGAGATGTTGAGAGTATGCGAGAACTATGCAGCTACACACGGACTCGTTTATAATGTCAAAAAGAGTGAATACATGGTTTTTAAGGCCGCTGGTAAGGCCCCCGATTATGTACCAAGCTTAACTCTGAATGGCTTGAGTATAAGGCGAGTAAATAATTTTAAGTACCTGGGGCATATACTTACCGACGACCTTAAGGACAATGTGGATATAGAGAGGGAGCGCAGGGCACTGGCGGTCAGAGGGAATATGTTGGCGCGCAGGTTCTACCGTTGTACTAATCAGGTTAAAATAACTCTTTTCAAAGCTTACTGTCAGGGTATGTACACGGGGAGTCTGTGGGTCAGCTTTACCAAAAGATCGCTGGAGGTCCTGCGCATCCAATATAATAACGTTTTCAGAATGCTGTTGGGACTGCCCCGTTTTTGTAGCGCATCAGAGATGTTTGCGCTGAATCGAACTGACGACTTTTATGCGGTCATTCGACGAAAAATCTCGTCTTTAATAACAAGACTGCGGGACAGTGACAACAGTATTCTGAGGACAGTGGCGGAGAACATCTACTCTCCTATTCTGAGACGTTTTGTGGGGGTGATGAGTGAGTAAAGTTGTTTACTTTCGCTTGTGTGTCGCCCTCATGAAACGATCTCAAGTAAACATGTTTTTTAAATTATTATTATTATTATTACTTTACTAACATTAGTTAATAAGCCATTTACTAACACAAGGGATCTTATGTTGTCCGAAATAAAGCATTATTATTATTATTATTATTATATAGTTCAATACTTATAGATTACAGCATAAGAAGTTATAAGAAGTCTATGGTCTTAAAACAACATGGTAAATCTCTCAATATTGTGCATACAAACTTACATTTGCATTTGGAACGTACGTATGGGAGAACATGTTTTCAACTACAATGTTTATAATTTGGTTCTTGGTATTCTTTCCAACTACGGAACCCTTCATTTTGCGTATTCCGACACGCACTTGGCATGTTTATTTTTTAAAGTCGGTTAATAAAAGATAATGATCAACGACTTAGACCGGTTGCCCCATATTAAGGGACAATAATAGCGGGTGTTATTAGCTTACAGGTACCGTGTGATTTATTGAGATAAGTATAATTGCGTAGGTCTATAATACCATAATACCAGAATACTAAAGGTTAGTGACCATGCAAATAACAGGGATGACATTGACATATGAATAAAACATACAAAGGAGAACAATAAAAAGTGTGTTTAGGAGACCTTAATCTAGAGCATTACAAAACAAACTAATTTGAGCTATGAGCTCAAAAAAGTGCGAAGAGTGCGTGTCTTTATAGACGCGCACGCTTCGCACTGTTTAAAAATACATCTGTATGAAGCTAAACTCATGGAGAAAATATCAATAGGGTAATCTGTCAAGTTGGACCTTTCATTATATTGCCATGCCATACGCGTTTAGTGGGCTATTAAGTGTGCTATTTAAGTGTCATCATCGTATTTTTGAATCGCTTACACCCTGTAAGCGATTCAAAAATACGATGATGACACTTACTACGGTGGCTAGACCTAAAATTAAAACAGTTTTCACCAATCGTGCATCTATGAAACCGTTTATTTTTTATGGAATATTAGTAACTCAGAATGGTTAGGTCTTTCTTTTAAGCTAATCATTTTAAAGTGCCTTAACCTGTCATTATAAACAGGTATAGCTTTTCAGATTCTTCATACATAAATACCTAACAAAACGGGTCTGAACAGATTCAACACTATAAGTTAAATAATAGGGAGACCAAATAGTGGAACAATATTCCAAGGAGCTCCTTACTCGTGCGTTGTAAAATAATGCTACTATAATTACGAAAAGATTTCGCCATACGGATTATAAAGCCAAGCATTCTTTTAACCTTAGTCACTTTACTATCGATATGATCGCAGAACGATAGGGATGTATCGAAGAGTACCCATAGGCCACGGATAACCGACACTCGCTCAGTACTGATCCATCAATATGATAATCAAATTTAATGTAATTCACTTTATCCGTGAATGTAATAGTCTATTTTTTAACATTGAGCGTTGTTCTGTTGTCAAACACCATTGTTGAAGGACATCAAGATCTCATTGTAGCTTAGTATAATCACTTAGGGCCAATATCCTACAGTGATATTATGAAATGTAAAGTCACATTAGTTCTTGCCCGGACATGAACCACCGCCTTGTGCAAGAGAGCCGAGGCCTTAACCGATGGGCCATCACGACGTAGGTCTAATACCTGCTCAATGAAAGACCTACACGGTAAAACAAATCCGGATTTTTTTTCTCAATAAGTTCTCAATTTTTTCAAAAATTTAGGCTCAGTCTACCTTCTTAAATAATTTTATAACAATATACTTATTTTAACTATTATATATAAATGTCGGAGATGGTTGTCAAATACAGTTGTGGGTAGTCAACCGAATTTGTTATGATTCGTTCTTTTATTGTTAATTTACGTAATTTCCTATCAATTATCGTCCAATAAATCGGAACATAATTTATTGAGTACCCGGTGTATACACTTCTTCATTTTTGGCAACTTATTTTGACAATTCTACCCGATGATTTTGTTCACAACAATTGATCACATGTTACTTTGATTTTAGAATGATTTACTTTGTGAAATCACCATTATTTACTTACGATAATTATTCTAGTATTATTTGATTATTTTATAATGCTAAGTCTTATTAGATTTTGCACATTTTGTGTTTTGTATCAAGTAAATACGATGACGTACTTCCGTGACAGAGTTGTTGTGGAGGGATTGCAAGGTGGAGACATCGTCCTTTAAAAAGGCGTGCACTCGGTTTGCTAGTCAGTCGATCTTCGGATTCGATTCAATAAAGAGCTCCCCTGCTCCTGACATTACTGTCGGTTTACCTGGTACAGCGCTGCTGTATATTGACATATCGTAGCTGTATTGGCTTACTGATAGCGATACACTTTGTATTTGGGTGGCTTAGGCTGCTATACGAACTGTTACCATATTGGTTTGTTCGATTAATTGTATTATTACTAATTACCATTTACTGTGTGTAACTTTGTAATTGTTTATCCCAATAAAATGGGAACTCCAAGCCCTGACGATATACCTCTGCTCGGCACTCATGATCCTACATATATATATTTGAGACCCTCACAGTAAGCCCTTTCATTTGATATACCACACGGTACAGTTTGCAAAACTTTTTTTCTTAATTTTCTTATTTACCCCCCAAAATTGACCCCCATATTCAAAGTTCATTTATTTATGTTACACGTCCGTGTGGGGCACAGGAATTCATACGTGCTCCAAGTTTTAACTTAATTGGTCCTTTAGATTCGGAGCAAATTGGCTGTGACAGACGGACAGACACACGAGTGATCCTATAAGGGTTCAGTTTTTTCCTTTTGAGATAAGGAACCCTAAAACGTATTTAATTCTTAAATAAAAAAAGTGATTGAGCATTTTTTAAATTATCAAGTTGGCGGAAAAGTCTTGCATGAAGAATCTTAATGAATTTATTGATAACTTTGTTATTTACAATAATTAATCAGTAATGTAATCCCCAAATAACTATTACTCTGGCCCATCTAGTTGGTAGATTGTTGATGACCTGCGCCCAGAATTCCGGAGGCTGTGCAGAAAAGAGATTGTCCACTACCATTTTGAGGTCTTCGTAGTTTTGAAATTTTTTCTCACTCAAATAAAGCTTTAGTGGTCGGAACAAGTGATAGTCGGATGGCGCGAGATCCGGTGAGTACGGTGGGTGGGCAACCGGGTGCCATCCAAGCTCTACGATTTTTTGTCGAGTCTCCGAAGCGTACATAAGGTCGCGCATTATCGTGGAGTAAGTGAACATTTACACGTCTCGGTCGTTTTTCTCTTATTGTGTCAGCCACTTTCTGAAGCTGTTCAGTATAAATGGAAGTCGTAATCGTCCTTCTCGCAGGGAGAAGATCGTAATAGAGTGGGCCCTTCGCATCCCACCAAACGGAGAGAAGATGCTTGCGTGAGTGACGATTCGGCTTTGGCTGCGTTGGTGGCTCTGCGTCATATTAAGGAAGCCAGACGGTGTGCCGTGTGTTGTTATCATAGAGAATCCAGCTCTCATCGCCGGTTACCAGATCGTCAAGAAACTCTTTCCGATGTGGCTGAAAATGAAGCGATTCACAAATACTAACTCTGACTTGACGATGACTGTCAGTTAGTTGATGTGGTATCCATCGTGCCATTACTTTACAATAGCCGAGTTTGTGTAAATGAACCTCGACAGTCGAATGATGACAGCCAAGAGTCTCTGCCAAATCACCCGTATTCATTTCTGGATTAGCTTTTAAACAGCGGAATAATTCCTCATCGTGGAAGGTGGATGGTCGACCAGATCGCTCGTGATCTTCAAGAGTTATATCTCCCGATGCAAAGCGAGCAAACCAGCGGCTTATCTTCCATCGCGAAACAACACCTTCACCGAACGCTTTGCTGATGTTAGCGGTAGCCACACTCACGTTGTGTCCCTGACGCCACTCGTAAAAGATGGTCGTTCGAAGTTGATGTTCACTAATCATTTTCACAAACTAACCAAATCCTCACTAGTGCGCCTTTATATACCCTTGATGTGATAGCTTCGAGAACAATCTACAATATTCTTACGTATCCTAAAATCAGATCAATACTAAAAATTCCGGAATATTCTAGTAATTTACAATTTCTCGTGCAATATTTTTGCGCCATTACCTGATAATAAATTAGGGCAAAAAAGAATTGTGCAAAGTTCGAGACGCACTGACTTCAATACTGACTGATTGGATTCCTCCGTGTGCCGCGACTTAGTACGGACGTGTGCAGTTAACCTCTGTCCCCTGAACAATTGTGATTTTTTGTGCTAATTAGTGATTGGTCAATACTCAAAATTACGATTCCTTGTTACTCTTTAGTGTTTTTATATCATAGGCTCCTCCTAATAGGCGGCCTTAGAGTGAAACAAATAGATAAATCAGTGTCACGTCCCAGTTTTGTGTTGCTTCATTGGTTCTGTCCCATGCGGATTCGAACCGGCGGCGCTTGAGTCAGCAGTCGCGCGCCCTACCACCAGACCAACGAGATTAGTCACCACACGGCGAAAATAACGTACACAGCGCGGTTGTCTATTGTTTGCCCGAAGATTATATGCCATAATCATCATTTTCCCGAATTTCATTTACCCGAATTTCATTTACCCGAATTTCATTTGCCCGAATGTTTCATTTGCCCTAAAAGACATATGACATACTTTTAATTGCCCGAATTTTAGATACCATAAGATACGAATGCCATAAGTATTGTTTGCCTTATTTTTATGTGCCATAATAAATTATTAGACATAATATTTGAATGGCATAACAAGTATTAGACAAATATTTAAGCCCCGTAATAATCATTACACATGATGACATTATATTTAAACGCCACAATAAATTGTTTTCGAATCTTTTTCCAAGCGACGCATTTACTCATGATGTTTCTACAGGCGCTTTAAAATGTACTTTAGTTATAAATACATTGGTGGGTACACGGAACATTTTGTAAGCGATATTTTATTGACAATACCGTAACTGCGTTTAAAGTAGTTCGCTGTTGTATTTGTGTTTTAAAATGGATTTAAATAATGTTTGCCAGTTATTTCAAACAACAAAAGGTGGTGTGAAACTCAATGTAAACGGTTATACGTACGAGCAGAACAAAAAAGTGAAGTTGAAGTGTTACTGGGTCTGTGAATTACGCAGAAAATTAAATTGCAATGCGCGAGCAATAACGTCGTTTTCCGAAAATACAGAAAATCATACAATTGTGAAGAATGACGATGATCATAATCATGAACCCAACGCCAATAGATTAAATGTCGCAGGTTTGTCGAATAAATTAAAAAGCATTGCGGCAAAAGATATAAGTCTAAAACCATGCCAAATTGTTTCAACTGCTATAGCTGAATTTCACAATCAGCCATTACAAATGCCATCAACAAGTGCCATGAAACAGACAATATACCGAGAAAAAAAGAAGCATATAGATGTATTTCATGAGCCAACAGATATATATTTCACGATCAACCATGACAAACTAAAATTACATGGCGAAAGTATTATTATAAATGATGAATTATTTCAGGAAAACAAGCGTATCATAATTTATTCTTCACGGAAAATGATGGAGTTCTTGTGTCGATCTACATTGTGGATTCTAGATGGTACATTTAAAATCGTACCTACACAATTTCTGCAGTTGTATACTATTCACGGCAACGTTATGGCCAATAGGAAAACCACAGTACCGCTTCTGTTTGCACTATGTACAAACAAAGATAAAAACACTTATAATAAACTATTTCAGTTCATCATAAAATACAGTAATGAGAATAATATGATGTTAAATGTTCAGAATTGTATCATGGATTTTGAGCTAGGCGCAATACAGTGTATGAAACTGAATTTTCATGAAATAAACCTGAATGGCTGTCACTTTCATTTAGCTCAAATTATTTACAGGCAAATTCAAACCAATGGGCAAACAGTAATGTATGGGAAGAATTATCGTTTTTCTTTGGAAATAAAGTCCTTGCTGGCATTGTCATTTTTAAGCCCAAGAGAAATTCCTGAATATTTTAAAGAGTGGGTGGAAACTATATTGCCAGAAAGTGTGCAAATTGCAAGATGGTTTGATGAAAATTACATTACTGGTACTAATAATAAACCTCCGCGTTTCCATCCTTCTTTCTGGAGTATTTATGAAATCCATAATGCTGGTCTTCCACGAACACAAAACTTTGCTGAAGCTTGGCACAATCGAATAAACAGATTAATGGGGAAATCCCATTGTGGTTTTTACTTTTTCAGTAAAGAAATAATGAAAGAGTCTCTTAAAGTAATGATAGATATTGAAATGATTTTAAATGGTGAACCAGAAAAAAAGAAAAAGAAACAAACAATCAGTCGGACAATCAAAATTAATGAGATATTATCTAAGAAAGAAGAATATACAAAAGAAGAATTTTTGCGTGCTTTAGCATCAAATTTGTATTTGCATTAAAAAAGAAATTGTACTACCTAATTATAATTATATAGTTTGATTATTAAACTTGTTTTTAATTCTAATACTTACCTACTTATTAGCTTTCTGGCTGTCGATGTCGATGGGTGCGCAATGTTTGGTATAATAAGAATAAACTTATTTATTCTGTGCATGGTTTTTTTTTTCTGTGCATGGTTGATGGTGGGCTAGGTCGACGGAGCCCCGCTTCGCGGGTCTCCTACTTCTGTGTGGTTTATAAAAAAATAACCACGAAGGGGATGGCGGGGTCTATTCGCTCGCTTCGCTCGCTCACACCCCCTTCTAACCTAACCTGTCCGAGTCGGGGTGCCCTAAAGTCCCAATTGCATCCAATTTCTCTTGATATAAACAACCGTTGCACACCCGATGTCGATGGCAAATTATGTTATGGCATATCATAATTATGGCATGTGATAATTAGGGCATGTGATAATTAGGGCTTACAATGATTATGACAAATGATGTTATGGTAAGTGACTTTATGGGAAACAATGATTCTGGCACGTGACTATTATGGCAAATGATATTAGGGCAAATAAAATACGGGTAAACGGCGGTATACCACACAGCGCGCGCGCCAGCGCAGTGAGTGGGGCCGTGTTGACGTCACCTGTGCTACGAATTGCTACGCGTCGCGTCTACGCACCCGCCAATCCGCTACGTGTGCTACGACCAGATAACACCGCCACGTGTCGTATGTGAATGTTATGAACGCAAACTAATCAATTGAGCTTGCTAATTTATTTGAATATTTGTTGCTGCTGCTATATTGGCTGTTCTTTAATCGTTACTACTTCATTTAAGTACGAAAAATGCAACGAACTCCACCTAAATCACCCACGAAGAAGTCGAAACAAGGCCAGTCCCCGGCTGTATCCAATCCCGCACCGAATGCTAAAATAACTGAGGACGCTAATGTCACTGTCCGCAACAGTAGGAAACAGCGACCAAATGAATTACCTAACAAACCGCGTACCTCTGAATCGACGTCATGCGCTTGCCTCGATTTGAAAAATGAGCTCCTGGAACTATTAAACTCGTGGAAGGCTGACCACGATAATAGGTTGACTGCATGGCAATCAGAACAAAATGCCATGCTTTCGTCCCTATCTAAGGTTGTCTCTGCGCTAAAAGAACAATGTGCAGAAATACGGAAAACGACCATTGAACTGGAAAAAGGCATGAACTCCATCACTAAGGATTATGAGGAGATGTTGAGCAGAGTGTGTGATTTAGAAAAGAAGAAGAAGGAGGATAATGAATTGCTTGAGCAAATGGATAAACAAATCCAGGACTTACAGCTTCATACTAGATCTGCGGCCGTTGAATTGCGTAATGTACCAGCTAAGGATAATGAAAAACAAGAGGATCTCTTAGCAATTATCACTGGAGTTGGGAAGGCCGTAGATTTGGAAATACATGAAACTCACTTGCGCGATATTCACCGCCTCCCAGGTAAATCAGGATCTTCTCGCTCAATCGTCGCTGAATTTACATCTGTCTCCCGCAAACATGACTTCCTGTCAAATGTTCGCCGTTTTAATAAAGAGCGTGCTACCGTTGACAAGCTGAACACTCATACAATCGGGTTACCTGGCGAAAGAAAACCCATCTACCTGCACCTGACATCTTCTATGAGAAAGCTCTTTTACGAATGCCGTCAGTTTGCCAAAACTCACAAGCTGTCATGTTGGAGCTTGAATGGAAAGATCTTCATGCGAAAAAATCCTGAAGACAAGCCAACCCAAATAAAATCGGAACGTTGCATGGCCATATTTAATATCAATAATTGACTATATTTTTGTACTCCACTTTTTATTAATTTGCATGTTAAATCCCGGGATCCCCGTTGGTATGTAATTTTCTTAGTCTCATTTTATTCTTTTAAAAGTACTGCTTTACACACATATTATTTTGTAATCTACATATATTTTGTAACAGTTGAAACAATGTTCAAACTCTCACTTTTCTATCAATATTATTCGGCGTATTTTTGCGACCCCACGATGATTCCATCCTTGCGGTGGTGTAATGCTTGCGTGTCACACTCCGGCAGAAGTGCTATAATGGTACCCCTATTATGTTATGCTTCTCTCATGTGTGCACCATTATATTATTATTATTATCGACTTACGGAATTATAGTGTAGTATCTAATTGAAAAACTCTTATCCCTATAAATGGCTGACATTAATAACATTAATATTGACATTGATAACATTTCTGTACCTAATACACATCAATGTCCGCCTGGACAGTGCTCGAGATTTGTTAAATTCCCTCACTTAAACCTCAAATTAATCCACATAAATATTAGAAGCATTAACAAAAATTTTAATCAATTTGTAACTATGTTATCTACGACTAAAATTGATTTTGACCTTATTGTTTTAACGGAGTGTTGGTTAAAAGTTTCAGGAGCCCTGCCCATTCTTCAAGGTTACTCGAGCCATGCTAGCCAAAATAGCCCCCTACAAAATGATGGCGTGGTGATTTTTACAAAAAACACTATGCATTGCATAGTGCAATGCATAGTGTTTTTTGTGATGCAAACTGCTTGGTATGTAACACAGGCAATACAGCTATTATCTGCGTTTATCGCTCTCCATCGTTCCAAGATTTAGATTTTTTTTTATAATAGCCTAGACATCCTAGTTCAATCGTTACAACGATTTAATAACGTAATACTAGTTGGAGATATGAATATCGATATCAAACCCAATAATCACGACCGCCACTCAGATGCCTATCTCACCCTCTGTGCGTCTATCGGACTTTTACCGGCCCATTTGCTTCCCACTAGATCAGAAAGTTGTCTAGACCACATCTTAATAAAAACAAAAACCTCCGCTAGCGTTATTGTACTTGACACTTACATAACAGACCACCTTCCAATCGTCCTGAGCTTGAAAGTCAATGGTAACTCTGCCAAAGCATTAAAGTCTACTGTACATCGTTACAACCACTCAGCCATCAAAACCGAACTGGATGGTACCGATTTCGGTCCCGTACTGAGGGAATCCGACCCAAACCTTGCTGCAGATCTATTCGTCGCTATGCTTCAACAAATTTGCTCTAAGCATTGTTCAACCACGAGGGTATCTAATAGAGCGCGTATACTAAAACCTTGGATGACAACGGGTCTTATTCGTTGCACCCAAAATCGGGACATGCTACACCAAAAATTGAAATTATCTCCAGACAATCATATACTGAAAACAACGTACACACGTTACCGCAACTTTCTAGATAAAATATTGAAAAAGCTAAAACGAGCACATGACAGAGACGAGCTGCTGAGGGCTAAAAACAATATTAAAGCTACATGGAAGGCTATCAAAGCTATTACAAACTGTAGTGTCAAACATCAGCCCCCCGATGAACTTATCAGCGGCACAGCCGATATCAAGACTTCGGTCAACCAAATAAATAGATACTTCGCAAGTGTTGGGGAAAACTTAGCATCCAAAATCAATTCTCCTTGTACCCCTTCCCCATCAGCCTAGTCACCTCCGCTTAATTCACTCGTTATTTTGCCGGTTGTTGAATCTCAGGTGTATGGGATATTGTGTAACCTTCGTTCCGATTGCGCTACTGGGCATGATAACATTCCAGTGACATTCCTGAAGCAATCCAGCTCTATTCTCACTCCACCCATAACACACATCTGCAATCGCGCAATCGATATCGGTACATTTCCTGCAGTCTTTAAGAGAGTAGTGGTCCATCCAATCTTTAAGAGTGGGGACAGAAGCAGTGTTTCAAACTATCGACCCATCTCAGTATTGAGTTCCCTGTCTAAAATTCTCGAAAAATATTGAACAATTCTCTAGTGGCTTATCTTTCTAAGTACAATATTATCGCCAATAACCAATATGGCTTTAGACAGGGGATCTCGACAGAAGACGCTGTGCTAGGTCTTTCTAATAGCGTAGTCGCAAAATTAGATAAAAAATTAAAATGCTACGGTGTCTTTCTCGATCTATGTAAAGCATTCGATTCTGTTTCTGTCCCCATGCTGCTTTCTAAGCTGGAGAACATTGGAATTCGCGGCCTTACGTTAAAAATGTTCACTGATTATTTAACTGGAAGAATTCAATGTGTCAAAATTAATTCTCATATAAGTGAATATGAGTGTGTCAAATTCGGCGTACCGCAAGGAAGTATATTAGGTCCAACCTTATTTCTGATATACATTAATGATTTGTGCAAAATGTCTATACCAAACTGTGAAATATTCACGTATGCAGACGACACGGCACTTATTGTCTATGATTCTGATTGGGTTAGGGCTAAAGCTAGAACGGAACGCTCCCTTTGCATTGTGACGGAATGGCTCTCAGCTAACTTGTTAACTCTCAATACCGACAAAACTAAGTTAATGCGTTTCTCACTGCCCAACACTGTCCCATCACCTACAGAATCCAGTGCTGTAAAAGTTCATTTTTGCTTAGGTCACGGCACCTCCTGTAACTGTCTGGCACTTTCGTTAGCCTCTAGTATCAAATACCTCGGGGTTTATATCGATGCAAAACTTACCTGGCGCACTCACATTGAAGCTTTATGCTCACGTACGAGAAAGCTTATTTATTTGTTTAAGAAATTGAGACATGCAGCAGATCCAGCAACCTTATCCCTGGTTTACCAGAGTTTATGTGCTTCAGTCATCACGTATGGTATATCAGTATGGGGAGGCACTCATAAAAACCTTTTGCTTCAAATTGAACGTGCTCAAAGGGCGATTCTCAAAGTTATGCATTTTAAGCGTAGAGATTATTCAACTGCCCTGTTGTACTCCGAATCCCAAGTCCTCACTGTGCGTCAACTCTTCATTTTGCGTGTAGTACTACGCCGCCACTTCATGCTTCCGTTCGACTCGAACGTTCCCGTCAGACGTCGAGGTCACCCGGTCTGTGATTCCTCTCAGCATCGTACCGCATTTGCAAGTCGACAGTTTGTCATTATTAGCGCGCGTATTTATAATAAGGTTCATCGTCTAATCAGCATTTACACATTAAACAGATACACACTAAAAACTAAATTATCTGACTGGTTGCAGAATCTGTCTTACGACAACACGGAAATGATTCTAAAAATCGCTGCATAATAATTGATATTGTTTCTGGTCTTTTTTATTCCCCCACAAACTGTTACACGTCTTATTATAAACTTTATTGTATTATTGTAAATTACTGTGTTTGTAATTGTAATGATGTTATCTAAGAGGAGGAACTATGACTCCTGAGATACAAGTATTTTCTTACTTAGTTCAGGAGTCAAATTGTTCTTTTATATTTCTATTGTCCACCGTTGTACAAATAAACTATTATTATTATCTCCTTTATTTATTTTTTAAACTTATTTTATTACATTTTTAAATATTTTTATAAAAACATTAAAAAAAACATTTAAAAATATAAAAAATAGTGATCCGCCGGTAGCGGGTGCAGGGTCCAAGCTACCGGTGGTTAGGGCCCCAGAGACAGGAACCTCCTCACAATACGCGCCGTATCAAGGAGGACTGCCTTCTGAATCAGGCCCTTCACCCAGCCACCCAACGAGAGCCTCTTGAGATGTTGGTCGAGGCTCTTAGCGATAAGGCCATTGACCGTAACGACTATCGGCACAATGATTGCCGAGTCCACATTCCACATAGCGACAACCTCGTGGGCTAAGTCGAGATACTTCAATTGTTTCTCCTTCTCAGCCTTCACGAGGTTCTCGTCATGTGGGATAGTGACATCGATTATCATTGTGCGGCGCACTGATCGATCTATTACCACTATATCAGGCTTATTGGCTACAATAGTCCTGTCAGTGATAATAGATCGATCCCAGTATAACGTGACATGGTCATTCTCGAGAACTGGGTCGGGCACATACCTGTAATACGGTACCTCAGAGTCCACAAGGCCGTATTTCAGAGCAAGTTGCTGATGGATAATCCTGGCCACTTGGTTATGCCTGTGCAAATACTCGCCGTTAGCTAAACGAGAACACCCAGAAGTAATATGTCTGATAGACTCACCGGGACAATGGCATGCCCGACATATGTCGATCGTCCCGTCTTTCATTATATACTTCCGGTAGTTATTCGTTAGCATAACTTCATCCATAATCGCACAGACTGAACCTTCGGTTTCCCCAAAGAGGTCACCGAAGCGTAGCCAGGCCACGGACGCTAAGAAATCTACGTCGGGCCCATGAAGGGCCCGGGAAAAGCGTCCGTGAAGCTCCTTGCTTTGCCATACTTCCTTGCGGTCGTTGGTACTAAGCACCACAGGTTTGCGCCAGTTCTCTTTAGCCAAGGATAACGGGGTGAGTCCCTTGTCCACTGCAACCACATCTCGGTGCATACCCACGTTAGCCTTGAGAAAGTATTCTCTGAGACTGCACACCTCGCGGTTGTGGAGGGTCTTAGCATTTAAAAAGCCTCGACCCCCACACTTCCGCGGGATGTACAGCCTCATGACAGACGAACGTGGGTGATGCATCCGGTTTGCAGTCAGCAGTGACCGGACTCTCCTATCCAGGGCATCTAGTTCCGTCTGGGTCCACTTTAGTATGCCAAAGGAGTACATCAGGACCGGCATGACCCAACCGTTAAAGGCGCGCACCTTGTTGCCGCCTGACAAAGAACTATTAAGAACCTTTTTCAGGCGACCGAAGAAGCGCTCCTGCAACGATTGTTTCATGTCAGCCCCGTTAATGCCTAACCCCTCTGACATACCCAGGTATTTGTAGGTATCAGTTGCGGAGAGTGATCTCAGGTTTATAGAATCTGAGAGTTGTAGTTCCTCAGATTCCACAATCCCGCCCCGCCTTACATGCATGACTGCACATTTATCAACACCAAATTCCATCCTGATGGAATCACTAAAAGTTTTAGTTACTTTTAGTGACTCCAGCAGTTGCAATTTGTTGGTGGCAAACAGTTTCAAATCATCCATATAAAGCAGGTGGGATATTACCTGACCCCCTCTCCGCAAAGAACAGCCCAGCCCTGTACCCTCCAGCAGAGTGCTAAGAGGGTTCAAGGCTAAACAAAACCACAGTGGACTCAGACTGTCGCCCTGGAATATTCCCCGCTTAATCCTAATAGGTTCGTCGCTCCCCCGAATTTGTCGACATCCTGGATAGCGAAGGACCGTCCTCCACTGCCCCATACATGTCGTTAGGAAGGTGCTCAGAGTTGTATCAATTTTGTACAACTCTAACACCCTCAAGAGCCATGTATGGGGCACCGAATCAAAGGCCTTCTTATAGTCTATCCAACATGTCGACAAATCCTTTCGGGATCGACGGACCTGTTGGCTTATGGCCATGTCAATGAGGAGTAGCTCCTTGGTGCCGCGGGACCCATTCCTACATCCATTTTGAGAGGCAGACATGATAGAATTCTTTTCTAAATGAGAATTAATTTTCACTCTCAAAATGGATGTAAGAAGTTTATAGACCGTCGGCAAACAAGTGATCGGCCTATAATTTTTGGGTTCCGTGGCATCACCTGACTTATGGAGCAAGTGGGTAACTCCCGTTGTAAAGAGCGATGGCAGCGACCCAGACTCTAAGGCCGACTGGAATTGCGATGCTAAGCACGCGTGTGAACTTTGCAGCCATTTAAGCCAAAAATTGTGCAGTCCGTCCGGTCCCGGCGATTTCCAGTTCGGTATCGGACGGGCTGCACTGGCTACATCGGAGGAAGTAATTATTACTTCCTCCATCTGCGGTATGGCGTCACACACGCGCTCAACATCGCGCATCCATTCAGCCTCATTATGGCAGACGGGCACCGACCAGATGTTGCGCCAGAATGTGCTAGTGGCATCATCATCCGGGCGGCATACGTCTGCCACATTTTGCTCAGATCGCTCCCATGCTCTATACACCCACCTTTGATCACGCTGGAATATGCTATTCTGGGTATACCGTTCAACCCGTCGCTTATACCTACGGATACGGCTTGCCCATGCACAGACCTTCTGCTTCAGGAAGTCAATGCGCTCTGTGACACGGGACATATATTCTTGAGGCCTGATTCCAGTCCCGGAAAACGCCCGCCTCACAAAGCGCATCACTCTAGGGCGAGTATTGCCCTCCCTGAAGCAGTATAGTTTGCCGATGAGCACCCTGGTCCCCTCGATACGCTGCTCGATCCTGCACTGCCAGGCTGGAACGGCGGGTTTTGGTCGTGTAGCTATGTCACAATTTGGAAATGTAACATTGGCTACACGACACGCCGCAATAGCCGCGCAATACAAGATCGAGTGCGTATCTAAGAGGTCTTCGCTGCTTTCAAAATAAGAACCAAGCAGCGAATCCAAGGCACACACCAACGACCTATTCGTTTTGTGCATAGGCAAGCGAGGTAAACGAGGTCTAAGTTGGACGGGGGCAGTTCTAAACTCCCGAATCGCATCCTCCAGCGCGCTCCTCAATCGGTCGTTACACTGGTTACTTACCGTAACAACCTCATCGCCCCCCTCCACATCATTAATATAAGACCGCAGTTGGATTATACCACTTACTGGAGGTTGCACCGCGGTCTGTGACGGGACAGGGACGATACGGTTGCTCAGTACCTCTAAGCGCAGCCTATCAAGCGCAGCGTCGTCCAATCTGTGATTCCGTTGGATAACCCGCGCCTGATCCGACAGCCGTTGGGCCGAGACGTTGATGGCTGGTTGAAGCGCCTGGAACAGAGACAGCATCCTATCGCGGTACGCAGTGAGGTTAGTTCCCCCCTCTGTTGCCCCGTAATATGCGCGCATGACGTTCTCATTCATTTGTTGAGTCCATTTCATGCGCTGCACACAACCACCGGCAGCGGGGACCCGGCTCGGGGCCGGTTGGCCCCTAGGTCCCATGCCGTTCGGTGGCCGGCCTCTTCCTGGCCGACGTGCAGGTGGTGGCGACGTCGGTGGAGAGAAGTACTCGTCGCTCGAGCTCGACGCAACTGCCATGGCCGGTGTCACAGCACTCTCGATGGGGCTAGGTACCAGCGGCGGCGGGGTGGAGCTGAGCGACGAGTCCGGAGGTGGAAGGTGTGCGCGACGAGCTGCTGACCTTGTTAACATCTTCTCATCTCTTTGCTATTTTCTTCTTGTTGTTGATTGTTGTTTGATAGGAGGTGACATCTGTCATGTCACCTCCTATCCGGCAGTTTTTGAATAAATTCTGTAGTATGGTTCATTACGGTATTTTAAAATTATATTTGGGTTATTTTTCTTTAAGTTTTGTTGTATGGTTTATCAAAAAGTTAAAAAACTGCGACTAAAATTAATAAAAACGGAAAAGAAGAAGAAAATAAATTTTGAGGCTTGTTGACATTGGTGTTGCCAGCTTATTATTATTATTATTATTATTATTATCACGAGAGGAGCGCTAAAACCACCTGTCGCGGTATTTTGACCAGAAGTCCCAAAATTTCTATAGCAATGGGATCATGTCCCTACCTACAAGATGGCAAAAGTTATCGAACAAAATGGTACCTACATACTTTAGTTAAATGTAAATAAACTATATTAAAAAATGTTTTGAATTTTCTTAAAAAATGCGAAGAAACTTTTTCCCCAAACAACAAATTATATGGCATTAAAGTCCTATCGTCCTTACTCACAGAAATTAACTTTGTTTTTAGAAATAATAACAGCTTCCGCGAATTAAATGTACCCTACACTTTTGCTATTCATGCTGTGTTTACGTTTTTGATCATTTTTGATGGCGTCCCTTAGCATTTATTATCAGAATGTGAGGGAACTACGAACTAAAACAGGAGTTTTCTTTAGAAATGTATGTATCAATAGCTATGATGTTATTTGTTTGACGGAGTCATGGTTGATTGACGGGATTTCTGATTCCGAAGTGTTTGACGACCGATATCTTGTGTGGAGGCGGGACCGGGATTATGCTAATACTAATCAAGTTATGGGAGGAGGTGTCTTAATCGCGGTTAAACGTGAACTGGTGGCGGATGCTCGCAGTGAATGGTGCTCGAGTGCTGAGGACTTGTGGGTTCCACTGACGCAAAAGAATCCAAGAATATCTTATAAAATGCACATTTGCGTAACTTACATCTGCAGCCAGAACCTAGGCAACTCTTTAGCAGTTCAGCTCCGCAAGTTCTCGGATAACTTATCGGATATTGTCCTTCAGCATTCTGCTGATAAGTTTGTTATTCTGGGTGATTTTAATCAACCGAACATAAAATGGCAGCTGACTGCCGACGGGTATACTTTACGCCCTAGTAATCTGCAGGGCGTCGTCCAAACCAACCTAATTGATAACTTCAATATCTGTAACCTTTCGCAGTATAACTCTCATTCTAATGACAATGATAGGATTCTGGACCTAGTGCTATCTAATGACCAAGTTGCTGTCACGTGGTGTGGTGATCCACTTGTACCTGAGGACTCGCATCACAAATCATTATGTGTTACTACGGACTTCGTTCAATTGCATAGTCTTCTTGTTCGTCCCTACGTAAAATTCTTGTATCACTTGGGTGACTACAATGCAATATGTGACGAGCTGGATCTAGTGGATTGGCAGAGCGACTTAAACTGTCGGCCGTTAGAAGACGCCCTCACATACTTTTACACTGTTATTGATAGGCTACGTAATACCTTTATACCAACAAAAACAGTAGTTTCCCAATCGAAGTATCCACCCTGGTACATAAGCCCGTTGATTAAAATAATTAAAGAAAAGGCTAAATATCATACCAAATTTAAAAAAATACGGGAATTTATCAGATTTCGAAAGTTTTGCTTTATTGAGAGAGCGGGTTAAAGACCTAGAAAAGATTATGTTTGACGACTATGTAACAAGAACAGAATCAGAGATAATTAAAAATCCTCGGGCCTTTTGGAGGTATGTTAAGACCAGGAAACAATCAAACTCATATCCCTCGGTTCTACACTTTGGGCAGCTGTCTTCTAGCGACGGTGACGTAATCTGCAACATGTTTGGTGACTATTTTCACTCCAATTTTCTCTTAGGCACTGGTGCTGGCAATGGCCCTATTTCATATGACGTGGACCATGGCAGTGCGACACAGTGCACATCTGATATCAGTTCGGTGGAAATACGTGTGAATGAGGTTCACAGGCTGATAAAACAAATTGACGTAAATAAGTCAGCGGGCCGGTTTTCATCGTGAACTGTACTAAAAGTCTTGCTGTCCCGCTCTCGATACTATTCAAAAAATCACTTGCTGTGGGTGTGGTACCCATGATCTGGAAGTCGCCATATATAACACCGATACACAAAAAGGAGCCAAAGACTTCCGGCGAGAATTATTGACCGATCCCCAAATTGTGTGTTTGCAAAAATTCTGGAAAAAATTGTTTATAAGCAAGTTTACTCGGCTGTCAAACAAAGTCTCAGCGATCATCAGCACGGTTTCTTAAGAGGTCGGTCTACCACGTCCAACTTAGTTATTTGTAGTGATTTTCTATCGGAGTCCATGTCCCTTCGGTCCCAGGTCGACGTATACCGATTACAGCAAATGTTTCGATCAAATTGACCATGTAATCTTAATGCGTAAACTTTTATCCATGGGTATCAGGGGTAACCTATTCAGCTGGTTTGCGTCGTATGTTGAGGGCAGATGTCAGACTGTGGTGCTGTACGGTTACTCATCTAGAGCTATGCGTATTCCCTCGGGAGTTTCTCAGGGGTCGGTACTGGGGCCTCTCTTATTTAATTTTTTTATTAATGACGTGATTTCCTGTTTTCGTCATTCTAAAATACTACTTTATGCTGATGATATGAAGATCATGAAACAGGTTGCCACCCATGCAGATGCTCTCTTACTGCAGGAGGATCTTGACACCTTTCAAACCTACTGCAATAGTAACAAGTTGAACCTAAAGGTCTCCAAATGCTATGTGTGCTCTTTCACTCGCAAACCTCACCCTATCCATTTTCCTTACAAACTCTTAGATACCCCAGTAACCAGGGTCGATGCTATTAAAGTCCTCGGGGTTACTTTCGACACAAAGCTTATTTTTGACACTCACATTAATAATATTGTCAACAAAGCGTCAAAAGCACTTGGTTTTATTTGCAGAGTCTCGTCTGATTTTAAAAGTATCAAGACTCTTAAGATATTGTATTGCTCCTTTGTTCGTAGTCACCTTGAGTATGCTTCTCAAGTCTGGAACCCCAACTATAATATTTATATCGATCATTTAGAGAGCATACAAAGAAAATTCCTTAGGTACATTCAATTTCGTTCTAAAACATACCTATCTAATTACAACTTGCGGTGTAAAAAATTTCATGTTCTTCCACTTTATGAAAGAAGAAAAATTTCTGATTTAGCATTTTTATCTAAAATTGCAAACAGATCTAATGACGTCCCCGAGCTGCTGAGCAAAATTGGGCTGCGAGTATGTTCTTCAACATTCTCATCTCCGCTACATGCAATCTTTTTTCATCCGTCTACTTCACGGCCCAGCATTCAGACCCATAAAGTAGGCTTGGAAAACTGCTAGGTGAATTGGAAAAATACTAATTTATTTAGTTTATGACGATTTGAATTAAATATAGATTTATTTTTTGCCATGTAATGCATACGAATTCTTAAAAATTCTTCAATTACAGCTCTGATTAATAAAATGGCATGGCAGCTGCTGTCATGGTCATGACTCTGTCGCATAGTGTTTATAATATTACGCTTTTCTACTATTTTTGAAAAACATTGATTGCCGGAATGCGCACATTGCTTGCTCTGGTCAAACTTTTTTCATTTTTAGTAATCTTTAAAAGTTGTCTGTGCAGTGTCTCATTCGCAAAACAGATCTTATATATCACAACATAAGGATAGACTAATAAATTTATGAAAGTTGAGCTTTTCATCCAGCATTTTTCTTGATCCAATACCCTCCAATGTAACCAATAATCAGCTCCACCGTTTTCGGTAGTAAACGATCCACATCTAATGTTTGTGACAACACCAAACAGTTTTCCGTTTCCGTGTTGAATTATTGACTAATTATTATAATATACCATAAATTAATTTTTAGTTTTTAGTAAAATCTGGAATATTTGTTTGTATATTATAATATAATATAATAATAATAATAACCCCACCGCTGTATCTCTACGTTGACGCCGTGGTAGGGCTTGCGCGCTTCAAACTTTAGGTCTGTGCCGGTAGAGTTTACTTTGCCGGAACGGGTCTAGGATGAAGAGCCAGACCAAGAGAGATACAGAAACCCGCAGAGCAACATGTGGCGAGCTGTTGGGCAGTAGCGACTCCACGGACCCCCTATCTCCCGAGAGAAATCTTGTCCTCATCTCTGGCTTGCCTTTATTGGCCGGCTGGAGTGAACACTGACGAGGAACAGAGCTCCCACCTCTTTCCTGCCTTTATTGGCCGGATAGAGTGGAGATTCGCAAGAGCAAACGTGCTCGGAGGAAGGAAGTATTCCAGTAAGGTGCTGGTAGGGATCTTGACCGTACTTCCGGGATTGTCCTGATAGCCGTGGAATACCTTTCCACTCCTCAAGCATCTCAGGAAGTGTTGCCCCCTTGTCGCTACGTCACTATGTGCTAGCGGCCGTTTCCGGGGGCCCATTATTGAGTGTGCAAGTCACCCCCTGCCATTTTATCCGTGTATAATATATAACATTGGCCAGGCAGGGGACATAGTTCTTCCATAGTTCAAGTAACCCAATCCACTTTAGCCACCCAGACCCATAGCCCAATATGTTTTGTTTCCACACACAACAATAGTCCTGCACCAACCGGGGGTTGTCCTTGGGTGCACTAGCATAGTGCATACAGGGATAATCGTCGGTTCGTGCCTCCTTATCATTTAAAATTATTTAAGGGGCCTCTGCGAGTTGGCTTCGGCTCCTTGTACGCCTTCCAAAGGTCCGGGACCCCAGGGTCCCGAGAAATGTAAAAAATAAAGAAATAATAATAATAATTTAGTCTTCAAAAAGTACAAAAACGTTACAAGAAACAATATTTTTCATCTTTTTTAGTGGGTGAATGTACAGAGTCATTTTAATTTAAGACAAACAACTCCCACACTGAGACATGCTCGTATCTTGGGTAGTCGGTGGTCAGCCGTTTTAGATGTTGTATATCACCGCTTTATTTTGTGCTATTATTGTAAACATAACAAAATAATGTGTATGTTTTGTGTTTAATTATTATTAAAAATTCTAAGACTAAGACTAATTTTACTATTTCAATAAGTTTCTCAGTCTCGTCATAAGTTAACAACTTTAACCAATTAGTTAATTTATCTTTGAAATTGTGCTTGTTTAATTGGTATAGTGAGATCCTTTTGTTAATTTCATTGTACAGCCTGGAACTCAATGAGTTGTATTGTCGCTGTGCGAAAGCCGTTTTACATTGTACAGAAGGGCATACAAGTGTACCACTTCGTTTATTAAAACCTTCCTTATTTAGGGGAAGTAGTGAATGTCGCCGGAGCATCGTGCGGAGAATAAACAGCTGTCGCACCGTCAACACCTTGCACTCCTTGTATAGTTCTGTGGTAGAATAATAGCGTGGCTTACCATGTATGACCATGATAATAGACCTTTGTGCCCTCTCCAATTTCAAAAACAAAGTTTTGTAAGATCCACCCCACGCAGGAACACAATAACTCAATATTGATGGACCTAATGCAAGATAGACTGTATTCAATATCGTACGATTGGCAGAGTGACGAAGATTCTTAAATAAGTACAGCAGTTTTCTGACACGTCCGGTGAGGGTCTCCACTTGTGGACGCCAGTCGTTCATCAACTATAACACCATGATACTTTATACAGGCAACATTCAATAACGGTGAGCAACAGCAAATTACTATTGATCTGGCTCAATTGTGGGCAGTAAGTGTTATGGTTTCTACTGATGGCTTTGAGGGGTTGGGGAGATAAAAACGAATATATTTCGATTTATCCACATTCAACGTAAATAGATTAGAAGATAGCCACACCATGACTTTCCTCAGGTTACTCTCGGCCTGTGCCTTAGCCTCCATCCAGTTTTCCCATACACTAAGAGTGTTGTGTCATCCGCATAAGTAAAAATATCACAGTTCTCTAGGTTCATCTTGCACAAGTCGTTGATGTAAACTATAATCAATGTGGGTCCAAGAATACTCCCTTGCGGGACTCCATATTTGATTTGTTCGTCCTCACTCACCACAGTATCAATTTTGACTGCCTGGGTACGATTGGTTAGATAATCTTTAAAAATATTTAATGCCAAACCACGTATATATATCTATGGTATATAGTAAGTAGTTAACAGTTTTTTTTTATAAATATTGCAATAGAATTTGACCAAGGTTTTGAGATGTTTTCCCTTTGACACCACACTCGTAGCTCGTATCAATAAGCTAGGCCGTCACACTTACACGTATTAGTCCATTATCTTGAAAACTGCTGAACCGGTTTTGATGAAACCTGCACTGTTCCGTAAGTTGAAGTAAACGTAAGCCACCAAAAAAAAAAAATGATCACGATCCGATTAACACTTACGGAGAAATGTGAGGACAAACATACATCTATGAAATTTTGTATATTTGTTTGGAAGTCCTAATAATATTACGTACATACGTGTCGAATTGACAACCTCCGTTTTTTTTGAAGTCGGTTAAAGATACATGAAGAATCACGTTCAATAATTTTCCTTTAATTTAGAAAATAGTTAGGACTTATGCACCACACTGGTAAGTTTTACCCTTCTGTAGGCAAATACTTGTAGACAGTTGTGGACTTGCTGAGGACTGTACGCCGCGCCGACTGTGAGCGAGGTGACTACGAACAAAGAAGCAGTATAATATCTTAAGAGTCTTCATACTTTTAAAATCAGACGAGACTGCAAATAAAACCTAGTGCTTTCGACGCTTTGTTGACAATATTATTAATTTGAGTGTCAAAAACAAGCTTTGTGTCGAAAGTAACCCCGAGGTCTTTAATAGCATTGACCCTGGTTACTGGGGTATCTAAGAGTTTGTAAGGAAAATGGATAGGGCGAGGTTTGCGAGTGAAAAAGCACACATAGCATTTGGAGACGTTTACGTCCAACTTGTTATTAGTGCAATAGGTTTGAAAGGTGTCAAGATCCTCCTGCAGTAAGAGAGCATCTGCATAGGTGGCAACCTGTTTCATGATCTTCATATCATCAGCATAAAGTAGTATTTTAGAATGACGAAAACAGAAAATCACGTCATTAATAAACATATTAAATAAGAGAGGCCCCAGTACCGACCCCTGAGGAACTCCCGAGGGAATACGCATAGCTCTAGATGAGTAACCGTTCAGCACCACAGTCTGACATCTGCCCTCAAAATAGGACGCAAACCACCTGAATAGGTTACCCTTGATACCCATGGATAAAAGTTTACGCATGAAGATTACATGGTCAATTCGATCGAAACATTTGCTGTAATCGGTATATATAAACGTCGACCTGGGACCAAAGGGACATGGACTCCGATAGAAAATTGCTACAAATAACTAGGTTGGACGTGGTAGACCGACCTCTTAAGACACCGTATTGATGATCGCTGAGACTTTATTTGACAGCCGAGTAAACTTGCTTATAAACATTTTTTTCCAGAATTTTTGCAAACACACAATTTGGAGATCGGTCAATAATTCTCGACGGAAGTCTTTGGCTCCTTTTTGTGTATCGGTGTTATATATGGCGACTTCCAGATCGTGGGTACCACACCCACAGCAAGTGATTTTTTGAATAGTATCGAGAGCGGGACAGCAAGACTTTTAGTACTGTTCACGATGAAAACCGGCGGAATGTTGTCTGGGCCCGCTGACTTATTTAAGTCAATTTGTTTTAGCAGCCTGTGAACCTCATCCACACTTATTTCCACCGAACTGATATCAGATGTGCACTGTGTCGCACTGCCATGGTCCACGTCATATGAAATAGGGCTATTGCCAGCACCAGTGTCTAAGAGAAAATTGGAGTGAAAATAGTCACCAAATATGTTGCTGACTACGTCACCGTCGCTAGAAGACAGCGGCCCAAAGTGTAGAACCGAGGGATATGAGTTTGATTGTTTCCTCGTCTTAACATAACCCCAAAGGCCCGAGGATTTTTAATTATGTCTGATTCTATTCTTGTTACGTAGTCGTCAAACATAATCTTTAACCCGCTCTCTCAATAAAGCAAAACTTTCGAAATCTGATAAATTCCCATATTTTTTTAAAATTTAGTATGATATTTAGCCTTTTTTAAATTATTTTAATCAACGGGCTTCTGTACCAGGGTGGATACTTCGATTGGGAAACTACTGTTTTTGTTGGTATCAATAACAGTATAAAAGTATGTGAGGTCGTCTTCTAACGGCCGACAGTTTAAGTCGCTTTGCCAATTCACTAGATCCAGTTCGTGATATATTGCATTGTAATCACCCAAGTGATACAAGAATTTTACGTAGGGACGAACAGGAAAACTATGCAATTGAACGAAGTCCGCAGTAACACATAATGCTTTGTGATGCGAGTCCTGAGGTACAAGTGGATCACCACACCACTTGACAGCAACTTTGTCATTAGATAGCACTAGGTCCAGAATCCTATTATTGTTGTTTGAATAAGAGCTATACTGCGAAAGGTTACAGATATTGAAGTTATCAATTAGGTTGGTTTGGACGACGCCCTGCAGGTTACTAGGGCGTAAATTATGCTCGTCGGCAGGCGGCTGCCATTTTATGTTCGGTTTATTAAAATCACCCAAAATAACAAACTTATCAGGAGAATGCTGAAGGACAATATCCGATAAGTTATCCGAGAACTTACCGAGCTAAACTGCTAAAGAGTTGCCTAGGTTCTGGCTGCAGATGTAAGTTACGCAAATGCGTGCATTTTATAAGATATTCTTGGTTTCTTTCGCGCTAGTGTCAGTGTAACCCACAAGTGCTTAGCACTCGAGCACCATTCACTGCAAGCATCCGCCACCAGTTCACGTTTAACCGCGATTAAGACACCCCGCATCTGTCGTTTGCTGAGCTTGCAGAACGCTCCGCCCGCGTGCCTTGCAGCCCCGCACTTGTCACCGCAGCTCCCCAAGTCCATCACCACGCTACCAGTGTCTGCAGCCCTGGCGAAACCATTAAGAACACTTCGTTAGCGTCACCACGAGTGCCCCAGACGCTCCAAGTATGAAGCCTATGCCAGAAAAGGCACCGAATATGGCTGATGATGAGGGTTTCGTGACAGGGTAAAGGAGGGAGCGCTGATCGCGAACCAACAAGAACCGCTGCGGCACAGCTCCTACGAAGCCAGAACTGAGCCTGCGTGCCACAAAGCCGAATACACCGGTGTACATCTCCCGCCTGCTGTACAGCCCTAAGGCGGAGGACATCGTGGAGTACGTGCGCCAGAAGACAAGGTACATGCCGAGAGTGTTTTAACTGGAGTCACGCCACAACGTCAATTTCAAGGCGTTCGTGGTGCGAGTACCAAATTGTTTCCTGCCCGTCGTCATGGATGACGACTTTTGTCCGCAGGACGTAGTGTTCCGTCGCTTCCGCGGACAAGTGCCACAGGACAACTCAAGGACAGGCTAGTGAAGTGAAGTGCTACTAATATAGTTTTAAGATATATTTTTATTAACACATGTTTCGTTTTATACTTTATATATGTTAGTTTATAGGGTATGTGTCTATGGGCCACTGTAGCCTGATAATAAATGTTTTATTATTATTATACAAATAAATAACCATATCGTCAACATATTACAATCATAGTTCTTGTTTACCCTAATCCTGAAAAAGGGTCAATTTACTCATCATTGTGAACAACTTTTACTGTGGGACCAACCCTGTATCCGTGAAAAAAACAAACTTAGTAGGTAATCACTTTATTTTAATACTCGTACATGTACATAATATTACTAACAGACATATTTTTTTTAGTTATTTCTTATTATAGCCACTTTCACCTCCATATCAATGCTGCTGCTACTGATTACTTTGGTCGCACCGCCTTGAGTAAGTGACACATTCAAGTAGATACGGCCTTTAGTAAACGGAAAGCCTTTCGGAACATATGGGACCGACATATTATTCATATAATACACACCCTGAAAAAGTAACAAAACAGTTATCACCCACATTAATTTATTACAAGCCTTAATGGAGGGTTAGGCACCTGCCTCACCGCCGACGACTAACGAGAACCGATTAGAACTGTCAACTAAAACCGTGTTGGGGAGTAACGAGCAGCGAGTGCGCGACGGCGACGAGCAAAAACTCGTTGGTATGCGTCTGTACCAAACGTGAGTCTCTCAGCGAGTGTTCTGCCCGCCAAGCAAACATCGCTGAGTGAGTACTCACTTAGACAGCTCTTCTCGCCGCGACAAACCTGTACTCGCCAGCGTATATGTTGCTCTTTTATTTACGGGAGACCTACAATATTTTGTACGTTTCTTGAGCAAGAAAATCGTTGATAGCTATCGCTTCTTCGTCGGAGTTGGGACAGATGCCTTAGCCTGATGTCTTAACATCAGAATTTTCAATCGTAAGTAAGGATAGAACTCGCAATGTGCTTTTTTTTTTTATTTGTGATGTGTTTGCTCTTGACTCTAGTCTAGGTCAGAGGTGACAGAGACAAAGTCGACGATGGAGTGAGCTTACCCAGAAGAAGCCTGTTCACTCTCACTTTGAAGAGATTAGGGTTGTATACGTTCGGAAACACAGACGCAGGTAGTGAGTTCCACTCTTTTGCTGTGCGCATTATAAAAGACAATTGGAAGCGCTTAGTGCGAATTGGTGGAATAGCAACCAGGTAGGGATGGTAACTGGCAGTGCGTCTAGATGTCCGGTGGTAGAAGGGGGCCGGTGGAATGAGGTCGTGGAGTTCTCGGGCACACTCTCCGAAGTACAATCTGTAGAAGACCGACAAGCAGGCAACCTTGCGGCGATGAGCCAAGCTATGAAGCTTGGCATCCACCAGTTTTACGTCGCCAATGAGCCTCTTAGCTCTGCGTTCCACCGAGTCAAGCGCGGCTAGTTGGTACTTAGCTGATCCATCCCAAAGGTGACTGCAATACTCCATGCAGGATCGGACTTGCGCTTTGTAAAGGGTTAAAAGCTGTGCAGGCGTAAAGTATCGCTTCACCCTATTTAGGATGCCCAGTTTCTTGGCCGCAGTTTGGGCCTTGTACTCGATGGTGGCGCCGAAGTTGAGACCAGATGTCAACTCCATGCCTAGGAGCTCAAGTCGATCAGTTACAGGAACAGATGTACCCCGAAAAGTAGGAGTTTGGGCGAAACGACTCTTTTTAGCGGTAAAAAGACACGCCTGCGTTTTGGTGGCGTTAAACGAGACCAGATTATCATCACCCCACTGGGAGACAAAGCTTAAGGTCAAATCTGTCCGTTCTACCATGGCCTCTCTCAAGGAACGAACTTCGGCCCCGCTGGTTTTTGCTCTGGACAAGTATCTCTCTGAAACTGTACTGTCATCTGCGTACCCAACAATACCAGGCCGAAGCAGGTCATTGATGTGCAGCAGGAAAAGAGTTGCAGAGAGAACAGACCCCTGAGGAACTCCGCCATCAATAGCCATAAGGTCAGAAGAGCAGCCATCAACAACTACTTTAATCGACCGTTCACTAAGGAAATCTGATATCCAGCTACAAAAATCAGCTTCGATGCCATAAGCAGGAAGCTTGCTGAGCAGAGCAGCGTGCCAGACCCTGTCAAAGGCCTTCGAGATTTTACTCTCCAGACCGGCATTTACCGGCTACAGCCGCTAGTATATTTTTTCATACTAGCTCACTACTATGCTCAGGTGTTGTTGGTACCGGTCAAGAAGCTTATGTGTTACACTTACCGCAGGATAAGGACAGAAGCGGCCTCCTACTGCGTTTCGCAATGTTATACCGAAAAAATTGTCAGAATTGATCATATCGCATAATTTAAAATGCATCTCAACGAAACTGGGACGGTATCTGTTTGTTAAAAACTGATAGAAGTAGTAGTCCAGCTGTAACGAATAATAGTAGTTCATGAAATTATTTCTAGTCAAATGCTGGCTAAAATGCATGTTCTTACTTTTATTTCGAGAATCAATATCTACCCTTTAACAAGGAAACTGAGCAGCTTGTGGCATCATAAATAAATTCTTACGCTAGCGGTCTCTCATAATATACAAAATGCACATGTTACACACACACACACACAAACACTCTCACTTCCACTCCAAATCATTACCTACAAGCTTTTATTTTTCATTTTTAATTTATGTAAGACTTGACTTTAGTATGCGAAAGTCTGGAACAAAAAATGTCTGCAATGTATTTTGGGTTGGGCGTTGTTAACCGTGCCACAGTAATACTTTTACGGCTATCTTCGTGTCTTTTGTTAAGTTGTACTTAAATTGTTCCCACTAAAATAATTTTAATAAAAAAGTAAGGTTTAATTTAATAGGCAGGTAGCATAATTAAAATAAAAACTATGAAAAAAAAATAAAATAAATTGATCTTTAAATTATTATAGTCTAACCATTGTATTATAGTAGTTGTCAAAGAGCTGTGTATGTCAAATCATTATTATTATTGGGTCATGTCATTATCATTAATAGAAACGGTCACTGTACTATCATCTGCAAATAGTCATGGGATGTGAAGTTGGTTTTGGCAAGTCCTTAATGTATAAAGTAAAGAGAAGAGGTCCCAATACACTACCTTGTGGAACACCAAAGGTTCATAGGTAACATGACGTTCATCTGAAATATATATCTCTTATTTTTTAGTAGCTATATTGATTCTAGTTAGGTATTTCTCTTCTGCTTTCTATTGTCTAAATAACATTTGATTTAATACATTACCTCTTATTCCATAAGCGTCAGTGAATGAAGGAATGAATGAAATGCACCGACCCCAGCATGATTTGATCAGACTCGATTGCTCGAATGAACCCAAAGATTCACACTAGCCCCTGTTGCCTCATTTTATATGGTGCAACAGAGACCATTGCATATCAAGGAGTATACCGGGGGCGCGATAATGGTAGGGAAGACAGGTCTTTAGGATATCAAAATCAAAATCAAAGGTCATCTATTCAAACTAGGCTGAGAATCAGCACTTTTCGAAAATTACATAAGACAGTCCCCCAAAACGCCCGCCCTGCACCACTTCCTAGAGCTTTAGTTGAGGAGAAGAAGTGGCGCAACAAACTCCCCAGCAGCACAGCTGTCTGTTCAGTTAAATTTGATTGTATACAGCACTGCGCAAAATAATTTAGGTATTTCACAACAAAAAAAGAAATTAAATTAAATTCATTGCCATAAGTCAGCTAGCACACGCCAATATACCAAAAAGAAAAAAAACCAAAACTATACTCAAGCAGAAATAAAAATACAAAACTAAAAACGTAAACAGAACTTTATAACAAAATAAAAGCCTCCAGGCATAAAGGGCGTGCCCACTTATATATAGCCATATACGTAGCAGTAACTCGAAGTCACAAATGATGAACTAGGACCATTGAAGTAAAATAAATAAAGAATTAATTACTAATAACAGTAACAAAACCGAGTATATCAATACGTATGTATGCAATATGGAAGGGATAAAGCGCCTATCGAGTATGCATCCTATGGCCTTGGAATTGTGAAGAGATGGGTGATATAATTATGGATGGGCTCTTTTAACGACGTCGCCACCGGGCTCCTTCAAGTTCGGCTTCACTAGTGAATCCTTTGGCAGGATTAAACTGAATTATCGACACTTTCTATGTGACTGCTGTGCTGCTTTGTATGTAATGAAGATAAGGTCGTCCGCAAATGATAGTACTAGATGAAGAGAGATTTCATGGTCTTGATCTAGTATGTTTCATCTTCAAGTGTTCTAAGGACATTATCCATGATCAATGTAAAAAGTCGAGGGGATAAAGAGCAACCTTACACCCTTCCCTTTAATGATACAGTTGCTTTGCTGGCCACACCGTTTGATGTATTTTCGTTCATTCATGCAAACCTTGATTATCCTGTTAGCTGTAACTTGTTGGTCTTTTGTATTAAAATATCTCGCAGTGCGTTGAGGTCTACATTATCAAAAGCTTTTTCTATGTCGAGAGCGAGTACATAAACCCTTGTACAACCTGCACGCCATTCTTCGTCCAAGACCCTCTTGAGTGTAAAGATGTGATCATCTGTTGACCGATTGTTTAAAATGGCAGCTTGGTAATTGCCCAATTCTTTTATTATTTCGTCTAATTTTTTTGGTAAGTAGGAAGCATAAATTCTGTAACATGTATTGCAAATCGATATGCGGCGATAGTCGTTAGAGGCTTTAGGATTATTATTTTTCGGAATTGGTACCTGCACTGTCAATTTATACCTGGTCTCTCTACACCGCTAACCACGTGTCAGGTGCTTCGTTCTGGGTCCAGGCTTTGTTCATGTGTTTGGTGACCGCTTCCTGTAATATTCGGGGCAATGCTTTGTAAAGGTCGATTACCAATTGGTATGTACTGGAGCTGTCCCGTTTCTCATGTTGTTAATTATTCCCATTACGTCATCCACGTTTTGAGCATCGGCGCCCTCGAAGTTTTTTAGGATTTTCTCCCATTTGGACATCGGAATATATGCGTTTCTTTGACGTCGTTTTGTTTGTTGTTTCTTTTTTCTGTAGAATTAGTACAGTACCTGCATGCGTTTTGAAGGCTTATTCCATAAACGTCAAGTTTTTTTAATTAGAATGTCATAATTTACGTAGTCAACCGCTTGCGTCATGTCGCAAAAGATAGTACATACAGTTCTTTTGTCCATCTTTGTCAATATCGTGTAAAGAAAGTCGTAGATTTCCATTCTTATAGTTTCAGTTTCATGTAATCCGTTTTGCTCGTTACATTTTTTTTTCTCTATGTAGCCGTTTATTTCCTTGTGCGTACTTAATTTAATAGGTAGTCTATTGGGGTAATTACAATAATGGCGTAATCCCGATTGATGATAATTTGTACCAAACGCAGTGGCATTTTATATAGCGACTGCGAATGACGGCAGCGGATAAAATGGCGTCTTATCATTATGTTGCAAATATACCTATGTAAAATGCCGCTGCTTGGTAGAAATTATCATCAATCGGAATTACTTCATTAACGTAATTACCCCAGTAAATCTTACCTATTTTAATCGTCGATGGCAACTACAGCCTATGAATTGAGAACTCGTTGATCGAGCTGTACTTTAAATAGACTTATTTTAATTTTAAAGCATTATTTTGTTAGAGAAAGACAATAGCTTTTCATTTATATTAGAGTTGCACGTATATATCTAAGTCTGTCATTAAGGAATTTCTTTTGATTTCATAATTAGAACTTGAGAGTAGATAATATAAAATTGGTATTATTATCTAACTAGCAGGGGCAACTAAAATTATGGCTTACTTTTTCTTCATTAGTCCCAACTTACCGTAATACTATTGTTCAATGTGATAACTGAATCTAAGTACATCTGCAAATAGTGCCTAGGATCCCGTCGGCTGATGCGTCTGCATAGCAAATAACTATTTCTAAAGTATCTTTGGTCCAACCAGTGTACCACTGGGCGCTCAACATCGAAGAAGGTTACCTACGACAGAAATTACAAGTAGATTTATTGATCGACATAAGAAATTGTAACTATTTGCTGCCTCGACCTACGCGTAGTGTTGTTGGTTGGTGCTAGGTTCAAGACCAATTCATGGTAAGTCCCACCCTGAAGCTAGCCGTGTTCAGTAGCTTGTAGCATGGTCTGGAGTTCTAGAGCTGTGGTTGCAAAAAGACTATATCGTCGGCAATTTGGAGGTTTGTCAGCCTCTTCTTGCTGAAGTAAATGCCCTTGTCCTTCCATGAGGCTGCCAGCGACTTAAACATCTCCTCAATTGCCTCGTAAACAATGTGGGGGCGAGTGGGTCTCCCTGTTTAACACCTTGTTTTTAATTCTAAATGAAGGTCTATCAGTAATTAGTTTAACGTTTGCGGAGCTATTGTTGTAAATATTTTTTAAGAGGTCCTTGTTATGTTTTTCAAATTACTGGTTTTCTGGGCATGTGAATATTTCGCAGTGTTTTATACTGTCGAAGGCCTTCATATAGTCTATAAAGGTTAGATATAATTAAAGATGTGTATTTTTATATGGTCTGATTTAGTATCTTAAGGTGGTCAGTTGTTGAAACACTGGGGCGAAATCCGGCTTGTTCTGACCGTTACTGTCTATCTGATTTTCCGTCTATACGATTGTGTAACACTTTAATAAAAGTCTTATATAAAAATGAGAAGTAAGAATGATAGCGCGGATACTGACTTGTAACGTTTGTTTGTAATCATTCGAGACGAGCTTGGTAATAAAACGGCGATACACAAAACGCGGCGAACGCTCGCTTCAAGCACATAACTCAAGCTTGCTCCATTGTCATTCAGAATGACGTACGTAGAGGTGTGTGTGCTTCAATAATTTTATTTAGATATTATTATTTGAAGAAGAAGAAAAGAACCAAACGATATTGGATGTCTAATTTGTACCAAAGAAAAAACGAGGATAGCGGCTCGGCTCACTGCACTGACTAGGTTAACGCGTTACAAAAACTCGATACATTACAAACAAGCATTATAAGTCATTCTCCGTCTTATAGAACTTTATTATAAATAGGTAGGTACTTACACTCTTTGAATAACACTGATTAATTTGGAAATGCAAATAAAAAAGCAAACCACAGAAAAAATATATAAAGTTCATTATTAAATTATATTATTTGGCAGCTGGGACGGTACTGCATTCACAAATGGCCAGCTGGTCACTTAAGTAGTCAGTCTGGTATTACATGATCAAAGATTTAAACTGATGCATTTATGTTGTAACAATTATTTTATATTGTTGATACATCGCCGGCCGTTTAATGACCACCGCGCACGATTTTGAATATAGTAACAATTATTAAAAATACAATAATTTAACTGCTTCGTTAGTGTAATGGTCACGACTGTTGAGCATGAGGTCCAGGATTCGGTTCCCTGTTCGGACAGTGTTATTGGGTTTTCAATATGGAATTTCTCAGTACGCTGCCCAGAATCTGGATTTGTGCCCAGTTGAGGGTAACAGGCTCATCCCCTATTACATGGGACTTGAACATAACTGGCGAAATGTGGGTGTGCTTTAATAAACCCCTGCCTTACCTTTCAGGGAATACAAGCGTGAGGTTATGTTGTGTTAAAATAATTATAATCTTCAACCAACTAGGGATTAATGGGGGTTCAACAGTACTGATCTGGGTTATCTACGAAAGAAATTGATTAACAATATTGATTTAGCCCAGCACTGTTATTCAAATAATGATTTTCTATTTTAACTCAAATAAGGTAGGTACATTTACAGTTAAACATTAATTTTCAGAGTTTTTCGTAGTATTTCCGTCAAGATATATGCGTCTCGATCTTTGCATAATTCTTTTTTGCCCTACTTTAATTTAAAAAATGATCAATCACTTTTTTTTAATTTAAGAATTCAATACGTTTTATGTTTCTATACCTCAAAAGTAAAAAACGGAACCCTTATAGGATAACTGGTGTGTCTATCTGTCTGTCTGTCCGCCTGTCACAGCCAATTTGCTCCGAATCTAATGAACCGATTAAGTTGGAATTTGGAACAAGTATGAAGTCCTGTGACGAAAACAAGGACGTGTAACACAAATATTGTACTTAAATGAATTTTGAATATGGGGGTCAAGTTTGGTGGCAAATAAGAAAATAAAAAAAAAGTTTCGCAAACTATACCGTGTGATATATTAAATGAAAGGGCTTACTATGAGGGCCTCAAATATAATTTTTCGATGTTTTAAAACTTATTTAAGAAATTAGACTGATCCTAAAATTTTGCAAAAAAAAAAATACAGAATAAAACTTATAAGAAGTCTATAGTCTTAAAATAACATGGTAAATCTTTCAATATTGTGCGTACAAACTTACATTGAGAACATACTTTTCAACTCCAATGTTAATCTATATGCATAGATCTATTTTTTATATAAAATTTTAGGTTCAGTAGTTTCGGCGATAAGGTGGGGAAAGGTCAAATTTCATATATTTTGTTAAATAACTTTATTACAGTTTATTTTAAAATTATAAAAAATATATATTTGATATCCTTACAGTAAGCCCTTTCATTTGATATGTCACACGGTACAGCTTGCAAAACTTTTTTTTTTATTTTCTTATTTGCCCGCAAAATTGACCCCTCTATTCAAAATTCATTTATTTATGTTACACGTCCGTGTTTGGGTCACAGAAATTCATACGTGTAATTTCAACTTAATCGGTCCATCAGATCTGGAGCAAACAGGCTGTGACAGATGCACAGACAGACACACGAGTGATCCTATAAGGGTTCCGCTTTTTCCTTTTGAGGTACGGATATCAATTTTGGGGGACAAATAAGAAAATAAAAAAAAGTTTTGCAAACTGTACCGTGCGACATATTAAATGAAAGTGCTTACTGTAAGGGTCTCAATTTTTTTTTTGTAATTTTAAAATAAATCATTTTAAAGTTATTTAAGAAAATAGACGAAAATTGACCATTCCCCCTTATCTCCGAAAGTATTCAGCCTAAAATTATAAAAAAAAAAAAATACAGTACCTATATAGTTCAATACCTATAGATTACAGCATAAGAAGTTATAAGAAGTCTATGGTCTTAAAACAACATGGTAAATCTCTCAATATTGTGCATACAAACTTACATTTGCATTTGGAACGTACGTATGGGAGAACATGTTTTCAACTACAATGTTAATAATTTGGTTCTTGGTATTCTTTCCAACTACGGAACCCTTCATTTTGCGTATTCCGACACGCACTTGGCATGTTTATTTTTTAAAGTCGGTTAATAAAAGATAATGATCAACGACTTAGACCGGTTGCCCCATATTAAGGGACAATAATAGCGGGTGTTATTAGCTTACAGGTACCGTGTGATTTATTGAGATAAGTATAATTGCGTAGGTCTATAATATCATAATACCAGAATACTAAAGGTTAGTGACCATGCAAATAACAGGGATGACATTGACATATGAATAAAACATACAAAGGAGAACAATAAAAAGTGTGTTTAGGAGACCTTAATCTAGAGCATTACAAAACAAACTAATTTGAGCTATGAGCTCAAAAAAGTGCGAAGAGTGCGTGTCTTTATAGACGCGCACGCTTCGCACTGGTTAAAAATACATCTGTATGAAGCTAAACTCATGGAGAAAATATCAATAGGGTAATCTGTCAAGTTGGACCTTTCATTATATTGCCATGCCATACGCGTTTAGTGGGCTATTAAGTGTGGTATTTAAGGTGGGTGTAAGCGATTCAAAAATACGATGATGACACTTACTACGGTGACTAGACCTAAAATTAAAACAGTTTTCACCAATCGTGCATCTACGAAACCGTTTATTTTTTTATGGAATATTAGTAACTCAGAATGGTTAGGTCTTTCTTTTAAGCTAATCATTTTAAAGTGCCTTAACCTGTCATTATAAACAGGTATAGCTTTTCAGATTCTTCATACATAAATACCTAACAAAACGGGTCTGAACAGATTCAACACTATAAGTTAAATAATAGGGAGACCAAATAGTGGAACGATATTCCAAGGAGCTCCTTACTCGTGCGTTGTAAAATAATGCTACTATAATTACGAAAACATTTCGCCATACGGATTATAAAGCCAAGCATTCTTTTAACCTTAGTCACTTTACTATCTATATGATCGCGGAACGATAGGGATGTATCGAAGAGTACCCCTAGGTCACGGATAACCGACACTCGCTCAGTACTGATCCATCAATATGATAATCAAATTTAATGTAATTCACTTTATCCGTGAATGTAATAGTCTATTTTTTAACATTGAGCGTTGTTCTGTTGTCAAACACCATTGTTGAAGGACATCAAGATCTCCTTGTAGCTTAGTATAATTACTTAGGGCCAATATCCTACAGTGATATTATGAAATGTAAAGTCACATTGGTTCTTGCCCGGACATGAACCACCGCCTTGTGCAAGAGAGCCGAGGCCTTAACCGATGGGCCATCACGACGTAGGTCTAATACCTGCTCAATGAAAGACCTACACGGTAAAACAAATCCGGATGTTTTTTCTCAATAAGTTCTCAATTTTTTCAAAAATTTAGGCTCAGTCTACCTTCTTAAATAATTTTAAAACAATATACTTATTTTAACTATTATATATATATGTCGGAGACGGTTGTCAAATACAGTTGGTTGTCAACCGAATTTGTTATGATTTGTTCTTTTTTTGTTAATTTACGTAATTTACTATCAATTATCGTCCAATAAATCGGAACATAATTTATTGAGTACCCGGTGTATACCACATTCCTTGCTCACCACTCGGATCCGAGTGGGGCGGGGCTGTAGTAGCGGCGCCTTCCACTCGGATCCGAGCGAGCGTCCGGTTCATTTTGTAGTAGTCAGTAAACCGCCGATATTTGCGGCGAGTTAACGTTGCTTTGCGCGACCATTCTAGCAATATAGTCAAGTTACGGAAACGAGTATTGGTTGCATTCTTACAGTGTGGTAGTGATTTGTATACACGATCGTACGGAAGGTATTTTCGCGTCAAAATGGACAGTAAGGCTGGGTCGTCCAAAAGTAAAATTAAACCGATTATTTTAACATCTCGTGCTAAAAAAAAGCGTCGACAAAGTGATGATTATGATTCGGAAGGTTCTGGAGAATATAGTGATGAAGAAGTGTATTCGCAAGGAGTTCATGAAGAGGACTTTTCTTCAAGTTCAGAAGGATCTGGTAGCGACAGTGATTTAAGTATTTTTAATTCAAGATTGAAAACGAAGACGACCAGCCAAAGTTACCACATTCAGATATTGGTTCCTCAGCATCAAAGCCAGCGCCTGGCCAACTAGAATTACATTAGCACATTCTTAAGGTTTTTGAAATTGCATTTTTTATAATTTTTTTTTTTTTTGGTGTCAAGAGATCACTAATTTTTGCTAGTGACAATTTTTTTTTAGATTCGGATTTTGTTTCAGTTCTTTGTACTTTTCTTTGAGTATCTCACTGTCATTTACGAGTGACAAAATTTTTAATTAAACTTATAATTATGATGTTTTTTGATACTATTGACTGTATTGCTTTGATTTGATTTTTGATACATTTGAAAGTATCGCTACTTTGCTCAGATTTGTTAATGTCTTCCTAAATAAATAATTCTCCAAATGCATATATTTTATTTACTATTATTTTAAAGATAACAAGTCTTACATGATGATGGTACGTCTGAACTGTGTTATGTATGTATGTATATGTGTGTATTCCCTGTGTGTGTGTCCTATGTGTGTGTATGTGTGTGTGTGTCGGTCATATGTTACAAGATTTTGTTCAAGAAGCGAAGTAAAATAAGATAAAAACTGGTTTTGATTAGATTCCTTAGATGATTTTGATCAAGATTCTGGAATTTGATCAAAAACACGGGTTTGTCAAAATCTTGTGACATATTAGTACGCAAAAATGCAATCGTGGAACAAATATCTATAATATTAGTGAACTAAACCATTGCCATCCCTGGCGCTCGGATCCGAGTGTTCGGCACCCAGCGTGCTGTGTGCCGACCACTCGGATCCGAAAAATATGTTTTTTTATTGAAATAATAATAATAACAATTCATATTTATCCATATTTTCAAACAATCATATATACTTAATCAAAATTCGCCTTAAAAAGTTTTGGTTCCCAGCTATTATTTTTTATTTATTTTGTAGGCAGTGAATGTGATACACTTCTTCATTTTTGGCAACTTATTTTGACAATTCTACCCGATGATTTTGTTCACAACAATTGATCACATGTTACTTTGATTTTAGAATGATTTACTTTGTGAAATCACCATTATTTACTTACGATAATAATTATTCTAGTATTATTTGATTATTTTGTAATGCTAAGTCTTATTAGATTTTGCACATTTTGTGTTTTGTATCAAGTAAATACGATGACGTACTTCCGTGACAGAGTTGTTGTGGAGGGATTGCAAGGTGGAGACATCGTCCTTTAAAAAGGCGTGCACTCGGTTTGCTAGTCAGTCGATCTTCGGATTCGATTCAATAAAGAGCTCCCCTGCTCCTGACATTACTGTCGGATTACCTGGTACAGCGCTGCTGTATATTGACATAGCTGTATTGGCTTACTGATAGCGATACACTTTGTATTTGGGTGGCTTAGGCTGCTATACAAACTGTAACCATATTGGTTTGTTCGATTAATTGTATTATTACTAATTACCATTTACCGTGTGTAACTTTGTAATTGTTTATCCCAATAAAATGGGAACTCCAAGCCCTGACGATATACCTCTGCTCAGCACTCATGATCCTACATATATATATTTGAGACCCTCACAGTAAGCCCTTTCATTTGATATATCACACGGTACAGTTTGCAAAACTTTTTTTCTTAATTTTCTTATTTACCCCCCAAAATTGACCCCATATTCAAAGTTCATTTATTTATGTTACACGTCCGTGTGGGGCACAGGAATTCATACGTGCTCCAAACTCCAACTTTAGATACGGAGCAAATTGGCTGTGATAGACGGACAGACAGACAGACACACGAGTGATCCTCTAAAGGTTCCGTTTTTCCTTTTGAGATAAGGAACCCTAAAAAGTATTTAATTCTTAAATAAAAAAAGTGATTGAGCATTTTTTCAATTATCAGGTTGGTGGAAAAATCTTGCATGAAGATATAAGACTTAATGAATTTATTGATAACTTTGTTATTTACAATAATTAATCAGTAATGTACTCGTAATCCCCAAATAACTCTATTACTCTGGCCCATCTAGTTGGTAGATTGTTGATGACCTGCGCCCAGAATTCCGGAGGCTGTGCAGAAAAGAGATTGTCCACTACCATTTTGAGGTCTTCGTAGTTTTGAAATTTTTTCTCACTCAAATAAAGCTTTAGTGGTCGGAACAAGTGATAGTCGGATGGCGCGAGATCCGGTGAGTACGGTGGGTGGGCAACCGGGTGCCATCCAAGCTCTACGATTTTTTGTCGAGTCTCCGAAGCGACAAAAGGTCGCACATTATCATGGAGTAAGTGAACATTTACACGTCTCAGTCGTTTTTCTGTTATTGTGTCAGCCAGTTTCTGAAGCTGTTCAGTATAAATGGAAGTCGTAATCGTCCTTCTCGCAGGGAGAAGCTCGTAATAGAGTGGGCCCTTTGCATCCCACCAAACGGAGAGAAGATGCTTGCGTGAGTGACGGTTCGGCTTTGGCTGCGTTGGTGGCTCTGCGTCGTAAGGAAGCCAGACGGCGTGCCGTGTGTTGTTATCATAGAGAATCCAGCTCTTATCGCCGGTTACCAGATCTTCAAGAAACTCTTTCCGATGTGGCTGAATAAGAAGCGATTCACAAATACTAACTCTAACTTGACGATGACTGTCAGTTAGTTGATGTGGTATCCATCGTGCCATTACTTTACGAGTACAATAGCCGAGTTTGTGTAAATGAGCCTCGACAGTCGAATGATGACAACCAAGAGTCTCTGCCAAATCACCCGTATTCATTTCTGGATTAGCCTTTAAACAGCGGAATAATTACTCATCGTGGAAGGTGGATGGTCGACCAGATCGCTCGTGATCTTCAAGAGTTATATCTCCCGATGCAAAGCGAGCAAACCAGCGGCTTATCTTCCATCGCGATACAACACCTTCACCGAACGCTTTGCTGATGTTAGCGGTAGCCACACTCACGTTGTGTCCCTGACGCCACTCGTAAAAGATGGTCGTTCGAAGTTGATGTTCACTAATCGTTTTCACAAAGTAACCAAATCCTCACTAGTGCGCCTTTATATACCCTTGATGTGATAGCTTCGAGAACAATCTACAATATTCTTACGTATCCCAGATCAATACTAAAAAATCCGGAAAATTCTAGTAATTTACAATTTCTCGTGCAATATTTTTCCGCTAACCTGATAATAAATTAGGGCAAAAAAGAATTGTGCAAAGTTCGAGACGCACTGACTTCAATATCTTGACGGAAATATTACGAAAAACTGAAAATGAATTGTTTGAATTGAAAAAGAAAATCATTATTTGAATAACAGTGCTGGGCTAAATCAATATTTAATCAATTTCTTTCGAAGATAACCCAGATCAGTACTGTTGAACCCCCATTTAACCCTAGCTGGTTGAAGATTTTAACTATTTTAACACAACATAACCTCACGCTTGTATTCCCTGAAAGGTAAGGCAGGGGTTTATTAAAGCACACCCACATTTCGCCAGTTATGTTCAAGTCCTATGTAATAGGGGATGAGCCTATTACCCTCAACCGGGCACAAATCCAGATTCTGGGCAGCGCACTATGGGAAAGCCCCATACAAGGCCGTCTCAAAACCGTTTCACGTGAAAGTCGTTGTTATGGAGTAAAACTAATTAATTTTTAGTCTTATAAATAAGCTTTCTTTTCTATATTTTTTAATTATTTTTTGCTAACCATAAAAGGCATCAAAGCTAACTCATGTTCAATGATGTGATTTTGGCACAATACATTACTACAATTCAACGCCACATTACTCGAAAGTTTTTGATCTAAATGTATAAGTATTATACATTTTTGAAATGCTTATAATCTCCTCATAACGTTTCTTAAATAATATTATGTATAATAAATAAATTAATTAAAATTAACCAATATAGTTTAAGATGGTATAATTTTCGGGTTACTTTTTTTTTAACGAGACTTACCCGTTTGCCGCTGTTTGCCGATGTCGAGATATTTGTTGTATTACAATCTTTATACATTATTTTACACAAGGAGAAAAAAAAAGTTGCGCATACTTGCACCTTTTCTGACACGGTGCCAAAACATATCGCGAGATAACATTTTTATTTTTTTCCAATATCTTTTTACTTCTGACATAATCATCTGTTATCTATTAAGGTCAAATTGATAAAATGGTCATTACAGTGATGAGTATTATTAATAGTTATTTGTGGTTTTGATATAGTTTTGACCACCTTATTTGATAAAATATGGTCACTTTATCTATTAGGGTCAAATTAAAAACATGTTGGTTACCTATGGGAAGAGTGCAAATATTAGTTTCTTATCTTTTTGCACATAGCACTATTTCATTGGCTTATAAACGAAAGGCGAACCCTGAAACATCCACAGTCGTTCGTCAGAAATTCAGTTGCCTTAAAAAAGCAGTTAATACCTATTTTCAAATATTCACAGAAGTTATCTGATTTGAAAATAATGGGTGAATTTGTTTGTAGTAAACGAGAGTTTTGCAATTTGTTGATAAATGGGAATAATATAGAAGACTACTTGCAAGAAAATTTCAATTTGTCACCAGAGGATTATGGCTACTGTGGTCTCCTACATTCAAAGAAACTTGGTATCTAAATGTAACGAACGCTGGAGAAATGCATCCGAAAGTAATAACGTCGACTGGTTAAATGGTGAATTTCGTGTTCCACTGGAGTGTGGAGTCACAGTTAATGATCCTAATACGTCTGGAAGCAGTGCACGTGGCAGACCATCAAAACCATACGAAGCATCTTCAGAAAAAACAAAGAAAGGAAAAAACATGGAATTAATACAAGAGTACGGATTGGACTGTGTGCTCAAAGCATATATGCTCAGGAGTTGCGGTCTATGGGTGAGACGGAGGAGGCCACAATTGTTAATATTATACGAACTGCGTCAAAAAATGATAAGAAAAAGTTTCTTAAATTCATAACTGAGAACCCTGAAGACGTTACACCTTTTACAAAGGAAGAAGCACTACGGACATTTATTGACTTAGACCTTAACAAAGAACAGTATGGGAAACTTCGAATTTGTTTGGCGGACAAAAACTGCTCAGTGTTTCCTTCTTATCCAACTTTAGCCGAAGCGAAGAAGATGTGTTACCCACCAGATTCGAGCATAACCATTACTAACATAAGTGCAAAAGTCAATCTGCAGGACTTATTGGATCATACTGTGGCACGTATATTACTAATTGGTTCAGTTTACAAAAACGGTTTAAGACAGTTGAAACTATTCTGCAAATGGGGTTGTGACGGGTCATCAGGGCAAAGTGAATACAAGCAAGTTTTGCCCAAAGAAAGCGATTTCATATCAGATGCGAACCTTTTTATTGCTTCACTTGTACCCATTAAACTCATAGATGAGACAACTAATATTGTTATTTGGAAAAATGAAACTTGCTCATCCGTAAGATATTGCAGACCTATATTGATAGAATTTGCCAAAGAAACTCCTGAAAAAACCGCGTCTGTTGTGGCTGATATCAAAAATCAAATTAAAAACCTGTCTCCTTCCGTGATAAATAAGAATGGTGAAGTAATTGAAATTACTCATAACCTGTTTTTAACCATGATTGATGGCAAAGTAGCACAAGTTTTAACTGAAACTCCTTCGAGCGCTTCTTGTACAATTTGTGGTGCTACTCCTCGGCAAATGAATAACTTAGAGGCAGTTAGGACACGAGATATGAATGAAAGTTCATATCAATATGGACTGTAAACACTACACGCTTGGATTAGAAGTATGGAGATGATTTTAAACATTTCCTATAACTTGTCTTTCCAAAAGTGGTCAGCCACTACACCAGAAAATAAAAAAAAACAAAGACGAAAAGAAAAAACTGGTACAAAAGCGATTTAGGGAGGAAATGGGACTGCATGTCGATAAACCTCGACAAGGCACTGGAAATAGTAATGGCGGAAACACAGCTCGGAGATTTTTTCAGAATTACTCTTGCTCTGCAGACATTACAGGTGTAGACGTAGAACTTATAAAACGAATGTACATTATACTACAAACTATGTCATCTGGAATGGCTATTGATTCAAAAAAGTTCGGTGAATACGCATATAGTACCGCCCAACTGTACGTAAATATTTATAATTGGTATTATATGCCTTCCTCCATACATAAAATACTTATTCACGGAGAAAAAATCATTGAGTACTATGCTATTTTACCTATCGGACAATTGTCCGAAGACGCTCAAGAATCCCGCAACAAGGATTACAAAAAGTTTAGACTTCATCATTCTAGAAAGTGTTCAAGAGCGGCTACCAATACAGACGTGTTCCATACCTTATTGTACACTTCTGATCCATATATATCAAGTTTGAGAAATACCTCAGAAACAATATCGAAAGAACTTTTCGATGAAGCCAAGTCCTTTCTTGCTGTCAACGAAAATCTGTAGCGGCTTGTTGAATTTTGTACATTATTTTTTTCTCGTTAGACACTGTTTATACAATGATATTTAATTCTATTTTATGTAAGTAAATTACAAAAAAAAGTATTTTTTCTTATAAATGCATGTATTTATTTAAGTTTTATTTTTTATATAAATTAATAAACATAATTTTCAAAATCATTATTTTTCTATTAAAACCTTATGCTTTCACGTGCAAAATTACAGATCATTTAGTTTTGAAATAACTGAGATACGGAGTTTTGAGACGAAACATACGCGATTTTCCCATAGTGCAGCGTACTGAGAAATTCCAGATAGAAAACCCAATAAAAGTTTGCTCGACCCGAGAACCGAACTCGGCATGCTCTGCAGAAGCGCTTGCGACCATTACACTAACGAGGCAGTAAATTTTATTGTATTAGGGTTCCGTACCAAAATGGTAAAGGCACTAGGCTAACTATTCTCGACATAGTAAGTCTGTCTGTCTGTCCTTCTGGCACAGCTGGATATCTCAAGAACTACAAATGCTATCAACTTGAATTTTGGAATAGTTTTAGATGACGTTTGCCCAACTATTTTGCAAATAAGAAAGAATATTTTTTTTTTGCAACAGACTGAAAGGGGCTCTTAAAAATTCGAAGTGGGGCTACTAGGGCACTTGTGGTATCTGCACTATTTGCACATTTTCAAACATTTTTTTTTAGGCCGAATAGTTTTCGACTTTTGATGAAAAAGGAAAAAAATATCGTCACCCCCCTTATCTCCAAAGTTTGCATAGAGAAAAATCTGAATTTATTTTATGCGACAGAAATTTATGTAAAAATTACAGGAAAAATAAAACGATGTCTCTAAATAACACACTTTTTTATTGATGTTACGGAACCCTCGACGCGCAAGTCCGACTCGCTCTTGGCAGGTTTTTTTAAATGATTGTTACTATCTTCAAAATCGTACGCGGTGGACATCAAATGGGCTGCGATGCATCAACAACATAAAATAATTGTTACAACTAAAATGCATCAGTTTAAATCGTTGAACATTTATTATTTATAACCAGACTTACTACTTTAGTGACTAGCCGGCCATTTGTGAATGCCATACCGTATCAACACCGTCCTACCTGCCAAATAATATCATTTAATGATGAACTTTACATATTTTTTCTGTGGTTTGCTTTTTTATTTGCATTTCCAAATTAATCAGTGTTATTCTAAAAGTGTAAGTACCTACCTGTTTATTATAATGTTCTATAAAGGCGGAGAGTGACTTGTAACGTTAGGGTTCCGTACTCAAAAGGAAAAAAACTGGCCAAGTACGAGTCGGACTCACGTACGAAGGGTTCCGTACGATTATCTATAAAAACGGCAAAAAAATCATTTCTTTGTTATATCGGCAACAGAAATACAACTGTCTAACTATCACGGCTCATGAGACTGACAGACGGACAATGGAGTCCTAGTAATAGGGTCCCGTTTTAACCTTTGGCTTATAGGATCACTCGTGTGCATGTATGTCCGTCTGTCACAGAATGGAGCAAGCTTGAGTCAGTTGCTCGAAGCGAGCGATCGTCACGTTTAGTGTATCGCCGTTTTTAAGCAAGCTCGCCTCGAATGATACATTACAAACAAACGTTACAAATCAGTCTCCCGACAAAGGCATACATACCCTTTAAAGCCCAAAAAAGGTACATCAGGGTCTGCAGTCTCGACATAGATAGCGATCGCTATACGACCGAATTCCGTCGCAAAGTCCTAGTGAGTCCCTAGACGGTCAAAATTTGTATGACAAACACGAAAAAGTCACATGCTTGCAATTTTGATTGTCTAGGTACCCAACTAGGACTTTGCGACCGAATTCGGGATATCGAGACTGCAGGCCCAGGACTATGTTTAAATTACAGTCAACCGAAAGTTGTAAGCCCTACTTAAAAAATATAAAATATTAACTCTGCCTTGCCTTTACATTTTAGACATTGTCATGGTTGTAATAAAATCAAATCGACACTTATTTCCACGTCAATCAGAAGTGATCTACATAGATCAAAAACAGCATTAATGCACACGAGTGTTTCCTGTCAAATCTGCTTAGCCTTTTCCCAACTATGTTGGGGTCGGCTTCCAGTCTAACCGGATGCAGCTGAATATCAGTATTTCACATGGAGCGACTGCCTATCTGACCTCCACAACCCAGTTACTGGGTAATACGATACCCCTTGGTGAGACTGGTTTTCTGTATGGCCCCTAAAATTTTCAAAAAACTCCCAAATAGTTGGAAGGGTCTAGGATCTCAATGTCCGTCTATTACAAAATAAATTAAAGATGCTGCTAGAAGGGAAAGCATAGGTACTATAGTATTCTAGAATTTTTTAATGACAACATCTAACATCGTGTAGTAACCAATATTAACAATACATCTTTGACATAATCTGTACATAAAGCAACATATTATTGGGATGATAATTTTAATTGACATTTAATAATTGTTACTTACCTTATTTGTACGCCAAGAAGATCGAAGATCTTAAACTATAATGTAATTTCGTCGGCTAAGAGTGTAAACCTGCTAACTCACTTTAACCCAAATTTACAGGAGATAAAAAAAACTTAATAAATTTGAATTTTACAATTTTAGGTTAAAGCCAAAAATATAGTTGGTGTATCTTTAAATATTCTATATTATTAAAAAATAATAAAAAAGTAAAATTTGATTTTTAATAACTTATAAGTGTTTTTATGATTTAGCAGGTTTTTTTGGTAGTAAACGTTTTATTTGTGGACATAGCGGGTTTTTTTAAAAGATATCAAAGATAAGTAAAATAACTTTAATTGTTTCGTTAATCAGTCTATTTATTTCTTAGTAATCATCACAGTTACATGTTTGGTTAATACTTAAAGGTCAGTCTTTTAATAAAAAATCTTGACTAAACATAAATATAACAAACAAACTTAAATATTTGAAATCCTCCTTTCATAAAATTATAATTAAGTTAACAAAACTAAATATTAATCTTCTTTTCCTTAATACTCAATATTATTATTTTTTTCCGTTTTAATCATGAGGTAAGCTATCGTAATAAGAGCGGTAATCTTTAGGTAAGGTGTTTTTCAAATATTGAAGATCTTCGAACTTTCTCGCGCTAATTTTTGGCCTGTCACTGTATAAATTTTGTAGATCAGTAAATGGCACAGGCATCACCGATGAGCATTTTCGTTGTGGTAATATTTTCCACTCATCTGGGAATCTAAGTTTATAATAAATATCTCCATTTGGAGTGTAGCGAAGAGCCCTGATATCTGTAACCTTAGCATCTCCTTTAGTTCGGCCAGGACGAATGCTTTTATAAAATTGAACCTCATTGAACTTTTTAAAGAATTGGTAGTTTAGATATTTTACTTCGTATGGACGCGGTTTTTTCCTTGCAGATCTACAAATGGATATGTATTCTGCTGGTACATGGATATCTTTGTTTTTTAAAGCACGCTCTATAGTCGAATGCATGGAGTCTGCCTCCATTTGTGTATGCCCTACCTCGAGGAATTTTTGCTCTATCACAATATTTTTATTCATAGCTGTTGTGAGTAACACATTACCCAAGACTGTATTCCTGTTTTGGTAAGTGTATCCATCACTGTAAAAAATTACTTTCTTCGGTTCAGCAGAGTCTTCCTGAAGTACAATATTGTTTTCTATTAAGTCCATCCAAATAGTAGCAAATTCTTCGGAATTTAGGCCTCCTTCACTTTCATTCCATAAATAACAGAACCCATCCTTATTTTTTAAATTGAAAAAAGTCAAGTTATGTATTTGGAGTTTAGTTCTGTAATACAAGCTACTTATTTTGGATTTAGGAGCCATTAACACAGCCTGTAGGTCTACGGTAAAAACAATGTTTTCTTTATCTTTGTCTCTATCCTTCTCTACTCGTGCTTCATCTTTTTTAGTTTGATGCTCTATGTAATCTACTTCAGTTAATTTTCCAACTTTATACAGAGCACACCTCTCGCATTGATCTTTTTTAGGGAAGTATAGTCCTAAGTTTCTAGTATCAAATGCCTCATTGAAGATAGTGATAGAAAGAGGTTTTACGTTACGTTGTTCACACCAATTTTTTACGTAAAAGTCATAAACACCTTTCTTTGATGTCCATTCAGGTAAAAGGTATTTTTTTTCAGTCGTTGCTCGGCAATAATGTGATTCCAGGACGGGTAAAGAGTCCAAAAAACTTAATAATTCTTGACGCTCTTTTGCAAATGGCTTCGAAGTAGTTCTCTCTTGATTTTTCTTTGCATCGTCTGAAAACATTATTCTTCCAATTTAACACCGTCCATCTTCCTATGCCAAGAGTATGTAAAAACATTGTTCTGCAAACTCTTAGTCGTTGATCTTGTAATTTTAGATAATAGAACAAAGATTGAGCTCTTCTAGACTCTTCAACATTTTTTCTACCTCGTTGTCTTTTTACTGGCGCAGATATCACAAGACTGTCAACGTAAATTTGTTTTTCTGGCCAACTCATACTCCAGAACGTCTTAAAAATATCTTTTCTGTCTTCTTCTGTCAAATTTGTACACTTAAGTACACCAGTTGTTGTTTCTTTACATTTGCATCTAGCTTTTATTTTCCGTGACTCTCTTGGAACCTCATAATTCCAGGATTCTTCCCTTTGCCTTCCATAATATTTTTTACCAGCCTCTCGTAGTTTTCGATTTTTTTCTGCAAACCAATTGGATTTGTGAACCTGTGCTCGTTTTTTTCGCTTAGTACTTTTTTCTGGATAGTTCTGATCAGAACTAGAGTCTGAGTCAGAATTTATATTATAGGGTACTAACTGTACTAAGACTTCTTGGTCACTTTCATCAGATATGGGATCTTCAATTTGATTTGATATATTTACTGAGTTAGAACCGGTACTAACAGTGCAGTTATCGTTAACTATCACTACATCAGCAGAATCCGTAAAAATAGCATCTGAAGTTAAAACTGAACATGTTCTGGTATCATAATCATTTGGAGCATCGGTTGTTTGGACTTGACTTGTACAATTTTCACTAATTTTATTCATTTCAACAATACAACGCTGCTAATGTAGAATCATCGTCATTACCCTTCGTCATCAGCACACTATGTGTACAGTCATCATATCCAAGAACATCTATGTTTGCTGCAGTTTGTGTGCAATGGCTTACATCAGAAGCCAACACTATAGGTAGGTTATTAATAAATTCAAAATTAATATTTTCAATAAAATTTTCTTCATTTAGAAGAGACGGTGAATCAGGGACGACTCTGTTGTATGTATCATCATTATTGTGCACTAACTCAATCATTTTTTTACTACGCCAAAGTTTATTTGAAGACATCTAAAAAAAAAAAAACTATATTAGTTATCTACCCGACAGTGATATGTATTAATATAATTTATTTTGTAATTTAATTATGATTTTGTAAGTAATTGCGATACACTATGTTTTATTTTTATAGTTATTGGTAATACAAAATTACTGCTATCTCCCAAAAACTATAGTAACGACTTTAAGAAAAACTGCTAACTCCTTTACAAAAACTTTTTGGAGGTTAACCAGTTGATAACTTAAAAAACATATTTATTGAATATTAGACGTAAAACGAAAATGGAGTAGTAATAATAAAGACTTACCTCTATTATATTTCAACCATGAAATCTTGAAACAAGTTAGTTATTCCACCAAAAACTTATTTTTATTGCACGGAACGTTGCAACGCCGAAAACTCAATACAAAATGGCGTCAATCATGGAGTTAGCCGCGCAATTCGAATGAAATGGATTTGGCTGTTTTACACATCACACTTTTTTGCCGATTTGACGTTTAGAGTGATTTTAGCTGGTTTTACAGTCCGTGTGACCTAATTTTCTCTTCTATATGGCATAAAAATGTAATTTTGACCAAAAATGGAGTTAGCAGGTTTACACTCTTAGCCGACGATTTAATAACTTGCATGCTCTGTTTGTGTAAACATGTTTCTACAAATAAATCCGTACAAGGCGTGAATAAGTTGATAAGTCGACTTGCAAGTAATTTTTAATTGTATAAAAATGGCATCTGGAATGCCTAATTTAGTCGATAGGTTCATAATTCTCGGCAAACTGCATTTGTGTATGTTAATATGAATTAGATTCCAGATGCCATTTTTATACAATTCAAAATTCCGTGTAAGTCGACTTATCAACTTATTCACGCCATGTACGGAAATAATCTTGAATCTCCGCCCTAACATTATTACTTCTCACTTATATTTTAGACTTTTATTTATTAAATATTCGTATAGTCGGAAAAACAGATACTTAGACAGTAACCGGCAAGCCGGATTTCATCTCAATGTTTCAACAACTGACCACCTAGACCAGTGCTTCTTAAAGTGTGCTCCGCGACGCCCTGGGGCTCCGCAAAAATACTAGTCATAATGAAAACTGATGATTTAAAAATATATCGAACTATATACAACGAATCCGATATTACTCAGCTTCAGCTAGATTTAAACAACGTACATAATTGGTGCATACAAAATAAAATATCATTAAATCAAAACAAACGTTACTTCATATATATGTATTGGCAATGAATGAGCTGGTAAGCTCACAAACAAACAAATGTGTACATAGTGAACAACCACCTATTCAACCCACACCGGATCATTCATTGACAATATGTGATACCATCGTGCCGCAGTCTTGTGCCAGTTTGCCATTGTCAATTGCTAACTGCTTGCCTAAACAGAGTGTAAATAAAGAAATAGTGTTATTTTGTGATGAAATTGGAAAAGATCTAGGCCACTTGTTAACAAATAAATATCCAGGACACTCAATAATGAACTACTGTATGCCTGGTTGTTCTTTATTTGACATAATGAAAAAAGTTTTAAAATGCAATTTTAACCAGGATACTATTTTATTAATATTTGTTGGTAATAGGGGTAATGTGAACAAAGGAGAATTACTCCAATATTATAGATCATTGTGCAACATTAGTTTAAGAAAAATTGTTTTGTTTACATTCCCATACAGTCAAAGTTTGCCACAGGAAGAAAACAATTTTAGATATGAAATCAATATGACATTACATAACTTGACATATAATAATAATTTATTCCATTTAATTGACACTAACAATTATGTTGGTAATCATTTATATTTGACAAAAGATAGATTTTTTATGGATAGGTACTATCTTTCAAAGTATTTCAAAAGACAGTTAGCTGTGTCGCTATCATATTATTTTTCTATTACAGCCAAGAATTTGGCTAAACAAGTTGCTTCTATTGAGCAATGCCATGACATTTTATATCATTCATCCAATAATTTGGTATCCAAAATTGACATTGGTAGTAATTTAAATTAGAAATTAAGACAATAGAGGCATCCTCTAGCAATAATGTACAGAAATGCAAGAATAAATCAAATAAAATTTCAAAATTAGTAAATAGTATTAACCTGGTGCATCAAAATATTCAAGGTTTTCTCAACAAAGATTTAGAAGTAGAATTATTTATGAATTTTAACAGTATTGATATTCTTTGTATAACAGAACATTGGCTTAAAAGCCACCAGTTTATGTTCAATTTTAATAATCACCAGGTTGGTAGTTCGTTCAGCAGAGTAAATGCTATACATGGTGGCTCATTAATTTTAGTAAGTAACCAGCTGAAATTTAAAGACCGTAAGGATATTGTGAGCCTATCTGTTGAGCGGACAGTTGAAATAGCTTGTATAGAATTGGAGCAATTTATTGTATTAAGTGTGTACAGGCCCCCTTCAGGATTGTATGACTGCTTTGAAAAGGTAATGGATGAAGTGTTACACAAGATATGTAACTCAAATAAATCTATTATCATTTGTGGTGATTTTAATGTTAATTTATTAGAAAAGTCAGGTTCTTGTAGTAAAATAATAAGTCTTTTTCAGTCATACAATCTTGTAAACCTATTTTTGGAGCCCACAAGAATAACCCCTACTAGTGCCACATGCCTAGATAATATTTATACAGATGTTATTCCAAGCCATAAAGAAATTATAAATTTACTAGATTCTGATCATTGCGGGCAAAGGATTACTATCCAAAACCAAAACAAAAAAGTGGCTAAAAAGGATATCATTGTTAACCCCAAAACTACAAGTCGCTTGGAAGCTTTTAAAGTTAAACTCATTAATAAATTAACAGTTTTGGCTAATCATACTGATCCTAATGATCTGTATGATGATTTTTTTAATATGTACTGCCAACAATTTAATCTCATCTTTATTCCCAAGACTATCTCGGTTAATAGTAACGCGTCTTTCAGTGATTGGGCTACCATTGGTATTCATAAAAGTAGAACACGGCTTTATGAACTATATAATGAAAGGTCTTTTGTAAACACTGCTGAATTTAATTTATATGTTAGAAACTATTCAAAATTATTTAAAAAAGTTTGTTGTATGGCCAAGTCGCGTTATTTGAGTTCGAAGATTAAAAACAGTAGTAATGTAATTAAAACGACTTGGAATATTATTAATAGTGAAACGGGAAGGTCTAATAACCGAAGTGCTGACTACAGCCTGTCTATTAATGACAATATAATAAAATCAGACTCACAAGTCGCCGCGGCCTTTGAAAATTTCTTTTCAGATATTCCCGTTTCAACTACTAAATCCCTAAACTCATCAACTTCTGTTGCTGAGTCTTTGCTTAAGGAAAATGTTAATGCTTGCGATTCGGAATTTAATTTTGAACAAATTACCTGTAGAGACATAATTAAAACCTTTCACACTTTAAATGTAAAAAAGACAGCAGATCTGTGGGGTAATTCTGTAGAAGTTGCTAAGTCTATTATTGACACTGTAGCACCTACTTTAGCTCTTATCTTTAATAACTGTATCGACTGTGGGGAGTTTCCTGACCTCATGAAATATAGTAAAATAATACCTTTGTTTAAATCAGGTAGTACATCAGACCCCACAAATTATAGACCTATTTCAGTACTACCTACGTTTAGTAAAATTTTTGAGAAATTAATTTTAGACCAATTGCAAAGATTTTTTAATAAACATAAATTATTACATAACAAGCAGTTCGGTTTTACAAAGGGTCGTTCAACTACTGATGCCGGTGTTGAACTTTTAGGACATATTTATAATGCATGGGAAGACAAATGCGATGCCTTGGGCATCTTTTGTGATTTGTCCAAGGCATTCGATTGCGTTCTTCATGAAACGTTAATCAGGAAACTCCGCCATTACGGGATCCGGAACACCGCTCTGGATCTTCTTACTTCATACTTGAGTAATAGGATTCAGAGCGTTGACGTTAATGGAAAAAGATCGCCCGGATCTATAGTAACAATGGGGGTCCCACAGGGCTCGATTCTTGGTCCTTTCTTATTTCTTATTTATATTAACGATTTGCCCTACCTCATTAAGGATAATCATGATATAGTTTTGTTTGCGGATGATACTTCACTTTTGTTTAAACTTAAACGTCAGCAGCTGGTTACTGACGATGTAAACAGAGCGATCTCAAAAGTAGTTCACTGGTTCAGTGTTAATAATTTACTCCTTAATGAAAAAAAAACCAAATTCATTAAGTTTACACTACCTCACGTTAGGCAGGTGAAAACTAACGTGTTGATAAAGGGCGAAGAGTTGAATCCTGAAGATAGCACAGTATTCTTGGGCTTAACTTTGGATGCTAAGCTTCAGTGGGGCCCACATATAGATAAATTGTCAAAAAAGCTAAGCTCCGCAGCATACGCTGTTAGGAAAATTCGTAATTTAACCAACATAGAGACAGCCCGTTTAGTGTACTTTAGCTATTTTCATAGTATAATGTCGTACGGTATTCTGTTGTGGGGAAATGCAGCCGACATTCAGACTATCTTTGTTTTGCAGAAAAGAGCTGTTCGATGCATTTATAAATTAAGTCCGAGACAATCTCTCAGAGAGAAATTTAAGGAGATTAATATACTGACTTTGCCTTCTCAGTACATTTTTGAAAATCTTTTATATGCCCATAAAAACATTAAATTGTTTAAAAAATACAGTGATATCCACAATATAAATACTAGGAACAAACACAAATTTGTTGTACCTCCAACAAGGCTCAAGAAAATAGGTGGGTCATTCAGGTGTCAATGTATACGCTTTTATAATAAACTTCCAAGCCACGTTCAAGATCTGAGTCTTAATAAATTCAAATCATTCATTAAACGCAAGTTGTGTCAGAAAGCTTATTATACCGTTAAAGATTATATTGAGGACAAAAAGGCTTGGGATTGAACTGCTCCAATTTTATTTTATATTATTTTTATTTTTGCATACTGAATGTTGACATTAATATTTACTTTGTAAGTATTATATTATTTTACTTTATTGTGAATGTGAAGACTATGTAGGTCATTGCTTTTTTTTTTTGTTTGTTTTATTTTTTCTCTCAGTTATTTTTAATCATGGTCTGGCAGTTTGAGTAATCTATGCGGCCTACCCCAATGTCCTTTCTTTGGTATTGTTCGTCGAATCGTTGAGCTAGTTGAGCTGCGCGATTACTGACAAATGCGTGCACTGACTGGACAGGTCCTCTCAATCTGTGTGGTTCTTTCCTCAAAAGACCATTTCAGACACCAATCTACATGGTCTTCACATGAAGTGACCAAGATTATGTCTGGACTTTATAAGAGACTGTGACCTCTGAGTTTGTTTCGGCCTTTCTTCTCAGAGTAGTCAGATAGGAAACGCCGACCTCATCTAGTTTAAAAAAAAAAATATTGACTTGTAAAAGTGTTTGTACAAACCTACTTACAGAAATAAAAATCATTTATCATTTATCATTTATCATAAAATGTAACCCGGCGAGAGGCCCCTCTGGCCCCGCCAACGCTCGGTTAAGCAGCCAAGGCTCCCGGAGTCATCTGCGATAGGTCCGCATTAAAAAAAAAGGATGTCTACGACCCATTCGCTCAATAGTTTTCATTCATATATACATTCCTACATTCGTTAAAAAAAACTCATCTTGCAAAACATTATTCACACACAGTCATCTGATCCCAAACTAAGCAGAGCTTGTACTAGGGAAACATACGCTATTTTTTTTTTTTGTAAATACTTTTAAGGATAATTACACCCAGACTCAGGACAAACAGACATGTTCATGCACACACATGCTCATTCCTGCAAGACAATCCTTGTTCTTGTCATACACTTAAAAAAAGACTGTTGTCAAATATTTGGGTATTCAGATTGACAATCGTCTTAGTTATCAGCCGCACGTAGACGCACTTACAGCGAGAACGCGAAAATTGATATTTGATTTCAAGAATTTAGTCCATTGGCGGAAACTAAAATGATTCAATGAGTTCAATCAGTGTTATCATATTGTATATGATATATATCGGCATGGCATCTTTGCTGAGGTTGGAGAGAGCTCAGAGAGTTGTTCTTAAAGTTAGCAGTAAGCTTCCCTTTCTTTTTCCAACGAAAGAAACCAGAGTGCAAAGTACTTACAGTTCGCCAATTATTCATCTAAAGCAACTATCACACGCAAGCATACTAACTTTAACACAATTCTGTCGAAATCCCTAACAAGAGACTCCTACACACAATCTGTAAATCAAGGTCCTTCAAAACCAGCTTCAGCTGTAGATTCTTTTGTTTCCTAAGACATTACCTTTGCAACAAAGTCAATAAAGCCATTTCCATCTACTCCTTATCAATATTCAATTGTAAAACTAAAGTCCAAAATTGGCTTCAATCTCGCGATTATGAAGCCACAGAGAGGCTTTTAGAAGTCATCTCATAAAAAGCAGTTCTACATGTCATACATATACCAGTTTAGGAGTATCACACACTCACTTCACACACAAACACACAAACACCCACACCAATACACCCTACTTTGCTATCTAATTTTATTAATTAATTACGTGTTTTTACTTGTCTTAAATTGTTTTTTTTTCGTTCTATTTTCAATCCCAACATTCATCATCATCATACATCTATTTGAATTACATTACAATTAATTATTATATATATTTAATTATACACAATACAATTATTTCTCCGTGTAGTTCACACATATAGGCCTGTTGACCTGTAACAGTTTTATTACAACATCAATGCATTTTTTCAAATTAGGTGTTTGACAATTTTTTCATTATATGTGGTGGAGAAAATATACGTTTTATTTATTTTTAAGTATATTATTATTTATTATCTGACCTTCGTAGACTATACGAAGACCTTCGATAGTATTAACCCCATTGACCGCCTCAGTCAGATTTGATCAACAAATGATTTCGTGCCCGTGTCGCCTCAGTCATATTTACCTATACCCTGAGTCTCTAATTCAGATAATTTTTGTAAACAACAAAACGTCAGGAAATGTCACTGTCAAACTGACAGGACAGTGGTACAAAACAATTTATCATAAAAATTAACACAACAAAAACAAGGAAACAAAAAAATGAACAAGTAACACGATGATAATGACACATCACAACAAAATTAACAAACACGCAGCGAAAAAATTGATCTGGAAAAGGAAAACGAATGAATTTAAAATACCACGGGAAAAGACGCAACTAAGACGTACTGTCAAACCAAATTTGAAAGTGTTAGGAACTCCTGCAGTGTTACCAGTATCATAAAATATTTCATACCAGAAAATCTCCACTTATTAATAACTTTGTTTAAAACAGAAAATGGTAGATCTCGGGACTACCCGCGCACTGTAGTACAGCTCCCAGTATTTACGCATTTTAAAAATATAATAATGGCCCAAAAGGCCCTTGAAGGTGTAGTGCGCGAACTGCATAAAGTAGTTAGTGATCTCGCGACAAAAATCAGTGCTCTCGAGTGCAAAATTGAAGAGCAAACCAATATTATGGTTAAGCAAGAGGAATCGTTGAAATTGTTAACGGTAGCTATTGAGGGTACACCGAAAACAGTCCCTCCGAAACTGGACGCCGACGACGGTCAAGAGCAGCCAGCGATGCCAGCGACTACCCAGCGTCCTATGCGTCAAGCGCGAGTTAATTCTAGCGTTAAAGCCAAAAGTGGATATGCAGCCGCTGCAAAAAAGTCAGCTGCTGCGGAACCAAGGACCGACGGTGACGTACGTGACGCAAATAACTTGCCGAAGACATCCACGGTGACTGCTACGAGTACAAATCCCAAACTACCCACCAAAGCAGCTTTATCATCATTGGAGTGTCGGGCCATGAATTCAGCGGAAACGCGCACGGTGGACATAAGTGATAATCGCCACGAAAACTTTACCTCCGCTGAAGGGTGGCAACCGGCGCGCAAAGCACGTAATTCTAAACGGCGAGTGGTCACTGGCTGCGGACAAGAGGATGACGTACTTAAAACGGTAGAAAAACTTAAATATTTGCAGGCATGGTCTTTTAAGCCGGAGACGACGGAGCAAAACGTGCTCACTTATTTGAACAAGCTTCAAGTTTGTGACCAATATATTGTGGAGAAACGTTTAATTAGGTCTACTAGACACGCTGCCTTCGTAATTGCTTTTCCTGAGAGCTTAAATGAGCGCATAAACACGCCGGCGGCGTGGCCCGCAGGAGTGAAATTGTCTGAGTGGTTTCCGAGGCGTCCCCGCGAGCAGCGGGGGGATACGAGCTCCGCGATTCACACCGGCGACGGTGCACGCGCAGTCGTTGGGTGTTTCTCTCAGTGAACGCCGTAATGAACGACGAAATAAGAATGATTTAAAGTGTTGGTATGCTAATACTAGTTGTTTAAATAGTTCCCACTCGCAAACGTTGGGAAAGGTGTGCTCGAATGGTGTGAAAGTGGTCCAAGCTAGTGGCAAGAAACCCAAGTGCTCGTTAGATCTATTATACCAAAATGTTAGAGGCTTACGTACGAAGTTAAAATCGTTTTACAATAATATTTTAGGGTCTATGTTTGATTTGGTAGCTATAACTGAGACTGGAATTAATGACTCGATACATGATGGTGAACTGGCTCCAAGCGGATACACGATAATTAGATGTGACCGCACGGATGGCCGCAAACACGGGGGGGTCATGTTGATCGCCACACCGCGCGGCGATCTCGACTTACGCAGAGTACCGTTATACCCAACAACGCTAGCTTGAACCACCACCCGTTCAAATCGTATGTGCGACGGTATACCGTCAAAATATTTTTTTGTTTATGTGTTGTGTTGCGTATATTCCACCTAAGACTATTGAAAGGGAATATATGTTTATGTTCCATTTGTTGGAGCAGTTATGTGTTAGCTATGACAAAGTTGTTTTAGTAGCTGATTTAAATATGTATTCAACAAACCAAGATATACAATGTTATTATGAATACTTTGTCACCTTCTGTGGGTTTCGCCAAAGTAACAATATTCTTAATTGCAACAATCGCACGCTTGATGTAGTCTTAACTACTTTGCCCATAGGTGATATTGTCGTAAATGAGGAACGTGAGGAGTGTTTGTCATGCATAGACCCACAGCATCCGCCGCTGCGAGTAAGTATAAGTCGAGAGCGGGTGACTTCTAGGCCTGATTACCCTGTGCCGCAGACTTCCACCTGCCTACCACGATGGAATTATAGCAAGGCGGACTTTCATTCTTTGTACTTGGGACTTGCAGGGGTAGACTGGAGCGCCCTGTATGAAACGAGTAGTGCCGATGAAGCATATAGGATATTTTATGAAATATTTTACAGGGTTTTGGATGATAGCACTCCAAGAAAGAGCTCCAAGGATGTTGGCTTTCGTTATCACTACCCTGAATGGTTCACTGCTGACATAATAGGTCATATTAAGAAGAAGGCTTTCTGGCACACATCTTTTAAGAAGACTGGTTCAGTCAGCGACTATGTTAAATTTTCTCACTGCCGTTCTATTGTCAAAGACAAAATCAGTACCGCATACCGCGATTATCAAAGGCGTACGGAGCAGCAATTTGTGAAGGATCCGAAGTCTTTTTGGGGTTTCATTGGAGGCAAGCGCTCGAAACGGAGTAGACCGAAGATAACTAGGAATTGTGAGCTGTTGCCAGAGCATGAGTGTGCTCAGGCGTTCGCTGACTATTTTCATTCGGTTTATGGGGCGGTGGCACCGAGGTTGGATGCGGCTGCCGCTGGGCGGGTGGCGCCCGAGCGGGGTGCCCGCGTTCACGTGGGGCAGCTGTCCCTCGATGAGGTGGGTGCCGCGCTCGCGCGTCTTAAGCCCAAGCGTTCGGTTGGGCCAGACGGGGTGCCACCCTTCATCGTTAGGGATTGTAGGGCAGTACTGGCCCGGCCGCTCATGCATTTATTTAATAGTTTTTTAAGAGAAGGCTCGTATCCGGACGGCTGGATATTAACTCGGGTTACTCCGGTACCGAAAGGGGCTCCAAGCTCAGATGTTAGCGGATATAGACCAGTAGCAGTTCTGTCAACATTTGCTAAAGTCTTCGAGTCCGCGTTGTGTTCAACTATCCACTCGCAAGTAGCCTCACAGCTCAACGACGCACAACATGGTTTCCGTGCAGGCCGTAGCACCAATTCTAATTTAATGTGTTTTTTGAATCATGCCACCACAGTGCTGGACTCGGAGACTGGTGCCCAACTAGACGTCGCTTACTTTGACTTCAGGAAGGCATTTGACAGTGTGGATAATGATTTACTTTTAAATAAATTTGCGAGGGTTGGTTTTACCCTAGCCCTCCTAAAGTTCTTTGCTAGCTACTTGGGCAAACGCAAACAAATGGTAGAATATGCAGGTTACATCTCGGACCAGTATTTCACCCTTACGGGGGTAAGTCAGGGGACCAATTTAGGACCTTTAGAATTCATAATTATGATTAATGATCTTCCAGAAGTCATTATAGACGCTAGTTGTCTCTTATTCGCTGACGATCTCAAGCTATTCTTGCGGATCACAGACGAGTCACACTGTGGAAAGCTCCAGCGAGACATCGATCGAGTGGTAGCGTGGAGTGAAGAGAATAAACTATTCTTCAATGTGACGAAGTGTAGCGTAATGTCCTTCACGCGGGCAGTGGTACCCCGACGCCATGATTATTGCATGGATGGTCACGTCATACCGCGGGTGGGGGTAGTGCGCGATCTTGGGGTTACCTTCTCTACGGATCTTTCGTTTCGTGCTCATGTGGTGCAGGTGTGCAAGAAAGCATTTAAAAATCTTGGTTTTGTCATGCGTGAAACACGTGACTTCACTAATATGGCAGCAGTGAAAGCACATTATAATGGATTGGTGCGAAGCAACTTGGAAACTAGTGCTATCATCTGGAATCCTTATGAAGTGAAGTATTCTCAGATGCTGGAAAAGATGCAGAATAAATTTACCTGATACCTTTACTTAAAACAGTTTGGTGTCTACCCTTTCTACCCACTTATGTACCCAACTCTCTTTGTTATAGACATGGTTGGGTACTATAAGTTGGAAGTAAGGCGCAACCTCGCTCTAGCAAAATATGTTTTCATGGTTTTTCGTGGGATACTGAATAATCCACAAATTTTGGAATCGTTGGGATTGCTCGTTCCAGACAGGAGGTTACGGTTGGGACCGAGGGAGGCACTTTTTAGGGTTCCGGCAACCCGTACAAACTTATTAAAGTTTGCACCGGTGATTCGTGCAATAAGAATCCTTAATGGTGTCTCTCGGCGTTTGGACATATTTTCTTGCTCTTTGGCGGAATTCCAGAGGGTGACACTTAGTATGTTGTCCGCTATGTAACTGGTGCTTCTAATCTGAGCAATCATGACTACTTTTGTTAGCTTGGGTATTACCTGTTACAACAAATGTATGTGTTAATTAATAAAATAAATAAATAAATGTTTTCTCGACTTGTCGAGGGCGTTTGACTTGGTCAATTACGATATCCTGTGGCAGAAACTGAAAGATATATCCGTGCCAACAGTAATCCGCAGGATGTTTAAATTTTGGTATCTTAACCAGGTCAATGTCGTGCGATAGTCGAATGCCTATTTCGAGCCGTACAGGTTGGAATGTGGGGTGAGGCAAGGGGGACTAGCTTCACCCAAGCTTTTCAACCTGTACGTCAACGCGCTGATAGAGGAGCTCAGCAGCACCCATGTTGGCTGCCATATTGATGATGTATGTCTCAATAATATCAGTTACGCGGAAGACATGGTGCTGCTGAGTGCTTCTGTGTGTGGCCTTTTTAAACTGTTGGAGATCTGTGAAAACTACGCTCACAGCCATGGCTTGATTTATAATGTACAAAAAAGTGAATGCATGGTCTTTCGGGTCAGAGGTAAATGTCCAACAACGGTTCTTGCCATAAAATTATGTGGAACACCACTGAAAAGGGTGGAACATGTTAAATATCTTGGACATATGATGTCCTCTGATCTGAGGGACGATGCAGACATCGAGTGAGAACGTAGGGCGTTGTCTGTAAGGGCGAATATGATAGCCCGCAGGTTTGCTCGTTGTACCACTACAGTGAAAGCAACATTGTTCTGAGCATACTGTACATCTTTGTACACGAGTAGCCTGTGGGTCTCATACACGCGCGGACAGTACAATGCCCTGCGTGTGCAATATAATAATGCATTCAGGGTGCTGATGGGGCTGCCCCGACTCTGCAGTGCTTCAGGGATGTTCACCGGGTCGCAAGTAGACTGTTTTTATTCTACTATGCGAAAGCGATGCACATCTCTGGTGCGCAGGGTTCGGGCTAGCTCCAGCGGCATCCTGAGGCTGTTTGCGCAGAGGTTCGATTCTCAGTACCTGAACAATTGCTGTATGGTTCACATACTGAGCAATCGAAGTCTGTAATCTTTTGTGTGTTTATGTAGTATTTTTATTTGTATGTGCTTTTGTTTTATTTTATTTTTTGTGTATATGATCCTTTGTTGGTCGAAATAAATGTTTGATTATTATTATTTGATTTTTTTATATTTCTCGGGACCCTGGGGTCCTGGACCTTTGGACGGCGTACGAGGAGCCGAAGCCAACTCGCAGAGACCCCTTAGATAATTTTAAATGATGAGGAGGCACAAACCGACGATTATCCCTGTATGCACTATGCAAGTGCACCCAAGGACAGCCCCCGGTTGGTACAGGACTATTGTTGTACGTGGAAACAAAACATATTGGGGTATGGGTTTTGGTGGCTAAAGTGGATTGGGTAACTTGAACTATGGAAGAACTATGTCCCCTGCCTGACCAATGTTATATATTATACACGGATAAAATGGCAGGGGGTGACTTGCACACTCAATAATGGGCCCCCGGAGACGGGCGCTAGCACATAGTGACGTAGCGACAAGGGGGCAACACTTACTGAGGTGCTTGAGGAGTGGAGAGGTATTCCACGGCTATCAGGACAATCCCGCAAGTACGGTCAAGATCCCTACCAGCACCTTACTGGAATACTTCCTTCCTTCGAGCACGTTTGCTCTTGCGAATCTCCACTCAAGCCGGCCAATAAAGGCAAGAAAGAGGTGGGAGCTCTGTTCCTCGTCAGTGTTCACTCCAGCCGGCCAATAAAGGCATGCCAGAGATGAGGACAAGATTTCTCCCGGGAGATAGGGTCCATGGGGTCGCTACTGCCCATCAGCTGGCCACATGCTGCCCTACGGGTTTTTGTATCTCTCTTGGTCTGGCTCTTCATCCTAGACCCATTCCCGCAAACTCTACCGGCACAGACCTAAAGTTTGGAGCACGCAAGCCCCACCACGACGTCAACGTAGAGATACAGCGGTGGGGTTATTATTATTATTATACTAAATACTGTTGGACCTTCATTTAGAATTTGAAAATATGTTAAACAGGACACCCTCCTAAATAGGGGTCTCTTCCAAAAGTACGTGTTTACGAGCACAATAAAGGAGATATTTAAGTCGCGGGCAGCCCGATGGAAGGCCAAAGGCATTGACAAACCTCCAAATTACCGACGATATAGTCATTTTTGTCCCCACTGCTCTAGAACTCCCGACCATGCTACAAGCTACTGAGCATGGCTAGCTTCAGAGTGGGAATTACGATGTATAGCTCCTAAACCCAGCACCAACCAACAGCGCTAAGCGTAGGTTCGAGGTAGATGGGCTTTTTCATTATGTCGATGAGTAAATCTACTTATAATTTCTGTCGTAGATAACCTACTTCAACACTGAGCGTCCAGTGATACACTGGTATGACCGGAGATACTGCAAAAACGCTTCTATGATAAGTAGACGCATTAGCCGACAAGATCCTAGGCACTATCTGGAGATGTACGGAGAAGCAGTTATGCCATTGAACAATAGCATAAAGGTAAGTTAGGTCTAATGAATAAAAGTACGCAATACGAAATAAGGGCCACTTGTTATTTTTACATTTCGGTGTAATTTAAAGAACTTTAACTAGTTGCTAAATAGCAAAATATTGATTTTACCAAGTCTTCGATATCTAACCTCTTTGATGTTATGCTTGAGATCAAATACTGGCCATAAATTAAAAAAAAAAAATTCTTGTAATCTTTTTTCGATTTTTCATTAAGTTTTGTGTCGATTAGCGGCTTGGTATTCTGAAAATTATCATAATTTTGTTTAGTTAACTTGTTAAAACAACATTTTGCGTTAATATGCCACAAATACGAAGACATATATACAATTACTGCAATCAGAGCCGTTATAATGACCCAAGAAGGAAATTCACAGCGGTCTGTGGATTTGCAACTGGGTTTTTCTCGAATATCTATCCAAATTGCTTGGAATCGCTTCCAAGACACCGGTTGTGTTGTATACTAATTGCGTAACACACCATCAGTCGGAATCGGTTTCATTTTGATAGTTCAACAACATTCATTGCGTTATTTCCGTTGTTGACCAGATAAAATTTTCAAATTCTAATCGATAGTGTGTTACGCAATTAGGGTGCAGGGGGTCTACTCCCTAACTCCGTTAACGAAGCAACGGGCCCGTCCGATAGTAGTCCGATACGTCGGAGTGAACCCTACTCCCTAATGATTTCGGATTCATCAGAACGGAACGGAATCATAGACTCGTCATAGACTATTTTCGTGAATGACAGACTCATGATGATAGAGTTGCGCTATTTTACCGGTCGGTTACCGGTTTAGTTATTTTGTGATTTTCAAGCATAATAAACAAAAAATCATATTTTTGTTGTTAGAAAATGAATACATTTTTAACAATATAAGTTTTATCATGTCTCTAAATATAGAATTGAATTATTTTGCCATTTTTTTGCGGATAGAGGCTCTATCCATTTGATACTTCTGCGTTTGACGGCAATTTTCAAGTGCAATAGTGTAATAATAGGTTGGGGAAAAAGTTTCTTCGCATTTTTTAAGAAAATTCAAAACATTTTTTAATATAGTTTATTTACATTTAACTAAAGTATGTAGGTACCATTTTGTTCGATAACTTTTTGCCATCTTGTAGGTAGAGACATGATCCCATTGCTATAGAAATTTTGGGACTTCTGGGCAAAATACCGCGACAAGTGGTTTTGGCAGTCCTCTCGTGATGTTAACCTGACACTGCCTAAAGAATTCTGAAGAGACCGAAACAGGTGGAAATCTGAAGTTGCAAGGTCAGGACTATACGGCGGATGCATTAACACCTCCCAGCCAAACTCTCTTAATTTTTGCTGAGTGGCTAAAGATGTGTGAGGTCTAGCGTTATCACGATGAAAAACCACACCCCTTCTGTTGATTAATTCCGGCCGCTTTCTCTCAACTTCTTGCTTTAATCTCATCAGTTGTTCGCAGTAGAGTTTAGAATCGATGGTCCTGCCTGGTGGTAACAGCTCATAATGAATAATGCCCTTCCAATCCCACCACACACACAGCATCACCTTGTTGCGAGTTAACCCGGGTTTCGCCACAGTCTGTGAAGCCTGACCGGCCTTTGACCACGACTTTTTTCGCACATTCTTGTCATACGTGATCCACTTTTCATCACCAGTTATCAGCTAATTCCGATTGATGAATAATTCCTACCAAACGCAGCGAGATTTTACATATGTATATTGACAACATATTGATTAGACGCCATTTTATACGCCGCCATCTTTCTGTCGTTATAATTAATATATAAATTAAATAGAAAAAAAAAACAAAAATGATTACAAGGAATGCCAAAAAAAATCTCTTTAAGGTCTGAATATTTTTTAATCATGTGCATATTAGACCCGCCCGACCGCTGTTTCTACATTAAGAGTGGCGTAAAATGGTGGCGCGTCATATACAGCTGATTGGTTGTTATTGAAGCGCTTAAAACTACGGTTTCCTAGAAGAGCGGTGGCCGCACGTAACTGCAGTGACAGCTGTCATAAAAATGATGATTTAAATCGTTAGATTCTCCCTACCGCGTCAGAAGATATTCGCGTTTCTGTGTCATGTTGACACCTCTGACACACAACGACGCAGTGACTTGACTTGATAGTCACGAAAACACTATTTAACAATGAATGAGTTCACATGTGTGAGGGCAAATCTAGTGATTTAAATTTTTGGACAGCGGGGTTTGACTTAAGAGTGTCAAAAACGCTCTCTAGGAAAACACACTAACTTTCTTTCATAAATAACGTTTCAGGTCGTCATTCGCCGGTAAATTGTAGAAGCTACGTGGCGGCCACAGCTCCTCCAGGAAACCGTAGCTTTTACGAAGATACGTTGGATTTGAGCGCCTTTACGATATTTTTATAGTGTTTTTGATAAAATTGCATGTTTAGAAAAAGTAATAAACTGCCCATAACTTCTTGCAATTAATACACTTCTATGATATAATAAGAAACCAAGGCGTAATATCCCGTTTAATATGTAACAGTTTCATAAACTACTATTATGTTACAGTTGGACTACTACTTCTACCAGTTTCTAACAAACAGATACCGTCCCAGTTTTGTTGAGATGCATTTTAAATTTTGCGACATGATCAATTCCGACACATTTTTCGGTGAAACATTTCGAAACGCACTAGGAGGCGGCTCCTGTCCTTATCCTGCGGTAAGTATAATATATACTACATACTCAGAATAAGAGTCACTTGTTATTTAACCTATCTAGCTGGTTTCAATTATTTCCCTCCACTACCTAGCAGCTGACAGCCTGCGAAGTATATCTGCAAAGCCCTAGCCGCTACAGTGGAATCTTTGATTGTTACATTACAGGCGAATGCTCCTGGTGAGAAAGTACCTTTAGAAAAAAAAGAAAACTTGAATCGAAAGGTTTTTTTTTACGATGAAAAGACCAAAATTAGAATAACATTTAAAAACTATTCAAATCAGTTATTGGAAATCAGGTGAGCTATCTACCTGTTATGTTTGATCCATTATTTACGATACACCCTGTATAACGCTTGTATTAAATTCAGGTGGGTGATAACTGTTTTGTTTTTTTTTTTCAGGGTGTGTATCATTTGAAAAAGCTGTCGATCCCATATGTTCCGAAAGGCTTCCCGTTTACTAAAGGCCGTATCTACCTCAATATGTCACTTACTTCAGGCGGTGTGACCATAGTGATAGCTAGCGTCAGCATTGATATGGAGATAAAAGTGGCTGTAATAAGAAATAACTAAAAATGCATCTGTTAATAACATCAGGTATACGTGTATTAAAATAAAGTGATTACCTACGTAAGTTTGTTTTATTTCGCGGTTCCATGATTGGTCCCACAATAAAAGTTGTTCATAATGATGAGTAAAATTACCCCGTTTCAGGATTAGGGTAAACAAGAAGTTAGATTGTATGATGTTGACGATATTATTATTTTTTCAAAACTGTGGGCTTAGCATGACCACTTGTCTATCTCTACGAAAATTAGACATCTTTTTCTATGCAAAGTGACATTTCGGTAGAAAGTGGTCTTTCCCAACTGTCAAAATCACACTGACCACTGATAATTAGTAATTGTAGTTTAATTATAATTAGTAATAATTAGTAATTGTAGTAATTGTCTAGGGTAATGAAGACAATTTGCGTCATGCAAATCAAATCAAATCAATCAAAAGTCATTTATTCAAACTAGGCTGAGAATCAGCACTTTTTGAACGTCAAAATTACATAAGACAGTCCCCCAAAACGCCCGCCCTTCACCACTTCCTAGTGTTTTAGCTGGGGAGAAGAAGTGGCGCAACAAACTCCCCAGCAGCACAGCTGTCTGTTCAGTTAAAAAAAATGATTCTATATAACACTGCGCATAATCATTTAGGTACATTACGCAACACAAAACATTAAATTAAATTATTTGCTATAAGTAAGCTAGCACACGCCAATATACCAAAAAAAAAAAAAAAAAATCGAAATGCCCGCAAAGTATACACGGTTATCTAGAAAATCATTTTTTTTTCTCTTCTTTTGCTTAAATCTTGAAAACGGCGTGTCCTATCGCAAAAATAATGAAAATTTGACCCATGACCCCGTACAACTCTACATGTAGGTAAATTTTTTTTCATATTTTCCATACAAAAAGTGAAAAATTCCATATAAAATGTTGAGAACCACAAGTATTATTTTTGCCGTCGCACGTCGAGCTGCGTTACAGTTGGCAAAAGATTCATACAGAAGCCCCAATTTTTTTGCCGTCGGTCAACGATACAGATTTAATATTTTATTTCATTCTACGATGCCGAACTTTCTAAATTAGCTATTGGTCATGTTTATACAACGGTTATTCATTGTTTTAAATTAGCTGTTGGTTATGTTTATACAACGGTTATTCATTGTTTTAAATTAGCTGTTGGTCATGTTTATACAACGGTTATTCATTGTTTTAAATTAGCTGTTGGTCATGTTTATATAACGGTTATTCATTGTTTTAAGACAGGGTTTAGAATAGAATAGAATAGAATATTTTATTTGCGTAAAACATGGTATACAAGGGTGTTAAATACAAATTGAGGCACAAGCATGTTTAGATAGGATAAAACATAGCATGAAAAATTTTATACACAAGCAACGATAATCGTTTTTTTTTTTTAAAAACATCAACATTTTTTACCTATAAATTCTTTTAAACTATAAAAACTCCACTCGAGTAACCACTTATGAAATTGAATTTGAAATAGTTTTGTATTTAAAGCTTTGAAATGCCTTGGTATTTTATTATAAATGCACACACACATTGCCAAGCAGTTACTATTGTATTTAGACCGTCTAGGCAAATCATTTAACACTAGTTTATATGGATCTCGTCGGTTCCGAGGATTGACATCATTTACAGTCTTAAATAGTTGCTTATTTTTCATAACAAACACACATATTTCGTAAATGTAAAGCGACGGTAACGGTAACAAACCAAGTTTTTTAAATATTGGTCGACATGACTCGTCGGGCTTAAGTCCACAAATTGCTCTCATCTATCTACGCTAATTAGACTCGACTTAGTTTGTCGATGTAAACGGTTTATGAAATGATATGAAAATAATAATTGTTGAAAACAGGATTTTTCGAAGAAAAAAAGGACTAATTAAAATTTAGATGTTCTTCTGCCTCTTGGGTGTAGCGGTAGCACTCTTGCGAATACCGGGTATGAGGTTCGGCTCTAGGGTGGAGCAGTGATATTACATTTTCTCTAAAGAGGTCTTACAAAAAGTTCACTGTCTGAACTGTGGGCGTATAATACATTGTAAGTACAGAGCTGACGTTGGAAAATGGTCTAATATTTTATTGGATCTTTGTCGTCATGTTTGGTGTATTAGCACGCACCTTAACAAAAAGGCATAGTTTTAATAGCGTTCGAGTTCGATTCCCGAGCATTTGATTTGATTTTTATTAATGCAAATTAATGTATAGAATAATCAGCCTATATTGTTTCCACAGGCCTCATCTGTATAAGAAGGAGTGGGTCGTAGTCTACCACGCGGGCCCAGTGCGGCTTGGTGGATGTCACATGTCTTCGAATTTTTGGTTTTAGGACATGCCGGTTATCTCTCGATGTTTTCCTACACAGTTTTGAGAGCATTGGTGATGAAATATATTACACAAAGTAACGTCCCTGCTTGGGTCCGAACCCACGACCCGCAACTCATCAGTTACTATCATTACTAATGTAATTAAATTAATGCACCTATGTAGGTAAGTTTTAAATGGAATCGACTGAAATGTTGACTTTTCAATGTAATAAACCTTTTAGTGGATAATAACGACATAAATATTTACTGCTAAAATTGCAAAGGGATGAGAACCAAATTGCATACCTTGTATTTGAATATTCTATCGTTCTCCTACGACATAATCATATTGACTGAGACGTGGCTTATAGGCGATCTTGCTAGCGGTGAGTTTGTGGATTTTCGATACGTTATGTACCGCTGTGATCGAGATCGCAACACAACTTGTAAACTTGATGGTGGTGGGGTTCTGGTCGCGGTGTTGCGTGGACTCCGGTCATGTTTCTGGTCGACAGACGTGCATTGAGCATCTTACGGTCGGTATTCCGAGTAAGGACAATAGCTCTAGAATGCATGTAGTTAGTGCTCTGTACATACCACCTTGGGCGCCTACCGATGTATATAATGTCGTAGGATGATTTGATAATTCGAATTTTCGCGAAAACTCTTGGGATTTTGCGAAAACATGGTTAATTAGACAATGGTGAAAACATTTGTCAATCTTACTGGAAAAAGATAGGGTTTTTGCAAAAACACTAGTCGCTCTAGTAATATTGCGAAATGAAACGTTAGCTATTATGAAATAAGAACGCTGATTGGCCGGTCGGAGCGCCCAAAACGAGATCTCTTCTGATTGGTTGACGTTTTAAATGTCAATCATTCACGCATTTTTATTCTAATAGAAAAATAACGATTCTACAAAACACGATAGCGTGCGAAACATAAAATCTTTACTCAGTTCATGAAAACGAATAACTTTGTCCAACAAAATAGAATATCGGAAACGAAAAAACCTCTTTATACAAATAATCCGATCAGCTGATAACCACTTTGAATGAAAAGGTCAAAATTTTTCTCATCTCCAACACAAAATGGTTCTTTGGGAAAAGTTCAAATCTCAAATCTCTCTTCAAATCTCACAGGGTAAAGCTAGGAACTAATCAGAATAAGATTAGGTCAGTAAGCAAAATCTAGCCAATCAGAGTTAAGGATATTCAATGTTACTAGAGCAACTCGTGTTTTTGCAAAAACCCTGTCTTTTTCCAGTAAGATTGAAAATTCAAATTATACATATACATCTCACCTTGATACACTGTATGTCAAAAATATATTTATGGTTGGTGATTCTAATCTACCTGAAATTACATGGAATGTTGGACAGTCTGTCGGGTCGCATCAGCTTACTGGTATGACATGCTCTGGAACGTCCCCAGTATGTTCACGATTGGCACAGCTATTGATGCCGATCTTGGTACTGGTCTGGAGTCTCAGCAGCTCGTTGAGACGACAGATACTCAGCATACAGTTGATGTTTAGCTTGGGATTGTTCTGGTATCTCTGTAGACCATTGAAATGCTAGATACTCAGCATTCTATTGCCAATCTTGGTACTGTTCTACTGGAGTCTCAGCAGCTCGTTGAGATGCCAGATACTCAGCGTATTGTTAACGCCAATCTTAGAACTGTTCTGGTGTCTCTGCAGTCCGTTGGGATGCTTGATACTTAGCGTGCTATTGACGCCGATCTTGGTACTGGAGTGTGATTCTGTAAGACCTCATTCTAAACTTCGAATCTGAATCCGCTGTGAGTTTCTTAATTAAAAACTCGATTGATAATTCGAATTTACACTAGCGCTACCCTTGCGAGCGTGTCAGCGAGTTGACCTAAATTGACTGTGAGATTTTGACAGATAAAGTATGAGATGACGTAAGAAGTAGCATTCAGTAAGGTAATTCACCCGTCACTTCGACGGTCACTACGCACTCGAACCCGATTCAAAGTGTCAAATAAAAAGCATCTATTTTACGAGTGAAAATAGACGGAATCCTATTTATATAGTGTTAAAATAATATTTTTATGTCACAGTGTTTGAAATTAGTACAATAACTATATCATTTGTGGTTAAAAACTATTTTTTTGGGCGTTTGTGTAAAGTGCAACGATAGCAAGAATGTTTTTGTTTAAATTTTTATTAGAAGAGGCTCATGCTTTGGATAAACTAGAAAAGCGTCGACAAATCAATCTGCCTAGCCTTTGCTCAACTACGTTGGGGTCAGCTTCCAGTCTAATTGGATGCAACTGAATACCAGTATTTTATCAGACATGGAGCGACTGTGCGTCGACAATATAACCAAATTCGAAGTTTATCTTTATTTACCCGAGATGACGACTATGTGAGCGTATATATGTAGATTGTCAAAGGAACTAATTTACCAACTAGAGTATGCTGGAGCCACTACCAGCCAGACAGGATTTGCCGAGCTTCGTTCTTGTCTTGGGTAGAACTAAAAAACTCGCTCGGCGTGAACTTCGCTGTGTTTGTTGTTTCAACCGTACAAAGGATAAGTTAGTATGGAGAGCTTTATTTAATATTTTTCGGACAAGCATGCAAGTATGATAAATATATAATTGTTTTATGTTCATTAGTTTGGTTTGTTCACATATTTTGTAAGTAGGTGTTCATATAACAACTTTGTACAATATTCTGACAAATAAATGCATTCTATTCTATTCTATTCTAAAAATTGATAACGAAAGAGTGCCTTTATAATTTTATTTTGCATAATTTGAAGATCTGCTAGACTAGTTTTAGAAGCATTACCCCAGATTTCGATTAAGTATAGCAGGTGTGGTTTCACAAGGGCGTTATATCCGTACAAGGCGTGAATAAGTTGATACGAGTAAGTCGACTTGCAAGTAATTTTTAATTGTATTAAAATGGCATGGAATGCCTAATTTATATGGTGAATAAAAATGAGTAAGTCGATAAGTTCATAATTCTCGGCAAACTGCACTTGTGTATGTTAATATGAATTAGATTCCAGATGTCATTTTTATACAATTCAAAATTTCGTGCAAGTCGACTTATCAACTTATTCACGCCTTGTACGGGATATATGGAGTAGCGGACCCGACGTGGCATGCACCGACCGATGCGTCGAAGTGATCCAATAAGTGATGACAATTTTGATCTGATGTGTTCAATCTGTGCCTTCCTCGTAAGCCAAGATACTTTTTATAGTTTTTATTTTGCAGGGGTACATTATTTATTTGTAATGCTTGATGGAGTGGGATATTTTTATTTCTAGCTTTAAAAACGACCTAGCAGATTTTCGAGGTGTTAATTGTTAAGATATTATATTGGATCCAGGAGAATAGCTTGTGGGTCTTCATGAGCTTTTGTAATTAAATCTTGTATAGAGGAGCCGAAGTAAAAAGACATGTATCATCCGCGTAAATAGCAACATGACCATGTAGGCCTAATTCGTGTATATTATTTATATAAATTGCGAAAAGTAACGGGGCTAGTAATGTCCCTTGTGGAACCCCACATTGGATTGGTAATTGTTGACTTTGAGCGTTTCCTAGTTTAAAAACGTGGTATCTGTTTGTTAAATATGATCGAATTAGAGTGCAGGACCTTTGATGTTGATGCTGTCTGATTAAAATAAGTTGTATTGCCAACCAACCTCATTCAGAAAGGAATGAATGGAGAGAACTAACACACTCCCCAAGGTCACCAAGATTTTAATGGAGCCCAAGCCCTGGATATGATAAAGATATTCGAGACAAAGACGTAGATGCACTCAAAAGAATAGCACGACAAAGGTCTCGTTACGATCCTTAGGAGCCGAGCAAAAGAAGTAATGTCAGAAAGAACGGTAAGCGAAAATGAAGTAATGGGTTGATGGAGTTGTATAAAAATTTGGCTGTTATTTTAATATATTGTGTATCCTACAACTTCCACGCGAACAAAGTCGCGAGCAGAAGCTAGTAATAACTTAACATAAGATCGTACCTGTATTCCTCCAGGCGCAGAATATGTAAACGGAATCGTTAAAATATAACATACTGTTACGTAGACGCTCCCGCCATCTTTTGTCAAATGGCGGAACTACATGCTTCCGAAATTTTCTGGATGTTATAGTGCCGTGTTGCAGCATTCTAGATCATTCCCGTAAATGCTACAATGTTCTCAAATTGGGTCCTCGAAATTGCTGGAGCTTACACTCGTCATAAATATAAATAGAGGTTTACCAGCGCTGAGTGGTTTTCATTTTGGAATGCGAAATAGTGATTTACTAGTGAGTGTAAAGTTTATATTTGTGATTATTTAAATATAGTGTGTTTTGGTGTAAATTGGTATAAATTTATTTATCCCGAACCCCAGCTCGTAACAATACTATAGTTATTGAATTTTATTTTAACTATTCTGTTTACAAATTCATTGTACCTTCGACTGTAATGTACCATAATTACATCCTAAATACCTCCATGGTACCATCAAACCTTAATAATTAATTTCCGCTAATTTTGTATAAAAGTACATATGCATTTAGGAGTCAGAATAATAATATTCGTTGAGATAAGTCAGTCGTTTCATACAGAATTAGTGGTCCATTGGAATCAAAAAACCGGTCAAGTGCGTGTCGGACCACGCACAATGAAGGGTTCCTTAGTTGGATTGAATTTATCCAAAGAACAAACTTACATTGTAGTTGAAAAACATGTTCTCCCATACATTCCAACTACAAATGTCCATAGTTAAACGAAAAGGATCCAACCCACATTACACCTAATGTGGGTTGGATCCCTTTCGTTTAACTATGGACAAATGTAAGTTTGTACACACAATATTGAGAGATTCATTTATATAAAGCAAAAATATTAAGGGTCCGACAACAGTACCTTGCGGTACTCCGAATTTGACTTCCCTACTATCTGATAAATATTTATGTTGAATCTTACTTTTGGGACATATCCTAGTGATTTCTGTCTGTTGTTTGCGTTTGCTTAGGTAAGATTCAATAAGTCTCAAGACGTTTCCTCTAATACCGTACCTGTCAAGTTTGTGCAGAAGAATGTCATGTTTAACGAAGTCAAAGGCTTTAGTCATGTCAGTATATATTGAACAAACTGGTGTTTTTTGTCGATATTCATCATTATGTTATGCAGCAAGTCGTAAATGGCCATGTTAATGTTTTTAATAAATAATAATAATAATAATTCTTTAATAATAATAATTCAGTTCTCGAAAAATGGAAATATCACATTGTACTGGGATCAATCCATCATCACTGACAGGACTATTGTTGCCAATAAGCCTTATATAGTGGTGGTGGATCAAATAGAGCGGCGCGCAATGATTATTGACATAACGGTCCCGCATGACGGGAACCTCGTGAAAGCCGAGAAAGAAAAACAAATCAAGTATCTTGACTTGGCTCGCGAGGTTGTCGACATGTGGGATGGGGACTCAGCAATCATTGTGCCGATAGTCGTATCAGCCAATGGATTCAGAAAGCGGTACTTCTGGACACGGCTGGCATTGTTAGGAGGTTCCTCTCTCTGGAGCCCTGACCGCCGGTAGCTTGAGTACTATTTTTTTATATTTTTAAATGTTTTTTATATATTTTTATTCTAATATTTAAAAATATAATGTATATATATATAAAAAGGAAATAAAAAATAATAATAATAATGTATGTATCTCTACGTTGACGTAGTGGTGGGGCTTGCGCGCTCCGAACTTTAGGTCTGTGCCGGTAGAGTTTACTTTGCGGTAATGGGCCTAGGATGAGGAGCCAGACCAAGAGAGATACAGAAACCCGCAAGGCAGCATGTGGCGAGCTGTTGGGCAGTGGTGACCTCACGGACCCTATCTCCCGGGAGAAACCTTGTCCTCATCTCTGGCTTGCCTTTATTGGCCGGCTGGAGTGAACACTGACGAGGAACAGAGCTCCCACCTCTTTCTTGCCTTTATTGGCCGGCTTGAGTGAAGATTCGCAATAGCAAACGTGCTCGGAAGAAGGAAGTATTCCAGTAAGATGCTGGTGGGGATCTTGACCGTACTTCCGGGATTGTCCTGATAGCCGTGAGATACCTCTCCACTCCTCAAGCACCTCAGGAAGTGTTGCCCCTTTGTCGCTACGTCACTATATGCTAGCGGCTGTTTCCGAGGTCCATTATTAAGTGTGCAAGTTACCCCCTGCCATTTTATCCGTGTATAATATATAACATTGGTCAGGCAGGGGACATAGTTCTTCCATAGTTCAAGTTATCCAATCCACTTTAGCCACCCAGTTTTCTTTCCACGTACAACAATTTATAGTCCTGTACCAACCGAGGGTTGTCCTTGGGAGCACTTGCATAGTGCATACAGGGATAATCGTCGGTTGGTGCCTCATCATCATTTAAAATTATCGTACGCCTTCCAAAGGCCCGGGACCCCAGGGTCCCGAGAAATGTCAAAAGACATGTAAATAATAATAATAATAAGTTTATTGATTCATAAATAAGTGTTACATTATACGTATGACACTGGATCCCACACTAGGATGCCCTGTGTCACAGGATCCAGTCTCTTTCGACAGGTGAATAAAAAGGACAACAAATGCAACGGTTTCAGCATAATTAATTAACTTAGGACTAAAAGGTAACCAAAAGTATGTGTGTGTGTGTGTGTATCTCATGAGTGTAAGTATGTATGTGGTGAGTGTGACTGTGTATGTGTGTTATATGCATTGTCCACCTAAATCGAATGCGTAGTGGGAGCGTCACTCACGCGGCGGACGCTGCTCGTGTTATGCTATGACGCCTTGCAGACCTACGCGACCGTAACGCGGGCACACCGCCTTTGCAAAGCGGGACGCACACATCTTGTGGTCAGACGTGTGTCGAGCTTGTCTATTCTGAAATAGACATAAGACGTATTTACTAGAACAGGTATGCGCACTAGGTATTGTTTTCTGGACTAGTAAAAATTACGACGAGTAAAGTACAAAGTACATCGAGTATTTTCTATCAAAGTGAGAATATTAGGAATAGTGATTATCATTTGTACCATTTATGATGTTAATAGCGCTTTACAATGTCAACCCTCAAACATCACACAATTTTCGTGATTAAAATACCCGGCTTTGCAATAATCTGACTCAATGGATCGCGTATGGGAAGCAATATATTGTCCGTATTGAAGTATTTCGCGAAGTACGCGCATAGCAAATCGCTATCGAGTATTGAGTATCTACCTATTCCAGTCTATTATTATCTAATAATAAACCTAAATAAATCCACGTCAAACTTAATTTTGAATGGAAGAAAACTTCTTGATGATTTATCTTGGACTTAGTTCACAACGTCTTAGTTGTGTGTACCTACTTAGAACGAAAACTAAAATTTATCCATAAGAAGGAATACTTAATTTAACACAAAATAGTTTGATTCATGATATAAACTTCATTTCTTGTAATCAAAACGATTATTCGTATACAAAAACAACAATTTAGATGTTAAATTAGCTAATAGACTTGCGGCTTCAGTGACTATTCACTAAACAATGAAGTCGCGCAGGTGGGCACGAGTGAATAAGCGTCCAGCGGGGCGTTCATCGTTGCGTGCAAGCGGCGAAGAACGTTCACCGAGCGCCACTCGGCCGCCACTCAGGACACTCGCGAGTGCATGTGTTTAACATGAACTTCGCACGCCCCACCCCGCCGGACGCTCGAGTCGAGCGTGCACTCAGGCCGTACACTTCACGACGATGACGATGCTCCGGAGGTGACCGAGGTAGAGCTGAGAGTGGCGGTACGTAGGCTGAATGCCAAAAATACCGCCCCAGGACCCGAAGGCTTACCTGGAAAAGCCTGGGTTCTGACCTTGGAGGCTCTCAAGCCTCGACTAAGGGGGCTCCTAAGCGCATGTTTGGAGAGAGGCCAGTTCCCACTTCGGTGGAAGACGGGGAAACTGGTTCTCATGAAAAAGCCGGGGCGCCCTGCAGAGTCTCCGTCCGCTTACCGGCCCATCGTGCTGCTCGACGAGATGGGTAAGCTCTTTGAAAGAGTCATTGCAGACCGCCTCGTCGGGCGGCTGGTGCGAGTGGGGCCGGATTTGGCGGAGAGCCAGTTTGGTTTCCGCAGGGGCGCTCTATGGTGGACGCCATCATGTGCGTGCGAGCCCTCACAACGAGGGATGCTGTGGCCCGGGGTGAAGTCGTCTTGGCGGTGTCTCTACTTACTAAAGGCCGTATTTACTGCAACATATCATATACTATGGATGGTGTGACCAAAATGTTAGGTAGCGGCAGCATTGATATGGAGGTAAAAGTGGCTAAAATAAGTAAAAACTAAAACAAATGTTTCTATTGTTAGTAACAAAGGTACGTGTCATTATGCAATAAAAATTATATTATTACCTGCTAAGCTTGTTTTTTCTTTTTTGCAAATTTTAGATAGCGAAAGTTCTGTGAAAATTTAAGTCAAATCGTTTATTTCAATAAGACCATTGAAAGTCACTTTTGAATATGAAAATTTACAAGTAATAAAAATATTTATATAAAACAAACAAACGATGGCAAAAAAAAAAAAACACTACAAAGTGAAACATAACTTTAATTTCGGAAATATGTGTCTCTGATTTTGTATTTTCGTTTCTGAAACCGTCTTCCGGAATTAAAGTTGTTTTTCACCTTCTAGTGGTTTTGGAAGTCGGTTGTTTTATTTGTAAAAATGTTTTTATTTTTCACTTTTAACCGTGGCACCTTCACTTTTTTACAGCTTTGTTACAGCATGGATTCTGGATTTGTGCCCGGTTGTTGGTAACAGGCTCGTCTTATTACAATTGACTCAAACTTAACTTACGAAATGTGGATGTACAGACGCCAGCACATCAAGCTTCTACAATCTTTCAAATTTCTTTGAAAGATTTTCAACTTCATCGCTAAAGCATTATTAGGTTCAAGGTTGATTGGGAAAATTTGACAGTTTCGGGTAGCTCGACCTGCTGGCGTTTGTACACTCTGCCTTATCCGTCGGAGAAAACCTTTGTGATTTAATATTACGAGTATGTTGTATTTACACACTTTCGTTAAAAAAACATTGAATAAAAAATAGGTATATCCTCCCGCCCGATGTCAGTAACGGTGGCCAATCATAACGGAGATTATCCATCTACTAAGGAGATATTATAGTGCACAGGTGCACTCTCTGTACCTTTACTCTCATAGGCCAAAATGGGGTGGCAATCCGACACGAGTGGGGAGAGATTATCAGCAAAACCAACGGCTTTACGTGCTTTCTGAAACACGGGAGTGTCACACTACTAACTTCCAAACTCCGGGTTGCTACAGAGTAAGTCTTAATGGGAAAACCCATAAACACTTTAACCGACCTGGGAATTGAACCCAGGACCTTATGCTCAGCAGTCGCGCTTGCGACCACGAGACCAACGGGGCATTAAAAGAGGTAAGGAAAATAAAAGAAAAAAAGAAGGTTTAAGTAACAGATAAAAACTATTTTACAAAACAAAAAAGAAAAGCAACCGAATTCCATAAAAACTACAAAGTGAAAAAAAAAACTTTAATTTCGGAAGTCGGTGGCTTTGGTTTTTTGTTTTCTTTTTTTGCCACCGACTACCGAGCTATTACTGACCTCCCCTCGCCTCTTCAGACATTACATAGACCGGTTGATCGTCGAGCTGAGCAACACCTGGGTTGTTATGTAGACGGAGATACGTCAACAATATTAGTAGTTGTTAGTATGCTGATGATACGGTGTTGCTGAGCCCATCGATTAACGCAATGATAAGCCTGATGACATGTGAGAGGTACGCGGAGGCTCATGGGCTCAGATATAATGTTAAAAATTAGGGTAAGTTAGGTTAGTTGGTACTATGGTCCATAAATTGAGCTAAAATTTAGTCTTTATTTCATTAAAATCGGTTTACGAGTACTTGGTCACATGTTATTACAATTAAAGTCAAATAATTTGTTTAACATATATGTAGATACAGTGTGTACGACAAGAGGTGACCCGCGTAATTTTAATATTCACTGACACCTTTCCAATGACACCTTTTTATGCCTAAACCTAGATAGATTCTATAGATTTTGATAAAATTTGACACAGATATATTTATACACCGTGTAATTGACAGGTTGGCAAAAACTTAAACAGTAGCTTCAGACCATGATTTATGACTGAAAAACGTTGGAATTTTCTTCAGGAAAATGGTCGAATTTTCCGACCGTTTTTCAACTAGATTTGTGTTCTATTCATTTGTTACAACAAAATCCAGCCCTAAAAACATAATTTTAGTGAAAAAAAGCAAAAAAACTTAAACTCGGCAATGTAAATAATAATGATTTAAAAAGAAAATTCATACATACCGCGTGGAATCAGCTGTTAGCTCTAAAAGTTTACTGGCCTCCGACAGTACCTACGACAGACAGAGAAAGCATACCGCTCGCTCGCTCGCTCCCTTTGTGTGCTGCGCGCCGGCGCCTTTGCTTACGCGCCGACACTGCTAGGGTTGTACCGCGTATGCGCATACGCGCTACAAATGAATAGAACACAAATCTAGTTGAAAAACGGTCGGAAAATTCGACAATTTTCCTGAAGAAAATTCCAACGTTTTTCAGTCATAAATCATGGTCTGAAGCTAACTGTTTAAGTTTTTGCCAACCTATCAATTACACGGTGTATGTATGATATTCAAAATAATAAAAAAAAATATTTGTGTTTTTGCTAAATCTAAATTTTTAAGCGACACAAATAAAAATTCCTATAATAAACTTAAAACCACGTGGACAATTATTAACAATGAAACGGGTAAGTCGGTTAAACAAGATAAACAACTTGAAGTTATGGTCGACAACAAATTGGTTACCATCGCAGCTGACGTAGCTGAGGCATTCAATGAGTTTTTTTGCCACCATACCTATAACTACTACTCGTTCCTTATATTCATCCCCGTCTAAAGCTGAAAACCTTTTGCATAGTAGTGTGCCCAAATCAGGGGGGGGCACACTTAATACTGTCATCAATTTCCGTAGACGACAGCGACATCTGCAGTCTAGTGACAAAAAAAAACTTGGCAGCCATATTGTCTTGGTCAAATAAATGTCATTGTCGCCATTGTCAACTCAGACTCCCAAAATTGATGCACAATTCTGTTGAAAATTGTTTCTCGTTACTATTATTTGTTTCTATTTCATAATATTGTTACCTCTTTGATTTTCGTTTGTTATTTTTGTTGTTTTGTTAACATGAGTGCAAGCTCAATTTTTTTTAATGATTATGAAAACTGAGAGTCTGGCTCATTTGTAAGGCCTACTTAGTTACCTGATTAGATTTTGAATTTAAAGTTGAAAGTAAGTTAAGTCTTATGACTGAACGTAAATTTTTCACTTTAGACCACCATTTTCATAACTTTCATCACAGTTACGAAGCAGATTATTTTATGCATAAAAGGACAAGGTACTCATGAAGATTCAATTGCAAAATAAATCTCGACAGTCTTCTACTTTGGTCTTCTAAGTAGGTTAGATCAAAAATTCAGAAAAAAGTATGAAAAGTCGTGGAACATACATGGGGGTTATTCAAATACACCACGATACGAGGAACCAATTTTTGTTTGGACGTTAATGTTCGGCCATCCTGTACATTCATCGAAGGATCGAGATGCATTGATTTTAATACCCTGAAGTACCACGAAAAATGTTAAATTTAAATAAAATCTAAATAAAAATTATTGTTTTCTTTTTGTTCTATTTTTTTTTTATTTCTTTCGTAGATAGCTTACATCAGTACTGAGCATCCAGCGGTCTACTGGTATGACACGAAATACTTAAAAACCTTTACTTTGTTAAGTAGACGTTGGAGCCGTCAGGATCCTAGGTATTACGTGGATCTATACGTGCATCCATCTACTTTTTACAGTGGGCAATAACCTGAAGGTAAGTGGAAACTAACGAAGGAAAAGCCCAAGAAAAAACCACTAGCCAATACTAGGCAGACCGTCTGATTGTCTTTGTCTTTCGTAACAAAAAGATATATATGGACTTTGGTAGCCTAGTGATAATATTACAGAGTAATGATAATTAATAATACTGTTTATGTTACAGCAGGACTTCTACTTCTACCAGTTTCTCAGAAACAGATATAAACCCAGTTTCGTTGAGATGCATTTTAAATTTTGTGACATGTTGAACTCTGACCCAATTTTCGGTCTTGCAATAAGGGTCGCAGAAGGAGGCCTAGATTGTCTGTTTCCTCCGGTCAGTACAAAATAATTAGAAGAGCTTCTTGACCGGCATAATATGTACCACCGTCAGTGGTAGCACCTTGAGCTGGCCTAGTATGGAGTTTTAATATTGGTTGGTCACAAAACTAGTATTTTTTTTTTGTTGGTGGTCATGCCAAAGGAAACTCGTCTCTCCATGTTTGTTTGTTTACAAAAGTAGAATGCAAAATGTTTGTATGTAATTAGCATATTTCGCAGAACTAGAGCTCTGACAATATCAGAAGACACAAGCGAGGCAGGAGTAGGTTGGCCGCTCGTAAACGTATCAGTTTTAAGCGGTAGGGGAAGGTGGGGGAATTGCGGACGCTTAAGCGGAATCACAAATAAAACTCAAACTATTAATAATAATCAGTCTGTCTTTATTAATTATTAAACTATATTAGTTTACCTATCAAATCAACATTAATTATTATATGAGATAAATCAACATTTATTAAATTTGAATCAAAAACAAAAACATATATGTCCGTCATTACCCTTAGCTCTTGTGGTAAATACGGACCAGTGCTGGGTTAATTGCGGACAACATGGGGTATTTACGGACGAGGTCCCATTTCATTTACAGAATTCACAAACGTAGCCTCTTGAAGAAGACCCCGCACTGCAATTCTCATGTGCCCAATTTTTACATTTTGAACACATAATGCAGTCTTCGGTGGGTGGGTCACAATACTTTTCCTGGCAATAAATGCAGAAATATTCATCATTTTCTTTATCACATTCAAAATTGTTTAAGTTTCTTAAACCTTTTGGTCGTTTTTCTTTAGTGTTTTTTGGTTTCTTATTTGTAGTTTTGGTCTTTTCTTGTTCTAGGTTCTTTCTCTTTCTTTCTATTTTCTTTTGTTCTTTTTGCTCTAGGTTTACTTTTTCCGGTGTGCTGGTGAAAATAATGGAGTGTTTTTTTTTTAACTAATCGTTTTGTACGAGTAGGTTTTAGAGTTGGTACTTGCACTACATCACTAAGTGGTACTAAGGGAGATGGACAAGTTTGACTTGTTATACTTTGATTAACACCAGCTTCACTATCATCACCCACTAATGCAGACGTAGGTATTGTTTCGTTTAAATCGTCAAAGTTAGCGTCATTATCGGAAAGTTGAAATATTTCCTGAGATTCTATTGAATTAGAAATATTTTCATTTGCAGCATCACAGACAACTTGAGATTCATTCTGGGACTCATTTTGGCTTGAATTATTGGTATTTGTTTGTATCCGTTGTTCAAGAGAGACTGATGCAAAAATATCACCAAAACTTTCAAAAGTGTTTTTAAATTTATCTTGATCCATTGGACAAATTCCAGCAGACTTAAAGCCATTCGTAGCTTTGTCAGTACTTGTGGTTCTATTAAAAGCCTTTGTATAAAGGCCTACAACATCATATGTCGTAATTTTGGTGCCTGGATGGTTGACCATGAAGGATTCACATTCTCTGTTATATGCTGTTTTTAATGGGCCATGGAAAGTTAAATCTAAAGGCTGCATTCTATGGGATATGTGAGGTGGCAATGTTAAAACATGAATAAAATTCTTGCGACAAAATTCGTGAGCTCTCTAACTAACGTGGCTTTCATGGTTGTCCAGTATTAGTAAAATAGGATCATCTGCAGATGGTTTTGCAAATGCTTTGAAATGCTGAAGCCAATCAACGAAAACTGATTCAGTTATCCAGCCTGAGTCAGAAAAACTAGCCACCATGTTACTATTACTGTCCTTCATAAGCAGTGCATTCATTCGCTTTCTTTTAAATATGAAAAATGGGGGAATGTATGTGCCTCCAGCATTAAAACAATTTATAACTGTGGTCAAGCAACCACGTTCTGCGCTGGTACAGACGCCAGCACATCAAGCTACTACAATATGTCAGATTTCTTTAATAGAATTTCGACTTTATTGCTAGAGCATTAGGTTCAAGGTTGATTGGGAAAATCTGACAGTTTCGGGTAGGTTGACCTGCTGGCGTCTGTACATTTACCTACTTGATTTAATCCTTTCGGTGCGAGAATCCTGGAATTTCGTTGTACAGTACTAATCCCCGTTTCATCAACATTGTAGATTGAATTCGACTTAAATTGGTATTTTATCATGAGTGTTTTTAAATTTTCAAAAAATATATCTGTTTCTTCTTGATTAAATGCTGTGATTCTATTTATTGAATTAGCTTCTGGTCTTCTAAGTGATATATTGGGGTGTCTCGCCATAAAATTATAATACCAATCTATACCTGCCATTTTGGTATCTATATTGAAGTTATTTGCTATGTTATTAGCAGCAGCAAAATCAAATGCTATTTTTCTTAGGGTAGGAATTGTTATCCCAAAGAAGGCTTTGCAAGATTTTAAAATGAATTCGACCAGTTCGTTTTCTTGAGATTCATTAAAAACTGACTTCTTTCCTCTTTTTGGCATGGTACTAACACAGGCTTTTTTCACTTGATCAAAAAGGGTCGCTCTGGGAATGCCATACTTCTCTGCCGCCTGTCGAAAAGGAGTCTTTTTCTCTTTAATTTCTTGCACAGCTCTTTGTAAAGTTTCAATGGTGTAAGCTGGTCCTTTTTTCTTAATATATTTTCGAGGCATCTGGAATACAGAAATATTGCTATAGGTTTTGACAGATAATGGGGTAATTCTGGACGTCCGTATTTACCCCAGGCCATTTGTCCGCAATTGACCCAAACGAGTTAGAAAAAGTACAACAACAAAATTTTTAGGTTAACAAAATTTATCAAGGCAAACGGTTGTACTATTTACTCGTCATTAACGTCGCAATTGACAGAAAGTATAACTTTTTTACTGACACTTATTCTTTTAAAATTGTAAAATTTCAATTACCTTGAAACGTGTGCGCAGCCGTCTGTCGGGAATGTTTAGTGGGCACTAAAGATGGCAAACGCCGGACGCGGGCGGCAGGGATAGAGTAGATATATTATATGTTAGTCCGTATTTACCCCGCGTCTGCAATTTCCCCATCGTCCCCTAAGACTTGTATTGTTGAATGAAAGTCGTGAGTTCGATCCTTACTTACCATTAGGAAATTTGAAAGTTAATGACAACAGGCTAGCCTTCCATTACGTAAGACTTACCTTTGCACAAGCCATCGGAAAATATGGTGTATTTTTTTTTCAGGATGATTATGATTGGAATAACATGTCTATACCGTATGTACCGAAAGGTTTCCCGTTTCCTAAAGGTCGTATCTACAGCAATTTGTCACTAACTGAAGACGGCGTACCCAAACAGACTCAATGGTGGTATTGATATGGAGGTAAAAATGGAAAAAAAAAAGAAGATAAGATAAATCAGTTTAGGTATACCAGGTCGTGTGTCTTAAAATTAAAATAAAATTACTACTAAACTTGTTCTTTTTTTAAGAATTTAGAGTTTAAAAGATGGCTTCTTTTTCATAAAAAAATCAATTACCCCGTATAAATCATAGGTATTTGAAATCATAAGCTTTAAATGGGTGATAGGCGAACGAGCAAGCTTGCCCAACAAGAAACAAGAACAGCCGGCAAGTGCTATCCAAGTTCAGGTAGAATATTAGTTTTTTTTTTCCGGCGATACATTGAGTTAAAATGTGGCATGACGTTTTTTTTTTTTGTATGGCATCTCGTGGTTGGCCTAGAGAGGCCGTGACTACTTAACTGGTGAATCCTGTGGCTGCCTTAAGCGAACTCAAAGCCTCCAGCCAGGGGCATAAAACTTACAGAATAAGCCACTACAAGCTAAGGGCTCCCGCTGTGGGGAACGAACCTCGGCTTAGGGCATCGCTGGGGGGAGGACAGCAAGATGGGACAGGCTGGATCAAATTAGAGTGATTATTATTGAACGGGGAGTTTAAAGCTACTGGCTCAGCTACGCCGCCAGCTGGCACTTCATTCCCGAGCAAGGGTCGGGGGGGGGGGGGGGGGGGGGAAGGACGATTACTTCAGGGTCGTCGTGAGCGACCTCGGCGGCGAGGTCGGAATATCGATTTGTTTTCATTCCTACGGTCCTAACTGCTCTCCTGGAGAAGAGTTATGGGGTCGTCGGCATGACATGATGATGAGTATGGCATGACGTCACGGCTTGCTAGATTTTATACTGATTATGATGTAACGAACCCCCACTCCCCTTTTTTAACGAGTTTTATCTTGTCATTTTTTATTAATGTGATAAAGCAAAAAAATATGTGTCTAATATATTTTATTATCTGACTGACGGACTAAATAAAATTTCTTTTTTTGTAACCCCAATATATTATTTGAGTTTCAGAAAAAGAGATTCATTATACATTGTTCAATAATATTTTTAGGAAAACAAAATGGACATTATTATGAGGTTCGATTAAATAGATGCCTATTTTTAAAGTTGTACACCTATCAAAACCGTATTGTTTGCTTTAGATAATACCATAGATTATATTATCATTTTATTTCGATCAAAATAATTATATCTAGGTATCCTATGTTCAGGTAATATTTTTTATAATGGTGACACAGGCGACCTAGCCAATCTAGGTCGCCTGTGGCATTTATTGTGATTAAAAACACAATAGATTGCGTTTTTAAACGAGTACATCATAGATTTAAAATATTCAAAAATATACAAGGTCCAATAAAATTATATTATCTAGCGAAACTCTGCAGACGTGATGAGTCAATTCAATAGGTATCTCTAACAAAATAAAATAAAGAAGGTTTCACATTTTTTTGGGGACAATGGACAATGTAAACTCTTTTTTATTTTATTTTATTTATTTAAATAAATAATAAATAATAAAAAGTTTATTGATTCATAAACAAATGTTACATTAAAGGTATGACACTGGATCCCGCACTAGGATGCCCTGTGTCGCAGGATCCAGTCTCTTTCGACAGATAATGTGAATAATAGAGATAACAAATGCAACGGTTTCAGCATAATTAATTAACTTAGGACTAAAAGATAAACAAATGTGAAAACAAAAATGAAAATGCGTATTTAGATATACCGATATGTATTTTCACAGACGTCTATAAAAAAAAACTAATTTATTTCAACAGATCTGATATATTTGAAATGACTACAATAACTGCTTTCTATCCCACAAAAAAATCGTCATTTTTATGATTTATTTTTTGTTTTATCATGTTTAGATATACTCATCACGTCTGCGGAGTTTCGCTAGCTAACTTAATTTGAACTCAAACTCAAAGCATTTATTCAATTAAACCAATTACAGGCACTTTTGAATTGTCAAAGAGTCGGCCAATCAGAAAGATGAAGCTGGCCCATTCCATAACATATATCGCTGATCAGGATTATGTCTGGACTTTAAAAGAGACTGTGACCTCTGAGTTTGTTTCGGCCTTTCTTCTCAGAGTAGTCAGATAGGAAACGCCGACCTCATCTAGTTTAAAAAAAAAGCATGATTGACTTGTAAAAGTGTTTGTACAAACCTACTTACAGAAATAAAATAATTTATCATTTATGGAGAATACTGGGCAAGAAACTACACGGACACTCTTTTAAATCAAGATATTACCACTGACCATTTTTATGTAATATATAATATAGTTTGACCATAACAGCTCTACCGCGCCGTAGGTATGTGCGCGGCGAGACGGGGGGCAGTGCAGGCCGCTCATTCGTCAACGCTCACGGCGTCCCACCGCTCATTCGCCAGTGTTGCACCCCGCCTCGCCACGCATACCTAAGGCGCGGTACAGCGGTTTTGGTCAAACTATAATACCTAACATAGGAACTTGCTATTTATAATTGTTACTGGGTCAAATTACAATTTGATCAACACACAACCTGATTTTGTGCTGTAGCTCAATATCAGGTTGTGTGTTGATCAAATTGTAAGTTGCAAATAAAATTAAGGAAAAAAATATAATTTTGCGAGCACTCTCAAGGTGCCTGAACAGATTTGCTCGGTTTTTGACGACCGTTATGTTCTATTTTTAAATGACTTCCAAAAGGAGGAGGTTCTCAATTCGCCTGTATTTTTTTGTTTTTTTTTTTTTTTTGTATGTTTGTTACGCGATTACTCAAAGATGGATGGACCGATTTGGAAAATTCTTTTTTTGTTTGAAAGGGTGGTCCGAGGTGGTCCCATATAAATTTTAGTAACTTTGCTTGGGGAGTTTTTGAGTTAGCTTCAATAATGCGTATATTTCCCACTTATTTTATGTGGATGATGTGATGATGTTTTAATAACTTCCTATCACTGTTATTTACATGGCTATATATCTACAATTATTGTGCTCAATTATGTATTCGAATTTGTGTAGGGTAGGTTCCACCACTAAAAAGTGAAAAATAAAAACTTTTTAGCAAAAAATAAAACTGACTTCCAAAACAAAACACTACAAAGTGAAAAATAACTTTAATTTCGGAAGTCGGTGGCAAAAAACGAAAATACAAATCCAAAGACACCGACTACCGAAATTAAAGTTATTTTTCACTTAGTAGTGTTTTGTTTTGGAAGTCAGTTTTATTTTTTGCTAAAAAGTTTTTTGATGATCAATAAGATCTGTCAGCTTCATACAGACTTGCGATTTAATCCATCGTTACTGTGCATTAGTTGCAATTGGAAATTCTTACGTGATTGATAACACATTGATGCGCAAATTGATCGTCTACCAAATGCAATTGAAGGCGATTGACTATATTACTTCAGTAAAAGTTGATAGCAATTGATCAATTTGCAATAAATCATTTCAGGACCCCTTAACGATTGAAACACATGAGTGAATTTCAAAACTAATGATTTATTACCTAATTTTGGTGAAACAATTTGAATAATATATATTATTATATTGTTTAAAAATTCAGATACAAAATGTTGCATCAAAATTAGGTAATAAATCATAGTTTTCAAATTGAATTCCTTTCCTCAAAAGACCATTTCAGACACTACATGGTCTTCACATGAACTGACCAAGATTATGTCTGGGCTTTATAAGAGACTGTGACCTCTGAGGTTGTTTTAGCCTGTCTTCTCGGAGTAGTCAGATAGGAAACGCCGACCTTTTCTAGTTTTTTTTTTTTTAAACATGATTGACGTGTAAAAGTATTTGTATAAACCTTACTTACAGAAATAAAATCATTTATCATTTATCAAGGTTAAAATCGAGCATCAGTTGTTAAGATATCGTTCGACAAGAACAATCCACAGTGACGATCGATCGAAGTACGCTGTCGATCGACTGTTAAAAATAAAACAACCTATGACGATAACAACTACCGCTAATTCAGCATTTGAAAAGGTGTATTTAGATATAGTAGGACCTCTCCCAAGGGACAAGAACAATTGCAATTACATTCTGACCCTTCAATGCGAGCTGACAAAATTTACCGAAGCGTACCCACTACACAGCAAAGATGCGGTAAGTGTAGCTCGTTCATTTGTTGATAATTTCATTTTAAGGTTTGACATACCTAGAGCGATAGGGACCAATTGAGGTTCGGAATTTATATGCAGTTCTATGAAAGAAATATGCCAACTCTTGAAAATCAATCATCTTAATCTCAAATCATCATCTTAATCTCTCAACTGCGTACCATCATTGGAGCATTGCAAAACACACATAAAACGATGGGTGCGTATTTAAGAATTAATTGCGAAAACCAAACGGCATCGTGGAGTAGTTGGTTACCGTATTGCTTACAATAACACGGTTCATACCCAAACTAAATACTCGCCACACGAGTTGATGTTCGGTAAGCGGTGTTTACTACCTGGCAATTTTGGCGACGGTGTCGTAGATCCCCTGTATGCGCACGACAATGATGCATTAGAGTTAAAGTAAAAGTACAGGCTACAGGTAGCACACAAAGATGCTCGCGATAATCTATTGCGTAGTAAGGCTATTATGAAGAGTAAGTACGATGAAACTAAGAACCCTGTATATTATAAAGAGGGTGATTTATTATTGTTAAAAAATCCATCCGACAATAAAATGGAACCAATTTATTTAGGCCCGTACTTAGTTTTAAAGGATATGGATTGCAATGTCAAAATTTTAAAGAAGGGCAAAATAGATGTTGTGCATAAGAATCGCACCAAACTGTATAACGGTGAGTCATAATGATGATAAGTAAAGTATATTATAGTAAGTACATATATTAATGTAATACATTCATAAATATTTTGTTATTTCAAACTGTAACATTGTGTTTAATTAAAAAAGAAAAGCTATTTTAATCTTAATGATATTGGATTTTTTTTTTCTTTTAATGGGGAGGTGTCATGTAGTAGATGTAACTAGTAAATAACATTGTTTAATCCAATAAATGAGTAGTCTTATAACAGCAACGACTCGTTTCACTTGTCTCCCAAGTAGCTACCTTTCACTCTACTACTCGTCGACCAAATATTTAGGCACCTTAAGAGCATCTACACTTAATGTTGTACACATATATAAGTACGTACATACGCTACGGCTTCTTGCCATGGGGGTAGGAAGAAATTACAGAACGCCACCTGCTACGATCCTTACATACCTACTCCATTTGCTTAATTTTGTCCTGCTTCAATTTAACTTAGCCCCAATTGTAGGACAGACAACCATCCATCATTGTGCCACTGTCCCAAACAAATGAGAATTGCTATCAGTACTTAACTAGGGGTTCGAATATGCTGTTTACTAAACGGACAAACATTTTGTCAGTCTGGCAAGTTTGAGTTCGGGGTTGAAGAATTTGTTACGATGTTATCGTGTTTACTTTGGGTCGAAGTTTAAAGAGTAAGTATACCTATTCTATGTGGGTAGGTATTTTGGTATTTATTGTAGGTACTTGGTATTAAAGATACCTAATCTATAATTATTAATTCATATTTGACAGGCCAGTTGGCGTGGTTGGTTAAGATATCACCTATCATGCCGCAGGTCGTGGGTTCGATTCCCATCCAGGACAAACATTTGTGTGCATGAACATGTCTGTTTGTTCTGAGTCTGGGTGTAATTATCTATATAAGTATGTATTTACAAAAAAAAAAAAATGTAGTATATGTAGTATATCAGTTATCTGGTTTCCATAGTACAAGCTCTGCTTAGTTTGGGATCAGATGACCGTGTGTGAATAATGTCCCAGGTTATTATTATTATTATTATATTATAAATATATGACCGAGTTTGTGGATATATAGAGGGTAACCTATGGAACTACACCATTTGAAATGTACATACATTATACCAAATGGACATAGGCTATTATAATATATTATATAACAATATACAAAAAACTGAAATTTATGATGATAATCGTCGGTTTGCGATCCGAGCTTCCATGGCGTGCGCTGAAATAATTTGAGTTGCACGAAAATTATGTATGGATGAACTGTTCCATTTGAAAAGTTCAAATTCATTTATTGGTGTGATTTTTGGTACATTTTACATGAGATCTTAATAATAAATAATTAGTTCCTCAAAAATCTACCTTAAAGGTGTTACACTCTTCACATAATTAGTAATTATTATAAAAAAAGAATAGTCAACATATTAAAATAAAATAATTACAACAAAACACAACATAAGACAGTAAAAATAAGCAAAACATTAACAAATGAGTATACATCAAAATAATGAATGGGTTTGGTAATTTATTAAATATTTTTGGGGCCATGCAAAGTATGTTTTTGTGCATCAAGGTGATCTTTGATGGTCGACCGCATAATCCATGTCTATAAAGTTGTCTAGTTTTATAACGATGTTCGGATGCTTTTCTGAATAGATGCAAGTTCTTTTTAACAAATAAAGTAGTCTCAGATAATAATATATGTACAAGCAATTTAAAGTAATTTATTTTTAACAATACAAAGTAAGGTTTGCAGCTATCAGTTATTTTTAAACCGGTAATAGCTCTAATGCATCTTTTTTGCGATATGAACACAATGTCCTTATTGCTGGAGTTACCCCAAAATATGACTCCGTAGCGTAGTGTTCGACATATCCATTTAAAAAGTAAAGAACATCCGAGACAAAAGTTATAAAAAACCGGCCAAGTGCGTGTCAGACCACGCACAATGAAGGGTTCAGTAGTTGGGATGAATTTACAAGAACAAACTTAACATTGTAGTTGAAAAACATGTTCTCCATCCAATCATTCCAACTGCAAATGTAAGTTTATTGATAAATTAAGTTGACAGGTATTTAGACAAAATTTAAATACCTGTCAACTTAATTTATCAAAAAAAGACAGGACACGTAACTTGGGATTATTATTATTTAGTGTTCGTGATTTTTTTGTGATTAACTGTTTTTTATTGTGATATAACACGTAATTAAACTTTGGTTGTGTGTGTGTAATTAAAGTGTTCAACAATGCCTCGTGTAACTTACACGGCATCAGAATACACTGAATACATTCTCCGTCGGTATAATTTGTGCATTAATGGGATTGAAGGACACATCGAGAATGTAAAAATTTAGTGTTTTTATTGTGAATGATGTTGTGCGCGTGAAGTACGCGCACCCTTACCTACTTACCTAACATAAAAGCCAGCGCGAGTGGAGGCCTAAAGGCCGCCATATACGGACTGCTCGAGCAGTTAGCCATTGATACACGGACCGCTCTTGCAGTCATAGGCAACAGCTTGAAGCTGCCATTGATAACTGCTGGCGCAGTTGATACCGACTGCTCGTAATTCAAATCAGTAGCAACATGGAGAATTCCAATTAAATTCTTGCGATTTATTTGCACTGATTAGCGCGTCACAATCTACGTCATCCATTTTGCTCAAGAGACAAGCGTGCGGACGGGAAGCGCGCGCGATGTGGAATGAAGAGTGCAGGCGGAGGTAACTGCGCGAGAGCAGTCGACAGCTCAAGCAGTTATTGTATGCCTGGCGAAGTGGCAACGTTGCCGCTTTGTTACCTAGGTATCTAAGGTCAGTTACATTTATTTATAAAGGGTGGTTGCGTTTTACTCTGATTTGTAAGCTATTTAGTTTGTTTGAAAAAAAAATCTAATTTTTGGTGCTTTTTATTTTTGTACCGTATCGAAATAATACTAAATACGTATAGTATTCGTAGACTAATTGAATGCCTTTCTGTCAAAATAACTCTGTATATAAACGACCTTTGCATGGCCCCAAAAATATTCAATAAATTACCAAACCCATTCATTATTTAGATGTATACTCATTTGTTAATAATGTTTTGCAATTGTTTTTTCTGTCTTATGTTGTGGTTTGTAGTAATTACTTTATTTTAATATGTGGGCTATTCTTTAGTCACTCCATCGTCGACTCTGTCTTTGTCGCCTCCGACCTAGTACATATATATCGATGCCTCCGACCTAGACTAGAGTCAAGAGCAAACCCATTTTAAATTAAAAAAAAAAAAAAATAGTAAAGGTTGTCAACGTGCAATTGCGAGTGATTAATAGTGTGTGTGTATGTGTGTGAGAGGGTGGATGTGGGTGTGTGAGGGAGTGTGTGTGTGATTGTGTGTATACTTACAATTATTGTAAATACAATATTTCGTAAAAGAGCTACCTACTAAATTACTATGCTTTTCTGCATAGTTTCCCTAAAATTTTAGATGTAGATACTTACGTACATATTTATGAACAGTCAAGTAGATTTAAAACGCGCGGCACTGCCTTATGAACATTTTTTTTTTATTATTTCAGATGGTTTTGCTCTTTACTCTAGTCTAGGTCAGAGGTGGCAGAGACAAAGTCGACGATGGAGTGAGCTTACCCAGAAGAAGCCTGTTCACTCTCACTTTGAAGAGATATTAGGGTTGTATGCGCTTGGAAACACAGACGCAGGTAGTGAGTTCCACTCTTTTGCTGTGCGCATTATAAAATACATTTAATGGTGATTAACAAGGTTTAGTGTTTTATGGTTATAGTAGCGATATCAACTCCAGCCGCATATTTATCTGAAAACCAGTCCTTTTGGTAAGTGTGGTGATTAACAAAATTTGCTATATCATGGGTTTTATGGTGATTGTTACTATAATAATCTTCGCTTTGTCAAATTGTGATCGTTGGCTCATTTGTCAGCTGTGGTTATTATCTAGCGAGTTTATATATTCATCAACTGCCTAGCCTTTTCCCAACTATTTTTGGGACGGTTTCCAGTCTAACCGGATGCAGCTGACTTCCAGTATTTTACAAGGAGTGACTGTCTATCCTCCACAACCTGGTAACTGGGAAATACGATACCCCTTAGTTAAGACTGGTTGTCAGACTTTCGGGCTTCTGACGACCCGTAATGACTGTCAAAGATCCACAAATAACAGCCGGGACCAATAGCTTAGTGTGCTTCCGAGGCACGGAGTGATCTTAATATATCTAGTGAGTATATTATATGCCACTAATTTTCATTTCCGTCATTTTGTATTTTAATTTCGGCATGCCAAAGAAAAACATTTAATTTTAATAAAAAAATTAAGTTACACAAAGAACTTAACATACATTAAAAGAGGTGGACGTAAAATAATTATAGTTACTATAGTTATTTTACGTCCACCTCTTTTAATGTATGTTTAGTTCTTTGTGTAACTTAATTTTTGGAATTGGTATGTACTATAATATACTACAGTCACGAACTGGGATTGTTGAGCCACTAGCTTATCATCTTAACTTGGTTGTGTTACACGAGTGCCGCCCATTTTTCGTTATTGAAATGTCACATGTCAAATTTCACGGGCGGCATTCGTGTAACACAACCAAGTTAAGATGAAGTTAGGGGAATAAGTATGTAAATAGTATCTATTTATTCATCTAGTTTATAAATAGATGAATAAATAGAAACTTGTTGCGGCCGCAAATTTTATTTTAATCAACGTACAATCTAATACCGACTTGTAAATTGCAAAAAACCTAAGAAAATTTGAATTTAACGGCGTACCTTGACGCAGGGCCGATTTTACTGGTAGAAATCTAAAAGTGAGCAATTTACTTCATTTTGAGGAGCTATTCTGCTCATCACGCCGAAGATCCTCATCAAATCTTCACTTAATTTTTATGAGACCAACTTTACTACCTTTTAAATAGAAAAAGAACCATCGAAATCGGATCTTATAAGACGGAGATAACCAGTAGCCCCCTTTTTGTCCCCTTTTGGAAACCCTCCAATCAAAAATCGTCGACATTAAAATCCTAACTTATAATAATAATATGTCGGATCCGGTCATTAGTACGGCCACAAAACGAATCGCAAGCGCGCCACTGGAGACATCAGGTGATCTACCCACACCTACAGCGTGCTTCTACAGAGTCGTGATGTTTTAGCCCACGGCGAGGAGGACATTCTAGTGTCTGGTCGCATCGGAGTTAAGACGTCGCGGAAGTGTACTCGATTCGTTGTGCTCAGTTGGTGTGTTAATTATAATTCGGAGTTATTGTGTTAGATTGTGATTATAATAAACGTCGTGTACCACACCCAGTGTGTTTTCATAGCACGAAACCCATCTTCTGCCCACATGATGTCCGAATCTAACGGAGTAAATCCTGACGATCCTACAAATATAATAATTTTAATATTATAAATGCGAAAGTAAGTTTGTTTGTTTGTTACCTTTTCACGCCTAAACTACTGAACCGACCATGCTGAAATTTTGCATATACAGTAAACGCTCAAAAGTCCATAAGCGTGCTAAGGATTACATTGCTATGAACTGTGCGAGAACGAACCAGTACGTGTGCGTGTATGAGCGATGTCTCACTCAACATTCCGCAGATAACACACACTAATGAATTGTCGCATGTCATCATACTACACGAACGTCGTACTACGCGAAATAACATTATATTTCTGTTGCATTTAGAATACTAGTCATAGTGGCGACCTGTTCTTACCATTGCATTGCTAAAATTCGCATAAACATAACATGTGCTGGTAGCTGTTTGGGCTAAGCAATGGTCTCACGATCAATGAAGTCCGAGTTCGAATCTTAATCACAATGTGGGACTGTTTTTTGTTTCTTTGGAACCATAATAATATATTTGTACTATTTTAAGTAAAAATTTGTTAGATGCTTATGTTAATTTATTATTTATTTTTATAAGAAGTTAAATATTAGTTATTGTATTATTATTTAACTATTTTTGTGATTTTTAATTTATCTTTTCGGTGTTGGCAGGTTGAAATAAAAAAGTCGTGCTGAATGGTAACAAAAATGTTTATTCGTTTTATTTACTTATTTATAAAATTAACAAACTTAAGAGAATTGTGACGTTACATTCCTTTTCCTCCAAAATTTTTTGTTGTATACCCACTTAGTCAATTCATAATAACATAACAAAGAAAGGATATTCTAATAACACATATATAATTGTCAATACCCAGATATATATCTGCTATATATCTGCAAACAAGATAAAGAATATTATATTTCTGTCCCATTACTTCCAATCAAGTAAAAACTTACAAAAAGTCAAGTACTGCGTGAGATTTGAACTCACGGCTCACTGATTCACGCATCTATTTGCACGCGCTTAACCGCTAGGTCATCTTTACACATGTTATAACTTTGAAATTATGAACTACAATCAGTTGTTGACGACAATAATTATGCATGTTTATGTTCTTGGAAATAGAAGGTCTTAAGTCAAACTAAACGCCAAGCTATTGCTTTGTGAGTCTGCTTATCGACTTTTGGTCGCGACTGTACGTTAGACACGGACATAGGGTACCTTTCATCCCGAAAAAAAGTACTGTTCTCAAGCAAAACAAAAATAACGTTCTCATGAAAATAATTGGCGCCACGTGTCTTTCGAATCATGATTGGATTATTTTATTATAGAAACTTTAGTAGTATGCTATGAGTTTATATTAATTTTATTTAAGTACCTAATACATTTCGTTAGTCTAGAGTGTCGATAGACCGGTTTTTCATCCTCCTAACTATCCTCACTAATATTATAAATGCGAAAGTGTGTTTGTTTGTTTAGTTGATTACGCTTTCACGCTAAAACGGCTAAACTGATTTGAATGAAATTTGGCACATGGGTAGACCATGGCTTGGAAAAGGACATAGGCTACTATTCATCCTGGATCGCAGACGAAGTCGCTGGCAACAGCTAGTATTCTATAAAGTGGTACAACTTGTATACCAAGTTTCGTCCAGATCCTTGTCAAATACGACCTGTAGAGGAATCCCAACAAACCGTCAGAGGATAGCAAATTTTGCCGACTTGAAGCAGAGACGCTTCGCTCGCTCGGCCAATAAATAAATAAATACATCCTTAATACCTCCATAATACCATTAAACCTGAGTTTTCATTTCGTGCCAATTTTGACAAAAAGTGCGTACATGCGTATTCTGACTCATAAGAGTCAGAATAACTATGGGTCATTCATACTCAATTACTGGTCCATTGCAATAAATTGCTCGGTGCTTGTTACAATGGAATTGGTCCCATTTAAATAATATGAAATTGGTTGGTATTTATATGCAAATAATAATAACCTACGAACAAAACGATCATTCGTGAATAGAAAACTGAATACACTATACACTTACCTACCAGTTGAATTAAAAAAAAAATGAATTTAAAATATGTTTCATTTGGTTTGCTTTTTTATTTGCGTTACCAGATTAATGAGTGTAATTCTGAGAGTGTGAGTACATAATTATATATATATATATATATATTAAACTATATATATATATATATATATCCCCTCAAACGTTTGGCCTCTATTGCGCAACTCCGCGGAGCTGTCAGTGCGCCCGGCCGAAATCGTGTAATTTCTCCGCGTTCACTAAAACTACGATAGCTCTGAAATTAAAGAGCGCAGCTCGACACACCCTATGTCACTGAAATCGTTATAAAATAAGCTATTTGATTTTCTATAGTTTTGTACAGTTTTATCGTGAAATCTATTGTTGATTCGAAATTGAAAGTAGGGTTAGCTACTTTTTCCCAGTTTTTGGTACAAAAGTCGTCATATTAATAAAATACATGCATTTTTTTCCAAAGTTATTGTTTTATTTACATAATAACACATTATTGTACAATAATCAAGTAAAAGAACAGACATTTCTATACATATTTTGCATCTGCAAGCTGAACAAAAACACGGCTCAGGTAATCAGGTAATAAGTCTGGAGATTCGATTTTCGATTACGTTTTTTAATTTCAATATTTACACAATTTTTTTACGAATTTTACTAATAAAATGCCTAATACATACGTAGTAACGTACCTAAATCATGTTTCTAACAACATTTTGTCGTCTCTATTGTATTTTCTACTCACAACAAGTAGAAATGTACCGGCCGGCATGGCGCGCGAATTTCAAAACAATGTTTGGTGAAATAACAAATTCTGTCCAAAATCTTTAACAAATACACAATGCAGCAATTAAAAACTGTTTAGTACTTACTTGTTCACGGTTAATTTTACCACACCACACTATAGTTCGATTATAACACCAACCAAATAACACTTTTAAACACGCGCCGCGTCGTTGACATAAACGAAATGAAGCCGTCACAACAGAAAAACGTTACGATAACAAATGTTGTTGAATGTTTAGCATGTGATGTTTTATGCGTTTCTTATTCTTTCACCTACACTCTGTGTAAGTTAGAGTAGGAAAGGTATACTCTAGACAGGCAATATTTGGCATTTAATCCGACCCGGTCCACGAAATCTCCAGGAGATTCCCACCAGACGCGCGTTTTTTGACAGAAATCTCCTGGAGATTTATTAGCGGACGGGAGGATATATATATATTTAATATAAAATTGTTATGTAGCTTAGTGAAGCTTATATGCAAGTGTTATATGCTTTATGTCGAAATCATCGGATAAAAAACCGACATCCAAAAATACACTACAAAGTAAAACAGTTACTTTATTGCAGAAGCCTTTGGTTTTGTTTAATTTTTGACACTAACCACCGAAACTAAAGTAATTTGGTTTTTAATTCAGTTGTTTTGTGTGTCATTTTTTAGTTGTAGTTCCACAAATTCGTGTACTTAGCATTATACAAAAAAAAAAAACATTATTTACACATAGGATTAGGTATAGACATAGGAAGTAGAATAAATGTAACGTATTATTGAAGCTAGCTGCAGCTAGAATCAGTGGCTTTTATCTTGGTCTATGAACTTGCGCATATGCTATGAGACATCATAGTCTTAGTAGTTACACACTGGCAAGGATCGACACGCATTGTTAAGCATCGAAAAAGAGATAAACTTCTTAATTACCTATTAGGTGCACTTTAATGCTCTGAATAAATATAATGAATTCTTTCTTCAAATAATTGTTTAAATAATTTTTGTCGTAGATAAATTACGTCAGTATTGAGCGCCCAACGGTACTCTGGTATGACAGGAAATACGCCACAAACTTTACTTTTTCCTGTAGACGACTGAACCGACGAGATCCTAGGCACTATGTGGAAATATTTGTAGAAACACTTATCACATTGAACAATAACTTAAAGGTGAGTCATAACGATTCAAAGCACCATGTCGTAGCAGTAAGGCTAGTTCCACATCACTTTGTTTCTGATATGGCAACGCACCTCCGATGCCCGAGTCCATGCCGCTTACCATCATGTAGTCTGACCGACAGTTTGCTGACTTATGATAATGCTATTTATGTTACAGCTGGATTTGTACGTCTACCAGTTTCTAACAAACAGATACCGTCCCAGTTTCGTTGAATTACATTTTAAATTTTGCGACATGGTTAATTCTGACATAATCTTTGGTCAAACAATGCGAGACGCATTCGGAGGTGGTGCCTGTCCTTATCCTCCGGTGAGTATCATTTTAAACAGATTTGATTGTATAATTCTGCTTTATTGATGGAGTGTGTTTTAAAATGTAAGCTATGCAGACGACATGGTGATGCTGCCCCCTGCGGTCCGTGATATCCGTATATTTCTCAAAGTATGTCAGTCGTATGCTACTTTATCTAAAACGGAGGCAAAATACAGCACACAGTCAGTCGTCCTTCCTTTACCACTCAACGACATGGAGTTACACAGAGTGATAGCTGGGCCTCTTGGAGACGGATGATGCCGATGTGGAGAGGGAACGCAGAGCATTGTTGTTTCGGGCTAATAATGTTAGCTCGCCGGTTCTTCCAATGTTGCAAAGTGTCGCTGTTTAGGTAATAGGTATATGCTGGTCGTACCATCAGCCAGGACCAACTTGCTAGCCAAAACCCCTCTGACTCGAGCAGTTCGCACCGTCAATTATATTCAGGTCGAAATTGATATATTTAAAAAAGTGGCCACCATTTCCCGTTTTAATGATTACAATAAAACTATACGTTATTATTATTATAAACAGTAGTTTTATATTGTTATATAAAACTACTGTTTATAATAATAATAACGTATAGTCTTGTGGAGTACAACTTAACGTGCTTATTTTGTGCATTTTCTTTTTAAATTAAAAGAAATAACAAAACAAACGATGAGGGCGCCACTGTGCGCTCGCTCGGTAGCCTCTTAAAGCGCTCATGTAACATGCCGCATGTTGGAATCTTATGCGAGATAACTTTTACGTCTTATTTTTTTTTTTTTCAGGGTGTGTATGTATTGAAAAATATGTCGGTCCCATATATACCCAAGGCCTTCCCGTTTACTAAAGGACGTGTTTACTGTAACATATCACATACTGCGGACGGTGTGAACACCATGGTAGGTAGCGCTTTTGTTGATGTTGAGATTAAAACGGCTAAAATAAGTAAAAACTAAAACAAATGTTTCTAGTGTTAGTGAACATACATATTCGCCGTCCGCGGAGAATAAAATAATAATTGCTTCCTAAATACTGGACGTAGACATGATTTTCAGCTTAAAAAAAAAATTGTATGTTTATTTATTTATTTTATTTTATTTATAAAGGTACACCAACAGCTTCTGTATACAAAATATTAATTAACAGTAGGTATTATTACAGTTTTGGGCTTATACAGTTGCCAATGACAATGACAAATGACAAAACAGAAATATAAAATGACACAAGTTATGTTACAGGGGTTGTTAGAAATACCGCCATACTAACACAATGAGTCTTTAGCTTGTGTGGGTTGCGTGCTTAGGGACCTTAGAATTTGGGTTTTAAAGATATTTATGGAGTCATGATATATGTCAACATTTGGAGTGGATGTATGTTAAATATGTTTTAATAAAACACATCTATGTATCAAAATACAGATATTATTTAAAAAATATGAAGTTAGTCAAATTCAGTCATCGTCTACGTTGCATAATGCCGATTATCATTATCATTCTATTCTCCGTACAGGCTGACCAGAATCAAATATTGTATTCTTAATTTATAATTTTACTCTATGGGTTTTTAGGGAGCAAGTGATGATGATAATACTTTAATATCGTCTTATTCTCGTAAATATTGTAAAACTTTTTTCTGTTATGCACTTTGAATTTGGATTCCCAATAAAACTATGATATTGTAGTCAACAATAGTTTTATTCAATTCAAATTTTTGATAATTAAATTTGTAAAAAATGGCTTCCAAATAATTCTGTTACAATAAAAAAAAAACTAGTTCCCCTTTCCAAAACTATAGAGCTAAAAAAAGGACAGTATTTCTTATATTTTACTCGTTGTCTTTGTACTCATTTGGTATTCATTAAAATCAGTCTTATGATCACATTTACTATGTGAATTGTTATTAATATAAAGACATTATTATTTCCTTTATTTCATTTATATGTGTACCATTTACATTTTAAAATATTTTTATAAAAACCTAAAATAAAAAAATAAAACATAAAAACATTGAAGCTCATCGGTATCGAGAACAGGGTCCAAGCTACCGGTGGTCAGGCCTCTAGGGAGAGGAACCTCCTTACTCAGGAATACTGCTTTCTGAGTCATTCTGAGTCAAGCCCAAGGGCTTGATTAGGCCTCAGTTGGCTCTCTGCTATTTGGCCACTAACCGTTACGATGATTGCAGAGTCCACGTTCCATATGTCGACAACCTCGCGTGCTAAGTCAAGATACTTGATTATTACAAGCTTTTATTTAACTTGCAATGTTTGTATATATGTATCAAATCTTGTAACTAAATTTTAAAGCAGTTATCCTTAACTGATTCCGATGAAATTTTGCATACACGTTTAGTTTCGACGACAATGCATGGTAAGCTAAGTGAACTCATTCTAAATCCAATATGGCGGTCGGCCTAAGACGGCGGACTAATTATTTTTGTGCACTCCCATGATATGGGTATCAAATGAAAGGATTTGCTGAGAAGAATACGAAAAAAAATATTAATAAAAATCTTTAAAAAAAAATAGTTTTTATTGAACTAAAACTATCTACGTAAATAAAACTTACGTAAACATAGAATTTTAATATTTTCTTAAGAGCTTCAGCCTTGCTTTTTGGGGTTAGAAAGCGTTTAGTCAAACAAGATAATACAATCTCCATAAGGTTCATAGAAAGAATTAACTGCTAACCGTTTGAACGACTGAACTCTTAAGCGCTGTGTTGTACGACTCGTGCTCACAGCTGTTATAAAAAATCACAAAATGTTGAGGTCTAGGAACTAATCCATTGCCAATTCAAATGGCAAAAAATAAACAATTCGCTTAAATTAGCAAAAGCAAATAGTTATCTGCCTTAGCATTTTGTAAACTAAGTTGATTTTTGAGTGATCATTGTAGTAAAATAGTGGTGTTTAAATGGTTCCATTGAAATATGCACCTTATTATGTATGACGATGAGTTTGTGGTTTCAAAACTATGTAAAATTCTGAGTTCCAGTTTGATATTACATATAAGAAGTTAACATTTCAAAAAAAAAATATAATTATCGAACAGATAAATTCGTTGGGCAGCGTCTGCTTCTATCGCGTATTATTCTGTCAGTTTCGGAATCAACATCTGTATTTAGGGAAGTGCTTTACGCCAAGCTCTTCATAAAACAATAGTTTAACATTTAGTCAGCTAAAAGTGATTAAAACGAAACTGTGCAAGTGAAATTCGCCATGTCTAAGAACGACACAAGGGATCATGGTTCTACTGACAGTACTGATGTTTGGGAATTATTAGCAAAACAACTTTTAATTATTGTCCAAATCGTGCTTGTGCTGACACTGGCTGCATTGATATACGGAGCGACATCGTGGTTCAAGCTGAAGAAGTTTCGTAATTACAAAAACTATGTGTTTCTCAACACACTTTTATCAAACTTTATTCTCTGTTCAAAGACTGTGATCGTGGCCTACATGACAATCGAAGTACAAATCTGGTTTATACAAAATTCGTTTTGTCTATCATTATACTTAACAACATCTAGGCATCACTGGTTGTTAGTTATAAGTCATATGTTTTACACAGACTTTGTAAAAGTTTTCAAAGGAAATATTAAAAGGAGATATCTAAAAAGTAGTATCTTTGCTTGGGGTGTTACTTTAGTAAATACCCTCATTTTTACTATTGCTGAAATGTATTCTTTTGGGCCATATAATTATTTCCTTGTAGGCTGTCTCTTGTTACCTCTGATAATAAACTGTATCTTGTATATTATAATTGTATACTCACTTTGTCGTAGTTTCAACACGAGCGCACATACAGGTACAGATACCTGGCGTCGCTTGTATATAGCCACTTTGATATTTATATTGTGCGACGTCTCACTGGTGTCCAATTATATCATAGATATGATAGCACCCTTTCTCAGACAAAGATTATCGATTCTAGCAACATTATTTTCTTATTTTACTACAATAGTGTTGGATGTTGTCTTCGTAGTTCTTAAGAGTAATCGACAATTGTGGTATGAATATTATGTAAATAAATTAAATCAAAGTTTATCAAGACATAAGAATCACGATATCATCACGCCTGAAATATATATTCGTAAACCTGACCATCAGCAGGTTTAAGAGTCTGAGGTTATTGATATAACAATAATATTAGTGTGTGTGTATTTAACTTAGATGCGGCACATATTTAATTGCTTAGATGTTTCATAACCACTGCCCTCAAAACGGTGAAGGAAACCATCGTGAGGAAACCAGCACATGTGGTGCCCTAGAACCAAAACTTCGAAGACGATGTGACAATGTGCAACCCGCACTGGGCCCGCGTGGTGCGTCTCTCACCAAGAGAAGATCTGTGTGAACATTATAGGCTGATCATGCTTATGCTATCCTAACTAATATTATAAATGCGAAGAAGTAAGTTTGTTTGTTTATTTGTTACCTTTTCACGCCTAAACCACAGAACCGATCATTCTGATATTGTGCATATACGTTGTCGGGTGTACAGACACGGACATAGGGTACCTTTCATCCCGGAAAAAAGTACTGTTCCCGAGGAAAACAACAATAACATTCTTTTTGATAATAGATGGCGCCACGTGTCTTTCGAATCATGATTGAATTATATTATTATAGAAACATGAGTAGTGTGTCAAGAGTTTTTTTATTTTATTTTAGTACCTAATACATTTTGTGAGTCTAGAGTGTCGATAGACCGGTTTTTCATCTTCCTAACTATCCTAACTAATATTATAAATGCGAAAGTGTTTGTTTGTTTGTTGATTACGCTTTCACGCTTAAACAGCTGAACGGATTTGGATGAAATTTGGCACTTTTGTAGATGGAGAAGGATATAGACTACTATTCATCCTGGATCGCAGACGAAGTCGCGGGCAACAGCTAGTAGCATATATTATAAATCTCAATGTTTTGACATGTCACTATTGCACATATGCGGGTAAAATAAAAAAAAAAAAGTAAAATTAATTGATAGTACCTAACATGTAATGGATAAAAATAACAAAGTTCACAGAATGAGAACTTGACAGAAATCTGTTTTCAAAACAGTATGTGAACATATCTGCTACAGTTTTTAAAGCTACGTTATTATTATTTTATCGTGTAACAAAGAAGTAAAGTTTGAAACCAATTCTTGTGTCAAACGTTTATTTTAAAGGTCGAATGGTCTTTTTTGTTTTGTTTCCTTATTTCAAAAAAATATGTTAGTTTAGTTTTTAATTTAAATGCTCCTTTTTTACTTTTGTATTTCCTGTGTTTTTTACTTTTGTATTTCCTGTGTGCGTCCCGAATAAAATATTTTTCATTCTTTCTTTTCTTTATTTTTTAAAGCTTTTCGTTGCGCTTGTGCTATAACTATCTATTATTATAATAATGTTGTTTGTAACACATTTTACGTCGGAAATAGCACATCTAAGTTATACAAGGTCAATGGCAAATGCAAAATAAATGTAAAAAACAAATGCTAATGAATTAATGAAACAAGAACTAAAATAAAACGAAATCACGATGATGATTGATATTTAGGTAAATATCAATCATCATCGTGATTTCGTTTTATTTTGATTCTTGTTAAAAGCATATTACTCCACATGCCTGCTGTATTATCCCTATTCAGGTTTGCAATAATTAACTGAATCGAGAATTCACATTCATACTCCGACTTCAAAAAAGGAGGATGTTATAATAAAATTATGTTAGTCTGCATGTATTAAAAAAAATGTATTTTTTGAAATTTTCATTTGGTAGAAGAAGAACTTTTATTAAGTTTGTTTTGGTAGTTTGTAAGTATAAAGCTTCAATAATAGGTATTTAATCCACTTTGTGTATGTTGATGATGATATCAAACTTCCTGTCACTGCTGTTTACATTTAGTCCAAGATCCCAGAGCCGCCAGGCCTTACTTATTTTCTGATTAGCAAAATGAGAAATAGAGTAGTGTTAGCTATAATAGCTTACTTTAAACGTACGCATACCTGCTAGCTTAGGCCGACGGCCAATATACTAAAATTACGTAAAACTATTACGCATGATATTAGATGGTGTGTCTGGGGTGTTTGATCGCTACGATTGGACTGGCTGCGTACAAATAGTACTGAAATAGTTCCCTAAGTATCATTATATATAAAAAAAACCGGCGTGCGGACTACGCACAATGAAGGGTTCCGTAGTCGGGATGAATTTATCCCTAGAACAAACTTAGCATTGTAGTTGAAAAACATGTTCTCCCATACATTCCAACTGCAAATGTAAGTTTGTAGGCACAAAATTGACAGGCCAGTTGGCGTGGTTGGTTAAAATACCACCTATCATGCCGCAGGTCGTGGGTTCGATTCCCATCCAGGACAAACATTTGTGTGCATGAACATGTCTGTTTGTTCTGAGTCTGGGTGTAATTATCTATATAAGTATGTATTTACAAAAAAAAAAAAAAGGTAGTATATGTAGTATATAAGTTAAATGGTTTCCATAGTACAAGCTCTGCTTAGTTTGGGATCAGATGACCGTGTGTGAAAAATGTCCTAGGATATTATTATTATTATTATTTACCATGTTATTTTAAGATCATAGTCGTATAAGGGGTCGTATAAGGGGGGGAATGGTAATTTTTCGTCTGATTTCTTAAATAACTTTAAAACAATTTATTTTAAAATTATATAAAATATATGTTTGAGACACTCACACTAAGCCCTTTCATTTGATATGTCACACGGTACAGTTTGAAAAACTTTTTTTTTTTAATTTTCTTACTTGCCCCCAAAAGTCACCTCTATATTTTAAATTCATTTATTCACGTCACACGTACGTGTTTGGGTCACAGAAATTCATGCGTGTACCAAATTTCAACTTAATCGGTCCATTAGAAAGGACAGACAGACACGAGTGATCCTATAAGGGTTCCGTTTCTTCCTTTTGAGGTACGCAACCCTAATTAAGACTCAAACTATAAATAAGATGACATCATGTTTCGCGAGCTTTAAAGCGTCTGGCGGAAAAAACCGCAGACGGGAAGTGTCTGGCAGTATTGATGATTACAATATTTATTTTTATATAATATTCTGTAAAACATACATAAAAATCAGCAGTCGGACTTTATGAAAAGTGAGTAATATTTTTACGTAACTTTAGTATCTAATACGTGGACATTGGCCGTCAGCCCAAGCTACCAGGTGTGCGTACGTTTAAAGTACATACTAACACTAGGTAAAAAGTTTGAGTAATTTTTGCGGCCTACCCAAATGTAAAGGACATTTGGGTAGGCCGCATATTTACTTTGTAAAGTATTATATTATTTTAATTATTGTGAATGTGAAGACTATGTAGGTCATTGCTTTTTTGTTTGTTTTATTTTTTCTCTCAGTTATTTTTAATCATGGTCTGGCAGTTTGAGTAATTTATGCGGCCTACCCAAATGTAAAGGCATTTGGGTAGGCCGCATATTTACTTTGTAAAGTATTATATTATTTTAATTATTGTGAATGTGAAGACTATGTAGGTCATTGCTTTTTTGTTTGTTTTATTTTTTCTCTCAGTTATTTTTAATCATGGTCTAGCAGTTTGAGTAATTTATGCGGCCTACCCAAATGTCCTTTCTTTGGTATTGTTCGTCGAATCGTTGAGCTCTTTAAGTTCTGAGTTGAGCTGCGCGATTACTGACAAATGCGTGCACTGACTGGATAGGTCCTCTCAATCTATGTGATTCTTTCCTCAAAATACCATTTCAGACACCAATCTACATGGTCTTCACATGAACTGACCAAGATTATGTCTGGGCTTTATAAGAGACTGTGACCTCTGAGTTTGTTGCGGCCTTTCTTCTCAGAGTAGTCAGATAGGAAACGCCGACCTCATCTAGTTTAAAAAAAAAGACATGATTGACTTGTAAAAGTGTTTGTAGAAACTTACTTACACAAATAAAATCATTTATTATTTACTACTATAACTTAAACATTTTATAAATCAAAACATATGTAAGGTCTGGCGGCCCTGGGGTCTTGCCCTAATAGCAAGTAGTTACCACTTCTATGAATTTGTCTGGGGTAGGCAACTCAAATATGGCGAGGGGGGTAATGGCTGATCTTTGCGTTATGCTCGTGAACGGGTGCTGCTTGCGGTGACTGGTCGTCTTGCTGACCTTGGTTTTGTTTTCTTATTAGTAACTTAACTCGTTGTTTATTTTACTTCGATGGTCCTAGTTTATCATCTGTGACTTCGAGTTACGACTACATGTACGGCTATATGTAAGTGGGCACGCCCTGTATTACTGGAGGCTTTTATTTAGGTATAAAGTTCTGCTTACGTTTTTAGTTTTGTATTTTGTTTCTGCTTGAGTATAGATTTCGATTTTTTTTTTTTTTTTGTAGTATGGCGTGTGCTAGCTTACTTATAGCAAATAATTTAATTTAATGCTTTGTGTTTACGTAATGTACCTAAATTATTATGCGCAGTGTTATATAGATTCTTTTTTTTAACTGAACAGACAGCTGTGCTGCTGGGGAGTTTGTTGCGCCACTTCTTCTCCCCAGCTAAAGCACTAGGAAGTGGTGAAGGGCGGGCGTTTTGGGGGACTGTCTTATGTAATTTTGACGTTCAAAAAGTGCTGATTCTCTGCCTAGTTTGAAGAAATGACTTTTGATTTTGATTTTGAAAAATAAAAAACAACCGGCTTCCAAAAAAAAATGCTACTAGTTTGAAGTTTATTCATCATTCTTCCTCCTGCCCTTAGCCTAATCTGGGCGGTAGGCGCAACATGTTGGTAGTTTATTAACTCAAGGAATAATATTTATCATACAAAAAAATCTCTCCTTTTCACCCCCTTCAAGATTTAATTTCCAAAAACCCCGTCCTAGTGCTCGCCTATATTATAAAGCTTGTACAAAAGGACTATGACCATTTTAGTATGGATCGAACGTCTTGGCCGCGAAAAAAGAAAAAGATATATCAGATAGAGGTTTGTATATATTTATTAGGTTTGTAGGTAATTTTCGACTCTTTTTTTTTGTGGATGGGAAATCATCAAATAACTTCTCCCGCTCTGGGTGGAGCGGGAGGGCGTGTCAGACTTATACTGACAAAAACCCACCCGTGTTCCTTCAGTTGCCTGTGCCAGGGCCACGGTAACTCTTTCGAACAACCCGCAACCCTGTTCGACTCCTAGGAGCGATGTTAAGTTGCCACAAAATAGATGGCCGTTAAATGTTTTTGGACATTTGAATATTCGGTACCCCGTGCCGTGCGTTACGACTAAAAATTGCCTACAAACTTAATAAATACTACTTCTTTAATAACTTAATAAATTCAACTTCTGACTATTTTATCTCATTTAGTACTGAGTTTAGTGATATGCATGTCAAATAAGTTTTGTTTGTTACACTATTTTATACTAGAAAAACAAGATTTGGCTGAAGGCCGCGAGAAAAAAAAAAAAGATGCCAATTTCAGGCTTTTCACGTTCCTAGTCCTAGTAACTCGGGCTGTGCTGATATGTCAGTCAGTCAGTTTCTCCTTTCATTTATGTACCTACCGAAACCTATACAGGATGGCAGGGCCATCGACGCACAATCTGTTACCATGGTTTCAGTACGTAACTCTGGACGAACAATTTCAACGCGGGCGCGGGGGGCGTTGAAATTGTTCGTCGGTATTTAAAAAAAAATCAGCAATTTGCTATAAAAGTGCAATTTCTACTAATATTACCTACGCTGTCAAAATGTATGAATAGCAATTTTTTTTAATATAATACTGAATCCATGGTAACAGGTTGCGATGTTCCTGCCTCCCTGTATTGTACTGTACTTGCCTTAGGGCGGAGTTTACCGACTTTTAAAATGGAAGTTTAGATACTAAGGCCTGTGTTCACCAACATTCAAACCACTGGTTAGGTATTTAAACAGTTTTTTTATGTCAAATTTTTATTTATTTATTTATTTAGCACATGAATTCCTTTGCCATTACAGATAAATCTAATGCGACAAAGTAACTTAAAATATACTTAACTATTATATACCTTACATGCTTCACAGTACGTGGCCCTTGTGAACTCACCCAGTGTACAGGTGAATAAGTCTATGGCATCCGCCACCGTGTTGAGAATGCGCAGCGCACGAGTCACCGGTGCGCACTCCAGCAGGTTAGTGCGCGCACTCGGCACCATCAGCAGCTGCAGCCTGCGCCGCCGCGCCACGTACCTATCCGGTAAATTAAACCCTATTTCTGACAGTATACCTGAGTTTTGTATACTACCTCTTAAAACTTTGAAAAGATACGTTGCCAGTGGCACTTCACGCCTAATTTTTAATTTGTAGTAGCCCACCATACCGAGACAGAATAAGGTAGGATACAGAAACGGGTATCCCGGGTATCTCCCATACAGCTTTAAATAAATAAATCTGACGAATTTATTCTGTATCCGTTCGAGCATATTTTTGTATTTTATTTCACTCGGGCTCCAGACGGCCGCATTATATTCCAGATGACTCCTCACAAGAGCCTCATACAAAGCCCTCAATGCACTGATGTTTGTGAAGTCATTTGCCTGACGCAGCTCAAATCCCAGATTCTTGTACGCCTTTTTACAAACGGGTATCATGTGTTTGCGAAACTGCAGATCACTGGCGAAATGAATGCCTAAATCCTTAATCTCTGTGACCCGCTGCAGCGGCTCCCCGTCCAAGCTGTACTGGTGTTGTTGGGGGACTCGTGTGCGTGTGATTGAAAGCACCGAGCACTTTGATACATTAAAGTATAGCTTATTGCAGTGACTCCATTTAGTGACCCTATCCAAGTCGTGCTGCAGCATGTCACGATCCGCAGTGCCTTTTGTGACTGCAGATAACTTAAGGTCGTCAGCAAATAGCATGCATGTTGACCTGACTACCTTTGGTAAATCATTTAGCATAATAATAAATAATAGGGGTCCCAAATTTGTACCCTGACTGACGCCCGATCTGGTGTAGTAGGGCTCCGAGAAGTGTCCGCCACAGTCCACATACTGACGTCTATCTCGAAGATAACTGGCGAAGAACTTTACAGTATGAAATGTGCAGCCTATACCCGCCAGCCTTGACAAGAGTATGTCGTGGTCGACTGTGTCGAACGCCTTCTTAAAGTCCAGATAGGCTACGTCAACCTGAAGCCCAGTGTCAACAGCTGGTACCAACTGTGTCATCAGGTGAAGCAAGTTCCCCGTTGTACCGCGCCCAGGACGGAAGCCGTGCTGCGCATCCGTCAAATAAGGGCCTATCATTTGAAAGGAAGTTTGACATAAATCAACTGTTTAAATACCTAACCGGTGGTTTGAATGTTGGTGAACACAGCCCTTAGGCCTGTGTTCACCAACATCCAAACCACCGGTTAGGTATTTCAACAGTTGTTTTATGTCAAATTTGGACGGAAGTTTGACATAAACCAACTGTTTAAATGTCTAACCAGTGGTTTGAATGTTGGTGAACACAGGTCTTAGTAATGACGTGACTCCGGTTATACGAAAATTGAAAATAATCGACATCGGTATCTTGTCTACCTTTTTAGTTGGCGTATATCGTATTTGACCTTTGTTATTTTTTATACATTGATGCATCATACCGGTTTTTAATAATTTCGATAATATTTTCCTTGTCTGGGACTCTTATTTATTTCGTTCCGATGGTACATCTATGTTTCTTATATTGTTTGGGCCCAGTAGGTGGCCACATTTAAGTCGAGGCAATCGAGGCGTTGTTCAGATCGTCCAGGGTTCAGGTGAACGGACATTTGGGACACTCTAGCAGATGGGGCGTAGTCTGTTCAGGAGCATCACATTCGCACTGGATCTTCGATGATAATGCTGCGAAATGTGTTTCGCCAAATTATGTTTGCAGCGGCCAACTTGGGTACGTAATCAATATATTGCTTTCCAAATAGGCCACTTATTTGCTGAGCATGGGGTTCTTTTTTTTTTTGGTGGGATATCATCAAATAACTTCTCCCGCTCTGGGCAGAGCGGGAGGGCGTGTCAGACTTTTACTGATTAAGGCCACGTTTTTCTTAATATTATGAATTAAAACTATAATACAGGGTTATTGGTAGAACACCAACAACCTCTTAAGGGGTCATTGTACTCATCAACAACTTTTACTATGGGACCATACCTGAAATCGCGAAAAAAAAATCAGCTGTTCAGTACATTTTGACGAATTATGCGAACATAAATGTACTGAACAGCTGTTTTTTTTTTTCGCTTTTTGCAATTTACAAGTCAGCATTAGGTTGTGCGTTGATCGAAATTTTATGAAATACTCATTCATTAGGATTACCTGGTCTTATTGATTATGTATTTACAGAATTATATTTGTGGATTTACAGAATTAAAATCATTAAAGTCATCAATACAACTCTTTAAGACCAGGTAATCCTAATGAATGACTATTTCATGAAATTTTGACATTTTAGGACTAACTTAAGGAGTTGTATTACTGATTTTAATCAATAAAATTCTGTAAATACATATTTGTTACGGTCGCGAATCATACTTTATTCAACAAATACAGTCGGTATTATGTTGTATGTTGTTTCTTGCGTTCTTTGAAGAAAATTTGAATTTCGCGGGCTACCCTGACGCTTCCCCCTTAAACAATTGCCATTCAAGAATTGCATGCAATGCCATCCGATTATTGCGTTGAACTTTCCAGAAACTAGCACCGTGAAAATGGGGCTTTTCTGCTCCAAACAACTTTTTTATTTGTAACAAAAAAATATATTGTTTAGCTGAATATGTCAGTACGAAAATAGACGAAAATCTGCTTAGCTTTTTCCTAACTATGTTGGGGTCGGCTTCCAGTCTAACCGGACGCAGCTGAATACCGGTATTTTACATGGAGCAACGGCCTATCTGAACTCCACAACCCAGTTACTGGGTAAGACCCTTTGGTAAGACTGGTTGTCAGACTTTCGGGCTTTTGACGACCCGTAACGACTGTCAAAGATCCACGAATGACAGCCGGGACCAACGCTTAACGTGCTTTCCGAGGCATGGAGGAGTCTCGGTATGTAAAGATGGTCACCCATCCACGGAACAACCCCGGGAAGCTAGACGAAAATGTTACGAAATTAGCATGTGTATTGCTCATGACGGAAGGCTATTTATTTCTGACATGATGAATGTAACTGAAATCCATGAGACAATACTTTATACAATGTAATTGCGATCATTATTGGTGTTTAGGTACCGGAAGAAATTTAATTTTGGATAAAATTGAATGTTGATGAAAAAAATTTAAACGATGCAATTACAGGAGGCCGCAAAAACAGTAGGTCGGTTATAAACAATGCTATAACTTTTAAAATATTTAAGCAATCCTTTTAAAATAAGAACTAAATTAAAGTGTATTTCATTAAACCTTCTTGTTTCTCTTCGGTGATTGTATTAAAAACCATAAAAAAATAAAGACGATTTTTAATTTTTTCCAACGTTGAAACCATTTGTTTTACTTTTGTTTCTGTTTATAAGTATTGCATTTCTTGTGCCTAAATTCATTATTCTGATCAAATTCAACTAAAAATATACCACTAGCTCCTGAAGAGTGTACCGGATTTCTGATGATGCTTGAAGACTGGCGCAGTCAGTGTTATACTTCTCGAACTGTTGGTGTATCGCTATTAACCGTTCAACGAGTGCTCCAGCAATTTGAAGAGACTGGATCTAATATTCGCAGACCAGAAACAGGCGGAATAAGGTGCACGACATCGTGGGAGGATCGATATATGGTGTCAAAAATGTTAATAAATCGATTTCAAACAGCTTTTGAAATCAAAAATCACGCGTGCTGGAGGGACCAATCCGAGCACGAGTGAGGCGGCGTCATGCTGAAACAAACTTGAAGCCATTTAATGCAAATGGTCTAAAACTCAAAAGGCAGCCTCTAAATTCAAGGCTGGGTTACGCTAGAGAATACATGAATGAAACTCTGGATGACTTGTCATGAGTAATGTTTTCGGACGATTCGAGGTTCATGCTATACGAAATCTTAAATTAGAATGTTGGCTCATTTTTAGTAAACATGGGCGAGAAGGCCATCTTTATGCAAGATAGCGCTCGTCCCTATACAGCTCGGAAAGTGTTTGACTACCTTGAAGATATCGCTATTAGCATGGAGTGGCCAGACTTGATCCCCATCGAGCATGCTAGGGACGAACTGGGACGACGTCAGCGAAATTCCCCTCCAATCACGCTTCATGTAATGAAAGACGCACATTAGTGCGTCGTTCCTCTATTAAGAGGAATAGGAGAATATTCCTCAGCATCTACTCAGAAATCTGGTGCATGTTAAAAACCGTACAATATCTATATTAACAGCTTCTGGTGGCAATACAAAATACTAAAATGTGTAAAAAGTAGCACATTTTTCGAAATCTAGTGAAAATGGTAATTTTTACTTAACTTACTTAACATACAAACATCTACACATCATCATCAAAATTCACATCAAAATCAAAATTTACATCTATACAAATAAATAAAATTTAAGTGTCTGTTTGTAATGTCAAAATAACAGTTTTTTACTCAATTTATATGAAAGTATATACGGTAGGTACAGACGCCAGCACATCAAGCTACTACAATCTGTCAGATTTCTTTAATAGATTTTCGACTTTATTGCTATTAGGTTCAAGGTTGATAAGCTTTTAGGTTCAAGGTTGATTGGGACAACAATGTTCACGCCGTCCTGATTTCAGAGACTTGGCTTAAACCTAACCTGCTTTCAACCACTTACTCGCTCCCCGGTTTCGTACTTCTTCGAAATGACCGGATTGGTAGGAGGGGGGGTGATGTAGCCATCTACCTTCGTGGTGATATTCCTTTTAAAATTTTATCTTCTTCCTCTTCCAATGAATCTGCAGAGTTTCTTTTCCTTGAGGTTTGTCTCAAAGGAGCTAAAGCTGTTCTTGGAGTCGTCTATTGCCCTCCTTCCATAGATTACTTTATTGAATTCGAATCGATACTTGAATCTTTGGGTTCGGAGTATGCATCACATTATCATGGGGGATTTTAATACCAACCTTCTTACACAAAACTCCCCTCGGACTCGTAAACTCCTGCATTTAATCGAGTCAGCCAGTCTGCATGTTTTGCCTCTTCAACCCACTCATCACAATGTAGTCGGTGATGATACTTGGCTTGACCTGATCCTCACCTCTAATCCTTCCCTAGTCTCCTCACATGGTCAACATACTGCTCCTGGTTTTTCCCATCACGACCTTATTTTCCTATCCTACGTCCTTAAACCTCCTAAACTTAAACCCAAGTTCCAGTACAGGCGTACCTTTGCACGTATGAATAGCGAAAGACTTCAACAAGATGCATCCAATATTGATTGGTCACCCCTGGAAGCTGCTGCTTCAGTTGACGAAAAAGTTAGTTCCTTCAACAATGAAGTGGTCAGGCTATATGACACCCATGCTCCTTTCAAGAAAATCAAGTTGAAGCGTCCGCCTGCGTCTTGGATGAATAGGGGAGTTCGGATGGCAATGCGACGGAGGGACCGCGCGTTTCGAAGATTTAAAAGGGATCGTTCGGAGGAAAATTGGACACGATATAAGGCTGCTAGGAATCGGTGTAATCAGATGATACGTAACGCTAAACGCCGCCATATATTAAATAATATCACAACTTCTTCTCCTGCCGATATCTGGAAGTTCCTTGGAACTTTAGGCATCGGCAAGTCGCGACATTAAGACCTGCCTAACACAATTGGCTTGGATGATCTAAATCGCCATTTCTCCACTGTTCCCATTTTAGATAGTCCAACCAAACGTCAAACCCTCGACTACCTTGCTGGTCTGACGCGTCCCAATATTAATCCCTTTGTCTTCACCCCAGTCGACCCTGGTGAGATCAGAAAGATTATCCTTTCCATTAAATCCAAAGCCGTTGGCTGCGATAATATCAGTCGCCATATGATCGTAACGGCTCTTGATCAACTCCTAACTGCAATTTCCCACATCATAAACTTCTCTCTTTACACCGGTGTTTTCCCCTCCATGTGGCGTAAAGCCCTTGTTCGGCCCTTACCTAAGATACCCAAGCCCTCTCTTCCTAGTCATTTTCGCCCCATTTCCATTCTTCCCTTCCTGTCTAAAGTGCTTGAGGCCAGTGTTCATAAACAATTCTCCCACTTTATTCACCACAACTCCCTCATCAGTCCCTTTCAGTCCGGTTTCAGGCCCAGACACAGTACCGTTTCAGCTCTGCTTAAAGTGACTGACGATATAAGGCGAGGAATGGAGGACACTAAAGTTACCGTCTTAGTGTTAATTGACTTCTCTAATGCTTTTAATACCGTCAGTCATGAAGTCCTTTTATCCATCCCTTCCTATCTTGTGGTCTCTCCGGAGGTATTGGAATGGTTTTCTTCTTATCTTCGGGGACGTCAGCAGTCTGTTTATACTGGAGACTCTTCGTCGTCTTGGTGTGATCTTGCATCTCCTCTTTTGTTCTCCGTTTTTATTAATCTCATTACCACCGTGCTTCGCACTGCGTATCATCTTTATGCCAACGATTTGCAGCTTTACAGCTAGGCAAGTGTCGATAACATTTCTGATGCGATTGATGAGCTGAACCGGGATTTGGGTGTGGTTAAGGAGTGTCAGGCTATCATAATTGGGAGCTCTTACAGCATAAGAAAACTGAATGGCTTAACCGTACCACCTGTAATCTTTGACAGCTCCGTCATTCCGTTTTGCTCCGATGTTAAGGATCTTGGTCTGTATGTTGACACTTGTATTGACTGGCGAAAGCAGGTCACGACTGTTAGTAACAAAGTCACCGGAACGTTGCGGTCGCTCTATCGGTTGAAAAACCTTCTCCCATCACACATAAAGGCAACGCTTGTACAGTCCCTAATCTTTCCCATAATTGACTATGGTGATGTGTGTTACTATGACCTGAATGCAGATCTCCTCAATAAACTTGACCGCCTTCTCAATAACTGCATTCGATTCGTTTTCAATCTTCGTAAGTATGACCATGTATCCGGGCACCGATTGCTTTTAAAATGGTAACCCATTCGTCAGCGCAGAGAGGTGAGAGCTCTTTCTATGTTGTTTTCTATTCTCGACCAACCCACTTCTCCTTCTTACCTGACTTCCCATGTTCATTACTTATGCTCTGCCCATAGTAAAAATCTTCGTTCTACCAACAATCGTCTTCTACGATGTCCTTCTCACCGCTCCGGTTTCATTCACTATTCTTTCTTTGTCCAGGCGGTCTTTCTTTGGAATGCGCTCCCTCTGAACATCAGGACGGCAACCAATCGGTTGTCTTTTAAAGTGAAGATACGTGAGCATATACGTAAGAAGTTGGCAGAAGCATATCTGCGCTGGTTTGTTGGATTCTTTTTCTCCTCTACTGATTGTTATTTCTCCTGACAAAGTTTATTCTGATTATATGTATGTATATATGTATATATTGATGTATTTATTCTTTTATTTTATAGTTATTTTCGTGTTATCTATCCTTTATATTGCACCTGCCATGTTTTCTCTGCATCACCCTAAGGTTGACTGGTAGAAAATGCCTCAGGCATTTAGTCCGCCTTTGTACGGTATTCGTTTTTTTACTTGTGCATAAAGTTTTAATAAATAAATAAATAAATTTCGGAATTCGGTATATTGAGATTTGTATTTATAGTTTTTTGCCACCGAATTCCGAAAGTAAAGTTATTTTTCAAATTAATGATTTTTTTTTCGAAGTCGGCTGTTTATTTTTCTTCAAAAAAAAAGTTTTTCATTTTTCACATTTTAGTGGGTTAGTTTGTAATTTATCTAAGTTACAATAGCCTAATATCAACTGCTCATCCCTTTTTACAAAATATTGCTTTTCCCGATGCAGGGACGTTAATTATTGAGGAGTTCTCCTAGTAAGAACCAGGAGAACTGGAGCTAATGGTGAAGTCTACATATGAAGAAGAGTGCATATGTGACGAGCATAAGTTGCTTAGCAACCATATTAAAGTAATAGAATCGCAACCCGTGAAATACTTATTATTGAGTTAGTTTCGATGATCATCTGTGGTCTTCATCATCAGTTCCACTTCACCAAATGGTGCTTTCCGAGAGTGAATGCACGGCTTACTATAAAAAATACCCAAATCGCTGTAGATGTGCCTATAAAATTTGAGGGTTTCCCGCGATTTCCATAAGATTCCCTTATCAGATTCTAACTTGGTGAAACCAATTCACTGAGAAATCGGTGGACATACAAAAAAAAATATATATATATATATATAACATATAACCTCCTCCTTTTTGGAAGTCGGTTAACAATTAAATACATCCTAAATATCTCCATATTACGATCAAACCTTAATTTTTAATTTTCTGCCAATTTTGTGAAAAAGTGCGTACGTGCGTATTCTGACTCATGAGCCAGAATAATTATTCGTTGAGAATGGGTCATTCATACTGAATTACTGGCCCATTGCTCGGTACCTATAGGTAAGTTAATTATCTACTATTGCTATTGTCCCTTATTACAATGAAATTGCTCCTATTTAAATGGTTGAGGAAAAATTATAACCTAATGACGCTTATATATTAATAATAATAATGATCATTCGTGAATAGAAAACTGTGTAAACTCACTAAACACCTACCAGTTCAATAAAAAAATGAATTTAAAATATTATTTATTTGGTTTGCTTTTTTATTTGCGTTACCAAATTAATCAGTGTAATTCTGAGAGTGTGAGTACATAATGAGAATAATAATTATTTAATTTAAGTAACGAGACTCATCAGTGTTAGTAACAATACACTTACAAACTATGCCTACGTTAGTAAAACATTAACACAGGAACACTTTGTGACATCACTGCTGCAAGGTCAAAGGCCCAGCCGATACCTTGCAGCAGTACTTCACAAACGCACAATCCAGCCTGCTTGCTACCATAGACCGGATGCTATTGGTGCTGCCTCGCCATGTCAATGAGAATGCCAATGAGACCATCATTTTGAACAACTTTTACTATGGGACCAAACCAGAAATCGCGACAAAAAAAAATCAGCTGTCCAGTACATTTTGACGAATTATGCGAACATAAATGAACTGAGCAGCTGTTTTTTTTGTCGCGTTTTCTGGTTTGGTCCCATAGTAAAAGTGTTCATGATGATGAGTACAATGACTGCCTTTGGTATGTATATACCCTTTCCGTTACACGTTGTATATATATTTGTACGACCCCGCATAACTTTTTACAGAGTAGTCCGTGTGTTGTGTTGTTTGTGTCGTCAATATGTAAGGAACTGCTGATTTTTTTTTCGTGATTTCAAGTTTGGTCCCATAGTAAAAGTTGCTCAAAATTATGGTCTCATTAATACTCTAGAGTTATGGTGTATATAAAAAAAAGAAAACAAGTTGTATAAGTAAATGCTAAAGTGACACAACTACATATATTTTAGTTTGACAGCACTAAGATAGCACTGAGATTTAATGAAAAGTAACTTTATATTTCGGAAATCGGAAAAAAACGAAAATACAAAACCAAAGACACTGACTTCGGAAACTAAAGTTATTTTGCACTTTATAGTTCCGTTTTCGTTTTGAAAAAAGTTTTTTATGTTAGTGGTTTTGTGTGCCAATTTATTGTTGTGGGTACCACAAATTCGTGTCGCGATATTTAACAAAAAAAAAAAAACAAAAGTATTATAACATTATAGTATAAACAGACATATGAATTAGAATGAATAAGTTTTATTGAAGCTAGCTGCAACCAGAAGCAATAATTTTGATCTTGATCTATGAACTTGCACTTATGCTATAACACATCTCTCATCTTCTTAAGTGTTCTTCGTTCCTTGCCTGGGTGTAACTACGTACATAAGGTACGTAGTTACACCCAGGCAAGGAACGAGACGCATTGAATTTGATAGCCCGAAATACTCCGGGAGAAAACCGAAGTGTGTTAAATTTGTTAATTACCTATTAGGTACACCGTACTCGTATTTAGTGCTCTGATTAAAAATAATGTATTCCTTCTTCTTATTGTTTAAATAATTTTTGTCGTAGATAACTTACCTCAGTATTGAGCGCCCGGCCGTATTATGGTATGACACGAAATACGCCAAAAACTTTACTGTGCTTAGTAAACGGTTGAACCGACGGGATCCTAGGCACTATGTGGAGATATACGGACATTCACTTGTCCCATTGGACAATAACGTAAAGGTAAGTTAGAAAGAATGAAAGAAAATAACAATAGTTATTTGTTATAGTGCTTCAAGTATAGAATCCTGAGCGTAGCGAGGGTTCCAAAGGTACGAGACGCGAAATAACTTTGCTGCCGAGCGAAACGCACCACTTTTTTTCTCACTACAGCGAGGAAAATGCTAGATGCAAGTAAAACATCTTGAATAATATATTAAGTTTTTTTTTTTCATGCAGTCGTGTTGCTGGCCAGTGCGATTATATTAAAAATGAGGTTGGCGCACTGGCATGTAATAAGTATTATTGCGTTTTCAGTAGACTGGCGGTAAAGAAATTTTTGTAATAGATAGGTTCGAATTAAAAAAAAAAATCTTTCCGCACTATCGTATAAAATGCACTTTTGCACTCAGATGTCGAATGATAAACAGAATCTTTCCGAGGTTGTGAGGTAAAAAATATGTATATTAAACAGAACGTCATTCATTTAACTTTTCCCCCCGTCCCTTGCTCGGGTATGAAGTGCCAGCTGGTGGCGTAGCTGAGCCAGTAGCTTTAAACTCCCCTGATAATAATAATCACTCCAATTTGATCCAGCCTGTCCCATCTTGCTGTCCGCCCCCCAGCGACGCCCTAAGCCGAGGTTCGTTCCCCACAGGGGGAGCCCTTAGCGTGTAGTCGCTTAGTCTGTAAGTTTTATGCCCCTGGCTGGAGGCTTTGAGTTCGCTTAAGGCAGCCACAGGATAGTCCGGTTAAGTAGTCACGGCCTCTCTAGGCCAACTACGAGATGCCATTAAAAAAAAAAAAAATATTTTACACTGTAAGCATCATGCCGTGGCAGTAAGGGTAGTTCCACTTCGTTTCTGGCATGGCAACGCACCTCTGATACCCGAGTCCATGCCGCTTACCATCAGGTAGGCTGACCGACAGTCAGCTATCTCATAAACTGGCAGACTAATGATAATCGAACGGTCGGTTCATGTGATGACCATGTAGATTGGTGTCTGAAATGGTCTTTTGAGGAAAGAACCACACAGATTGAGAGGACCTGTCCAGTCAGTGCACGCATTTGTCAGTAATCGCGCAGCTCAACTCAGAACTTAAGGAGCTCAACGATTCGACGAACAATACCTAAGAAAGGACATTTGGGAAACTACTCAAACTGCCAGACCATGATTAAAAATAACTGAGAGAAAAAATAAAACAAACAAAAAAAGCAATGACCTACATAGTCTTCACATTCACAATAATTAAAATAATATAATACTTTACAAAGTAAATATTCATGTCAACATTGAGGATGCAAAAATAAAAAGAGAAAAAAGAAAATTTGGAGTAGTTCAATCCCAAGCCTTTTTGTCGTCAATATAATCTTTAACGGTATAAAAAGCTTTCTGACACAACTTGCGTTTAATGAATGATTTGAATTTATTAAGGCTTAGATCTTGAACGTGGCTTGGAAGTTTATTATAAAAGCCTGAATGAGCCACCCATAGAAAGAATAGAGAAAAGATAGAAAGAATATACTTATATAATGTGACGTGTAATGATTATATAATAGAGTAATGATAATGTTGTTTATGTTACAGGTGGATTTGTACTTCTACCAATTCCTAACAAACAGATACCATCCCAGTTTCGTCGAATTACATTTTAAATTTTGCGACATGGTTAATTCTGACTTAATCTTCGGTCAAACAATGCGAGACGCATTCGGAGGTGGTGCCTGTCCTTATCCTCCGGTGAGTAAAATTTTAAATAGATTTGTATGTGCACTGTTTTATTAGAGGAGTGTGTTTTTAAATGTACGCCGTAATTGTCATGTACTATCGCAGGCATTTGTAGTGACACTTTTCGACCTTATTGCTGAGGTAATAAGGTCGAATAGTTATTAAGATTATTTCTAGCATAAGTTTAATGTATGTGATGTGGCTGTACTTTTTTAAATATATGCCTACATGTATATGCCTATATATGCTTATATGGTGAAGATATGCTTATGTATCGGTCGGTGAGATCCGTAAACTTCCCAAAGTATGCGAGTCGTATGCTGCCTCCATGGCCTTATCTAAAACGGAGGCAAAACAAAGTACATAGTCCTCAAGTCAGGTAGCAAGTGTCTTTGTACCGTCCCTCCTATTCTACACAATGACATCAGTGTACTTGTTACGGGTAATGCTAGATGATTGAGTAAACCTAGGTTTATCCAAGCATTTTGGGTAAAGACCGAATAATAACAAAATAATACAGGTCTAATTATAATAAAAATAATACAGGTCGACTCAGGTAATGCTAGAATGATTAAACTTAGGTGTAGGCTGAAAGGTAGATTAGGTTAGGTTAGAACTGTGACCACACAACGCACGAGATATTCGGACTTTACCCAAAATTCTTGGGTAAACCTAGGTTTACTCGATCTTCTAGCATTACCCGTAACATACTTATTTTAATACTTGTTTTTTTGGTGACGGACAATGCCGATATTATGGAGAGGGAACGCGGAGCATTTTCATTTCGGGTTCATATGTTGGCGCGCCGGTTCTTCCAATGTACAGCCCCATCAAAGAGTCACTTTTAATTCATTGCATGTAACTGTACGCAGGGAGTCTGTGGTTCAGCTACACCTGAAAGGCCTACTATAGTCTAGTCAACACGTGCTTTTTTTTCAACTTTATTCAGCAGTCTCGGAAAAATATGAATGAGGTGTCATTCGATGTTGAACAAGAAAGCACTCGTTGACTAGACTACTACTGCGGATCCAGCATTTAAAGCGCTCATGCAGCATGTTGGAATCTTATGGGAGATACCTTATACGTCTTCTTATTTTTCAGGGTGTGTATGAATTGAAAAATCTGTCGGTAGCATATATACCCAAAGGCTTTCCGTTTACTAAAGGCCGTATCTACTGCAACATATCACTTACTATAGATGGTGTGAGCAAAGTGGTAGGTAGTGGCAGCATTGATATGGAGATAAAAATGGCTAAAATAAGTAAAAACTAAAACAAATATTTCTGATGTTAGTAGCATAGGTACATGTCATTAATTATGCATTAAAAAAATATTACTACATACAAAGTTTGTTTTTGTTTTTTTTTTAACTTATTATTCTAAATTTTAGATAGCGAGCATAGTTACCTATTTTGAGAAAATCAAATCAGACACTGTTGAAAGCCAAAATGTTGAAGTACAAGGTGACGCAAAATTAATCATCCTATTTTGTTTTAGAATAACTTTTTTACTAAATAAACAAAAATATATTTTGAGTGATGGAAATCTTTATTTGGACCTTAAGAATTTTTTTCTGTTAAGTGGAAAAGATCATATCCGTGAAGTGACTGCCGCTAGTTGTGCCTATTTCCGGGGACGCATTCCTGTCGAATATTCTCCTTAATGGCTGCGATTGTCTGAAGCTTGCTGGCTGCAGAAACTGGATGAGCGGGGCTTGGTGAATATGTCGTTTCAACAAGACGGTGCAACCGCATACACAGCACGACCCTCAATGGATATTGTAAAGGAAGCGTTTCCTGCTTTCTGCTGCGGAAAGGTTATATTTTATTTTATTTCCTCCATCCAATACGTATAAGTAAATAAAATATTAGCTGTGAAAGGTTTTATTACTGTGTCCCCATTAATCAAATCCAATTCTAATTGAAGATTGGTGTTAGTAAGTATGTAACTACATAATATGTTTGTTACTTCTTCACGCAAAAACTATTGAACCGATTGCGATGAAACTTGATAGGTTCATAGCATAGGTATATAGGTAACCCTATAGCTGTTATTTTTTATACCGATGTTCCCATTCCCATGGAATTGAAGCTTACGCGGATGAAACAGCGGGGCGCAGCTGAGGACGTATAAGTAAGTTGCCTTCAAATTTGGCTTGCAAGTGAGTAATTTTCCGTTTCGTATAAAAATTAAAATAGTATCGGAATATATAATATTCCGTTACAATTTTTAGGTTTTACTTACCCTGACTTTTTTTAGCTCATGGCTAAATAATAACAGCCGCACGGGACGAACCATCAGGTTAAGCTACTGACAACCAGTCTTACCAAGCGGTATCGTATTACCCTGTAACTGGGTTGTGGAGGTCAGGTAGGCAGTCGCTCCATGTAAAATATTGGTATTCAGCTGCATCCGGTTAGACTGGCAGATTGACTATTTTTAGGTTTTAGGATTTTTTATCCTCGAGCATTCATGTATTAATCCGCGCGCCCCTCCTCAGATACTATAAAAGCAGCGCGTGATGACATTGTTTTCCTGGATTAACGCATAGAGTACTTTTAATCCCGGTAGTACGTTCCCGTGGGATATTTTCCGCCATCTACGCGGACGAAGTCACGGGCAATAGCTAGTAGTCTACATAAAAAAGGACCTACAAAGATAGTTGGAAACGAAAGACAAAATGACAAATTGTAGAAAGATTTCTACTGTGCGATGTCAAAAATGGTGAAACGAAATGTCACTTTGTCACAAACAAATGTATGTATTCTGCGTAGAGATAGAAGTGGTCATGCTAAGCCCGCAGTTGCTGACTAGCACGGTGGGACATTTCGAGATTTTTACGAGGTGGTGGGGCAGGCGTGTCCGTCAGAATCACGGGTGTATGATTTCAAATAAATAAAAAATAAACTATATATATATGTATGTACACAAAACCAAAGAGATATCTAGGCAGGGCACACTAACATATTTGTATGTGTTAATATCGACGAGTGAATAATAGGAGTATGCTATTCATATATGAATGCGTTTGCATACTACGGAACTATGAGTATAACTGGTTATTATCCCACCTTCGGGACTATTCATTTATAATTAATGTTTGAATATGTTTACAAATTTCACTTAATATAACCATAGTATAGATAGTGAATCTAATAAGAACGACCGACCAAGCTGTAGGCTCAGAGTTCGAATCTTTGTCAGATTATATGACTCTTTTTGTTCGTTTTAGTTTTTTTATCTATTCGTTTTAATTATTAATTTAATCGCTTAATTAATAATTATGTCATAATTTAAGATACATTTTTGGAGGCAAAAATAAACAATATTAATACTTCAAAAATTTTTATTTACAAAATTTTTATCTACATTAAAATGCATTAAGTTGACCATTATTCCTTATAAAATAAATCTGATCGTGGTTAGTTACAATCAACTATTCTTACAACACAGTCTTGCCTTACTCATAAACCTGTGAAATATGGCACCTCTAATATACATATAACTCTTTGCCCAAAGGAATGACTGACCTGCCATATAAAAGGTTCTGTTGTGCCTTGCGAACACGGTTAATCCAGGAGTGTTTCTACACTATTAAAGATTTTTTGAATACAAGTAAGAGCACATGTCGATTTGGTGTCCACTAAGATACTGGTTCTTTCCTCTTATTTCCTGTGACTTTGTCCTTAAAAATAATATTTAAATAATTTAAGTAATGGAAATCACTGTAATTCTAATAATTGTAATTCAAATTTTCTTATAAATTGTAATAATTCAAATAATTTTAAGATTTTTAATTTCATTCAAATAATTGCTGTAAATTAGCTATAATTTTGCAAGGAGGGTGAAATATGTCCTGTGCTATAATTTAATTTAACATCTTGTGTACCCACCATATTTCTGGCAAATAAATGATTTATGATTATAATTATGAAATATTATACTAGTGAAACTCTTGTCAAAACAGATACCCACTTAAAAATAATATTATCCTAATAATAGGTAATGGAACAGATTTTTTGTTATATAAAATATGTTTTAAATTTAATCAGAAATGTGTGTTATGAATTGACTGAAATATAATTTAGAGATTTACTTTAAATACCTTCTAAGTTTATTTTGTGATAAATATTATTATATTAAAAGTCTGAAGGATGGATTATTTGTATCAAATTCAGGTAGGTAAGTTATATGTGAAATGAATCAACATGCTTACTAGTTAGGAGTTACGTTTTGAAAAATCATAACTTCTAAAGATCAACAATAACCATCAGTCACTTATTGCTTACTATTATAACGTTAACGTTATAGTGTGACGGAATTTTGACGTGATAACGTCTTGTAAATCGATAAACGCCAGCTGCACGCACGAAAAGTTGTCACGTTCCACCTAGAGATGGGCGGGTGGGTAAAAAATGGGAAGGTAAAAATTGGAAAGAAGGGTAAGAAAAGGTAAAAAAGAAAAAAATACCTTTTTTACCGGCTATTAATAAAAATTCCGACTAAAAAATGAATAATGTCTATATATTATTTAATTGGCTTCGTCATCAATACAAGATAAAATATTGATTTCAAATAAAACGAAGTTAAAAATCTTGTAAATAAAATAGATCTTTAATCAACATTCCAATAAAATTAACTGCTTAGAACAAAAACAAATGAGTACTGTATTGATAGCACATGTTTTAAACTTAACTAAATGCTGGACACTACCTTTAAGAATATGTAGATAAATCACATATATTAGGTTGGCGGAAAAATATTTCACAGGAAATTGTAAATTACTAGAATTTTCCGGAATATTTAGTATTGATCTGGAATACGTAAGAATATTGTAGAAGGTGCTCGAAGCTATCACATCAGGGGTATATAAAGGCACGCTAGTGAGGATTTGGGAGTTTGTGAAAATGATTAGTGAACATCAACTTCGAACGATCATCTTCTACGAGTGGCGTCAGGGACACAACGGAGTGTGGCTACCGCTAACATCAGCAAATCCGCTGGTTTGCTCGCTTTGCATCGGGAGATAAAACTCTTGCAGATCAGGAGCGATCTGGGCGACCATCCCTTCGACCTCACCTTCACCTTCGACGATGAGGAATTACTCCACTGTTTAAAGGCTAATCCAGAAATAAATACGCGTGATTTGGCAAAGACTCAGGCTGTCATCATTCGACCGTCGATTTAAACAAACTCGGCTATCGTAAAGTAATGGCACGATGGATTCCACATCAACTAACTGACAGTCATCGTCAAGTCAGGAGGACTATGGACAGTGAGGAGGAGCCTTTTAGCGGCTGACATACGCAGTCGACGACCAGCGCGGGCCCCCAAGTTACTCAGTGATCACGAGATTGCTCGATTGAAGTTCGCTAGAAATGGCCTATATTGGACACTAGGTAACTGGAGTAGCGTACTCTTCTCCGATGAGGCTCGAATTTGTCTGAATGGTGAGGACCGACGTCGGCAAGTGTTTCGAACAGGTGAACGCTTTGCCGACGTGTGTTTTGAAGAAATCACCCCTTATGGTGGAGGGTCCGTTATGTTTTGGGCGGGCGTAACTTCCAGAGACGGTTTTCATTGAAAAAGGCTCACTAAACGCGCAAAGGTACAGACGCCAGCACATCAAGCTACTACAATCTGTCAAATTTCTTTAATAGATTTTCAACTTTATCGCTAAAGCAAAGGTTGATTGGGAAAATTTGACAGTTTCAGGTAGCTTGACCTGCTGGCGTCTGTATATAACAGAAATCTTTTGTCAACATGCACAACCCGCACTGACCGTAATTGGTGAAGATGCCATCAAAAGCCTGGTGGAAAGAACCAAGACGAACATGCCGTAATCGCTGCAAAGGGAGGTCATACCCCTTATTTTTTATTCTACCTTATTTATTTTTTTTGACTCATTAAAACGTTAATTGTATTTCGCTAATAATTGTGTAGTAATAACAATATTGACATACATACATATAAATATTGAACACCCTATGGGTATGTTACAGTGGTACAATAACGCTAATTATTAAATCTGTATTTTCACCTGTACCAAACAATAAAGAAATGAATTATTATTTTTAATTTTTTTTTTTGTTTATTAAAACACCATAAAAATACTCGTAGTATTAATTTTATTATACCTATAAAAATGCCCATTTTAAAGCGGTTCTCTCTTTACATTGACTAAAACACCGATTCCTGGATTTAAGTGTTAAAAACTATGTTCTCATTGATTATAAGAAATTTCTAGTCATTTATGCTAATGACATACTAAAAATATTAATATTATCCATAGAAAAGCCAAAGACTGTAAGGTGCCCGTTTTTTTGCAAAGGAGTGTATATTATATACAGGGTGTTCGGCGCATGGACCGACAAAATTTTTTAGGGGATTTGGGGGTCATTTGCTAGGTTTCACCCAAAGACCCCATGTCCTCTGACGGTAATTGAGATATTCCCGAAATCTCGCATTAAATCGTTATATTTTATTTTATTGTTATTTATTTATTTAATATAACACAATAACTTTTATTATATAGTCTGCAATGTTATTTTATTTTAAATAAATTATTATTTGATCTCATTGATTTGTATAAAATGACCTATGTGCTTCCAAAGTCTTAATAATCTTTAAATGTATGAAAAATTACAACTTAATTCATTATCAAAATTGTTGTTGTTCAAAATGATGGTTTCATTAATACCCATTATGAAAAAAACTAAAAGCCATTTTGAGCTTAGTTTTATTTTAAAAAGTTCATTAGCTTATACCGTTTTTAACAGCATGCCACATGCCATAGAAAACAATTCATTATGTAGTCAAAATACTAGTTAGAAGAGTCAGTTAGGGAGTGTTTTAAGAAAATACTTATTACGGTAATTACGCTTTGTTGCGGCGCAGCGCCTCACAGCTATCAGATAGCTAATTCACATGTCGACAGGTCTACGCACTATGTTAGTTTTAGTAGGCGTTTGTTAGTTTTTTTAATTAGTTTAGCATTTTGATTTGTCATCCAGTCTACCGACCACTTTCTTATTGTACGCACATACGTTCATTAAACCTTTTTATTGTAATTGGACTTTAATTATCCCCAGTGTATAGTCAAAATATACATAATGGTGGCCCATGAGGGGAACTAAATAGCGAGAAAACCAAGAATAATAGCAAAATAAGAAGAAAGGACAAGAAAAAGGCGGATGAAAATCTCGTCAAGGTGGAGCCGGCCGCTTGGTGAGCGATGTCCATTGGCGTGATCGAAGATTGAAGGGTTCAAGAACTGAGTTGCAGCCAGGATCATCTACGAGTTCGGGCTGGAGCGAGCAGTGATTCAGCGAAAGTTTCACATCGCATTGATGTTCTACGAAATCAGATGAGTGCCCGTTCAGTCCTAATTATTTCCAATCTTCCTAAATATTCAACCAATTTCTTGTCACATTCTTACATTGTTCCTAAAGCTATTGGGAATTAAATCCATTTGTGCAAATCAAAGATATTTATGCAAAAATCGTAGAGAAAAATTGCATCATCATTTTTTTATCAACCTACCTACAGGTTGAAACAAATAATTTCCTTTTTTTTGTTGCAAAGAAACATTATTTTGACACTCAAAGCAGAGGCTTCCTCTGTTGCAAACGACATTCCTCGTTCGATTTTAAAGCATACTTAGAGGTTACCGCTAATAATTGCAGGTTGACGCCGGGTGCATTATCTCGCCGGCCGCAATCAGCTGTGCGAGCGGAACCGGTTTCTGTACGCCAGGTGTCCCGTGTCGTCGAATCGAGGAGCGTGAGCCATTCTTTTAGATTAGTCATTCTTTTGTTAGCGTTAGAATTTAATTTTTGAACTTTATACTTATTTTACATAGGTACTTTATATTGAATTGTTTACTCACAATGCCTAACGAATCGTTAGATAAAAATCGTTTAAAAGATTTAATAACTAAAAGAGCGTCTGCTAAAGGGCAGATAACAACATTTAAGAATTAGATTGAGATCGAGGTTTTAAACCCTGGTAACTTGTCAGCCGAAATTGATGAACGTGACAACATTGAGCGTGATATTATTGTCAATATAGCCACTGCAAAAACTTTATTAAGCAAATTTTCGAAAATAGAATGTGAACACAGGCGTGCCTCTGTCCATGATAGTTCTTGTTGTTCGGATCATCAAGAGGCAGGGTTAAAGCTTCCTCAAATCCAAATAGCCAAGTTTGACGGTGCTTATTTTCGGTGGTTGGAATTCCGGGACACGTTTGAGAGTTTGATACACAGAAATGAACGTATAATGCCAATCCACAAGTTTCATTACCTTATGTCTTATCTAGAAGGTGATGCTGCGAGAATCATTTCAAATCTTGAGGTTTCTTCGGCTAATTACTCTGAAGCATGGAATTTGCTTTGTAGTCGTTATAACAACAAGCGAATTCTAATTAACTACCACTTAAATTCACTGTTTAACATAAAGCAGCTTTCACATGAATCAGAGAAGTCCTTAAGATTCTTGGTAGACCATGTCTCGAAAAACTTGCGTGCTCCGTCGAGCTTGGGACAGCCCACGGACAAATGGGACGTTCTCATAATTTTTATTGTAGTGTATGTAGATACGCTACAAACTAATAACAATATTGTGACTGTAGTGTATGTAGATACGCTACAAACTAATAACAATATTGTGACGTTGCCTCGGGCGCGCACGTCGCTCGGTTATAAATACCGGTCCGAATGGTGGGGGAGTCAGTCGTGCTTGGACTGTCGGCCTATGCGGTGGTGCGTTGGCGAGTCAACAATACTATCAGTAAATAAGCATATTTTACATTGGCGACGAGGATAAAACCGTGAGTTTTACATTTTATTACATAAAAAAAAAAAAAAAAAAAAACAATGTAAACATGACGATTACTCATGTTTTTAAGAAAAAGAAAATAACATTTATTTTTGAAGGTAGATTGAAATAAAGTTGTTTTCTTAATGTATTGTTTCGTAACTATTTAAATAATAATAATAATAATAATAAGAATAGTTTATTTATCACTCCTGAAATTACAAATTTCTCTTAATCTATGTACAAAATCATGGCAATGAATACATATCTATAAGAGATTACGTTGACGACTATACTAGTATAAACTGTGTCACAGTCGTCAGCGTCTTCCACACTTATTTATTAAAACCACAATTCATTGTTTTAAGCACAATATCTGTAATATTGATGAAATACTATCTTGGTTGTTGAGGAAAAACGTGTAATTTAATTATTTAACATAAACATAACATCGCGCCTGTGTTCCCTAAAGGGATAGGCAGAGATGTGTGGTGCAACCATGTTTCACCAATTACGTTGGGCATGCCTGTTGCTATTAACCGGGCACCGGTTCGGACTCCGGTCTGTTGTTGGGAGGTTCTCGATGTAGAAACCGAGTGGCGCTGCCCGACCTGGGAGTCGAACCCGGGACATCATGCTTAGTTACTTAAATTATGTGGCATGATTCATTCTAAAATAATGAAGTAAAGAGCACATCAGTGAGAACAGCAGTAGAATATACCTACTGGTCATTAAATTGACATGTCATCAGAGAATGACAGTAACAGCAGTAGAATATACCTACTGGTCATTAAATTGACACGTCATCAGAGAATGACAGTAACAGCAGTAGAATATACCTACTGGTCATTAAATTGACACGTCATCAGAGAATGACAGTAACAGCAGTAGAATATACCTACTGGTCATTAAATTGACACGTCATCAGAGAATGACAGTAACAGCAGTAGAATATACCTACTGGTCATTAAATTGACACGTCATCAGAGAATGACAGTAACAGCAGTAGAATGTACCTACTGGTCATTAAATTGACACGTCATCACAGAATGATCACATACTAAAATACCCAATTAAGGTTTTCAATTGCCTCAGTAGTAGATAATTGTTAGTGCATAAATAAGTTCGTGTATTTTTACGACTTGCTTTATTAAATGGTTTAAATTACTTTAAAAAATAAAGGATAAGCTTATGGCTAAGAAATAACAGCCGCACGGGGTCGATCCATCAGGTTAAGCTACGCTTGCCGGGGTTGGTCCGTAGATGGGTGACCATCTACATACTGAGACTCCTCCGTGCCTCGGAAAGCACGTTAAGCCGTTGGTCCCGGCTGTCATTCGTGGATCTTTGACAATCATTACGGGTCGTCAGAAGCCCGAAAGTCTGACAATGAGTCTTACCAAGGGGTATCGTATTACCCAATAACTGGGTTATGAAGGTCGGATAGGCAGTCACTCCATATAAAATACTGGTATTCAGCTGCATCCGCGCGTTACACTGGAAGCCGACCCCAACATAGTTGGGAAAAGGCTAGGCAGATTGATTGACTTTATTAAATAAAGTGAGGTTATAGATCACGTAGCGTAGTCAGACATATGTGTGTAGTGTCTTGGTTTATTACAGTTCTTTGGGAAAATTCAAACATCATACGTAATACTATTCAAAGTATAGGCAGAGATGTTTTGTTAGTAATTACTTTGGAATACTTACTCCAAACACAATGAATGATTGGGTAGTGACTCGAAGTCTAATAACGGGTAGAGCCTAAATAAATGGGTATAAGGTACGTACCCCAGGTGCGGTTGCCAGTTTTGTTACAAAATAAGCAGAATAATGCGGTTAAAGAAAGAAAATGAACAGTCCTACTTAATGTTTCGTATTTACATTACTACATTTTTAGAATTGTTGAACAGTACAAAAAGAGGAACATAAAGTAAAATACTGATTTAATCAGCATGGTTGGCAACCCTGACCCTGAGGAACCTACTTCCACGTAAGCTGGCGAAGTGCCTGCTCATCAGATTTACAATAGAGCAGTTTTGTAAATACAACAAAACTGATAATTAAATTGATACCAATGTTATTACTATGATGTGAAAGCAGCACTGCTGGTCATTAAATTGACTCAGATTGACAATGTTCAGTGGATAATTTATGTCCAAAATAGCATTAAATTGCGGAGATATACCGGTATAGCATTAAATTGCGGAGATTTACCGGTATAGCATTAAATTGCGGAGATTTACCGGTATAGCATTAAATTGCGGAGATTTACCGGTATAGCATTAAATTGCAGAAGGCATTCAATTGCGAAGTTTTCACGGTTTAAAATTGTATGTTTACACTTTGAGCACCCATTCGCCGCTTGGCGACCGTACGCACCAGCGTTACAGTACTGCACAGTATGACGACGCCGTGTCGTCATGTGCGCACAGGGTATGTTTACCATGACGACTACGTGTTGTCATAAGCGCCGAATTTGTACTGGGGACGTAGATACCTACGTAGCGTACTAAGTATAACAAAGGTACAGTCACGTCCATTAGACGCTTTATTACTAGAATTAGATTGCGATAGCGTGTTACAATCTACAAATATGCAACATGCAACATAGTTATTTACCTTGTCAACAGGTAGCCCCAATGGCACATTACACCTTAGAGAAGAACGTACGTATATAGTGTATGATAATATAGACCTTCATGAAATTGATAACTATACGTTTTGTTTATGGTAGTATGGACCTTCATGAAATTGATAACTATACGTTTGTTTATGGTAGTATGGACCTTCATGAAATTGAAAACTATACGTATTCATGTTTGGGACAAGTGTCCACATAGATGAAACTTGACAAGAAAGATTTAAGACGGTATGTCTCTCAAAGAATGTGGCTGAAAATAAAATACAAGTGTTCACATAAGATGAAACTTAGCATAACAAAGATTCTAATATGGTTTTGAGAATAAGATACTTTGCATAAATTAAACTGTGTCACAGAAATACTAATGTTAGATTCTGGTGGTCATGAATATTTCTTTTTAAAGATACATTTTGACGAAAATGGGGGAACTGATTAACATTAATCAAAATATTTCATAATATAGTTAGTAGGAAAACCAGAATTTAAAGTTGATACATACTATGTCTTATAGTAAATGAAACATATATTTTTCTTTGATCCGCTAAACTAAGCAAATGTCACATACATTGTTGATAAACAAAGAAGACAAGGTCTATGGTTAATAGTAATTCTGCTATTGGAATGTTTTTAACTTCAAGGTGCTCTAGATAGTGTTGATCCAATGCTGAATATTACGCTGAAACAATTAATTATTTGATAACAGTTACACTGTTGGTTGTCTATTTACTTGGTGCTATATATACGCCAGCAGCAGACCAGGGTGTTTACAGCAATAGTTATTGTCATTGGTCTTGTGTAATCAGATTACCTAAACTAGAAACTTAACATAAAAAGTTGGAACTTTTGAATCGGTCACTATCACTTACTTACTATTGGTTGTGGTCTTGCTACAGGAGTAATAGTGTTATGTGTGATAAGTACCTACATACTTGAGAGCAATGTACCAGTCAGTATGGCTGTGTTAGATTGTTCATATTTAAAGGATAATAACTAATTGATCAATGTATGGATAAACAATAACTAGATCACATTGTTGAATTGAGATCATAGAACTATATATGACATTGACGTTTGGAAACGTTCCATTTCAATACTAATATATTATCAAATCTTACATAGAGATTCTAAACAAACAATAACTAATTTGCTAAACTATCGGATTAAGTTTTAAAATAGTCCCACTACATACGATTTGTTGATTGTTGCCTGTGTTGGACATTGTTTGGCAATTATGCATGACCATCTGTGATTGGTCTTAAAAGGCGGCAATATATTTGAGGAATTGGCTATTCAAAATGCAACTGAATAAATGGCTCAATAATAATAATTATTATAGTATTAATGACTTATAAAATGAATTTTAATGTAATTAATTTCAATTTTGACATAATATTTTAGTGTATAAGTTTGCACACTTTAGTTTTGCAAAACATGTTTGATCAATCTATTTTCAATAACACCTTTTATACCATGTTTTAAGCAAATAAAATATCTTTATCTTTATCTTTACTGAAAGACTATAAAAGTCAACGTCAACACTACCGCCAGTTAGGAGGACTCTTTATGCTAGCTGTCCAAAGGTAAAGACCCTGTGGTGTCTGCCATAATAATAGGTCCTCGAGCACAAAGATATGGTACACTGTAAAGTGGAAACTCTGGCTGGTAATCAGGCCACAGAGAACTAGTACGCTGTAACGCGAAAAACTCTGGCCAAATGATCCAAGTATTTTTGGTTACAACTGTTGGACGGTACCTACAGATAGACCATAAGTGGTGTCTCATGTCCGTAACAAAAAGTTACTAACTTTGAGAAATTATTATGATCTAAGAGAATAATCTGATACTTACCTAACAATAATTTATTCTAATGAAAAGATGTGTTGATTAAGTAGATACTTTAATATCAAGCTGCCAGGGAGTTCTTGTCCTTTGTCTCCATGATAGGCCTGGTTTTGTCTCCATGATAGGCCTGGTTTTGGAACGGACAACTAACTTTGTCATTAAAGATAAATAATCGTTGAGAAGCCTAATATAGAAATAATGGATGCCTGGTCTTGTCTCTTTGTGTTTTTGTTCGTGAAATCGTTTCCCTACACACCATGTTCATAGTACTACAAGTGTAGTTTACAACTGGGAATACATGATGATCTATAACTCAACTCCACATTCAGTAACAGGTAACTCAACTGCTGAATTATTTTTGGGAGATAGAACAGGGATAAAATCCCTTCACTATTACAAAAGGATAATAGAATGGAAGAGTCGGAAGACAATCGGATTAACTCTTACTTTATAATAACTGATACGGAGTTGATACTTTTAAAAAAAACTGATTTGATAAAGACGCCTGAGTAAATTGGGGTTTACTCAGTAAATAAAAGATGATTCACTACAGAAAAGTAGGTAATATTATGCAGACTACTTGTAACTTTATAAATACTAGATGGAAAATATAAAAACATATTATTTCTCCATAGAGATCCATATTATTTAATACAGGGGGTATTTAATACAGAAATAAAATAAATTAAAATAAGGAAGGGATGTAGTGTATGTAGATACGCTACAAACTAATAACAATATTGTGACTGTAGTGTATGTAGATACGCTACGAACTAATAACAATATTGTGACGTTGCCTCGGGCGCGCACGTCGCTCGGTTATAAATACCGGTCCGAATGGTGGGGGAGTCTCCAAGCCCGGTAAGCCCAAGGCTGAGCCCTCTAGTTACCGCCCCATCAGTCTGCTCAATGTGCTCGGCAAAATCTATGAGAGGCTTATTTATAAGCGACTCAGAGACTATGCCGAGACAAAGGGTCTCATCCCTAACGAGCAGTTTGGTTTCCGAACGCAGCATTCCTGCGTTCATCAGGTCCACCGCATCATCGAACACATAAGCGTTGGCTTCCAACGTGGTTTGATGACGGGCGCTGTCTTCTTTGATATAGCGAAAGCGTTCGACAAAGTCTGGCACAACGGCTTATTATATAAGCTCTACCAACTTGGCGTGCCGGATCGTCTCGTACTCATCTTACGAGACTTTTTGTCGAATCGCACCTTTCGCTATCGCATAGAAGGAGCGCTATCCTCCCCCCATCCCATCCGTGCAGGAGTCCCTCAGGGCTCTGTGCTCGCTCCCCTCATTTTCACGCTGTTCACCAGCGATATCCCGAAAAGTAAAAAGGCGCAGTTAGCTCTGTTCGCAGACGACACGGCCATTTACTATTCGGGCAGGGACCAACACCCGATATCTCGCACTCTCCAAACCGCAGTCGATAATCTCGGCGCCTGGTTTAGGAAGTGGAGAATCGAGGTCAATCCCGACAAGAGTCAAGCGGTTCTCTTTCTGAGACCGCGTCGCACTCGACTCCCCCCCCGACCGATCACCATGTTCGGCAAGCCGATCCCTTGGGAGACGCGAGCCAAATACCTCGGTGTGACCCTCGACCACCACCTCTCCTTCGCTGAGCACATAAAGCAGGTGCGTTCGCGCGCCGCTTTCGCTCTCGGTAGACTCCACTCCGTTCTGAATGCACGTAGCAAATTGTCACTTAGGTGCAAATTGCGCATTTATACAGCGTGCATTCGCCCCATCATGACCTATGCGGGTTCAGTGTTTGCGCACGCAAAACCTCACCTCATTCATAGGATGCAGGCCCTCCAAAACCGTTTCCTCCGAAAGGCAACGGGAGCCCCTTGGTTCGTTCGGAACGAAATCCTCCATGTCGATCTCGACATTCCCACCATCTCCCAGTTCTTGAAACGCAATTCCAAGCGTTTCTTCGACTCAGCCACCAACCATCGCAACCCTCTGGTTGTCGAGGCGGCTAGCTATGTCCCCTCTCGTATTAGTAAGGTCCGCCGCCCCAGGCTTGTCCTCTCAGATCCCGACGACCCCATAACTCTTCTCCAGGAGAGCAGTAGGGACCGTAGGAACAAAAACAAATCGACATTCCGACCTCGCCGCCGAGGTCCCTCGCGACGACCCCGTAATAATGGTCCTCCCCCCCGTCCCTTGCTCGGGTATGATGTGCCAGCTGGTGGCGTAGCTGAGCCTGTAGCTTTAAACTCCCCTGATAATAATAATTCAAATCTGATCCAGCCTGTCCCATCTTGCTGTCCTCCCCCCAGCGACGCCCTAAGCCGAGGCCCGTTCCCCACAGGGGGAGCCCTTAGCGTGTAGTCGCTTAGTCTGTAAGTTTTTGCCCCTGGCTGGAGGCTTTGAGTTTTTCTTAAGGCAGCCACAGGATAGTCCGGTTAAGTAGTCTCGACCTCTCTAGGTCAACTACGAGATGCCATTCACAAAAAAAAAAACAAAAAAAAAAAAAATGGGGGAGTCAGTCGTGCTTGGACTGTCGGCCTATGCGGTGGTGCGTTGGCGAGTCAACAATACTATCAGTAAATAAGCATATTTTACATTTATGTTATCTGCAAAGTTAGATGGCCATACTTTAACTAAGTGGGAGGAATGCAGAAATAATTTTGATGGCGATACGCCAACATTAGAGCAGTTCTATAAATTCATGATAGATCGTGCGAATGTGCTGGAAGCAATAAACCGTAAGGAACACGATAGAAATCCGTCTAAGAGTCAATCAGCTAGTTCACGTAATAGTTCTGACACAAATAATCAAAAACATAGTTCGAATACTACAAAGTCGTTTGCTGCTTCTAACTCTAAAGATAACAAATCTAAAAAATCTAATGTTTATTTATGCGTTATTTGTAATGAAAATCATAGGATTTTTGATTGTCCCTCTTTCAAAGCAAAGGGGATAGAGGATAGGTTGAAGGATGTCAATAAATACAAGCTGTGTGTCAACTGCCTTAGGCAGGGGCACCATGTAGGTTCATGTCGCATGGGACCGTGCCGTGAGTGCAATAAAAGACACCACACGTTGTTGCATCTCCCTGCAGCATTATCTAATAGTAATAATCTGGCAATGGTAGATGAGCCGTGCGATAATAGTTGCGAAACCCTTGCTAGTTTTTCAAAACGAAATTCAAGTCAAATTCTTTTGTCAACGGCAATAATAGAAGTCTTGAATCCATTGACCCAACAAAAGGCGAAAGTTCGAGCGCTGCTAGACTGCGGTAGCCAGTCCTCCTTTATTTCTAAAGAATTACAGGATAATATTTCATTGAATACGTTCCCAATTGACTCGCTAAAGGTCATAGGAATTGGTAATACAGTTTCTTCTCATATTGCTGAAAGTTGCAATATTAAAATTATCTCGCTTAATAATAAGTACAGTGCAAATTGCTCATGTCTTGTTTTAAAAGAATTAACCGGTTTAATACCAAAATACCCGGTTAATATTAATACATTGAATTTGCCTTAAGACATTGTGTTAGCTGATCCTACATTTAATCAGCCGGCACCTGTAGACGTCTTAATAGGCGCTGATTTATTTTGGGACATATTGGGAAACGAGAAGCGTACCCTTGGCCCACAAAATACAAATCTAAGGAATACGCACCTAGGATGGATAATATCTGGTCCTATATATTCAACCGTTGCCAATGAAACTACTAATTGCAATCAAGCAATTGTAGATGCCATATCACACCAGATTGACATACAAAGGTCAATTGCCAAATTCTGGAAATTAGAAGAGGTTCCCACAAAACGTATAATGAGTGAAAGTGAAATGGCTTGCGAATCCCATTTTATAGCTCACACACGTAGAGAAATAACTGGTAGGGTTTGTGTAAAACTGCCACTTAAGGACACTCCAGACTGCCTGGGTGATACTTATAAAATTGCTAAAAACCGATTGCGTTATTTAGAAAAGCGGTTTAGGAAAAATCCCTTGTTAAAAATCGAATATTCAAAATTTATTAGCGAATACGCTGAATTAGGGCATTGCTCGTTAGCCAAAGACGAGCGAAGCATAATTTATTATTTATGTCACCACGCGGTACTAAAGCAAGAAAGCGAATCAACTAAATTGCGTGTCGTTTTTGATGGGTCTGCAATTTCTACGTCAGGTTATGCATTAAATGACATCCTAATGGTAGGTCCGACCCTACAAGATTCTCTTTTTGCTATACTCATACGTGCCAGGCAATATAAGTTTCTATTAACTGGGGACATTGAAAAAATGTACCGTCAGGTTCTAGTAAACAAAGAAGATCGTAGTTTGCAGCGTATTCTATGGCGAGAAGACGAGTCACAACCCATCAAGACTTACGAGTTAAATACACTCACTTATGGTACCGCAAGTGCCAGTTTTCTTAGCACACGTTGCCTTTGGCAGCTTGGCGAGGAACAAAATGATGAAGGTATTAAAAATATAATCCAAAAGGATTTTTACGTAGATGACCTCATCACTGGTGCGGATGATGAGTAGGAATTACGTTTTATACAAGGAAGAGTTTCCGAAATTTTAAAAAAATGGTTGTTTTAATTTAAGAAAATATAAAAGTAACAATCCATCAATTTTTGAAAATTTGAATATAAATCATGAAGACAATTTAACAATCAGTGAGTCTTCAAACACCCTTGGTCTTGGATGGATTCCCTCCAGTGACACGTTATATTTTCCCATTAAAAATGTTATGCTCGACCAGGATGCAGTCATCACAAAGCGATTTGTTATGTCTAATTCATTCAAAATATTTGACCCGTTAGGTATTTTAAGTCCCGTGATAATTCAGCCTAAAATTATATTGCAAAAAATGTGGCAACAAAAACTGGATTGGGACGAACCTGTTACAAAAGAATTGAGTGACGATTGGATAAAGTTTACTGATAATTTAATGTGGTTAAATAAATTTAAAATTCCTAGATTAGTTCTATGTGAAAAACCTAAATTAATAGAATTACACTCATTTAGTGATGCGTCTCAAAGTGCATATGGTGCATGTATTTATTTAAAATCAGTAAATTGTGATGGTGAAAGCACTGTCAAGCTGTTATGCGCCAAGTCAAGGGTGTCGCCTTTAAAATCCACCACAATATCGCGCCTCGAATTATGCGCTGCATTATTATCCGCTAAGCTTTGTAAATCTGTTACAGATGCTCTCCGGTATAGGCCGAGCAATTTCGTACACTGGAGCGATTCCAGTGTGGTTCTAAGTTGGATAAATAGTGATCCTACAAAATTAAAAATGTTTGTAGCTAATCGTGTCGGTGAAATACTTGAGTTAACTAAAGCATGTTCTTGGCGTTACGTTCCTACTACCATGAACCCAGCAGATTTAATTTCTAGAGGAGTGGATGCAAAAAAATTATTGTCTATGGACTTCTGGTGGTCCGGCCCTAGCTTCTTGCATAAAAATGAAAGCTATTGGCCCGTGTTACATGATTCAAAGTTGGGCGATTTACCTGAAATGAAAGCACACACGTCAACAATTAGTGATCAGGATAATTTTATAAATTTTGAAAATTTTTCATCATATTAAAAACTTCAGAAAGTCGTTGCATATGTTCGAAGGTTTATATTTAATATGAAGCACCCCTGTAAAAAACGGGTAGGCAGACTTTCACCTGAAGAGTTAATGGAGTCATTTCATTCACTGTGCTTTGTCGCCCAGCGTGAGTCATTTTCTATCGAATACGAAAATCTTACAAAAGGTAAACAACTACCGGCTAGAAGTAAAATTTTATCATTGTCTCCGTTTATGGATAACAATAACTTGATTCGCGTTGGTGGCCGCATATGTTATAAATATTTAAATTATGCCTATAGTTATTTATGTTTCTTGACTTATTACAATCATTCAAAAGTAGTTGTATTGACTTTATGTGATTGGCCGAGACTGACAGTTATCGACGACCAATCATAAGCAAGTAAAATGGCGGGGATGAAAAAAGACAGTCGGCGGGCATTTCAGGGATATGCCCGCCATGCCCAGCATTCGTACTTGAGCATCGGAGTTAGTCACTTGCATTGTATCTGTAGTTTGTGATTGTATCTCTAAATCAAATTGTATTATTGTACTGCTGTAATTATAGTGATAAAGTTGATCTTTCAAAAGTTATAAAGTGTTTTTTTTATATTCAAAATCCTTACTTCTGAGTGTTGAACCGGTACGGTTCACATCTCAGAAGTGGGATTAGCAACCTAGTGCCCACAAAAGGAACGGAGATACGCTTAAGTATTTGGCGTACGTAGAAAACGTAAGTGTCCTTTGCTCATTTTATTTTATTTGTGCTGCCTACCCACATTAATCATATTAATGCAATTTGCAATACCGAAGTGAGAAAAGTAGGCCACAGGTTTATGCCTGTACCGTATTTTTTTTTTTTTCTCTTAACGATTGCCTGCCTCTCTTTACCAGACTACTAAATGAGTCGATAGTTTTATTTTAACGACTAGACTTCAGGGACTGAACTGTATTTGCCGTAACGGAGACATTCCGGAGGTTTATATGGTTAGTCATGCATGTTAATCCTGCCAGGGTACTCCCTGGGGATGAACATGTTTGATATTCCGGTTAGTAATTTGAGGAACTGAACTGTATTTGCCGTAACGGAGACATTCCGGAGGTTTATATGGTTAGTCATGCATGTTAATCCTGCCAGGGTACTCCCTGGGGATGAACATGTTTGATATTCCGGTTAGTAATTTGAGGGACTGAACTGTATTTGCCGTAACGGAGACATTCCGGAGGTTTATATGGTTAGTCATGCATGTTTATCTTGCCAGGGTACTCCCTGAGGATGCACATGTTTGATGGTCTATAGTAAATTATATGCAGGTCAATAAAAATCTTGTTTACATGTTTAGTATGGCGGGGTTTATTTAAGACGTATTTACTAGAATAGGTATGCGCACTAGGTATTGTTTTCTGGACTAGTAAAAATTACGACGAGTAAAGTACAAAGTACATCGAGTATTTTCTATCAAAGTGAGAATATTAGGAATAGTGATTATCATTTGTACCATTTATGATGTTAATAGCGCTTTACAATGTCAACCCTCAAACATCACACAATTTTCGTGATTAAAATACCCGGCTTTGCAATAATCTGACTCAATGGATCGCGTATGGGAAGCAATATATTGTCCGTATTGAATTATTTGGCGAAGTACGCGCATAGCAAATCGCTATCGAGTATTGAGTATCTACCTATTCCAGTCTATTATTATCTAATAATAAACCTAAATAAATCCACGTCAAACTTAATTTTGAATGGAAGAATACTTCTTGATGATTTATCTTGGACTTAGTTCACCACGTCTTAGTTGTGTACCTACTTAGAACGAAAACTAAAATTTATCCATAAGAAGGAATACTTAATTTAACACAAAATAGTTTGATTCATGATATAAACTTCATTTCTTGTAATCAAAACGATTAAGAGACTGACATACAAAAACAACAATTTAGATGTTAAATTAGCTAATAGACTTGCGGCTTCAGTGACTATTCACTAAACAATGAAGTTCACGGTTCGTGCTGTAGTCGCGCAGGTGGGCACGAGTGAATAAGCGTCCAGCGGGGCGTTCATCGTTGCGTGCAAGCGGCGAAGAGCGTTCACCGAGCGCCACTCGGCCGCCACTCAGGACACTCGCGAGTGCATGTGTTTAACATGAACTTCGCACGCCCCACCCCGCCGGACGCTCGAGTCGAGCGTGCACTCAGGCCGTACACTTCACGACGATGACGATGCTCCGGAGGTGACCGAGGTAGAGCTGAGAGTGGCGGTACGTAGGCTGAATGCCAAAAATACCGCCCCAGGACCCGACGGACTACCTGGAAAAGCCTGGGTTCTGGCCTTGGAGGCTCTCAAGCCTCAAGGGGGCTCCTAAGCGCATGTTTGGAGAGAGGCCAGTTCCCACTTCGGTGGAAGACGGGGAAACTGGTTCTCATGAAAAAGCCGGGGCGCCCTGCAGAGTCTCCGTCCGCTTACCGGCCCATCGTGCTGCTCGACGAGATGGGTAAGCTCTTTGAAAGAGTCATTGCAGACCGCCTCGTCGGGCGGCTGGTGCGAGTGGGGCCGGATTTGGCGGAGAGCCAGTTTGGTTTCCGCAGGGGCGCTCTATGGTGGACGCCATCATGTGCGTGCGAGCCCTCACAACGAGGGATGCTGTGGCCCGGGGTGAAGTCGTCTTGGCGGTGTCTCTATATATCGCCAATGCCTTCAATACCCTGCCCTGGAGTTGCATTAGGGAGGCACTCCGGTATCACCGGATGCCGACTTACCTCTGTCGCGTGGTCGAGGCCTATTTGACGGACAGGGCCGTCATCTACCCCGGTCATCAGGGAGAGGGGAACCGGCGAGAGATGTCGTGCGGTGTCCCACAGGGATCGGTCCTAGGGCCACATCTGTGGGATATCGGGTACGACTGGGTGCTGCGCGCTGACCTCCCTAGTGGCATCAGCGTGGTATGCTACGCTGACGACACGCTGGTCCTGGCGCAAGAGAGGTCACTCCAGGCGGTGGCCAACACACGGGGTTGCGATAATCGTCGAGAGGATCCGGCGATTGGGACTCGAGGTGGCCCTGCACAAGTCCGAGGTCATGTGTTTTCATGGTCCTCGGAACACGCCACCGTCAGGTTCCCAAATAACGGTAGGAGGGGTTCACATCGGCGTCGAGCTGACGATGAAGTACCTAGGACTCGTCCTCGACAGCCAGTGGAACTTCGTGGAGCATTTTCGACGTTTGACTCCCAGACTGGAGCGGGCCGGGGCTGAATTGAAGCGGCTCTTGCCCAATCTAGGGGGTCCAAACGCCTCCTGCCGGAGGCTCTACGCGGGGGTCGTGCGGTCCATGGCCCTTTACGGGGAACCAGTGTGGGCGCGTTCCTTGGGGCGGCGACCAGCCCGCCGGTTGAACGCGTCCCAAAGGGTCATGGCCATCCGGCTAGTTCGGGGATACCGCACGGTCTCCGGTGAGGCGGCGAGCCTCCTTGCCGGATTGCCGCCGTGGGATCTGGAAGCAACAGTCCTCACATACACGTGGGAGTGGCGCGAGTAGGCAAAACGCCGGGGCGTAACTCCGCTGCCGCGAGAAATCATGGCACAGCGGACAGAGCTCCGGCGGGATCTCATGGCGACATGGAGAGTGCGACTGTCGCAACCCAGTGCGGGGCACGCCACAATAAAATGCGGCGATAAGTCCCCTCTTTGAGGAGTGGTTGGAGAGGCGTCACGGCACCCTCACCTACCGCCTGACGCAGGTCCTCACCGGACACGGTTGTTTCGGGAGGTTCCTGTTCCGGATAAGGCGGGACGAAACGCCCGGGTGTTACCATTGTGTAGATCGCCCGGAGGACACGGTGGAGCATACGCCTCCACCGTATGCCCGGCTTGGGTAGAGCACCGCCGCGTCCTCGCGGAGGCGATCGGCGGCGGCGATCTCTCGCGTGCGGCCCTGGTATAGGCCATGGTACGGAGCGAGAGTGCATGGGAAGCCGTCACCTCCTTCTGCGAAGCAGTAATGGTCGCGAAGGAGGAGGCTGAACGCGTGAGGGAGAGGCAATCTTTGCGCCCTCACGCCCCTAGTCGCCGCAGGAGACGCTCTGGGCGTCGGGAATCGATAGCTGATTCCCGGCCACCGTAGGCCACCGTAGGCTTGCGGATGGCGAGCAATGGGTAGCTCGCCGTCCGGTCCGGTAAGGACCAGGCCGGGGTCTACGGCGCTTTGTGTTCCACGCGCGCCTCAAAGAGATGTCAGCACTAGCTGAAGGGGTCCGCTAGGGCCGATGCCCGCCCGGGTTGCGGGTTGTTCGAAAGAGTTACCGTGGCCCTGGCACAGGCAACTGAAGGAACACGGGTGGGTTTTAGTCAGTAGAAGTCTGACACGCCCTCCCGCTCCATCCAGAGCGGGAGAAGTTATTGATGATCTCCCACATCCACAAAAAAAGGGCGTACACTTCGCGTTGTTGACGCTCCTGCTTCGCATCCCGCGTCCCACGTAATTGACGCGCAGGTATGGCCGAAGCTTTAAGGCTTTGTGACGAAATCATCGGATAGAGACAAACAATCGACTTCTAATTTTAGTCTTTGCCACCGACTTCCAAAATTATAGATATTTTTCACGTTGTAGTGTTTTTTATTTGTAAATTTTTTTTATATAAAAATAACAATTTATAATATTAAATATAGTTTTTCATTAAAATAAATATGTCCTTGAGAAAAGTATAAAGTTAATGTATGTTATGAGTTTAAACGATCAAATTCAAAGATGAATCAGATTATGATCAATTCATTAAAAGATTTTATTGTTGTAATTTTATTTTATCGCCTCTATTCATTTTATTGTTGCTATCAAAAACCTATCGACTCGAACTCTATTAAATATGCGCTGTTACGCAAGATTGGTTGGACATATTATGGCAGTATATTGATATTTATCATACTGACCGCCTCGTTGGTCTAGTGGTCACAAGCGTTACAGCTTAGCTGCTGGTTTTTCCATAAGGAATTTCTCAGTAGCCAGCCCGGAGTCTGGATTTGTGCCCAGTTGATGGCAATAGGCTCGCCTTATATTACATAAGACTTAATCATAACTTTACTGGCGAAATGTGGGTGTACTATATTATATAGATTACAGGAAAACTTATAAGAAGTCTATGGTCTTAAAATAATATGGTAAATCTCTCAATATGGTACGTACAAACTAACATTTGCAGTAGGAATGTATGGGAGAACATGTTTTTCAACTACAATGTTAAGTTTGTTTGTGGAATAAATTCATTCCAACTGCGGAACCCTTCATTTGCCAGTTTTATTTTTTTTTTTTTTATATTTGTAATCACGTTCTCGAAAACTGCTGTAACGATTTCGATGAAAGTTACATAGAGGTATATGGGGGTGAAAAATCGATCTAGCTGAGTCTCATATCTGGTAACATTCGGTTTCTCTATTTTCACCTGATCAGAGTTCGGTAGATCAGTAGGTACTGGTCAATTTAAATGAATAGCAAAAGGACCAGTTTAAAATAAGTAACAATATCGTCAACATAATACAATCTTAGATCTTGTTTAGGTACCCTTATCCTGAAAAGAGGTAATTTTACTTATCATTATAAAGAACTTTTATTCATCTTTATGAACAACTGTGAGACCAACCTTGAAACTGCGAAAAAAAAACAAATTTAATAGGTTTTTATAGGTTCACTTTATTTTAATACACATGTACGTATAAGTACCCAATGTTACTAACAGATATATTTTTTAGTTATCTCATATTATAGCCACTTATCTCCATATCAATGCTGGCGCTCCCTACGACTTTGGTAACACCGCCTGAAGTAAGTGACACATTCACGTAGATACGGCCTTTAGTAAACGGGAAGCCTTTCGGAACATATGGGATCGTTAGATTTTTCAAATGATACGCACCCTGAAAATATAACAAAACAGTTATCATCCACATGAATTTAATAGAATCCTTATACATGGTGTCTCGTAAATAATAGATCAAACGTAACAAGTAGATAGCTCACCTGATTTCCAACAACTGATATGAATACTTAAATTTTTTTTCTAAGGCAAATTAAACGTTATTTACAAAAATGTTATCTTATTGAAATGTTTAACAAAAATCATATCTACCTAAATATGTTATCATTTGTAGCGACAGCATTAAAAAAAAAAAAATCCTGGTAGAGAAAATAGTCAAATTCGAAAAAAAAAATAATGTCTTGAATAAACGTAATTACGTATATACCATAGCGGTTTTTTTGTAACTATTTACATCAGTTGATGGAAATCAGGTGAGTTACCTACCCGTTACGTGTGATTTATTATTTACAGGACACCCTGTATAATGGAGGGTTAGGTACCTGTCTCACTACTGACGATTAAGAGGATTGTGAAGTGCCGATACGCGGCGCGAGTCTTGTGAGGCAATTACCTACATTTCATACAATTATTTACGTAAATAATGTTTCGGGTGATAACGTTTTCACCACCCTAAACCTTTACGAAATGAGACGTTTTTGGTCTCATTACATTCAATACATCTTAATCTAGGTCTCTACGTTTTTCTGTTTTACTAATTCTATTTAATATAATTAAAAAAAAAAAAAAAACGCTCGAGTAAGTTTTTATGTCAAAAATATAGATATTTAGATGCTAATAACTTATATCGTATGCAATATTTCTTTATAATAAAAAGTACGGACCTAGTTTTTCATTATATCTACAAAATTTCCAAAAAATATGAAAATTAGACTATGTTTACGGGTGGAAAAACGTTATCGCTTTTTGTATGAAAATTTATAGCTTCACAATCCTCTTAACGAGAAGCGATTAGAATTATCAACTAACACATGTTGGAGAGCAACGAGCAGCGAGTGCGCGATGGCGACGAGTAATTACGCTGGTATGCGTCTGTACCAAGTGTGAGTCTCTCAGCAAGTGTTCTGCCCGCCAAGCGAGCATCGCTGAGCGAGTATTCACTTAGACAGCTCTTGTTGCTGCGACAAACGAATACTCTCCAGTGTATATGTCGCTCTTTTACTTACACGGGACCTACAATATTTTGTACGTTTCTTGAGCGAGAAAATCATTGACAGCTAGTTGCTCCTCGTCAGCGGTGGGATAGATGCCTTAGCCTATTGTCATAACATCAGAATTTTCAATCGTAAGTAAGGATAGAACTCGCAATGCTTTTTACTCTCCAGATCGGGGATTACCGGCTACAGCCGTTGAACAAATACTATCGAACAAATAATATGTGTTGTTGGTACCGGTCAAGAGGCTTATACGTATACAGGGTTATTGGTAAAACACAAACAACCTCTTAAGGGGTCATTGTACTCATAATTATGAACAGCTTTAACTATGGGACCAAACCTGACATCGCAAAAAAAAATCAGCTGTTCAGTACATTTATGTTCGCATAATACGTCAAAATGTACTAAAGAGCTGATTTTTTAAATTACATATATTTTCATTGTCTTCGTGATTGTGGAATATAAACGCAAGATGTTGTTTTAACAAGATAGCAAAATTATGATTATTTTCATAATACAAAACCGCTAATCGAAACAAAAGTTAATGAAAATTGAAACAATAATAGAAGAAAGTTTAAAATTCATTGTTTTTTAATTATGGCCAGCATTTAAGCCCAAGCATAACATCAAAGAGGTTAGATATCGAAGAGTTCGTAACATCAATATTTTGCTACTTAGCAATGAGGAGCCACACTCAAAGCTGTGTGTAGATGTCGCTGTAGTCGACTGTACCATGTTTACCTATCGTAACAGTAGTGCGACTGTTATTTATGAGATTTTAAAGTGTAATTCGACTATAATATGTACGCGTTTATGACTGTGCCTCAACTAAAAGTTGAGCTCCGTAAAAGGAACGCTGCAACTGCCGACAAAAAGGCCGATTTGATTGAAAGGAAAACACATAAAATATTTAAGGTTATGATTGTTTGTGAGCCGCTTTCTATAAGCCACGGATTAACATTCCTATTTTTTTATAGATTACATTCGTATGATCGAAACCAAAACTTTGGTGCTGACTGCGACATCTTAGGCGACACCGCATACCTATGTCCACCTTCTGATACATTCAGAGACATAAATGCAGATACTCCTTTACCAATAATTAACAGACAGGCAATACCGGAATATTTTGAAAACTAAATACCTATATTGATTGATTAAACCTTTAGGAGAATTCTTTACTACATAGATTAGTTAATATAGTATATTTTATGACACTTTTATTTTGATGACAATAATTTTATTTTATTAGATAATAATCTTGATTCTATTGTTTTATAGATATAGTACCCAGCCTAAAGGACGGCTTATTTACTAATCTAATCCTCTTCTGTGAAATGCGCAGCAGGCAATCGTGCAATACTACTTGCCTTAAAGTTTTTAATACGTAACGCTAATTCCCATTGTTGTCGGCCCTTACTTTCTTTAGGACACAAATGTACTCCTCTGTTTTTACAAGTTAACGCACTACATTGAAGCATTTTGGACAAAATTACGGAAAATAGGAAAGCTAAACTTAGTATATTGCAAAAATCCATACGATTTGACAGCTAATATATCAAAACAAGGTACAGTCGATTGTGCGCCATCTATCGTGATAAAAATTTAGTTTTCCTCCCCATTAGTAATGTTCTTTAAAATACACTGAAATGTAAAAATAAAAAATACTTTTGTACAAAAAAATTAAACCGAAAAAGAAGTGAAAAATATTTTTTTTTTAAGTAACTAAACTCCTAAATTAATTTAAGTTGAGGCGGCGCCAAACAAACATTCAACGAAGATCTATCAAGCTATTATACCATTTTATACGATTTACGTAATTAATTTTCCTGTTTGTTTGGCGCCGCCTCAAAATTTTATTTTATTCACTTTTCAGTTTTTATTGGTCGGTTTAATTTTTTTGTAAAAAAGTTTTATATTTTTCGCTTTTCAGTTAGTTACCTTTTTGGAAATCATTTGTTTTTTTTTTTTTTTTGTAAAAGTTTTTATTATCCCGTGTTAGGTGGTGGTACCTAACCCCACACACATTCGAATACCACTACGTGCAAAATAAATTAGAATATCATCCACATAAACTATGTGGGATAAACACGTATTATTGAAGCTAACTCAAAAACTACCCAAGCAAAATTCATATTTTTTTATGGGACCAACCAAAGATTATTATTTTATTCGGGAGCCTATACCTCGAGGTATACGCTGCCGAATAAAATAAAAATCTTTTAAATGCGTGGTCATACATAAAAAATATATATACGTGTCGAATTGAGAGCTTCCTCCTTTTTTTTCGTTGATTAAAAATAACAAGTGGCTCTTATTCTGAGTAGGAATATAGCTTACCGCAGGATATGGACAGAAGCGGCCTCCTACTGCTTTTCGCAATGTTTCACCGACAAATGTGTCGAAATTCATCAAGTCGCATAATTTAAAATGCATTTCAACGAAACTGGGACGGTATCTGTTTGTTAGAAACTGGTAGAAGTAGATGTCCACCTGTAATATAATAGTAGTTTATGAAACTGTTACATATTGAAGGGGTTATTACGCATTGGTTTATAATTATATCACAGAAGTGTTTTAATGCCAAAAAGTTATGTGCAGTTTATTACTTTTTCTAAACATGCAATTTTATCAAAAACACAATAAAAAATATCGTAAAGGCGCTCAAATGCAACATTCCAACGTAGCTACGGTTTCCTAGAGGATCGGTGGCCGCCACATAGCGTCTGCAATTTTCACTGAAACTTTATTTATGAAAGTAAGTTGGTTTGTTTTCCTAGAAAGCGTTTTTGACTCCCTAAAGTCAAACCCCGCTGCCCAAAAATTTAAATCACTAGGTTTGCCCTCACACATGTTACCCCTAGAGTGTAATTTAAATCCACGCGAGGCCCCCCGTGAGGTGGTTTTAACGATTGCTGCCGCGGCTGAGGCTGTCCGGGGAAGCCGGCCAGCAAGCCGAAGCTGCGGTAGTGAGCGTGAATACCATGTGCGACGATAAGCTCGCGTGGTGCCGCCGGAGACCCGCAGCGCCGGAGCTGTGACAGAAACCATGCCTGCTGCATTTTGCATGCTCGCTTGTATGCTGCATGCTTGCTTGCACGCTGCATGCTTGCTTTCGTGATGCATGCTTGCTTACATGCTGTATGCTCGCTTGTATGCTGCATGCTTGCTTGCACGCTGCATGCTTGCTTGCATGCTGCATGCTTGCTTGCACGCTGCATGCTTCCTTGCATGCTGCATGCTTGCTTACATGCTGCATGCTCGCTTGTATGCTGCATGCTTGCTTGTATGCTGTATGCTTGCTTACATGCTGCATGCTCGCTTGTATGCTGCATGCTTGCTTGCATGCTGCATGCTTGATTTGACAGTCACGAAAACTGCTGTACCTACGTTATTTATAGCTAATAGTTTTATAGAATTTCATTTTACATAAATTTTTTCTCATATTTTCGTTTCATAGAATAATCAATACGCGAAATGCTTACTTTGAAGATTTTTAAATCATTGAATTTTGTTTTACATAAAGTTTAATGATGTAAGAATAATCATATCATATATTGTTATATTGTTTATTTAATATAAAACTTATTACCACGAATAACATTTTCAATTCATACCGTTGATAAAATGCATACCCTCATGCAACCTACTGCTTGCATGCTGCAAACAAAAAGTCACTAAAAACTAAAATAATCTTCACTTTTAATTTATTTTTAATAACGCCTATGCCTTCGTCTTTCAGGTATCCATTCCTGAAGTCTGGAATAAATGCTCTCCATTAAATGCCTCACGTTTTCAGCTGGAATCTCTTCCCATGCAACTTTCAAAGCGTCTATCAGTTGTTGCTGGTTGCAGACCTCTTGTTCACTCTCTCTAACCCTTCGTTTCAATTGGTCCCACATGTGCTCGATAGGATTCAAGTCCGGGCTGTTTGCTGGTCACGGTCAAACTTGAATGTGAGAGTCTTCCAGCACAGACTGTGGCGCTTGAGCTGTGTGTGCACGTGCATTATCCTGCATCAAGACGAACCCAATACACATTTGCTATGCAAACAGGATCACATGAGGCCTGATAACTTCCTCAATGTGACGCTGAGCAGTTACGGAACCCTCACTTAAACTAGCGAGCTCAGTTTTGCCGTGTAAGTTAATCCCACCCCAAATCATTACGTTGGGACCACCGAAACGGTCACCTTCATGTATTCAGGCTTCCGAAAACCGCTCGGCGTAACGTGTCCACACCCTAATGCGCCGATCGTCATTAAAAATAATTACTTTGTACTCGTCGGTGAAAAGCATCATGCTCCACTGATTTTTGCCCCATTACAAGTATTGACGGGAGAAACCTAAACGATTGGCACGTTGACCCCTGGACAAAGGAATTTAAACAACTCGTCGTTTTGAAGTTGTTTTTGCAGCTGGTCTTCGTGCAATCGATTCCGGATAGCTTAGTCACTGACACGGGTACCCGTTGTCAAACGTAGGCAATTTTGTACCTTACGAGCCGTCACTGTGCGTTCTCGGCGGGCGCTTAACCGGATGTACTGATCATCGCGAACAGTTGTGATGATATCGAAGAGTTAGTAAAATCAATGTTTTACTATCTAACAGTTAGTTAATGTTCTTTAAATTACACTGAAATGCAGAAATAACAAGTGGCCCTTATTTTGTATTGCGTACTTTTCTTCACTAGACCTAACTTACCGTCATGCTATTGTTCATTGGTGTAAGTACTTCTCCGTAAAAATCCACATAGTGCCTAGGATCTTGTCGGCTAATACGTCTACATAGCACAGTAGCGTTTTTGCAGAATCTCCGGTCATACCAGTGTATCACTGGACGCTCAGTATTGAAGTAGGTTACCTACGACAGAAATTACAAGTAGATTTACTCATCGACATAATGAATAAGTCCATCAACCTCGACCTGACGCTTAGTGCTGTAGGTTGATGCTGGGTTTAGGAGCGATTCATCGTAATTCCCACTCTGAAGCTAGCCGTGCTCAGTAGCTTGTAGCATGGTCTGGAGTTCTAATGCAGTGGGGACAAAAAGGACTATATCGTCAGCAATTTGGACGTTTGTCAGCCTCTTCTTGCTAACGTCAATGCCCTTGGCCTTCCATCAAGCTGCCCGTGACTTAAAAATCTCCTTAACTGTGCTCGTAAACCATATTTTGGAAGAGTCCCCTATTTTATTAAAATAATCACTAAAAAGCTGTAGAAATGCGACGTTGCCAGCCCGCGTGAAATAAACGCTCTTAAGAGGTTGATGCTGACTGGCATGACTGGCTAATCAATAATCACATTGCTCGCACATCCGCAACCAATCAACTCGCACACATACACTCTCTCACTACACTCACTCTTACAAAGTACTCACCTTTACACACCATATTATAGCAGAGAAAAAAAATACGAAATATATTAATTATTAGTTATTAGTTTGGTTAGTTCTTTTTTGTTAAAATACGAAATATATAAATTGTTAGTTTACTTAGCTCTTTTTTGTTAAAATACGAAATATACTAATTGTTAGTTTTTTTAGTTGTTAGTTAGGTTAGCTTTGTTTGTTAAAATACGAAATTTTCTAGTTGTTACTTTGGTTAGCTCTGTTTTGTAAAAATACGAAATTTATTAATTGTTAGATGTTTATTTGTTAGTGTAGTTTCCCTTTTTTGTTAAAACTTTAATTTATTTTTAAGCAATGCTGTAAGAATAAGTTAGGCTTCACAATGTGTCTGGCAGGGAGGAACGTGGACACCTGAGATACAGAACACGTCCTAGTTCAGGTGTCAGGAGTTTCAGAAAATCTAGCATGTACATTGGCCTAATAAATGCATGCCAGGCCTAATACATGCTATAGTAAATGGAGTATAGATCCTTATAGTTAAGGATCTATACTCCATTTACTATAGCATTAGACAGAAGTTAAAAAAGCCTCTTTTAGGTGCACACTTTGTAACAAAAGTGCAACAAACATTATTACAGTCAAGATTGATGCGGAGTTAAATATAATCAATTTAAATAACAGCTGTCACACTTAATTGTACTTATTTAACCTATCTACCTTCTGAAATTACAAAGCTTTCATTTAATATTATTTATTTTTTACATAAAATATTGTCGTGTCAATGTTTAAAATCTAAAAGAAGCAGGGGCGGTCAGTATCGGGAACGTTTTTCATGTCATTATAACTCTACCAAATCTAAAATGTTACCTGTTCCCTTCATAGGTTGTGGCAGCACGTGTTATTTTATTTTGTCGGTATAAGATATCATCCATCCGTCAAATTGCGTAAATAATCTGCAGTTGTCAATTGTCATTCACTTGTGGATACTTGTGAATGCTACGCCTTTTCTCGTTGTTATTGCTGAATTTTCGTGGTTTAGTTGTTATTTGTTACTGATTTTCTGTTGTTATTGTTTTGTTATCGTAGTGTGTTAGTTTTGTGTTAGTGTTAGTTTTGTGTTGTTTGTACAAAACGGTACGTTTTGTTGAACTATGGACAGGGACGATCCCGGTGCAGGCCCAAGTGGCTTGCAAGCGCAACATGTACGACAACAACGAAAAACGTGGCCTCAACGTTGATCACGAGGCTAAAATATTATCTTCTAAGAAAAATAGAATAAAGCAAACACCGCTTCGTTCTACAGAAAAAAGAACAGTGATAAATATTCATAAAGAAGTTAACGGGCACTGGCCCGAAGATAATCTTGCATATAGAACGCAGTTAGTTAATAAAACTGCAGAAATTGCAGGTAAGGATCATAAAATTATTACCATAAAAAATAATGTATTTGAAAGTAACATGTATTGTGAGGTAATAATATACATGACTAATCTTATTTTATAGGCATATCTCGTGCAACAGTCTATAATGTACTCAAAGAATACAATACAGAAGGTCGCCTGCAATCACCCCCTCCTTGCCAACGGAAGTACTCAAAATCTGACGATTATGATGATATTATTTTATGTGGAATACAAAGAAAAAATCATTCTTTTTTCTTTGATAATTTGTTTCAACGTTGGGCAAGATTTTGGAAGCCGTTAATACCGATGAGTCTCTACCCGACTTCAAAAGAAGCACTTTATACAAATTAATCAAGAACAAATTAAAATTTACCTATATTAAAAGAAATAGAAAAAAGTACCCTAATTGACAAACAAGAGATTGTACTATGGAGGGTGAAATATCCCCGTGAAATTAAGAGATTATTTATTTATTTATGGAGAGCACTGCCACATCACATACATATAACATTAAAAATATTATAAAAATTACTTCATAGCGGTCTGATGCACGTGACAATAATGGCGTACATAACATTTACAAATCATCGGCTTGGTGATAAACACAAATATTTAAAAAAGAGAAAAGAAGTACAGTACAATGCAAATTAAATTAAAATTTTAACAATGAATACGATTTAAATGTCCAACATAATTTAATAATAGGGCTGTCCAATATAACTTAATAGAAGTGACAAATAAAATATAATAGGAATGTCCATTACAGTGTAATAAAAATAGAAATGTCGTATATCAATTGCAATAAAATAAAAAATAAAATAGCATAACAATAAAATATTTTCAAACGATTAAATAACAATTTAACAATTTAAATTCTAAATTAAATTAAGGTACACTTTTAATTTTGTTTTTAAATATACGTAGCGTAGAGATTAAGGAACGAAGGAAAAAATATATATTATTTAGATGAGACTTGGCTAAATGAAGGTACAATGCTGCTAATATTTATAAAGTCTTTTTTTGCATGAAGGAGGTTTTACATAACTTGGTAAGCTATGTAAAACCTCCTTTATGCAAAACAATACAGTGAACAGTATAAGTCGATATAATATTGTATTTACATCTATAACTTTTATTAAACATACAGGACACACGAAAAGCATGGTATGGCAAGACAACACTGTTAAGTCTTTAAAGGAAGCACACCGGGCAGGTTTATCAACTGGTTTAAAGAACCCAACCGGAAAAGGAAAACGGCTTATCATTGGCCATATTGGTAAAACTTTACTTTAGATTTCAGTGTATTTCTTTTGAAATTACTTTACAATTGTCACCTTACCAAATCATGAATAAAATGATCACTCCATTGTCACTGAAAATTGGTTAAGTCTTAATGCCTCCCCTCGGAGAAAGATGAAGAAAGATGTTTATGGGTAGACTATGGGTTAATGGTTGTAGATTAACCTGTTCAAGGACAGTAATGATGCAGTCAATTTCGGTTGCTATTTAAAGGTTAAGGTTTAGTTCCAGCGGTCAAGTACCTAATCTGTACCACCGGTACACAATTAATGATTTGCTTTTATTTCATTTCACAGGATCAACAGAAGGGTTTTTAATGGATGGTGAATTAATATTTGAAGCCAAAAAGGGTTATGGAGACTACCATTCTGAAATGGATGCACACAATTTTGAAAAGTGTTTCAAGTTAATATTGTCAAAAATTGAGAGTGGTGCTGTTATTGTTATGGATAATGCGCATATCATTTGAGGAAAGTGGAGAAGCTGCCAACTACAGCCACACGAAAGGCAGATATTCAGGAGTGGCTAAAAAACAAAAATATTCCTTATGAGGAAAAAGACCTTAGGGCCACTTTATTAGAAAAAGTAAAACAAATAAAACATTTGTACCAAAAGTTTGCTGTAGATGAGATGGCTAAAGAAAAAGATGTATTAGTATTGCGCCTCCCACCACCACTAACCACCACTATTACCACTGCGAGCTCAACCCAATAGAATTGGTGTGGGCTCAAATGAAGGGGTATGTAGCCCAAAAAAATAAAAGTTTTAAATTAGAAGAAGTGAAGCGGTTGCTCCTCAAGCACTCATAAACATAACTGCAGAGAAATGGCAATCTTGCATTGTTCATACAATTAAAGAAGAGGAAAGGTTTTGCCAACTTGATGGTATAATGGATAATGTTGTAGAAAGATTTATTATTAATGTTGGTGAAACTTCTTCATCATCATCAGAGGATGATGGATAATTATGATTGTTCATCATCCTCTGATGATGATGAAGAAGTTTTATCTCCATTATATCATTAAGGTGGCAAAACCCTTTCTCTGCTTTAATAGCAATAAATATCATCTCACACTTCTATGGCACTGAAAAATGTTTTTACGAGTATAGTTGGTATTTAGCTTACAAAAGTGTATTTGTGTTAATCCTCTGGCATTCTAAATTATAGTTAAAATTATGATTTTTGTTACCACCAATGTCAATTAATTATTATCATTTGTAATGACTGATGGTAGCAGTGACTAAATTGTTAAGTGCTGTTTTGTGTCGTATTGATTTGGTTTGTTGAAAACATAATAGGGACATGCCATTGTGATAAGTAAAGTTGTTTTTAATAAACTTATTTTTACTAAAAATTGGTTAATTTCATGTACCTATCCAAGCATCGTGACGAGCAGATAGATAGAATATGCTTTCTTGTATGCCATACATTGTTACTTACAAAAAAAGCATATACATTATTTATTAAAATTGTTTGAACTTAACTTGCAAATAAAAGGTTTCGTACTCCTGCTTCTGCGAGCCTCTTTTTTCTAATGTTATAACAAATGGAGTATATGTTACTAAAGTAATACATTGTAAACCCATTTTCTCTCCTTATGTATTAGGCTTATGAAATAAATGATTATTATTATATTTCTATAAATCTCGGGACCTTGGAGTCCCGGACCTTTGGAAGGCATACGAGGGGCCGAAGCCAACTCGAGGAGGCCCCTTAGACAATTTTAAATGATGAGGAGGCACCAACCGACGATTATCCCTATCTGCACTATGCAAGTGCACCCGGTTCACCCGGTTGGTGCAGGACTTGGGTGGCTAGAGTGGATGGGGTAACTTGAACTATGGAAGAACTATGTCCCCTGCCTGACCAATGTTATATATAATACACGGATAAAATGGCAGGGGGTGACTTTCACACTCAATAATGGCCCCCGGAAACGGCCGCTAGCACATAGTGACGTAGCGACAAGGGGGCAACACTTCCTGAGGTGCTTGAGGAGTGGAGAGGTATTCCATGGCTATCAGGACAATCCCGGAAGTACGGTTAAGATCCCTACCAGCACCTTACTGGAATACTTCCTTCCTCCGAGCTCATTCGCTCTTGCGAATCTCCACTCAAGCCGGACAATAAAGGCAAGAAAGAGGTGGGAGCTCTGTTCCTCGTCAGTGTTCACTCCAGCCGGCCAATAAAGGCAAGCTAGAGATGAGGACAAGATTTCTCCCGGGAGATAGGGTGTAAGGGGTCGCTACTGCCTAACAGCTTGCCACATGCTGCCCTGCGGGTTTCTGTTGGTCTGGCTCCTCATCCTAGACCCGTTCCGACAAACTCTACCGGCACAGACCTAAAGTTTGGAGCACGCAAGCCCCACCACGACGTCAACGTAGAGATACAGCGGTGGGGATATAATATATAATATTATTATTATAGCAATTCTTGCTGTTTATAGATCGCCCTCATTTACGTTATTATATATATATATATATATATATTTGTATAAGAAGGGATCCCATGATGTTTTATGAAAAAGAGATATAGTTAAATCTGTGTATTTTTTCTATGGTCTGATTTAGTATCTCAAGGTTGCTGTTGAAACACTGGAGCGAAAACCGTCTTGTTCTGGCCGTTACTATCTAAATTTCCGTCTATACGATTGTGTATCACTCTAATAAAAGTCTTAGAAAGTGAGATGTCAGAATATTATAGAAAATTATTATAAATAGGTACTTACTCTCTTAGAATAACACTGATTAACTTGGTAATGCATATAAAAAAGCAAACCACAGAAAAAATATATAAAATTCATTATTATTTGTCAGGTAGGTGTTGACAGGATACTGCATTCACAAATGACCGTCACTTAGTAACTTAGTCACTCTGATTATTATAAAATAATGATCAACGATTTAAACTGATGCAATTTTATTTTATCGGGGAATATTAGTCCAGTCATATTAGTGGTTCCACCTCTGAATGAGAGATAATAAGCTAGAAACTCGTATACCTTTATTTTGACTTTATAAAAATTGCCTCAAAAGTCTCATTAAATCTCGTGTCTGCGTCGTAAGTTACTCAAGGTCAAAGGTCATGTCATCATGTCGTTGGTTTTTCGCAGTTATCTCGGTTTCTATAGCTCCGATGATGCTAACATCTATTATATTATAAAACTGTAGAAAATAAAATTTGCGACAAATTTTGTTCCGAATATTTTTTCATGCGCTCAACCGTTTTTGAAATAGGTGGAGGAGAGCACAGAGCACTCAGCCATACCTACATACTGTAATGCAAGGTCAACCGTGAATCCTTGTATAAAGTTTGGCAGAAGATATGTGTAATTTTTTTTTATATAATTTTTCTTGACTAAATAAATAAAATATATGGAGTTATTAATTCATTAAAATATCATTTGACCAAATTATTCCAAAAGGAATGTGTTGCGTCAAGCAGCGACATCTGCTGCTCAACTTGAGAGTTACTCGCTCGCGGCGGTTCGAGAAAGATCTGCGAGCCCGCGCGTGCGCGCGTCACTCGCCTACTCACCAGTGTTCTAACACAGCAGCATCGTGCGAGCGCGAACGTATTTAAATATTGTAAAACAGAAAAATAAATTTCGTTGTAAAATATACAAGAGCCTAATTGAAGAAGCCCCTGCCAGCCCCCCTGTCTTCATTGCCAAAACAGAATGATATTTTAAAATTTGAAATATTTGCAAAGTATGTAAAACATTTGTGAAATCTGTATTTTGTCTGTAGTGAAATCTGTGTTTTGTTTTGTAGATTAGTTTTTATAATGTTATTTTTAAAATGAGCATTCGTCATTCGTTTTTGTCAAACATTAGTGAACCGGTTTTTGCACTGCACATTTGACTGTTCTCGTTGCTATTGTTGTTTAGTTTTTTATTTGTTTGTTTTTGATTTTACTAACTAACTAACAAAGTAACTAAGCAGGCAAGTTAAATAAAAGCTTGTAATAAATCTGGAATACAAAATGTTAAACTAGCGACCTTTCATCATAGAAACTAAAATATTAAAATTTTTAGTTTCAATCTAGTCCTAATGTCAGTCACGACAATAATTATATTCTCTAACACTTACCTATGTAGCTGTGACCGACAGATGTTCAAAGTCATAGCAGTGTCCTGTTAGCAGTTTTTGCTATTGCTATTATAATTCGAAAGGCGTTAAGTGTTAACAAAAAAAAAAACACTTCTGCTAAATATAATATTTCAAATCGTAAAAATTCCCTGTTTTCTGATTTTTTATTTACCTAGTCTTGCCATAAATATTGTCACGAAGAAAAAAAAAATTATTGCAAATAATACTTATTACTTTTACAGTGTGTTACTTTAATATATTTATAAATATAAAACAATTTAAAATATAAAAAGCTTTTTCGAAGTGGTCTCCATTGACTGCAATACAGTCCTTTAAACGTTGAGGCCAGTTATCAATAGAAGCACGCACTCTTTCCATGGGAAAATTCTTCACTGCCAATCGTATGGATTGTTTTAGGGACTCCAAATTATCATGGCGTTTAGAGCAAGCCGTACTCTCTAAAACTGACCATAAATCATAATCCAGCGGATTCAGATCGGGACTAGACGACGGCGACGGTCAGTCTTCAGCTCTGATGAAGTCCGAAACGTTCACTTCCAAAAATAATATTATAAGTAAAAGACGTAGATAGGTACGTTACCTACCCAACATTCGATGTTCAAAAACGGCACAACGTCGAACTATTAGATGACACGTGGAAGTAGGACGGCATGTCGTAATTATCGGGAACGAAAAAGAGACAAGACGACGAAAATGTGGCCAACTGGCCAATTAGCCACATTTTGACGTGCCACTTGCGGAGCGTGTATAACCTATCTACGACTTTTTACTTATAATATCATTGACTTCCAACCAAGACTGCGTGGACCGAGCTTTATGACCTGGCGCCGAGTCTTGTTGGAAGGACCATACTTGGTTATTGAACATGGTGTTGTTAAGGGGCTTAACTACCTTCTCAAGAATGGTATGTTGATACACTTGTGCCGATGTTTTGATAACTTTTTCACAAAAATATTCTCATTTGTCAAACTGTTGCGCAACGCAAGCACAGAAAATAAAACCTTTCTGGAATGTGAGACAAACCTTATTGTCTTTGGTTCGAGACGCGTCGAAATGTTGCCACATATTTTATTATTTATGTCTGTACATATTATATATTTTTATTGTTTTTTTAGGTTTATTAAGTTGATTGTGGTTATCTCAGCGTATGTTACTTATTTTAATGGTCTCGCTGTCAGAGACCATTAAAATAAGTAACGTACACACCGCCGGCTTACGCTGAAAACCAGCGCCGTGGATTCGTGCACGGGCCGCGGCATTATGCTGAGCGTGTAGCCGTTTCGCGGGGTAGTGACGCACATTTCCAACAAACATTATTGTGTGTACTTAGTTATGCTTTTTGTTTTGTGTGGTTTGTTATGTTTTATTATTTTGTTGTACAGGAACCGGAGGCAGGTGCTCTTCAGTTATTGATTTATTGATTTGATTTCGTTGTATTTTTAGTTCGTCTTTTTACAAGCAGTGTGTATCAGGTAATAATACATTTTATAAACATCCTATACAATGGATTGAATGAGAACAAACGCGTGCTGTGATTGGTCGCCGACGTTGGCGAGCCCTCATTCGTAGATAAAAATGTGATGTCCCGGTGCGTCGATAGATGGCGTTAGAAGTCGCGCCAACATGCCGGCCGCCTTGGAAGCTCCAGATTCCAATAAAATGATGTATCTACGTTGCCGCTTGATTGGAGACGCCGCAGGCTGCATTCATGTTGTCGTCTTCTGCTGATGATACAGGTAGAGGGCAGATTTTGGAGAATGCCCGTTGTACAGGTCCCGTAGCAGTCTGAATGGTGGCGACACGCGACACACCATCCTTTCCTGGGAAAATATGGGTAACTCTGCCCATACGCCATTTTAGAGGTGGTAAGTTATCCTCCTTAATGACGAGAAGCGTGTTTAAAGCTATGTCTTGACTATTCGTCTTCCACTTCGTCCTTGTCTGAAGTTCAGCAACATATTCTTGTGACCAGCGTTTCCAGAAGTGCTGTTTTATTTGTTCCACTCTTTGAAACCGTGTCAAGCTGTGAGTCCGTGCTTCGGTGAGGTCTCTGCTGGCTGGTGCAGTGAGTGGCCGGCTGATGAGGAAATGAGCTGGGCTTAGTGGACGAAGATCATGTGGATCTGAGGACATAGGAGTTATAGGACGGGAGTTCAGGACTGCCTCGATCTGTGCCAACACAGTGCTGAACTCCTCGTACGTCAAATTAGCGGTACCCACGATACGCTTAAGATGGAACTTGCAAGATTTTACTCCTGCTTCCCATAATCCCCCAAAATGAGGAGCATAAGGGGGAATAAATTTAAATTCAATATTGTCAGTTGATAATGTATCAATTATTTGCTGTGAATTTTCTAACATTTTATTAATTTCTTTCATGGCTCCAATGAAAGTTCTACCGTTGTCTGAGAAAATTTGAGCTGGTTTACCCCGTCGTGAAATAAACCTTTTAAGAGCTAGTATATATTCTTGAGCAGCTAACGTACTGACAAGTTCTAGGTGAATGGCCCGAGTAACAAAACAAACGAATATGCAAATATAGCCCTTTTCAGTTTGGCTCCTCTTCCTTTGCGATTTAGTACGGCTATGGGCCCAGCATAATCTACTCCACATCGAATGAATGGGAAACCAGGTTCTATTCGTTGAGACGGAAGGTCTCCCATGATTGGCGTTAGGGTTTTACCTTTCATTGGTGGACAACCCCTCTGGCTAGGTTTCTACCTCCTAACGGCCACCAATTGTCACGCACGGTAGCCAATAACAACTGGGGACCAGCATTAAGAAGCTCTTTATGTTGATGTTGAAACAACAGCTGTGTGAAGTTATGTTTACTAGATAAAAATATCGGATGCTTCTTCTCGTAATCAAAGTCAGGTGAGTTACTGAGACGGCCACCTACTCTAATTATATCCCTTTCATCTAGAAATATATTTAGCCTAAAAATCGAAGCTGAAATTTTTAATGGCAAGTTACGTTTTAAATTATCATATTCCTTGGGAAACGATTCGCGTTGAGCGAGGCGCGCTAAAGATTGTAATGAGTCATTCAATTCATGTACTGATAACGGCTCCTGTGTTCGATCTTTCTTAGGTGTGCGTAAGTTATGTATGTATAGCAACAAGTAAGCGCCGGCTCGCAACATACGCTGATAAGAACGAAACCTTTCAAAATTAATAACTTTATTCTGTGTTACATCACAAACCATAACGGTTGTCGTTTGTGATTTCAGTTCTGGTAAGTCGCAAATTGTTGTAGCCATGACGACTCGAGAGTTTTTTAACTCAGGTCCGCTCCACCACAGATTACTGTCAATGAGTACATCAATGCTAAGACCGCGCGAGACCAAGTCCGCTGGGTTCATTTTGGTGCCTACATGTAACCATAACGCGTTACTTGTTATTTCATTAATTTCAACTAATCTATTTTGGACGAATGTCTTTAACGAATGTGGTGACATTCGTAGCCAACCAAGGACAATTGTTAAGTCTGTCCAAAAGTAAATTTTGTGGAAATTAACACGCAATGACTCGATAATGTTCCTATATAATCGTGCGCCTATTAAAGCCCCACACAGCTCTAGTCGGGGTATAGTGACGGGTTTAATTGGTGCAACTTTACTTTTTGCACATAACAATCTAATAGTCACCGGTGAGTCATCAGAATAGGTGCGAACATAGGCGCATGCACCATACGCACTCTGCGACGCGTCCGTGAATACGTGTAATTCTATGAACTGTGTGTATGCACTCATAACATGACGCAGTATACGTAATTTATGCAAATATTGAAGTGTCAATAAATTTTTCCCAGGACAACGCAACATCACTGGGAACGGGATCGTCCCAATTTATCTTGCACAACCACAATTTTTGCATCAATATTTTAGCTACTACGACAGCCGGCGTTAAAATACCTAAAGGATCGTATATTTGTGCAATTATCGACAACATGGTACGCTTACTTAGTATAGTCGGTCTAACTACTTGTGTGGTGAAATGAAGTTCATCACTTTTATTATACCAACCCAATCCTAAAGTGTTACTTTGGCAACGTTCACCTAATGATAATCTTTTAGATATTTCGTGATCACTGATATCAACGTTAAACAACCACTTACGCAAAGGTAAACAAGCCGAGTTTAAAGTATTTTTTAACCTTTCACAGATAATTATCTAGTAACCTATTTAAATCGTTGTCACCGAGGATGACGTCATCAACGAAAAAATCGTCCCGGATCACTTTTGAAACGTGATCATCCTTACATTCCAACGCGAGCTGACGCAAACATCTCATACTAAGGTATGGCGCAGACGCGGTGCCATACGTCACGGTGTTAAGGCGATATACACATATTGGGTCCGACGGAAGTTTACGCCATAATATCAATTGTAAATCTCGTTGGTCTGGTTCTGGTACAGGAACCGGAGGCGGGTGCTCTTCAATTATTGATTTATTGATTTGATTTCGTTGTATTTTTAATTCGTCTTTTTACAAGCAGTGTGTATCAGGTAATAATACGTGCTCCATTTCACCGGCTTCATAAGGTTCATAACTCATTTGTTGGGCTTGGTATAACTTTTTATAACAAGCTACCCTCTTCTTTGCTAGATTTGCCCTTTAATGCGTTCAAAGCTAAAGTAAAATCTAACCTTTGTTCAAAGGCATACTATTCTATCAACGATTACTTAAACGATAAGAATAGTTGGTCGCTGTGTTTAGCTTAAGACAATGTTTATGTTCTTTCTCCAGAATTAGCATAGCTACTGACAGGTTATATGAGTTCATATAATTATTTATTTTCTTTGACTCTCAAGGTCAATTTATTTTAATTTTATTTTAATTTATTATTGACATAATCTACTCATTTCAATGTTTATTTATTTTTTATGAGTGGTATTGCAATATGTGGTTAGCTAGTGACCTCGACAATTGATCATAGTTTTTCTTGCTCGAGCAACCGGCAGCAAGTTCGTCATGCTCCCTTAGATGTCACTGCTTGCGGTAGCGTCGGGGGTCGGGTTGTCTCCTTCCCTCAAATATGGCGAGGGGGTAATGGCTGATCTTTGCGTTATACTCGTGAACGGGTGCTGCTTGTGGTGACAGGTCGTCTTGCTGACCTTGGTTTTGTTTTGTTATTAGTAATTTAACTCGTTGTTGATTTTACTTCGATGGTCCTAGTTTATCCCTATCTGTGACTTGTGAGTTACGACTACATGTACGGCTATATGTAAGTGGGCACGCCCTTTATTACTGGAGGCCTTTATTTAGGTATAAAGTTCTGCTTACGTTTTTAGTTTTGTAATTTGTTTCTGCTTGAGTATTGTTTTCGTTTTTTTTTTTTTTTTGGTATATTGGCGTGTGCTAGCTTACTTATAGCAAATAATTTAATTTAATGTTTTGTGTTGCGTAATGTACCTAAATTATTATGCGCAGTATTATATAGAATCATTTTTTTAACTGAACAGACAGCTGTGCTGCTGGGGAGTTTGTTGCGCCACTTCTTCTCCCCAGCTAAAGCACTAGGAAGTGGTGAAGGGCGGGCGTTTTTGGGGGACTGTCTTATGTAATTTTGACGTTCAAAAAGTGCTGATTCTCAGCCTAGTTTGAATAAATGACTTTTGATTTTGATTTTGATTTTAATAAATTTTATAAACAGATCCTATACAATGGATTGAATGAGAACAAACGCGTGCTGTGATTGGTCGCCGATGTTGGCGAGCCCTCATTCGTAGATAAAAAATGTGATGTCCCGGTGCGTCGATAGATGGCGTTAGAAGTCGCGCCAACATTTATTTGTGTTTCGCTTTTCTTGTGTAGTTTGTGTGCGTCATTCTCACGTGAATAAACTGTTTTTCTTTCTTTTCTTTCTTTCTTTCTCAATTGTAAAGATTTTCTCATCCGTAAACAAAATTTTTCTGTAACCCCGCTTCAGTAGTTGTTTCGATTTTACCACCCTATTTTTTTTTTTTATTATCAGTAAAAAAATGACCAGTGTGTCTCTTATAGGCTGCAAGTCCTAAGTCATCTTTTAAAATACGCGACATGGTTCTGGGTGCTATCTTCATCTCCCGAGATAAAATCTTTAGCTTTCGGATAGGATTTCTTAGAATTCTTTCCCTTACGGCTTTGACCGCCTTTTTCGTACGAACACTACGTGGACGGCGAGATCTTTTTCTGTCACAAACAGAGGAGGTCTCAAGAGAGGTTAATAGATATAAACCTATTAATAGCCCGGTACACAAACATTTGACTAATACCAAGCGTATAGAGAGTTTTAAGAATTGCATTTGGCTCCATACCAACTTTGCTCCACTCCATTTTAATATCGCAAAATATTGCGCAATGTATTAGCGCCAAAATTAGAAAACTCAATGAACAATCGTATAAAAACTACAGATTCCAAATTCAAATGTAATATCTTTCTTATTTTTAATTGTAACAGTATTTATGGCTAGACTGTGTATACACACAATTATCGAGCTGGGCGCCAAGTTTCAACTTCCAGTCATCTGGAAGCGGGTTAGGTCTTTAATCTATATGTATGTCAGTCAGTCAGTCAATCAGTCATGAAAATGCCGATTTTTAGACGTTAATATCTCAATAACAAATTTCAACTTAATCGGTCCACTAGATTCGGAGCAAATTGGCTGTGACAGACGAACAGACAGACAGACAGACAGACCGACAGACAGACACATGAGTGATCCTATAAGGGTTCTGTTTTTACTTTTGAGGTACGGAACTCTAAAAAGGGTTATCAGTTCATCAGAATTCTTTTTTAAGGTTCCGTACCTCAAAAGGAAAAACGGAACCCTTATAGGATCACTCCTGTGTCTGTCTGTCCGTCTGTCATAGCCAATTTTCTCCGAATCTAATGGACCGATTAAGTTGAAATTTGGTACACGTATGTATTTCTGTGACCAAACACGGCCGTGTGACGTAAATATATATATTTTGAATATTGCCCCCCAAAGGTGACCCCCGGCAACTTTGGGGGCAAGTTCCGGAGGCACTTCCATTTCAGACAATGCTGAAAATGGTGTAGATCTATGAACAACAGTTACGGATTCTTCTGCAATACTCATGCCAGGCATAATAAAACTGTCGTCATCCAAATCACTGAGCTCCATATTAAAAACTCGAGCAGTAGCTACAGCAGAATCTCTCATTGCTTTTTTGCTTTTGGGCTTTGATGTGCTGACTTGTTGTCTTACAACGTCGTGGAAGCCAAGGTGTTTACCGTGCTTACAATATTCGGCTTTAGTTAAACAAGTTTCTTTGGCACAGCTAAGGCGTCTTAAAACGACAGATGCACTTTTTGTATTACACCATACAATTTGATGAACTTGTTGCGTCCCTTTAAATGGCAGTAGTGTATTGGGCAAAAGCAAGTCTTTTTCAAAGATCTTGTATTCGGAGATAGTATCTATTACGATGTTTTTCACGTTTTGTTTTAATAATCGTGAAAAACTTTCGAAGTCCGGTATATCTGCGCCACGATTCACACACGCATCAGCAGTACGCTTTCGAACAGCTCCAACTCCATCTGGAGCTCCCTTACCATGGCCTGATTCAGAGTAATTCCAAGTGACACATTTAAGTTGAGGATTACTCCATCTGAGAGCTGTTATAGTAAAATATATTTTGTAGTTTCGATATTGACTGCTTGCAGAGTCGGAAATAACGTGGAAAGTTTTTGCTTGTGGAGCATGAATTTTTAAGTAATCTATAATTGGTTCAAAATGAGCCCATACAGCTGCTGTGTCATGTCTCAGATTTCGACTAAGAGTAGCGAAACATTGTGACTTTTTCAGCCCATTAACATCAAAAAAATAAAGCACGCTAATATGGATTGTTATTTGAGGCTTACTGGCACCAAAATGCGCAGATTGAATTTCTTTCGAGTACGCGCACTTGTAATTTTCCGAATAATCGACATGAATTACAGCTTCGTCGTGTTTCAATTGGTCTTTTATATTTTTTATCGCCTCGTGTTGACTGACCATGTTCCCACAGTGTTTCATATACTTGTCTATTATTTTTTCGTAGTGTGTTATGGCTTCTTTTGGTTTCGTTATTACTTTCTCTTTTTTAACCAACCTTATAGTTTTTTCACAACCATTTTGTATAATACATTCAGTCTTAGAGTTCCATGTCCAATAGCAGAAATCAATAGCATTGTCAAATATCAAATATTGAATAGTTTTGTTTTTGCAGCTTACACAATCACGGAATAGGCATTCGGCATTATAAACATTGCAGCAAATACTTTTAAGAAGATTTGTTGGGTCTTTGGGCTCAATTATTTTATATTTGTGAAGTGCAGATACTAAAAGTTGAAAATTTTCGTGAATGACACAGAGACAAGTCTCTCGTGGTTTTTTAGAAGCTGAGAAAATCCAGAACGGTCTAAATCGACAAAATGTAGCAAAACTTAAAGTGTATGTATGAGACGAGTTAAATTTTTTATGAAGGCTACCAAGAGAATCATTTAGATAGCGTTTTTGTACCTTTACACCTTCCTTTTTTACGTATTCCTTTTTTCCAGCTGTGCAGCTACTATTTTCATCACCTGAAAGAAAGGTCGTCACTTCGTTCTTCTTCTGCAAAACTGGCGCGTTTTTAGACTGTCCATTTCGTCTTCTAAATACACTCTTGAACCTTCCCTTTAATTTTGTGGCTTGAAGAGACGTCTCGATATGAGGCTTGAGACTATTTGAAACAATTTGTTTGATCTTGTACGATTATATATACTCTTGTAAGAACGTAATACATCTTCAGCAAATGAATTATTACCACTAGTACTAGGTCGAGAGAGGAGAGGCTCTCTAGGAACTTGGATGAATGAGTTTTCCAACTGAATATTGTCTCCAAGCCTGGCGTTCTCGAATGCTATTGATGAATTTCGTTTTTCTTGAGGTGGTTGTAATCTTGAAATCTTTTTTCGATAGGCGTCGTTTAATTTAATAAGTGATTGTAATTTAAGTCGTAAGGACGCTATTTCCTTGTCTTTTTTATAGCGCAACTTTCTCACTAAGCGTTGGGCATTTGGTGATACTATCCCAGAACTTACTGAAGAGCCTTGTGAAATTGCAGGACTAACTTCTCTTGACCTAGTGATTCTTCTGCACTCAGAATTACCCCGTGCCCCTCGTACTGGTTCTTCTCGATGGCAACGAGCCACGTTATCAATATTATCTATATTGATATTTTCAATATCGCTGGAAGGTGGACTGTTGCATTCAATAAAGCGTTGTATTTTTGCTTTTTGTTCCTTTTTGCGTTGATAGGATTTTTTTGCATCTTCTCTCCACTTCCTTCTGAGCATTTTCTGATCTCTTGGTGTCAAACTATTTATAGACACTACTTTTCCCTCCTTTTTTCGTTTTTCGTACTTAGCCTTATTTTTTTCTTTGTATTTTGCATAAAGCTCTGGATTATTTTTGATTTTTTCATATCTTTTTTTTTTCAAGTTCTCTTTTCCTAGCCAAGATGTCTTCTTTTTTCTTAGTTTTTGGCATTTTACCTTTGAAAAACATACAAACAGGTTAGAATAAAAGCGTTAATGCACCAAGAATAAGCATTTTGCAACAAAACAATAAAAATGCCCCAATTAAAAACTTTATCATAACTTTACATAACTTTTTTATCTTCATATTAAATATTAGGTAAATATGATTAGTATTCACACCAAATAGTAACTTGATTGTTTTAGTAAGACGGTTTTATTAAACAATAACAGGCAAAGTCTCTTTAACCTGGTAATAGTCTCAATAACCTGTGCTTTCCAAACAGGTTAAAGAGACACAGGTTAATGAAAAAAATATGCTTTTGATGTGATAACAACAAAACGTTGACGTTTTTGGAGTCTAGGACTTATAAAATAATAAATAGGCAGTAAATTACATAGTCTAACGTTTATACTCGCAAAGTATTTAATCGCAAAATAAAAATATTAAAGTCAGATTATAGATAACATACCTGTTACAAACTCCGATTGAAGCGATTCAACGCTATTTCTAAAGAAATGGCGCAAATTTCTACACACCTTTCCTTGGCAGCGGTTAGACCGATACTGGCTGGTCATTTTGCGGGGGGGTGGGATGTCGAGTAAGTAATTGTGTTTGTGTGATGCGCGTTAGTGTGCAAGCACAGGTTATGGAGAAAATAACTCTGGACACGATTTGAACATGAATAACTCGCCAATTACGTTCATTGTTAAAGTACCGTGTAAAAAAAGTTAAATTTATTAATATACAGACTAGTATTTTAATAATTTTGAACCCATGTTTTAAATATTTATATTTTTATAATTATTCAAAGTGAGACTCATTGAGTTTGGACATGGCAGGTTAGTGAGAAACAGATGTTACAATTTTATTTTGTTGTAAAAATATCACTTCGGTTTTCAAGTAATATTTATCAGCCTTTGTGTGAAAAGTCTCTTTAAGTACAATATTGTGTAGAATTGAATATTTTTAATTTTTTAAACCACATATTTCCACTAAAAACTGCCTGACAGGTTACAGAGCCACTTTTTTGAGAACAATCCAATAATGAGTAAATCTGAAAATAAAACTAAAACAATGTGGCAAATAATAAAAGAACGTACAAATAAGAATAACAAAAAACCAATAAATAACATAAAATTGCGTGTACAGAATACAGTGACCGAAAGCGCGACTACCATTGCCAACGCTTTCAATGATTATTTTGTGTCAGTGGGAAAAATGGATACCGCAAACGGGAACCTTTGTCCGACTGGTCGTCCTACCTCCTCCCCAAGCGAAAACTCCATTTACCTAAGACCTGTTGACCCTAACGAAATCAAGATTATTATAAAGAGATTAAAAAACAAGCGAAGTTATGGGCATGACGAGCTACCACCTACACTTATAAAAGCATGTGCTGAAGAATTAACGTTACCGCTAACTTATTTAATAAATCAGTTTTTAGATGAAGGCTCAGTCCCCGACCTGTTGAAAGTATCGATAGTGAAACCAATTTACAAAAAGGGAGACCAGACTGACTGTTGAGACGGCTCGCGCTCCGCTCAACATCGCCGCGCGCTGGCGGCAGTGAACGAGGGGTGCGGGGACAGCAGGGTGTCAGCCGGCCAACGACGGCCGAGCGCGGGCCTCGCGCCACACGCCACGACAGTCAGCTGTGGATCTCCTTTATACACGGCTGCCTATAATTTTCATACCTAATAATCTTGTTTACATATTGTTTTAACCGACCGTTGTATTTTATCTTCTTTTTCATTATACATTACACTTGTTAATACAGTCCGCTATCGTTCATTTTACTCCACCACGACCTATCGTCGCGATCATTGGTCCTTCTACCGTTAACATTTTAAACCGAACAAAGAAAAAACGGCAATTTTAAAATTTTAAAATCAACGGTACGTCGGTTCGAGAACAAAAGTCTTCATCTTCGGGTTCAAGTTCACAAGAGGTCTTCGTTTTCTACATGTCATCGCCTGCATTTGGTCATCGTGAATGTCGATACGGCAACAGCCGTCTTCATCGAGTTCACACCAACGGGCGGCGCAAGAAAAGATCGTCGGAACTTGGGGCAAGAAGACTTTTAAGACAACTTTACGTCAACATTCGTCAACTGGCATCAGAAAGATTCCAGAATCTACACGTCGGAGCTACGTCCGTCAGCTCATCGTCAGAGGTTGACAGCATAAAACCGTGAGAACGTTCCAATTCCTTTGTTCCAACATTTGTCTAATCATCTTGCTTAATCACAACTTATCCTAATAGTTACATTTCAATCTAGTAATCAATCCAATCCATTATCTTCAGCCTATCAACTTGTTTAAACAGTTTCCTTTATCCTACACAGTAGGTACACAGGTTTAAATAAACCAAATAGCAGTGATTTTGATATTTTTTTATTCATTTGATGTTTTTGTTCAATCGCCGTTTTAATTTTTGACATTTTAATTCAATCACAGTCTTAATACCTAGTACATTTTTATTCTTAATCGTATTCATTACTATTTCCAATTAATATACTTTGCATTATTCCATCTAATTGAATTGAATTTAATTTGTTTTTGTGTAAAGAAAACATTGCATCATTCGCTTACCGTTACTCAGCAGATTCGATTGGAAACGCCTAGTGCTTTTGTAATAGCAATCTCATATCGTGCTGCTTATAGCTCTCGTGCCTACTTCGCAACTTATTGCTAATCGTTTTATATCAGTAATTTTCGCTTAACATTAATTGAATAGTATCTCTTTTTTCTTTTCTTTTTTTCTTTTTACCCTCTCTTTCTTACTGCAGCTGCTAAATTTTCATTGTCATGGCTGACATTTAAATTGTTATTAAGAAGCGAGCTTCAATTAAAGCCAAGCTTACGCAGTTTAATTCTTATCTAAATATTTCTAAGTCTTGCGAAAAGTTGAGTGAGGTACAAGTCGTCGAAATCGAATACCGACTTAATATTTTTGAAAGCCTTTATGAGAAATATGACGCATTACAGAATGAATTGGAGTCGTTGGTGGATGACCCCAGCGAGCAATATGCGGAACGCGAAGAGTTTGAAAAGCTGTACTACGGCTTGGTGGCTTCTGCACGCCAGCTGATCACCGGTGCAAGAAAGCTTCTTAAGGGGGACTCCGCAAGCGAGGTGGATTCGTGTATTACTAGTACACACAAACACAATTCAATTCGGTTACCCAAAATTGACTTACCCAAGTTTTGAGGTAGCTATCATGATTGGCTCGAGTTTAGAGATACTTCTGTTTCTATAGTACACAACAACACATCCTTGGATAAAATAAATAAGTTACACTATCTGCGTGCTTCCTTAAAGGGTAGTGCTTCTCTTGTTGTTGATAACCTTGACTTCAGGTCAGAAAACTACGACGCTGCCTGGAAGTTACTCTGTGAGAGGTATGACAACAAAAGATTGCTTGTCAACAATCATGTGCAAGCACTCTTTAACGTTCAGCCTATAGATAGAGAGCCAAGTAAGTCACTACGTTACATAATTGACACAACAAATAAAAATCTTAGGGCTTTGGCAACCCTTGATCAACCCGTCCAAAACGCTTTCGTTGATGTGCTTATCATATACATAATGACCAGTAAGCTCGACCACGTTACAAATCGTCAGTGGGAAGAGCACAGAAACACTTTTTCCGAACCTCCTACATTATCAGCGTTCACTACCTTCATCAGTAGCAGAGCTGACTTACTGGAGACACTTGAGGAGTCTAAGCCTATAGCAACAGCTAAGAATGAACACACCACACCTGCGACCAAATCTAAGAACAGTACTGTGGTACCTGATAAGTCGTTAAAACCATTGTCATGTCCCATGTGTCGTCAGGATCATTTTATTTTTGCATGCGAGCAGTTTAAAAGTCTCTCGGTACAGGCTCGTATTACAAAGGCTCAGGGTTCAAAAGTGTGCATGAATTGTCTTCGTCCAGGTCATGATGTCTCCAAATGCAAATTAGGTCATTGTAAATATTGTCGTCAAAAACACAACACTTTATTACGTATTGATAGTGATAATGTTCTTCCTAGTGCACACAACACTGCATTATCAGCTAGTCAATCGTTTACATCTCGAGTAATTTTACTTTCCACAGCGCTCGTGAGGGTGACCGGCGCTGACGGTAATCATCATACAGCACGAGTCTTGCTGGACAGTGGAAGTACATCAAATTTCATCTCGGAGGACTTTGTTCGTAAGCTACATATTCCTACCTACATTACCAAGTCCAAGGTAACAGGTATAAACTATCATGTTTCTAGTTGTACTCAGGGGTGCTCAGTGTCATTAAAATCAATTGATGATAGTGAGTACGAACTGAACATTGACTGCCTCGTATTGCCGAAAGTATCAGCATCGGTTCCTAATACTTTTGTTGACACTAGCAATATACGTATACCTACGAACGTGCGTCTTGCCGACCCCACTTATTATGTTCCGTCATCAATCGACATCCTTGTTGGTGCGGAAGTCTTTTGGGGTATCATAGGCACTGGCCGTATCGCATTAGGTACTCATAAGCCCACTTTGCTTGAGTCAAAATTAGGTTGGCTCATTTCGGGTGATCATCAATCTGATTCCTCTTCACATGTTTGTATGCACAATAATAACTTGCAAGTAGATTTAGATCGGTTTTGGGAGTTAGATTCTGTGTCGTCTATACACAACCACTCTGGTGAAGAGAAATCATGTGAACAACATTTCATAGATACCACATATCGTAACTCTGATGGGCGATTTGTGGTAAGTATTCCCTTCAAAGAGTCACTGGACGAATTGGGTGATTCATACATGATGGCTAAGCAGCGATTCCTATCTCTTGAACGTCATTTGGGTAGAGATCCTCGCCTTGAAAGCCTATATGTTGACTTCATTAATGAGTACATAGAGCTGGGGCACATGTCTGAATCTACTAGACGCCCACTCGACTGAACATGTTCAAACTATCTACCACATCATGGTGTTCTGAAGGAGTCAAGAACCACCACCAAATTAAGAGTAGTTTTTGACGCTTCCGCTAGAACCACATCAGGTAAGTCCTTTAACGAAATACAGATGGTTGGTCCCCCTATCCAGGATGATTTGTTGTCTATATTGCTTCGATTCCGTCAACATAAAATTGTGCGGACATTGAAAAAATGTATCGACAAACTCTTGTTCACGACAATAATCGTGCCTTACAAAAAATCCTTTGGAGGGCAGAACCAACTCATCCGTTAAAGGAGTATACGCTTAATACCGTAACTGATGGCACGGCATCAGCACCCTTTTTAGCTACCAGGTGTTTACTTCAACTAGCTGAAGAGTGCTCAGATTCTTCAACAAAGTTCTCGATAGCACGTGACTTCTATGTGGACGACTACTTGTCCGGTGGGTCATCTGTTTCAGAAACTTTGGAAAAAGGTCGCCGTGTTGACGATGTTCTTCGGTCAGCAAAGTACAATCTTCGGAAATGGCGATCCAACTCCAGTCAGGTGCTGCAGGCGCTTAGCGGTGAACACGACGTTTCTGATGTTGTGGACCTGAGTGACAACGAGCAGTCGAAGACTCTGGGGCTCCTATGGAAGAGCTTAAGTGACGCGTTTTCATTCTCTATTAACCTAAACTCCACTGACAAGGCTACTAAGCGTCATATCTTGTCAACCATAGCACAAATCTTTGATCTCATTGGCCTTGTCGTTCCATGCATAGTGGAAGCCAAGGTTATCATGCAGCATCTGTGGCTGGCCAAATGTTCTTGGGATGAGCTTGTTCCCACACACATTCAGTATGCCTGGAATGACTTTCAAAATAGCCTGCACCTTTTAAACGAGTTCAAGATACCTCGGTGGGTGTTATGTGAATCTGCGTCCCGTCTGCAGCTGCACATATTTACTGACGCTTCCGAAAAAGCTTATGGAGCGTGTGTTTATGTGCGCAGTGTTTCGAGTGACGGCGAGGTTACCGTACATCTCCTTACCGCTAAAAGCAAGGTAGCTCCAATCAAATCCACAACCATATCGCGGCTCGAGCTGTGTGGTGCGTTGTTGGGTTCACGGTTGTACTCAAAGGTTCGTCAGTCAATTACATTACATTTTGATGAAGTCCATTTTTGGTGTGATTCCACCATCGTCTTAGGATGGTTGTCTACTTCACCAACCCAACTAAAGACATTCGTTCGTCATCGTGTGTCTGAAATTCAGGAAAATGTAGGAGAAAAGGCTTGGCACTATGTTCCGTCAGCTGAAAACCCCGCAGACCTCGCTTCGCGTGGACTTAGAACTGACAGGCTGTTGTCGTCTTCATTATGGTGGTCAGGACCACAATTTCTTAGCAAAGATATGTCTTCATGGCCTCAGTTCCCTGAATCAAATCAAAATAGTTCTAGTTTACCGGAAACAGTCTCCTCTTGTCATGTTTCTAATCACATTGTTGAAGATCCTATTACTGCGTTATTTTCAAAATTATCAAACTTTAGCACCTTAAAACGTGTGATGGCATATGTCATGCGATTCATATTTAAATGTAATAAAAAGTCATGTGAGTCTGGTTCACTAACTTCTACTGAACTTAATCATTCTTTAAACTTATTGTTGAGATTTAGTCAAATGGAATCTTTCCCGGAAGAGTATCACTTACTTAAATCAGGTAAACAGTTACCAGCAAAGAACAAGCTATTATCTTTGTCACCTTTTTTTGATACTCTTTCTAATCTAATTCGTGTTGGAGGAAGATTAAACAATTCATTTTATGATTATAACATTAAGCATCCAATTCTATTGTCTGGTTCTAATATAATTTGCATTCTCTTATTCAACATGTTTCATGTACGCCTTTTACATGCTGGGCCACAACTTTTATTAGCCACTGTTCGTCACCACTACTATCCTATTGGGGGTAGGAACTTGGCCAAAAAGATCACACACCAATGCGCAAAATGTTGCAGAATCAAGGCCAAACAATTCAGCCTATCATGGGTAATCTTCCAGAGCAGCGTCTACATTTGGAGTTTCCTTTTTTAGACACAGGGGTAGACTACGCCGGTCGCATCATGATAGCTGACCGGAAAGGTAGGGGATGTAGGCTCGTCAAATGCTTCATTTGTGTGTTTGTGTGCCTAGCTACGAGAGCCATCCACCTCGAGCTTGTGTCGGACCTTACAAAAGAAGCTTTCTTAGCTGCACTAAACCGCTTTATTGCTCGACGGGGAAAACCCCGTAACATATTTTCCGACAACGGTACCACCTTTGTCGGTGCTTTCAATGAGTTGGCCAGGCTGCTTTCACAAGACTTAAACTTCAACAACATCGACCCTGGCATAAACTTTTCTTTTATACCTGCTTATACTCCACACTTCGGAGGCCTATGGGAGTCTGCAGTTAAATCCACCAAGCATCATCTACGACGCATTTTGGGTTTAACAAACCTTACCTTTGAGGAAATAAATGGCTACTTGTTTAATTCAAGTTGAGGCTATTTTAAACTCAAGGCCCTTAACTCCACTGTCCAATGACCCTTCCGACCTCGCTCCTTTAACCCCGGCACACTTCCTTATTGGTCGTTCTCTAATTATGCTGCCTCATCCACAGATCCAGAACACCAACGTCAACAGCCTCCAAAGATTTCGCCGTATCGAATACTTGAAGCAACATTTCTGGGCTCGCTTCTCACACGAGTATGTTCTGTGGTTACAGGAGAGAACAAAATTGTGCCGGTCGTCTGGCGAGCTCAAGGAAGGAACACTGGTCATCATAAAGGACAAAAACTTACCTCCTCTTATGTGGCTTTTAGGACGCATCACACACATTCTCCCAGGCAGAGACGGCGTCGCGAGGGTCGCCGACGTTCTCACAAGAAAGGGTGTCATCCGGCGCGCCTTCAACACCATCTGCCCGCTGCCGGTTTCTTCTGTTGAAGACTCTTCAACGGGGGGAGTATGTTGAGACGGCTCGCGCTCCGCTCAACATCGCCGCGCGCTGGCGGCAGTGAACGAGGGGTGCGGGGACAGCGGGGTGTCAGCCGGCCAACGACGGCCGAGCGCGGGCCCCGCGCCACACGCCACGACAGTCAGCTGTGGATCTCCTTTATACACGGCTGCGCATGCGCGTCTTAATTTTCATAATCTTGTTACATAATCTTGTTAATAATCTTGTTTACATATTGTTTTAACCGACCGTTGTATTTTATCTTCTTTTTCATTATACATTATACTTGTTAATACAGTCCGCTATCGTTCATTTTACTCCACCACGACCTATCGTCACGATCACTGACACTAGTAATTATCGGCCGATAGCATTGCCGACCTTCTCTAAAATGTTGGAGACTGTGATGTCAAAACGACTTTATTCTTATTGCGAAAGATATAAAATATTCAACGATAGCCAGAATGGGTTTAGGAAAAATAGATCCACGACATTAGCAATATTTAAGTATATCCAGGAAGCTTTAAATATAATCAATAACAAAAATTATGCAGTGGGGATTTTACTGGATATGAGCAAAGCCTATGACAGAGTTTCATACGAAATTTTACTCAATAAATTGTATGCAATAGGTGTTAGAGGTACAGCACACAAGTGGTTCTGCTCGTACCTAGAAAATAGGGAACAATTCGTAGAGGTAGAATATAGCGACCCACACACTGGCCAAATAACACGCGTAAGATCTAATAAAGCAAAAACAACGATGTCAATACCACAAGGCAGCGTTTTGGGATGTTTATTATTTCTAGTTTATATTAATGACCTCCCTAAAGAAATTGACGCTCAAAGTATTTTATTTGCGGACGATATTTCTATCATTTTTCCTTACACTAATACATAAAACCTAAACTTAAGTCTAGACGATAAGCTCTCCAAAATAATGGCATGATTAAAAGATCATAACTTAGAATTAAATTTTGACAAAACAAAGCTAATGCAATATAGACCATACCAAAAAAACAAATTGGATATCAATTACTCATACAAGAACATAAAGCTGCAATGCATAAACGAGTTTAAACTGTTAGGTTTGACTGTAGATACCAATATAAACTGGAAAGCCCATATATAATAGATACACTGGCAAACAAACTAGCCAGCTTTACATATGCCTTGCAGGAGCTTGAAAGAGCTACCGATTTTAAAACTGCCCTAACAGCATACTATGCCTACGCATACTCCTGGCTAAATTATGGAATCGTGGTGTGGGGAAATGGTGTAGATAAAGATAGACTTTTTATTCTACAAAAGAAATGTATACGAATTCTTGCCAATATAGATAACACAGAAAGCTGCAAGCCATTTTTTGTAAAATACAAGGTTCTTACACTAACTGGTATTTACATTTTAGAAGTTAGCAAAGTAAGAAAACACCAGTCACTATTTCCATTCACTAAGGACCTTCGTCCACAACATCGCAGTGTTAGACGCTAAAAAAAAAACGAATTAGCCTTACCAAGCTCAAAATTAACTATGTTCCATTCAGGACCTTTAGCCATGTGCGTGGAAATATATAACAAGCTTCCAAATTCAATTAAGGACATTGAATACGAAAATAAATTTAAAACCAGTCTCCAAAAATACCTATTATTAAAATCTTATTACACTCTAAAGGAATTCTTTGACGATAAATAAATTTTGACATTGAAATTCACACCTGTACACAATACACACAGCACCTAAACTTTTGACTTACTACCAAATTGACCTATGTTATGTTATTTTATGACTATTATTGTTATCGCTATTTGTTTTAATTTAAATTTTTTATCTTATTTTAATTTGTGAATGGAAATTATGACTAATAAATTGTTCTCACCCTATCCTATATTACCCGGCACCTGAAACATTTTAAAAATAGTATTTTTGTTAAGCACAGTGGTTTGTATATTATTGTGACACTGTAGCACTTTAAACTATTATATTTATATTGCTGTGTCCTACCAGGGTCATGTATGAAACCTATATACATGTAACAACTTGTAAACTACATGAATGCAATAAATGATGATGATGATGATGATGAAGAACAGCACGACACTTACTAAGCGCTGTGAAAGTATGTGTTAAGGGGTAAGGGTGTTGAATTGTTCATTTAATTCATCAAGCAAGAAAATGTGTTTAACTTAACACACATTCAGGATATTTATAGCCTATTTAACATCACACTACAACCCTTAGGAGCCGAGCAAAAAGAAAAAAAATGACAGATAGAACGCTAAGCGAAAATAAAGTAAAGGTCCGACGGGCCGAGGGAATTTTACAAAAATTTCGCTGTTATTTTAATATATTGTGTATCTTACGACTTCCACGCAAACAAAGTGGCGAGCAAAAGCTGGTAATAATTTAACATAAGATCATACCTGTATTCCTTGAAGAGTTAGGCGCAGAATTTTTAAACGGAATCGTTAAAATAAAATTTAATAACATTGAATTTTATTTTAACTATTCTGTTTACAGATTCGTTGTACCTTCGACTGTAAAAGGACCATAACAACCATAACATAATTCAATTCCTGCTAATTTTGTAAAAAAGTGCGGAGGCATTGAGTAGTCAGAATAATGATATTCGTAGAGATAAGTCAGTCATTTCATACAGACCTACTGGCCCATTGGAATAAAAAAAATGAATTTACAATATTATTTCTTTGGTTTGCTTCTTTATTTGTATTACCAAATTAATCAGTGTAATCATTAGAACTTAAAACGGGATATTTACCATGTATATTAATTGATTTGAGTTTCCGATATTTCGGCACTGTTGCAAGTGCCATGATCACGGATAAACTGAAGTTATTGCGGGTGGATGTTTACGAGCAGACAAAACGGTCTACCCTCTTTCTTGTTCGTTTAGTGCGATTGACACCGCTACCACTGTCACTTGTTACACTCACAACTCGATTCTGTTCTCGACACACAAAACTCACTGTGTCCGCTCGCGAACTTTTTTCGGTACTCTTGCGGTCTTTACACAATTGGACCACTGGATTCCAGGCTCTCGACAATTGAAACCCATCCTCACGGTTGAAGTTCTTATATTTAGTAATCTCAATCGCTTCTCTCACCAGTCTAGGTATGTAGTGACTTTCTGTCGAGATGACCTGAGGGTTATGTAACTCAATCCAGTGGTTTGATCCGGATTCTATAAGATGTTGAGCTATGGCCGACTTCTGTGTATCGTTGTTTCTCACCGCCCTTATATGTTCCGATATTCTACACGCCACAGTACGCTTTGTCTGGCCAATATACGACCTTCCACAGCTGCAGTCTACCTTATAAACACCGGGTTTTTCCAGGGGGAAGTTGTCTTTCGGCGAACGCAGCATCTGACATACTTTCTTGAACGGAGTGAAAACAGTTTTTACGGCATATTTCCGAAGAATATTTGCAACCTTGTCTGTCACTCCCTTCACATACGGCAAAAATGCCGGTTGCCTCTCAACCTCGCACTTCCGATGTTTGGAAATAGGTTTTAGTCTACGCTGTGCGATCTTCCTTATATATCCATTCCTCCGTAGGACATTCTGCACGTGTGTTAACTCATCCTGTAAATGTTCCTCGTCGCATAAGTCATATACGCGATTGGTGAGCGAAGTCACTACAGAGTTCAGCTGTCTGGGATAGTGGTGCGAGTCGGCATGTAGATATCGATCCGTGTGAGTTGATTTCCGGTAGACTGAGTGGCCTAGAGAGCCGTCAGCACGAACTAGAATTTTCACGTCCAAGAATGGTATGGTCCTCTCATTCTCCATCTCGTAGGTAAAATTAATTTTTCTATGTATACTGTTCAGATGTGCCAAGCATACCTTTACCGATTTTAAAACTGCATCTCCTTCAATAATCCCAAACACGTCATCAACATAACTCCTCCACAGTTTTATTGATGTAGATGCAGTGGAAATAGCCAACTCTTCAAAATGCTCCATCCAAATGTTGGCTACTACAGGAGCCACAGGACTGCCCAGTGCTACACCATCAATCTGTAGGTAATACTGACCTTGGTATATGAAGTAACTGGTGGATAAACAGTGATGTAGTAATTTCACTTATTCTACAGGGATGTTATTTGCTTGCAATTTCACCTTAACTACTTCCATGCAGTCCGCCACTGGTACATTTGTAAACAAGGACTCGACATCGAAACTGACCATTACGTCCTTTGTTTGGAGTTTGATGGACTGCAGAATGTCAATGAAATGCCGAGAGTCTTTTACATATGATGTTGACTGTCCAACCAATGGTTGAAGCACACCAGCCACATGCTTCGCCAGGTGGTACGTGGGCGAGTCAATCTTACTGACTATGGGCCGTAGCGGAACATTCTGCTTGTGTACTTTTGGTAATCCATAAAGTTTCGGAGGCTGCACATTTCTAGGACGGAGCAAGTACCTAGCTGTTTCATCAGAAAGTATGTGTTGACACTCTTTTATTACCTTCTGTGTACTGCGATTCGTTCGTGCTGTCGGGTTGTAGTTTACTTTCTTGTAGGTGTTCACATCACTCAATAAGTGGCGGATCTTTTTATCATATTCAGTGACGTTCATCACTACAGTGGCATTCCCCTTGTCCGCTTTAAGTACAAGAATGTCCTCATTCTTGCGGAGGTCACGTAGTGCGACTTTCTCTTCAACAGTGATGTTAGATGTCGGAGGTTTAGCGTGACGTAACGCTACGGCGGTATCCTGCCTCAGCATATCGGCATCACTCGCCGGAATTAGATTCCGTCTTATCACTTCCTCCACACTTCCTATCACCTCTTCATAAGGGATGCGTTTAGGAGTTGGAGCAAAATTCAACCCTCTCTCAAGTATTTTCAGCGCACCCTGTGATAAATCACTGCTGGACAAATTGATAACCGTTCGAGTTGTTTGTGAGTTCTCATCGTTAGGCCTCACCGGTTTTTGTTTTTGAATTAGTGATTCGTACTTTTGTTGCTTCCTCACTGCACTCATCTCTTGCGAGCGTTTGGCTTGCAAGTACGTTATCCGATCACAAATATCAAAGTCACTGGGTGTTAACAATGCACTACATTGAAGATGTAAACAATATAACTCACGATGGACCTCATCTATTTGGTATCTAGTATTGCGGATGACCTTACGCAACAATTTAACACTCGCGTTTCGTAGAATGCTCCCGGAACCGTGGATGTCCTGACGAGGTTTCAGTCTTACACATACAGGGATAACGTCTGCATCTCTGCATTTTATCAAGAAAGCCAAGGACTCCTCCAAGCAACCACACTTTTTCCGCGCGCGTTCTAGATGTTTCACTAGTTTTACACAATCCGGCCCGTACCGGTTCGCGATATAAGTTTTTAAACTGACATGGTCACTAACATTATCATTAGAACTTAAAACGGGATATTTACCATGTATATTAATTGATTTGAGTTTATCCGTGATCATGGCACTTGCAACAGTGCCGAAATATCGGAAACTCAAATCAATTAATATACATGGTAAATATCCCGTTTTAAGTTCTAATGATAATGTTAGTGACCATGTCAGTTTAAAAACTTATAATCAGTGTAATTCTGAGTGTGAGTACATAGTTAGAAAAGTTTTTAATTCCATCCCTTAGATGTCACTGCTTGCGGTAGCGACGGGGGTCGGGTTGCCTCCTTTCCTCAAATATGGCGAGAGGGGTAATGGCTGATCATTTGCGTTATGCTCTCGAACGTATGAGAATGATATTAATAATTCCTTAAAATCGGCTATACAATGGATGCAAGAAAACAATTTGAAAATAAACATAAAGAAAACGAAGGCATTTTACGCAACGGGTACCTAGCATGAACCTAAACATACAACACTGCAATGAAAACATACAAGAAGTAAACTCTACAAAATTTCTTGGCCTCCAAATTGATAAAAACCTTAACTGGAAAGCACATATTGAGATTTTATGTAAAAAACTTAGTATATCTGCATACGCTTTACGCACACTTTCATTCGTATTATATACGGATGCTCTACTTACAGGGTACTATGGTTTAGTAGAATCCCATCTCCGCTATGGGCTAATATTTTGGGGTAACTCGACTGAAAAAGAATCAGCATTCAAGTCTCAAAAAAGATGTTTACGTGCGATGTTTAAACTTGAGAGGACCGATAGCTGCGTGCCTTATTTTAAAAATTACAAGATATTAACTTTACCGTGCTTGTACATATTAGAAGTGGCTGTGTTTGTTCGAGTGTAATCCGCATCACTATAAGCGTCTAGCCGACATATTCCCACGCAATAGACGTGACAATGGTCAACTTTGTCTCCAATCCGCTAAGACGACCCTAATGCGTAAAAGTGTGTACTGTATGGCTCCAGTCATTTATAACAAACTACCTAAAAGTTGGGGAGAACTACCTCAATCTATGTTTAAAAATAAAATTCGTACTTTTTTGACCGCCAGAGCATATTATAGCGTTACTGAGTTTCTTAATGAAAAGGAATTAATTAAATAAATAAATAAATAAATTCTTTATTTCACCTAAAGCTCTTAACAATATACAACAAAAGTAACACATAAAAGGCTTAATTACAAGGGTCAGTTATTAAATACTCTGACTCCTAAACTAGGTGTAAGTTCCTGTGACTTAGGAGTCAGTGATTCTCCGTAGCAACTTAGAGCCATTTTCAGTAGTTTGGAATAGTTTTAACAATTAATGGTAGAAAACAGAATTATTATTTATATAAAGATAAAGATAAAATAATAAAATAAAAAAGAGAAATGATACATGGTTATGCGTGTATGATGAAGCGTGTGTGTAGTTTGTAAGTGTAACTGTAGGTGAACGTGTAGTGTATATGTAGGGTTTGTGTGTGTGTGTGTGTGTGTGTGTGTGTGTGTGGGTGTGTGTGGGTGTGTAGGTGCAGTGTGTGGGTGTGCACGTAAAGATTTATAATTAGGTATCACTGTAAATTACCCAGTAGTAGATCCTCCGTACTATCATAGTTTAATAATAATAATAATAATAAAACATTTATTATCAGGCTACAATGGCCCATAGATACATACCTTACAAACTAACATATATAAAGTATAAAACAAAACGTGTGTTAATAAATATAGCTTAAAACTATGTTAGTAGCTTCACTTCACTCGCTTGTCCTTGAGCTGTCCTGTGGCACTTGTCCGCGGAAGCGACGGAACACCACGTCCTGCGGCCAGAAGTCTTCTTCCATGACAACGGGCAGGTAACAGTTCGGTACTCGCACCACGAACGCCTTGAAGTTGACGTTGCGGCGCGACCCCAGTAACTGCACCCTCGGCATGTACCTTGTCTTCTGGCGCACGTACTCCACAATGTCCTCCGCCTTAGTGCTGTAGTGCAGGCGGGAGATGTACACCGGTGTGTTCGGCTTAGCAGCACGCAGGCTCACTTCTGGCTTTGAAGGAGCTTTGCCGCAGCGGTTCTTGTTGGCTCGCGACCGGCGCTTCCTCTTTTGCACTGTCACGAAACCCTCCTCATCAGCCCTATTCGGCGCCTTTTCTGGCATAGGCTTCATACTTGGAGCGCCTGGGGCACTCGCGGGGACGCTAGCGATCTCCTTTCGTAAGGGTTTCGCCAGCGCTGCAGATACTGGCAGCGGGACGGGGTGATGAACTTGGACGGCGCTGTGCGGAGGAGCTGCGGTGACGGGCGCAGGGCTGCGGGGCACGGGGGCGGTGCGCTCTGCAACCTCAGCAAACGACGGATGCACTGGCGACGAAACTGCTGACGCGGAATTTGACGACGAAATATCGAGGCCGGCACCGCGACACATGTTTACATTAGATGCATCGGCTGATGACCTAGTTACCGCCACACTGTTACGCAGCTCGCTAACTTCTTTGCGCAATTCGGTGACAGAGTTTTGGGATGCATCTAATTTCGCCAGAACATCCGCGAGGCGGGCCTTCAGGAAGACAATGTCCTTCAGAAGACTCGTTACGTCGACGTGGTCGAAGGTGACGGGTGGAAGCTTGTGCAACTCTTTCGCCACAAACGTCGGCACGTCATCCGGGTCGGTCTCCTTGAACAGCGTGATTATATCCTGCAGGCTCTTCTTAGTCCCGTCACGCCGGCGGGACACCATCTGGTCGCACTTGTTAAGCACACTGAACAACAACAGCTTGGCAGCAGCTATGTCTTCCTCGCTGAAGTTCGTTGCGCAGATCTGGACAGCAGACACCTCGTCCATCACATCCAGCTTCTGTTGCAGAAACGCCAGCAGCTCATTCGCCACAAGTTCATTGCTCATGGCGAGTAAATGACGAGCGACAGCTTGCGCCGCGCTAATTAAAACAGAATATTATGCAAACACGTCCGCATCGGAACGCGACACAAGGAAACTCAAGGAAGTTTAATGTTTGGAGATAATCTTTAAGTAAGGTTTTACAACGAAATGTTGAGTAAGAATAAATTTTTAACTTTTTATTTAGGATGTTATACATTTTTATGCTAGAAACATAGAATTGGCGTTTGGCAAAGGCAGTCCTATGGCGTTCCAGAGGAAAAACATTGTGCTTAAGTCTACCGGACGGTTCCTCAGGGGGACGCACAGAGTGTTTACGTAGCGTCGACAGGAGCACATAAAGTTGCCTAACAGTGAGTACCCTGCAATCAGCATAGAGCTGCACAGTGGGATACCTTCGTGGACGAAAGAGCATAACCTTCAGGACAGCTCTCTGGGCTCTCTCAAAACGAATAAAAACATTTTGGGTGGCACCACCCCACACGGGCAAGCAGTACATTAGGACCGATCGACAAAGGGCAAAATAAACTAATCTGAGCGTATCATGATCAGCAGAGCTTCGTAGCTTCTTAAATATATAGATCAACTTACGGATTCGAGACGTAACTTTGTCTATTTGTGGGTGCCAGTTGAGATGTTGATCAATGAGTACTCCCAGATATCTTACAGAAGAAGATTTTGTGAGGAAGAGGCAGCTACACTGCGTTGACGAAACACAAGTGTGTGCTTTAAGGGTAAGGGAGTTTGCCGGGCACAGATTTGACCTAATTGCAAAAGGAACGTATACCGTTTTATCGACATTTAAAGTGAGCAAATTATTGGCCAAAAATTTCATCACGTAGGAAAGTGCAGCTTCAGCATTTTGGTATGTCTCAGGCCAATCGGGGCCATCTATTACAAGGGCAGCATCATCGGCATAAGTAAATATTTGACAATTTTTGAGCGAAAGTTTGCAAAGGTCATTTATATAAATGAGAAAGAGAGTAGGCCCCAGGATGCTGCCTTGAGGTACGCCATATTTAATAGGAAGCTCGTCACTTTCGTAATGGCCGATTTTCACTTTTTGGGTACGATCACTGAGGTAGTCTGCGAAGACTTTCAAAGGGTGTCCTCGTATTCCAATCCTTTCCATTTTTTTCAATAAGGCTGGGGCAGAAACGGTGTCAAATGCTTTTGACAGATCAAGGAAAATTCCCAGGCACTTGTGTTTTCTGTCTAACGTCCTAGCTACGTGAATTCGTCTTGGCATAAGTAATTAAATTAATTTGGAGCTATTTCTATAATAATGTTAATTTATTCTATAATTTTAATAAGCCATTAATAATAAGTAAGACAACTTTTAATATTTTGTTATTTCCTATTTTATTTTATAAATCTATTATTTTGCACGTCACGTAGTGACAAACATGTTTGCACTTAAGTTATTGTATCATCTTGTATGCACTTTCTAAGTATGTACACACACATGTTTAAGCAAATAAAAAACTCTCTCTCTTTCTCTCTACATTTTTTTAACTGAACAGACAGCTGTGCTGCTGGAGAGTTTGTTGCGCCACTTCTTTTTCCCAGCTAAAGCACTAGGAAGTGGTGAAGGGCAGGGGTTTTGGGGACTGTCAGGTAATTTTTTCGTTCGAAAAGTGCTGATTCTCAGCCTAATTTGAAAAAATGACTTTTGATTATGATTTATGGTATTCTAGGAAAGCCCTTCCCTGGATAGCATAGGAAAATTTTTGGCTAAATGGAATGATAGAGGGGTTGAAAATTTGTTTAGGTAACCGAGCATTTCTTATTTTATGGATATAAATATGAAGTATTGCTTTTAGTAAGAAATGAAGAATTACGTGTTAGGTAAAAAGTTTTTTGTAAAATCATTCCCAAGGAGATAAAAAATGGGGATGATTTTAAAAGCCAAATGTTACAAATACCTACTTATAGATTTTTTTGTGGAGTTCCTACCTACCTGTTTTTAAGAGATTTAAGGGATGGGAAATATTGTTATAGTCCGTGAAGTGCACCTTTACAGTGGCTCCACAGTGTTGGTAAGGTATTAAGAAGAACAGGCAAACTGAGCTCGTTTTTGCAGATGACAATATGAACGCTGAAAGTTACGATGAAGATGTCCTCGGGCCTTATGTTCACCCATGTGTACAAAGTCTCGTGTCAGATTTCACGCTGATGTATGACAATGCGCATTCGCACACAGCTCGGAGGACCAGATAGTACTTTTCAATGGAAAACATCCGGATATTGCCGTGGCCTGCACAATCGTCAAACCTCAATCCCATCGAGCACTCATGAGACATCCTCCAGAGACGTGTTCTAGAGAACCTGGGCGGAGCGTCGACAACCCAACAACTGAAAGACTTGTTAAAATTCCATTGGGAGCGATTACCGCAGGATCAGATAAACAATCTTATAATTTCAATGAAAAATCGTTGCCGTCCAGTTTTAAGCAACAGAAGCGGTCACACTTTGTATTGAATTACCAAATAATAATAAAACATGTCGTTATTTAATTTAGTAAAACATGAAAAGTTTAATTTCGTTTTAACTTTATTTTATACTACGTATGTAACGGTACACATATTGTAATTATTGTGATTAAATGAACAATTGAATGAAGGATGTTGTTGCTTTAGTCACTAATGCATCAAAAAAATGCATAGTTATTATATATAACATAAATATAAATATATTACAATAGTAAAAATCGTTCAAAGTTCAAAACCGTACATGTTGCTTAGACTTTTTGATGTGTGTAATTTAGATAAAATCGTAAATTCTACATGGGAATCGTTGCGTGACACTGACCTGTATTGGAATATAGTCACTAGCATGCTAACGGTGCATCAATTCGATACTGAGTTAATCTCTGTGTTGTAAAATTATTTTTTAAGATAATATATATATGGATACAAAAACATGGACATACTCGTAAAGATATAGTTAGAGCAGCCATATTTAACCGGAAGGCATGCAAAAGTATAGAATACAGATAAACAATGTCTATATGAAGATTGATTAACTATGATTACAATTTAATTATGAAGGATTTCATTAGGTATGCATATTATGGTAATTTATTCTGCAGTCAACTTATTTCATAGTGGAATTTTTTGGTGTCAAAAAATTGTGTCGGTGCATGCGTCACACACCCGTATAATCTAGATTCTATTTTCTATGGTATTGGGTTTCGTTTTCGCACTTAGTCCTTCATGTGGACTATTGTACGTGAGCCGTGGCGGCCGTCAGTGGTTATTCCAACCAGCCCTCCAGTAGTTATCACGGCTTCTGGTCTGTTCAAAACATCTGTGAAAGATCTGGGTGTCCCGAGGGTTTCTATTCTAATCTGGGTAACGCCTGTGCATTCGAAGAGCACATGCGCAACGGTTTCCTCAGCCTCCATGCAAGCTCTGCACAGTGGGCTGTCCGATATGCCCATTGTGTAAAAGTGTTTGATTAGTGAGCAGTGTCATGTGATGGTCCCTGTCATCAGGCGCAGGCCATTCCTGTCCAGGCGTAAAAGTCACCTGGTTAGTTTGCCATCTAGACTCGGCATAGCCTCCCTGGACTGCCTGCTACCTGGTGTCAAGGACCACCACCCCTTTTTTTTCTTTTGGATGGGAAATCTTCAAATAACTTCTCCCGCTCTAGGTGGAGCGGGAGGGCGTGTCAGACTTTTACTGACTAAAACCCACCCGTGTTCCTTCAGTTGCCTGTGCCAGGGCCACGGTAACTCTTTCGAACAACCCGCAACCCTGGCGGGCATCGGCCTTAGTGGACCCCTTCAGCTAGCGCTGAGATCTCTTTGAGGCCCGCGTGGAAAACAAAGCGCCGTCGACCCGGGCCTGGTCCTTACCGGACGACGAGCTACCCATTGCTCGCCATCCACAAGCTCGCGCCTACGGTGGCCGGGAATCGGCTATCTATTCCCGACGCCCAGGGCGTCTCCTGCGGCGACTAGAGGTGTGAGGGCGCAAAGATTGCCTCTCCCTCACGCGTTCAGCCTCCTCCTTCGCGAGCATTACTGCTTCGCAGAAGGAGGTGACGGCTTCCCATGCACTCTCGCTCCGTACCATGGCCTGTACCAGGGCCGGACGCGAGAGATCGCCGCCGCCGATCGCCTCCGCGAGGACGCGGCGGTGCTCTGCTCAAGCCGGGCAGACCTCCAACGTATGCTCCACCGTGTCCTCCGGGCGATCCACACAATGGTAACACCCGGGCGTTTCCTCCCGCCTTATACGGAACAGGAACCTCCCGAAGCAACCGTGTCTGGTGAGGACCTGCGTCAGGCGGAAGGTGAGGACGCCGTGACGCCTCTCCAACCACTCCTCAAAGAGGGGACTTATAGCCGCGTTATTATGTTATCGCTGCAATTTTTCGAGATCTTTCCGGGTTGTAGCCGCAGGTCGCCGTTGCAGGTCTGTCCTCGGGCACCAGACTAGAGAACCATAAGTGATGATCGGTCTGATAACTGTGGTGTATAGCCAGTAAGTGACCTTAGGGTTAATCCCCCGATTCCTGCCAAGCAGTCTCTTACATTGCCACAGGGTTATGCTGGCTTTTGTGGTGACGTAATAAGTATGTTTTGCCCAGTTCAGCTGTCTTTTCAACCATAATATTTCGATTTTATTTTCCGAATTATATACGGGGTTTTCGGCGCATGGACAGACTTAATCTTTTGGGGGATTGGGGGTCATTTGCTAGGTTTCACCTAAAGACCCCCATGTTGTAAGTTTTACGGTAATTGAGATTTGGTTTTTTTAGTTTTTCTTTGAATTAACCAAAATCTCGCCTTTGAATCGTTATATTTTTTTATTTATGTTTAAAAAAGAACAAAATAACTTTTATTATAGTCTGAAATGTATTCTTATTCTAAATCAATTAAAAATTAAATTAAAGCGTAATTACCGTAATAAGTATTTTCTTAAAACACTCCCTAACTGACTCTTCTAACTGGTAATTTGACTACATAATTAATTGTTTTCTATGGCATGTGGCATGCCGTTAAAAACGGTATAAGCTAATGAACTTTTAAAATAAAACTAAGTTCAAAATGGCTGTTAGTTTTTTTCATAATGGGTATTAATGAGACCATCATTTTGAACAACAACAATTTTCATAATGAATTAAGTTGTAATTTTTCATACATTTAAACATTATTAAGACTTTGGAAGCACATAGGTTATTTTATACAAATCAATGAGATCAAATAATAATTTATTTAAAATAAAATAACATTGCAGACTATATAATAAAAGTAATTGTGTTATATTAAATAAATAAATAACAATAAAATAAAATATAACGATTTAATGCGAGATTTCGGGAATATCTCAATTACCGTCAGAGGACATGGAGTCTTTGGGTGAAACCTAGCGAATGACCCCCCAAATCCCCTAAAAAATTTTGTCGGTCCATGCGCCGAACATCCTGTATATAATATACACTCCTTTGCAAAAAACGGGTACTTTACAGTCATTGGCTTTTCTATGGATAATTTTAATATTTTTAGTATGGCATTAGCATAAATGACTAAATACTAAATATTCCCAGGAATATTTAGTATTGAGCCAGTTGGCGTGGTTGGTTAAGACACCACCTATCATGCCACAGGTCGTGGGTTCGATTCCATCCAGGACAAACATTTGTGTGCATGAACATGTCTGTTTGTCCTGAGTCTGGGTGTAATTATCTATATAAGTATGTATTTACAAAAAAAAAAAGTAGTATATGTAGTATATCAGTTATCTGGTTGCCATAGTACAAGCTCTGCTTAGTTTGGGATCAGATGACCGTGTGTGAAAATGTCCCAGGATATTATTATTATTTCCTTTATTCAATAGTTAATACATATATAAATTATATTTTTAAATATTAGAATAAAAAAAATATAAAAACATTTAAAAATATAAAAATATATAGTAGCCCACCGGTATCGGGAACAGGGTCCAAGCTACCGGCGGTCAGGGCTCCAAAGAGAGGAACCTTCTAACAATGCGAGCCGTGTCCAGAAGTACCGCTCTCTGAATCAAACCCTTGATCCAGCTGCCCAACGAGAGCCTCCTCAGGTGTTGGTCGAGGCTCTTGGCAATTAAGCCATTGGCTGATACGACTATCGGCACAATGATCGCTGAGTCTACATCCCACATGTCGACAACCTCGCGAGCCAAGTCAAGATACTTGATTTGTTTATCTTTCTCGGCTTTCACGAGGTTCCCGTCATGCGGGACCGTTATGTCAATAATCATTGCGCGCCGCTCTATTCGATCCACCACCACTATATCAGGCTTATTGGCAACAATAGTCCTGTCAGTGATGATGGATCGATCCCAGTACAATGTGATATTTCCATTTTCGAGAACTGGGTCGGGCACATACCTGTAGTACTGCACTTCCGATTCTACAAGGCTGTATTTCAGAGCAAGTTGCTGATGGATAATCCTGGCTACAAGGTTGTGTCTATGCAAATACTCTTCGTTAGCTAGACGAGAATATCCGGAGATAATGTGTCGGATTGATTCTCCTGGACGGTGGCATGCCCGACAGATGTCAACCGTTCCGTCCTTCACAATAAATCTCCGGTAATTGTTCGTCATGATAACTTCGTCCATAATTGCACAGACAAAACCTTCGGTTTCCCCAAAGAGGTCACCGGAACGCAACCAGGCTACGGACGCTAGTAGATCTACATCGGGTCCATGCAGGGCCCGGAAAAAGCGTCCGTGAAGCTCCTTACTCTGCCATACCTCCCTGCGATCGTTAGTGTCAAGCACTACAGGCTTGCGCCAGTTCTCTTTAGCCTAGGAGAGCGGGGTGAGGCCCTTGTCTACCGCGACCACATCTCGATGCATGCCCACGTCGGTTTCTAGGAAATATTCCCTGAGACTGCATATCTCACGATTGTGGAGGGTTTTAGCGTTTAAAAAGCCTCGACCTCCACACTTTCGCGGGATATACAGTCTCATTACTATTATTATTATTCCAGAAAACTCTGGTAATTTACAATTTCTTGTGCTATATTTTTCCGCCAACCTAATATATGTGATTTATCTATATGTTCTTAAAGGTAGTGTCCAGCATTTAGTTAAGTTTAAAACATGTGCTATCAGTACAGTACTCATTTGTTTTTGTTCTAAGCAGTTGATTTTATGAGAATGTTGATTAAAGATTTATTTTATTTAAAAGATTTTTAACTTCGTTTTATTTGAAATCAATATTTTTATCTTGTATTGATGACGAAGCCAATTAAATAATATATAGACATTATTCATTTTTTACCCGGATTTTTTATTAATACCCGGTAAAAAAGGTATTTTTTCTTTTTTACCTTTTCTTACCCTTCCTTCCAATTTTTACCTTCCCATTTTTTACCCACCCGCCCATCTCTAGGTGGAACGTGACAACTTTTCGTGCGTGCAGCTGGCGTTCATCGATTTACAAGACGTTATCACGTCAAAATTCCGTCACATTATAACGTTAACGTTATAATAGTAAGCAATAAGTGACTGATGTTATTGTTGAACTTTAGAAGTTATGGTTTTTCAAAACGTAACTCCTAACTAGTAAGCATGTTGATTCATTTCACATGGGGAGGTCGGGGCTAGAAGTTACGAGAACTTATTTTCATTTTTGCAGAGTTATATGGACAACAAATAAATCATTTAGCAAAACAAGAAAAGATAAAATGAAAAGTGATAAAAAGGATAGATGTGGAGTGTGGGGGTGTGTGTGAGTGGGTGTGTGTGAGTGGATGTGTGTGTGAGTGGAAGTGTGTGTGTGTGTGTGAGTGGGTGTGTTTGTGTGGGTTTGCCTGTCATTATATTTTACCTAGTTGTTTAAGTCGACAATAAGAGCTCTGTGTTGTTATAGTTGAGTGTCTGGAGCCAATTACATAGTTTCTTTTTAAGAGATATATTTGGAAGTGAGTGGAAGTTTAATATTTTATTAATTTTGTTATACAGATGGGGGCCTTGAAAACAGGGAAACCTTCTTGTAAAAGAGTAATGCGAACGGTATGATTGGGCTATTTTGTCTTTGCGTCTTGTGATGATTACCTCGTAGGGAGTTATATGGTGCTGAAGTAGTACGGTGTTAAGCACAAACAATTGCCTGACTGTGAGGCCTTTACAGTTCTTATATAATTCCTCAGTTGGAAAAAGGATAGGTCGAAAGGTACTGACTTTTAGCACGGCTCTCTGAGCTCTTTCCAGCTTTAAGAGTAAGGTTTTGGGAGCACCACCCCAGGCGCATACACAATAATTTAGGAGAGACTGGCAGAGAGCGAAGTAGGTACATCTCATAATTTGAGGTTCAGCAACGTGGCGAAGTGTTTTAACGACAAAAATAAGTTTTCTGACTCTTTTTGTTAGAGTCTCTATGTGAGCTGCAAAACTCAGACCGTTGTCAACTGTCACTCCCAGATATTTTATTGCCCTACATCGCTCTAGTTTAGGGCAGGTACAAGCTACCATTCCCGGCAGTAAACACGAGTGTGCTGTTAGAGTTAGCGTGTCAGAAGGTTGTGTGGAGTTACGCATAGAGAAGGTAAGGATTTTGGTTTTGTCAGTGTTTAGAGTGAGGGCATGTGTCTTAAGCCACTGCAGAACAGTATTGAGTCCTTTTTGTGCCGAGTTAAAGGTGTCGTGCCAAGAATCGCCGGAAAAAGTAAGGACGGTGTCGTCGGCGAACGCTATTATATTTCCGTCTCCCAGTTTTATGTTACAGAGCTGGTTAACGTAAATTAAGAACAGGGTTGGCCCAAGCACGCTGCCTTGGGGGACACCAAAAGTGACGGGCGCATCTCTACTGTAGTGTTCCTGTATTTTTACGCACTGAGTTCGATTTTGAAGATAATCCTTCATAAGTTCAAGAGGCTTACCTCGTATCCCCAGTTCCTCCAGCTTTATAAGCAAGTTAGGTATCGGAACTGTGTCGAATGCCTTTCTCAGGTCCAAAAATATTGACAGTACTTTTTTCTTTTTGTCAACATTTTTGACGACGCAATCGACAAATTCCGTAACCGCATTGCTGGTTGATTTGCCGCGCCTAAATCCGAATTGATTGGGAGCGAAAAGTTTTTTATCCTCCAGATACTTCACTAGCCTTTTATTTACAATACGTTCAAGAATTTTGGAAATGGACGACAGAACTGCAATAGGGCGGTAATTATTTACACAATGTGTGTCCCCAGTTTTATGTATTGGGTGGATGATGGCCTTCTTAAAGTGCCGTGGAAAGGTACCAGTGTTAAGGGAAATATTAAAAATGTGTGTTAGCAGAGGAACAAGTATTTGTGAGTAGCGCTTCAGAAAGTTAGTCGAAATGTTGTCCCAACCAGTGGCAGAATCTGTTTTGAGTGACTTGATTATTTCATCCACCTCAGCCTCATCGGTGCTCAACATGACGAATGATTGTAAGGTCGAAGGTGAGGAGGTTAATTCTGTAGCCAATTTTTCACTACCGGGGGGAGATGAAAAGTTCTGAGCAAGATTCCGACCTACACTAGCAAAGAACTCATTCACTCTATCTACCGAGAGTTGGGGTGAAGTGGAATGAGCTAACAAGTCAGTATTGGGTGTATTTTGTTTTTCAGTATGAGTTACTCTCTTTATTATTTTCCAGATTTTCTTGCTATCATTAGCAGCCTCACACAGTTCTGTCCTGTCATAGTCTCTTTTAAGTTTTTTTAATATTTTGGAGCAAAAATTTCTGTACCTTTTGTAGGTAATAGATAAAACACTGTTGTTTGGAGTTTGTTTGAGCTTATAGTGCATGGCGTCTCTATTACGGATACAGCGGAGTATACCGGTGGTCATCCACGGTTTGATCAGCCGTTGATTGCTTGGGAGCTTGACAATAGATGTGTGGTTATTTAAGAGTCTAATAAGGGTAGTAATTAAGCGGTCTGTGGCTTCATTAGCATCAGTAAGCTGGTAAATCGGTTGGAAGTCTGTAGTGTTCATCGCGTGGTCTAGAGTTATAAAGTTCGTCTTCGAGGCGGTGAGTGGACGTGGTTTGACGCGGTTTTTTAGCCTGAGACATAGTAGTACAGGGTCGTGGTCAGTGACAGAAGAGTGTAGGACTATGGTGACAGCTGAGAGGTTGGTTTTGAGCATGACGTGATCCAGACAGGCGGTTTGACGAGTGGGGAGAGTGTGAGCTGGTAACATGCCATGAGTGGCTATGAGATCTAGATAGTCTGAGGTTTGGTTAGAACATGGAGAACAGGCAATGTCAATGTTAAGGTCCCCTACAATAACTATGGTTTTATAAGAAGTTAGATCCGCTAGGATCCCGTCTAGGGATTGGAGGAATTTACTTATATCTCTGATGGAAGGAGAACGGTAAATGCAGACTATTGCCTTATCGGTGCCAATTTTTAGTATTAGACAACTGGCGTCATGTAAAACGGGTTCCTCAACTGTGTAGTTTTTTATGTTTTTAACATAGAGCACCACGCCATCATTTTGGTTGAGGAGATTTTTAGTGTAATAATAAGTGTAATTATCAATGGAAGGAATGAGACCATTGTAACGATTTAGCCAGCACTCTGTCAAAACGAGTATATCACAGTCAACATTTGTTCTACAAAGAAGTGTTAAGAATGAGTTAATGTTTGCGTGAATAGAGCGAATGTTCTGAGTAATAATTTTTAGTTGTTGAGACGGGTTTGTGACATAATTTGAGCATTCTTCGGTCATACAGTTTATCGTAGCAGAGACTGAGAGATGGTCAATATTGTTAATAATATCGTTTATTTTATCCACTATTAGAGATATTGTTTGATTCGTCTATTTTGGGGGATCATTATGAGACTAGACCCTATAGTCCCTGCTAAGACATAGGTATGACGAAGTGAGCGGGACTCGCTTGGTAAAGCGATAATTTTAATTGACAGGCTAGTATTAGAATGAATGAAAATTGAGTTGTGATTGTATGTATAGTGAGTCTGATTGACAGGTATTGGTGTGTGAGTATAGGTGGTCGTAGTTTGTAGTGAAGTGTGAGTAGAATGTTTTATGGTAATCTGAGTAGTGTAGTATACAATTTTTATAATTATGTACAAATAGATCATGCAAGTGCAGAGAAAAAAGGAGGTTATTAACAGCATACAAGAAGAATCTAGTCATTCTTGTCTTAGTTTTTCTATTTGGGCTTCGTTTTTAATAAGTATCGCTGATTGGCCATCTATTTTCCGTATGAGGACTTTTCCGTGAGCAATCCAGCAGAATTTGTATTGTTTTTCCTTGCACAGCTCACGTGCTAAATAGAAGAGCTTCCTAGTGCTGCTAGTCAAGTCTTCCCCTATGTAAACGGCGTTGGTGGTGCCACTTATCCCAAAGTGTTTGGTGTTGAGCTTTTGAGATGGATTCGAGTTGTTATGACGTTTGACAGAGTTAAGGATATCTTGTTTGGTTGCGATTGTGTTGAGTTCCATGATGATTGGTCTGTTTGTTCCTTTCTTTCCAGGGACGCGGTATATATGGCGTATGTCGCTTGACTGGAGTTCATAGTTTAGCCCACTTGCTAGGTTATGCATCATCTGAATTAGTTCAGCAGTTGACTCTTTTTCCTGACAAGGCAGGTTACGAATCTCTAAATTATTTTTCTTAATGTTGTGTTGCAAATCCTCCAATTTTCCTTCGAGTGACGATATGTGTAAACAGTAATCTTTGCATTGTTGTTCCAGATGCTTTAACTTGTTTTGCATATCTTCATACTGCTGGGAGATGAATTGCAGAGATTTTTCAAAGTCATTTGTGGTATTTTGTATTAGCAACAGTGAGCTTTCCATTTTTTTAAGTTTTTTGTCTTGTTCTGTGTTCCAAGAGCACAACATTTGCTTGATTTCATTCTTAAAAGCAAGAAAGTCTTCCTTGGTAATAGATACATCATCGTGCTTGCGCTTGGGCCTAGAGGTCACGAATGCGGGCTGCACCGGCGATTCGGGCTTGGACAGGTCAGAGTCGGAGGCAGCTTTGTTTGGTGATGGCATCGTTTTCCTATCGTTTATGTATCCGCAATAAGGGTGTGAGCAAACGTCTGCTAGTAAGTTTTAGGTAGGCGCTCTAGCAGCTTTGCTATGTGACGTGTGATGGGCGTGTCAATACCGGCAAATGAGGAGGGGGCTTACCGGGCGATCGCCGACGGCGCGTCACCGCTTCGTTTCTTATGAGCTCCTAGTACTTGCGCTGATTTTCGTTCACTGCTTTTTAACTTATTAAATGATTTATTTAAAACTTTGCAAAATTATTGGCACAGAAAACACGTCTACTCGCTTTCGCGGTCCGAGGGGAAGGGGATTGTTATTTTCTTTTACAGCATGCGGACTTACAAAAGAAAATCTACCCTAGGTTTAATTTCAAAGGTGTAGAACTGATTGAAGGCTGGCAGCGAAGGGGTGGACTCGATGGGCTCTTTAATGAGACAAGAGCATACAATATAAATGAATTTAATGAACTTTGTACAATACAGTGCGCTAATGGATTGCGCTCACAATAAAAATAACGACGTATAATGATGACCGGTGTGGTCGGCAGACTCGCGGGCGGCGTGGGAGCGTCGCGCACCGCACCGCGTTGCTTCCCCGCGCCGCTCTGCTACCCCGCACACGCCATTGTCTTCCTTCTCTCTGCTGCCGTGCTGCGCGTCGCCTCCGCGCCGTGCCGTATGTGTGTGTGTGTGCATAATGTTGCTCGCACACATGCAAGGCGTCAACAAGTTGCCCCCCTCGGCAAGGGACTGTGGCTTGCCGACACATCAGGTTGATCTTCAACTGGTAGCGGGCACAGCCGATTGAAAGCGCGCCGAAGAGTGCCCGATGTAGTCTTCACGTCTGCTACCCTGGTCACACCGTCGGAGCCTGGATACACGCTGGTTACTCGCCCGAGCAGCCATCTGTTTGGTGGTAGTCGATCATCCTTGACTAGCACCATCTCTCCAAGTCGGAGGTCTCGTCCTCCTCTGCACCATTTCTGTCTTTTTTGCAGCTCTGTAATGTATTCTTTATAAAATCTATTCCAAAAACGGGTCTTCAACTGTTGAGTTCTCATATAACGTGAGAAAGTGCTCAACCTTGTAGTGTCTTGTGCCTGAGGAGAGGGTAATACAGTTAATGTTCGTCCAAGAAGAAAATGTGACGGTGTGAGGGCTACTAGGTCTGAAAGATCATGAGATAAAGGAGTTAGAGGCCTTGAGTTCAGGATAGCCTCTATCTGCGTAAGTACTGTGTTCATTTCCTCATAAGTGAGGTTTGCAAGACTAGCTCTTGCGCTTCAAATGATGCTTTACTGATTTCACAGCACCCTCAGCTAAACCATTAAAGTGCGGGCTGTAGGCTGGAGAGAATTTAAAGTTTATTGATAAACTTGCAGCATGTGAACTTAAATAGTTTGAATTTAATTTTAAAAACCTAGCCAAGTCATTACATGCTCCTACGAAATATGTACCATTGTCCGAGAAGATGTTGACAGGTTTTCCTCTGCGGGCAATAAATCTGTTTAAAGCAGAAATAAAGGTTTCGGAGCTGAGATCTGTCACAAGCTCTATGTGTACTGCTCTAACAGCCAAGCGCACAAAAATGCAAATATATGCTTTAATTAAATTACTACCTCTACCCTTTCGGTTCAAAATCATCACTGGTGCGTTTACAAATGGATAGTCAGCATGTAGGCGATGCTCAGGAAGGTTGCCCATTATTGGCTGTATGATTCTGCCTGAAAAACGACAACATGTGACACAGTTATGTACTGTTTTTCTAGAAAGGTTTCTACCATTTAATGCCCAAAATTTATGGCGAATGTTTAACAGCAGTAACTGTTGACCAGCATGCATGAGTAATTTGTGATAATGTCTAAAAATAAGTACTGTAATGTGATTAGATGCGTGTAACAATATGGGGTGTTTGGTATCATACCTATAATGTGAGTTAGAGAGCCTACCACCAACTCTAATGAGACCATCAGAATGTAAAAATGGATTCAAATTAGTTAATTTATTTTTTAATGGCAATTGTTTTTTATTTTTCAATAATGTACACTCCTGATGAAATGATTCTTGCTGTGATAGTCTACATAATGTAATCAAAGACTTATTAAGTTCTTGTAAAGTTAAAAATCCTATACATTTGTTTTGTGAATAACGATAATTATGTATAAATCTCAATATATAAGCTGTAATGCGCTGTAGCTTACTAAAATCTGAATATTTGCTCACGAATTCGAATGATGGTTGATTTGAGACATTTAAATGACTTTGTACCTTAAATTCCGGCAAGTCATCTTCCTTAATGTTTGTAAGTAGGGCCGGCCAGTTAGACTCTGATTCTGTTAAAAATGCTGGTCCCGACCACCACAAGCTATTAGATTCTAGATAGCGTGCATCTGCGCCACGCGACCCTATATCAGCAGGGTTCGACTTTGTGGGTACATAACGCCAAATGCCTGGTTCTGTAAGAGACTTAAGTTCATGAATTCTGTTATAAACAAATGGTTTTAATAAATTGCTCTTGGGAGTATTAATCCAAGCTAGCACAATAATGGTCGAATCACACCAGTAAGTGCAACTGTGAACTCCTATTAACGAAGATTTTACCTTATCAGCTAAACGAGCTGCCACTAGAGCTCCACTTAATTCTAACCGTGGCACTGTCATTGGCTTTATTGGAGCTACACGACTCTTTGCAGCCACCAACTTCACTGTTACTTCATTATTGTTAGACACAGACCGCAGATAAATACAAGCACTATAAGCTTGTGTGGATGCATCACTAAAGGCATGCAGTTCACAAATGACAGGATAGTCACAGGTGACATGCCTTGGTATTCTTAATTTCCTAATGTCACCAAATGATTTAATAAAGTTACAGCATGCAGCTTGAATCTCACTTGGCACCCTTTCATCCCATTTTATTTTTAATGACCATAATTTTTGTAGAATAATTTTAGCTTGTAATATGCAAGGGTTAATGAGTCCAAGTGGATCAAATATTTGAGCCATGGTAGATAAGATTGTGCGTTTTGTGATGTGTTCATGTGGCTTAATGTTTGCTGAAAATAACAACACATCTTCTTTACACCCCCAAAGTAACCCTAATGTTTTTGAATACTCATGGTTACTTAAATTAAGTAATTCATCTTTGCTATTTTCACCTACAAGTTGTTGTATAATGTGTGAGTTATTTGAATTCCATTTTCTTAAAGAAAACTGACCACTTTCAAGTTGGTTAATGACGCCTCTGCAGATGTCTACCAGCTTTGTCATATCATTGTGCCCATAAATAAAGTCATCAACATAAAATCCGTTAATGATAGCATCGGAAACAGACTTATTAGTGCACTCCTTTCCTAACTGAACGAGACATCTTGTTGCAAGATATGGTGCAGATGCGGTACCATAAGTGACAGTGTTGAGTTTGAACTGTTTAAGTTGTTCATTAGGTTCAAAACGCCACAGTATCTGTTGTAACTCACGTTGACTTTCAATTACCTTTATCATTCTATACATTTGTTCAACATCTGCAGTGACTACATATTTAAACTGTCGGAATCTAATTAATATACTAATAAGGTCACTTTGTACTGTAGGGCCGACCATTTGAATATTGTTAAATGATAACCCAGACGACGTTACTGCAGATGCATCAAAAACAACTCTTAATTTAGTTTATAAACTTGTTTCCCGCAATACTCCATGATGTGGCATAATGTATATGTATTTATCCTTATCTGGAGTTGTGTTTTCTGTCATGTGACCTAATGATATATATTCCCTAATGAATTCAGCATATTGCTTTTTGAATGAAGGGTCACGTTTGAATCTACGTTCTAACGATATGAACCTAGATAGGGCTTGTTCATATGAAATACCCAAATGTTGAGGTGATTCTTTTAAAGGAATTGTTACAACGAATCGACCATCATTTTCCCGAGTTGTAGCTTGTATGAAATTACTTTCACATTCCTGTTCTTCTTTGGACACAGGTTTGTGCACTGTGACCGTTTCAAGTTCAAAGAATTTAGTTAATTGATCCTGAAGTTTTTGATTTATTTATTTATTTATTTATTGTTAATTAAAACGGTAGCACCAATTACATTAATTAACATAAGATTGAAACAAGTAGAGTAAATTAAAATATTTCAAATATTAACATATAGAGGACACCCTAGCATACTTACTCTCACAAAACATCAGACATACACGCATAATTCTACTCCATTCATCAGCAAACAGATCACATTCAGGATTGGTGGTTAGGAGGGCGTTAAGCATCCTTAAAGTACGACATACAGGGGACTCCGCTCTGGCGACAGTTCTAGATGACGGCGGCGCAAACAGATTGTGTCGACGGCTTTGGCGATGTCCGATGTATTTGTCGGGAACAAATAGCCGACAGAAAAGATCGTGGAGTTTAGGACTGTCAATGCGTCCTCTGAGAGTCTTGCAGGCTACTGTGAGCTGTTGAAAGCCTCGTCTAACCTCCAGCGAGTTGAAGCCCAAAACTCCTAGGAGGTAATTAGTAGGGTACATGAAAGGAAAGAAGTGAAACGTCTTTTTATACAGAAACCTCAGAAAAGTTTTCTGTACCTTTTCTAGCCCTTTCTTTCTTTTTTTCTTTTTTTCTTTTTAAGTTGATCATCATAATGTGTACTTAAATGATTGCAGTGGACTGTATCTGTGCTATGTTGTAATGAGCGTGTGGGCCCAGATATCAACCATCCAAACTTAGTTTCACTTAATGTGGGCTTATTTTTACCTAAAGAAATGTTGTTGTTCAACAATACACTCCAAAATAAGTCCGCTCCAAGTAGCATATCTACTTGAGACGGTGTGTGGAATAAAGGATCCGCTAATGTAATATTTGGGGGTATATCTAGCCCTTTATGGTTGACTTGTCTGCTAGGTAACGCTTGTGTAATGTGTAGGACCACCAAACAATGTATACTCTCAGAATAAGAATTGATAAGTGATGATATAATGACATCACAACTTTTAAGTATGTAACTAGATTGACAATTTAACCCTTCAACTAATGTTGAGGTTGAATGAGTTGGTAATTTCAGTTTGTCACATAGGCTCTTTGTAATGAAGCTTGATGTGCTGCCATTGTCTAATAATGCACGTACTCTATGTTTGTGACCACTGTGATCAATAACATTAATGGTAGCCGTTGACAGCAATATGACACACTGAGTATTATGAGTGGCTGACAAAACTACATTATCTTGTGATGTTGTTGACAGCTGTGTGTTTAACTGTGCTGTGCAGAGTGCTACACTACTAGTATTGGGAGTAGGTTGTGTAGAAGTAGGTTGAGTATCAGTACTACCACTGTTTGTACTCTGTGTACTGGATGGCCCATTCAAATGTAACATGGTGTTGTGTCGTTTGTGACAGTGGCTGCAGCCACCCATCCTACACTTAAATGATTTATGACCACTACGTAAGCAGTTAAGGCACAGGTTAAGAGATCTTGCCTTCTGAATGCGGTCTTCGATGGAAAACGACTTAAAACTAGAGCACTGATATATGGCATGGTTACCCTTACATAATGGACAACTATGTGGTCTGTTATTTGTTGAAGACTCTGAGTTGACAGTAAAGGTCTTTTGCTTATGTGTACTTTCACCTTGTTTGTGTGTACTACCACTATGTTTTCCCTTTGCACTATTGTTGTGAACCTCCGCAATAGTTTCTAATAAATCTGCTCTATTCTTAAGAAATTTGTTAAAATCATCAAGTGTGGCCAAGTCATCTAATGCATTACGGTAAGTTTCCCATTCCCTACTTGTCACTGAATCCAATTTACTTGAGACTATGTGTATAATGAGCACATCCCAACCATCTGTGGGCAGCTTAAGTGTTTTCAAAGCTCTAATGTTACGATTGACTGTATCAATGATGTTACGCAGAACTTTAAATGATTCTTGTGATCCATGTTCAATATTAAGGATAGCTTGAACATGATTGTAAACTAGAAGCCGTCTATTATTGTAGCGGTCACATAGTAACTGCCATGCAACATCATAATTCTCATCGGAGAAGTCAAGAGAACTTATTATTAAGGCAGCGCTATCTTTTAAAGCAGCTCGCAAATAATGAAATTTACTAATTCTTGGAATAGTGTCATTTAAATGTATTAATGAGATATATGTGTCATGGAACTCAAGCCAGTTGTGATATTGACCCGAAAAGGTATGTAAGTGAATTGTAGGAAGTTTAAGTTCTATCCCACCTTTATTTCCAGAAACAGTACTAGCACCTGTCACTGATCCAGTGCCCGCAGAGGCCTCCTGCTTACTCAACAGCTCCTGGGCAACAGCAATCGCAGCATAGTACTGGGTCTCGTAGGTTTCACGTTCCTTGTACTGGTCCTCTGGAATTTCAGATACATTTTCTATGTCACTTTGTATACTATCATAATCAGGATATAACTCCTCTATTTTTGTTAACCTTATTTTTAATTCAGTAATCTGTAAGGTACTTAAAGCATCACAACTTGTTATTACTTCTAAATATGATTTAAATTGAGTTAATTTAGCTTTATATGTTGCACGTTTTTTTAGTAATGACTTGTAATCCATGATAACGATCACTCAATGAAATTAAAGTTTAAAATTAGCTTGGGAAATCTTTAAGGTACCTAGTTAGTGCAAGGTTATACTTAAATTTTATCTGCAAGGAAGCAGGCAAGCAGTGCAATTCGTTAGCAAGGGACCCGCGGCTCGCAAACATGCCACGTGGCCAGCCCAACTGCCCAAGTTGCCTAGCGGCAGAAAGCAACAGCGACCACGACCTCACAATTAAGTAGCTGTGAACACGAAAAAACAAATATGAGTTAATGAACACAATAAATATCAGGGGCGTTCCACGTTACGAAAGGCCTGACAATGGGATTTTTAAAGAAACGAGTCGAGTACTCGTACTAGAAATTTAAAATAAAAGGACGAGCACGTGGCGTAGGCCCACGTTAGGTAGGAAATTTATATGAAATGAGGATGGATTGCACTCATTGCACTAAAGGTTGGCACTATAATCTTCGAGTTCCATCCATGATCTATTTTTCTTCCGATTTAATGATATTTTGCACGACTCCACGTGTCATGCTTGCGTAGTCCACTAATGGCCGCCTCGTGCGCAGTTTCTTTGTTCTTGTCGCGTCGCGTCGCCCGTAATCCGGCTCGTCTGGACCAAAATGTAGAACTGATTGAAGGCTGGCAGCGAAGGGGTGGACTCGATGGGCTCTTTAATGAGACAAGAGCATACAATATAAATGAATTTAATGAACTTTGTACAATACAGTGCGCTAATGGATTGCGCTCACAATAAAAATAACGACGTATAATGATGACCGGTGTGGTCGGCAGACTGGCGGGCGGCGTGGGAGCGTCGCGCTCGCGCACCGCACCGCGTTGCTTCCCCGCGCCGCTCTGCTACCCCGCACACGCCATTGTCTTCCTTCTCTCTGCTGCCGTGCTGCGCGTCGCCTCCGCGCCGTGCCGTATGTGTGTGTGTGTGCATAATGTTGCTCGCACACATGCAAGGCGTCAACAAAAGGAGTTACTGCAAACAGCAGCGAATGCAGTTATCAATGATGGCAGAAAAATAAAAACTGTTGCCAGAGAGCTTGACATTTGCTATATGACATTGTACAGATTCGTAAAAAAAGTAAGATCTGGAGAAGAAAATATCACAACTGGCTACAAAAAAACAAGAGCTGTGTTTACGGAAGAACAGGAAGATAAGTTGGCAGACTATATATTAAAGCGTAGCTCAATTTTCTTCGGTCTTCTGCCAGAAGAACTTAAAAAATTAGCGTACGAATGTGCAGTAAAATTCAATGCTCCCAATATTCCACCATCTTGGCACGAAAATAGAAAAGCTGGTCCTGTTTGGCTAAATGGTTTTTTAAAAAGAAATTCTCATCTATCAATAAGAACACCGGAGTCAACAAGTGCCAGCAGGGCGACATCTTTCAATAAACACAATGTTGGTGAATTTTTTACAAAACTGAGCACAGTGTTGGATAAATATAAATTTCCACCTTCCTAATGTTCAATAATTGTTTAAGTACAAATTATAGTTACTTGTTAAAACATACAAATGTTTACCTGATAATACGTAGGATATTGTTGATTATGTACTACTGAATAAACAGACTTGGTTTAATCATTTATTGTTTTTTATTTCACAAATAATAGCTTTAAAAGATATGGTAACAACTTACCCCGGCTAGTTAACAACTTGCCCCGAGTCGGGGTAAGTTGTTACTTTCCGACTTTGGTCATAAAAAAATTAATAACAAATTAATCTCACAGTAAATGACCCAGATAACTATCTCAATAGCAAAGTGAAATGTGTAGGTTAATTTTAATCGCAACATAGGAATATTAAAATCAAGTATTCTTAACGAATTTTGAGGTTAACACGTTGAACGCCGTGGTGGTCACCGGTGACCACCACTATACTTTGCATATGGGCTGACGCCGATTCGCGATTTCGACAAATTTTACACATTGTATTTTATTGGCTCATACGGTCCAAAATAGTCAAAAACCCCAATCTAAATGATTATTTCTTATTACTATCCAAAGAATTAACAAAATGATTGCTGTCACGCACCGGTGACCACCACGGCGCACGCCGTTGGAAATCTGCATTTCTTTCGCGCGGGGCCGCGAGGGTCGCGGCGCCGGCCACACTCCGCGCCCTTCCAGGATTCCAGGAAGCGCTGCGCTCGGCCGCGCGCTTGACACGTGCCATTAGAGAGTTAGTAATCGCACGCAAGGTCACGCGCATTGTTTACCTTTCATAATACATAATTTGGATAGTTTTAGTGACAGTTTTACCCTGGTTACCTACCTGTAAAGTGAATAAACTGTATCTTGCCTGACTGTAAGGAAAAGTGTGGTGTGAATCATGGATGATTTTGAAGACTTTGAAATAACAAATGACGATTTGACGCAGATTGAAAACATTGAAATTTCCTTGCTCAATAGTAGCTTTCAGTTAAGTTCGGAGTCTGAGGAGGAGTATGACTTACAACCACCTTTACGAAAGCGACGTCGACGAGTTCTGTCCATTAGTGACACGAGCGACATTGAACTTGAAAATGCCGTGCCTAGTACTTCTGGTCACACCGCGTCGCTTCCTGCATCATCTACCGTGTGGCACCAACCAAAAGGTAATCAGCGTCGGATTATCCCGTACACTGAATTCCCAGGATTAGATTCACGAGTTGTAAGAGAAATGATCGATAAAACCCCGGCAGATTTCTATCATTTATTAGTACCAGACGAAGTATTTGAAATGGTCGCCGATTATACGAATAGCTTTGCTATCAAAAAAGTCACAGGGTCTGACGCAGCATCTAAAGCTGCGCGGATTCGCCACTGGAAACCTACATCTGCAGCAGAAATGAAACGATTTTTCGGATTGATTATTTTCATGGGGATCGTAAAATTACCCAAAATAGCCTACTACTGGTCAAAAGATCCTATACTTGGACAGAATTTTCCTCGAACAATAATGAGTCGAAACCGATTTGAGCTGCTTTTGCAAATGCTGCACTTTTCTCAGCAAGACGAAGACAATAAATCTAATAGATTACACAGGATTGAGAAATTGCTCGAAGTGATGAACAGGAACTTCCAAAAAAACTACACCCCCTCCGAAGAGATCTGCATAGATGAAAGCGTGGTCCCTTTTCGCGGACGAATAATTTTTCGACAATACAATAAACAAAAAAGGCATAAATATGGTATAAAGGAGTTTAAGTTATGTACTATCCCTGGATATACATACAAAATAAATGTATACGCAGGAAAGAATAACGATGAAACCAATACTACACCGTTGAACGTTGTTATGTCTCTATGCAGCGATCTTCTATACAAGGGACATACGCTAGTGACTGACAACTGGTACACCAGTATAGATCTTGCCAAAAAACTTCTGGATGCAGAGACTCATCTCGTAGGCACGATTCGGAAGAACCGGAAGCATCTGCCAAAGGATGTAGTAAATGCTAAACTGAAGCGAGGACAATTCATTGCGAAGGAAAGCAGTGAGGGCATAACTGTAATGAAGTGGAAGGACAAAAGAGACGTCCTTTTGCTGTCCACAAAACACTCGGTGCGATTCCAAAATGTCCGAAAACGCAACAAAGTTATTTCCAAACCGAAAATAGTCATTGACTATAACGGCGCTAAAGGAGCTGTAGATATGTCCGATCAGATGGCTGCTTACTCAACTCCACTGAGGAAATCGTTAAAATGGTACAAGAAGTATGCAATCAACCTTCTCCAGAATACAGCAGTGGTCAATGCACTGGTTTTGTATCAAAGTGTCGCTAGCAAGAAAATACAAATGGCAGACTTCCGGCTGGAATTACTGAAGTCGTTTTGCAGCCAACAAGAGGTTCCAGTTGCAAGACCTAGAAGAATGGCACACAAACTGCAACAAAAAGAAGGGCAAGCCAGAACAAGCAGGCGATCATGTGTAAATTGCTACAAAATTAACGCAGCTACTTACGGCAGAAAGTTGGCTAAAAACAAAACTAAAAAGGTGAGAACGTTTTGTCCACAGTGCCCGGAGAAGCCTTTTCTTTGCATATCTTGCTTCAATGTGCTTCACCATTGACCAATTTTTTACCCGACTGCGCGACGCAAAGAAAGCAAAAATGTTTATATATTGATTTGTTTCTAAGATTGATTTCATTTATGCGCCAAATATTCATGACAAAGTTTAATTTCGTAGTAATTTATTGAATTATTTAATTTTTTTTTCGAAGTTTGTTTAGTTTATTTTTTACTAAGTCCAAAAATAAGTGATCGCCTAACTTTTATTAAACCTTTTTTAAATATTTTCTAATAAAACATATATTTTGTAAGCCTTCTTTCATTTTAAAACCACATCTTGTATACTTAGGCAAAAAATTAACAGTCTTTTTTATACCTAGTGTCGAAACGAGCTAGTATGCGTAAACTGTTCTCCAGGGCCGCGCCGGGCACGTTCAATATATTTTTGTACCGGCACTGTGTCCTCCAGCGAGAAAATTGAGTTCAAACACAAGCCCGTCGCGCGGTCACCGGTGAGCCCCACGGCCTGAACGGGTAGCATAGCTGTCGCTCACCGGTGAGCCCCACGGCCCAAACGGAACAACCACTAAATTTGAGTCGGCGTTTAATGTGTTAACTGAAAATTGGAACTTCTAGCCCCGCGCTCCCTATAACTTACCTACCTGAATTGATACAAATCTTCCATCCTTCAGACTTTTAATATAATAATACGTATTTATCACAAAATAAACTTAGAAGGTATTTAAAGTAAATCTCTAAATTATATTTCAGTCAATTCATAACACACATTTCTGATTAAATTTAAAACATATTTTATATAATGAAAAATCTGTTCCATTACCTATTCTTAAGATAATATTATTTTTAAGTAGGTATCTGTTTTCTCGAGAGTTTAACTAATATAATATTTCACAGGTTTATGAGTAAGACTGTGTTGTGACAATTGATTGTAACTAACCACGATCAGATTTATTTTATAAGGAATGATGGTCAACTTAATGCATTTTAATGTAGATCTAAGTTTTGTAAATAAAAATTTTTGAAGTATTAATATTGTTTATTGTTTCCTCCAAAAATGTATCTTAAATTATGACATAAATATTAATTATGCGATTAAATTAATAATTAAATCGAATAGATACAAAAAACTAAAACGAACAAAAATAGTCATATAATCCGGCAAAGATTCGAACTCTGAGCCTACAGCTTGGTCGATCGATCCTTATTAGATTCACTATCTATCGAAACATATTCAAACATTAATTATAAATGAATAGTCCCGAAGTTGGGATAATAACCAGTTATACTCATAATAGGTTGGGGAAAAAGTTTCTTCGCATTTTTTAAGAAAATTCAAAACATTTTTTAATATAGTTTATTTACATTTAACTAAAGTATGTAGGTACCATTTTGTTCGATAACTTTTTGCCATCTTGTAGGTAGGGGCATAATCCCATTGCTATAGAAATTTTGGGACTTCTGGTCAAAATACCGCGACAAGTGGTTTTGGCAGTCCTCTCGTGATGTTAACCTGACACTGCCTAAAGAATTCTGAAGAGACCGAAACAGGTGGAAATCTGAAGGTGCAAGGTCAAGACTATACGGCGGATGCATTAACACCTCCCAGCCAAACTCTCTTAATTTTTACTGAGTGGCTAAAGATGTGTGAGGTCTAGCGTTATCATGATGAAAAACTACACCCCTTCTGTTGATTAATTCCGGCCGCTTTCTCTCAACTTCTTGCTTTAATCTCATCAGTTGTTCGCAGTAGAGTTCAGAATCGATGGTCCTGCCTGGTGGTAACAGCTCATAATGAATAATGCCCTTCCAATCCCACCACACACACAGCATCACCTTGTTGCGAGTTAACCCGGGTTTCGCCACAGTCTGTTAAGCCTGACCGGCCTTTGACCACGACCTTTTTCGCACGTTCTTGTCATACGTGATCCACTTTTCATCACCAGTTATCGGCTTCTTCAAAAATGGTTCGGTTTCATTACGTCGTAATAAAGAATCACAAATGAGTACACGGTTCATTAGGTTTCTTTCAGTGAGCTCGTGAGGTACCCAAATGTCGAGCTTTTTTGTGTACCCAGTTTTTTTTCAAATGCGCCAAAACTGTTTTGTGGTCAATTTCCAGTTCTTCAGCTACGTCGTAACTACTGATATGCCGATCTTGCTCCACTTTTTCAAAAATGGCATCCATTTTATCCGTAATAGGGCGACCAGAGCGACGTGCATCTTTGACATCAAAATTTCCGGATTGAAAACGCTTAAACCAAATTTGTGCTACTCTCACAGACACTACACTAGGTCCATAAACATCGCAAATTTTGTTCGCGGCTTGCGTTGCGTTTTTACCTTTTTTGTAGTAAAATTTTAAAATGTATCGAATTTCTTCATTAGATTCACTCATCTTGACGGTACGAAAAACAAATGAAAATCACACACTTTCCTAATTTGAATTTGGAATTATGTTCTTCAAAATTTAAACTTTCAATGATACCAAAACCAGCCAGATACAAATAGTATAGCCAAAGAAATTTTATTACAAGTTCATACATACTATAATGCGAAAAGACTTTTTCCCCAACCTAATAGTTCCGTAGTATGCAAACGCATTCATATATGAATAGTATACTCCTATTATTCACTCGTCGATATTAACACATACGAGTACAAATATGTTAGTGTGCCCTGCCTTTCTCTCTCTTATTTTGTGTACATACATATACAGCGTGAAATTTTAATGGTTGTTTTCCCGAAGCGAAATGATTTTGTCTTGATAGTGCAATCGATTTATAAAAAAATAAAAATAAAGTATTAAAAAATGGCAGATTTACATTCGTGAAAAACAAAACTCGAACGCGATCTCGAACCAATAGTATGGCTACAGCGCAAACGGATGACTGCGCGTGACTTTGAGCCTTGCGCTACCTACAGCTGATATGATACTACGTAGTTACGTACTCTTTTGCTATCGAAACACAATAGGCAGGTACTTCTCTAAAAGTTATTCCAATTTTCCCTTCATACTTTTACGGGCTTAGGACCGTCATAAATACTTTTTTAGGGTGCCATACCCAAAGGGTAAAAACGGGACTCTATTACTAAGACTTCGCTGTCTGTCCCTCCGTCTGTCTGATACCAGGCTGTATCTCAAGAACCGCGATATCTAGACAGTTGAAATTTTCACATATTATGTATTTCTGTTGCCGATATAACAACAAATATTAAAAACAAATTAAAATAAATATTTAAGGGGGGCTCCCATACAACAAACGCGATTTTGTTGCCCTTTTTTGCTCGATATCAATAATGGAAACAGGTAGGCACTTGAAATATTCACAAAATACTCAGTTGTATTTTTACTTTAATAATAAATAATAAAATTAAAATAAATATTTAAGGAGGGCTCCCATACAACAAACGTGTTTTTGTTTGGCGTTTTTGCCTTGTGGTACGGAACCCTTCTTGTGCGAGTCCGACTCGCACTTGGCCAGTTTTTTTTACTTACAACTTTCTGAACACGAAACTAAGAAACAAGTTTATGAATAACTTACAGAACATAATTTTCTGAATAATTGGACAATGAAGTAAGTATTTACGGCGTATTTAAAAAATTGGAATCAACTTATTTACAATGATTTTAACTAACTAACCTACTTTTGTTATTTACAAAGATACGAGTAGGTACTTACACTTCACGGTATTGGAGTAATTGTTCGAAGTGCAAGCCCCACTGCGTTCAACACACAATCGAGCACGTTTTAATAGATTGTCTTTTAATTTTAATAAGGTGACATTGACCGGTTCATAATCCCGCGAAAACGGAACGACTCCAGGTGATGCGGCTCCGCGTAGTCTCCGGGCAGCGTGGGAGTTATAATTAGCCTTAGCGTACAGCGTCGTACTCCAAATTTGAAAAGCTGTAATGGCGATCCATTTTTATAAATTACGATAACGCACTGGCACTGCGCGTGCGATGCGCGGCGGTCGCGAGGACGCGGAACAACTGAGTGACAGCCGGCGCGTCGGCGAGGGGCGGGGGGTGCGTGGCGAAGCGCTCGCCGCGTGCTTGCGGACTAGATTATGCCGTATCACTTCGGGCAACAGTTTATTTTGCTCTAAACATTTACGAATCGCTTATCACTTTGTACCGCGCCGCGAAGATGGTAGGTAGCAGGCGGGCGCAAGTGAGTTACTATTGATTCTCACGCTTTCGAGTTGAGATCATATTTTTATAATTATTTGAAAACAACAACATTCTTATTTTTTAAATTTAACTCCATGAATCGGTAGCTCTACTGAGTGCAAATCGTTCTGCCGCAGGAAAACAACCAGTAAAATTTCACGCTGTATATAGTTTATTTTTGATTTATTTGAAATCATACACCCGTGATTCTGACGGACACGCCTGCCCCACCACCTCGTAAAAAATCTCGAAATGTCCCACCGTGCTGGTCAGCAACTGCGGGCTTAGCATGACCACTTCTATCTCTATGCAGAATTGAACTGTATGTGCATAGTTATAAGTACTTACTTAATTATCTACATGTTGTTAATGAGGGTACCGTCAGTATTAAACTAGCTTGGGAGCAAGACGGTTGTGTTTCATTACTATCGACATAGCATTTGGCGACGAGTTGGTGATCTACCCACGTATACATATATTTATAAAATGACGAATTTCATAGGAAATTTGAACATTTTCGACTATAAACTCCACGAATGGGAAGTTTTTCACGGCAGACTGACGCAGTTCATCAAATTGAACAACATTGCGGACGACAACAAAAGTGCAGTGTTGTTAACACATTTTTCGGATGAATCCTACCGTTTGATTCGGAACCTTGTGCATCCGAATAAGCTCGAGGGAATTACCTATAATGAGCTAGTGAATGTACTCAATAATCATTTCACACCAAAGAGGTCAACATTCGCCGATAGGGCGAAGTTCTACGAAGCGATAAAATCCAACGATGAGAGCATCGAGGAATGGGCTGCGCGGCTGCGAGGGCTAGCCGTGTACTGTGATTTTGGTTCGGAGCTGGACACGCTTCTGCGTGACCGGTTCGTTCTAGGCTTCAGAACGGGACCGGAGCGTGATCGATTATTCGAGAGTGACTCAAAGACCCTGACTTTTGGGCAGGCCATAGAAGTTGCTCAGAAGGCTGCGTGTGCACGGCAGGCACGCGCCGATGTCGTGGTTAAGGAGGAGCAGGTGTTTCATGCGAATGCAGGTGGGCGCCGCGACGCGCGCTGTGCTGGTGCTGGCACGGGCGGAGGCCGCACGGCTGGCACCGCCGGTGCCGCGGGTGACCGTAAAGCTGGTGACGGCGAGCAATCACGTTGTACAGTGTGTGGTTTAAAAAATCATAATGCGTCTCAGTGTAGATTTAAGAACTACAAGTGTCTTATTTGTGGGCAAAAAGGCCATTTAAAAAAGTTATGTGCGGGTAAGAAGTCAAATCTAAATAGTATCGGCACGGAGGAAGCGGAGACGTCTCAAGAAAGCGTGTGCAAAGAGTGTGAACTTTATAACTTGAGGTATGTTGACTATAATCCAATTAAAATTACTGTTAATGTGAACAATATAGATATGAGTATGGAGTTAGATACTGGGTCAGGACCTACGGTTATTTCAGAAAAGTTGTATTTACTTCACTTTTCTCATTTTAATTTGCATAAAAGTGATCTTAATATTTGTTTATACAATGGTCATAAAATCACGCCTCTAGGATATTTTATAGCTAAAATATCGTATTCGGGTTTATGTGGGGAGATAAAAATGTATGTTATTGAAAACGGTGGACCACCGCTGTTGGGTCGTGATTTTATGACAAAATTCCGAATTTATTTTGCAACAGCAAATAACAGCATAGTATTTACTACGAATAAAAGCGTTGAAGAAGTGCAACGATTGTTGGATCAATACCCAGATATTTGGAAAGACGAACTAGGATGTTTTAATAAGTTTAAGGTGGATTTGCAGTTAAAAGACAATGCCACACCGAAATTTTTTAAGCCGCGGTCCGTGCCATTTGCTCTGAAAAACAAAGTCAGTGCAGAGTTGGATAGATTAGTTAGTTTGGGGATACTCGTGCCGGTCAATTATTCGGAATACGCAACACCCATAGTTCCGGTTTTAAAACAAGATGGTAAATTAAAAATTGCAGGTGATTTTTCTTGTACACTGAATAAAGACCTAAAAGTGGACAAGTATCCTTTACCACGAATAGAGGAAGTGTTTTCTAAGCTAGGTGGAGGGGAAGCGTATAGTAAAATTGATTTGAGCAATGCGTATAACCAATTTAGCCTATCGGAGAAATCCCAAAAGTTGACAACCATTAATACACATAAGGGTCTGTTTGCTTATACCCGTCTAGTCTATGGTTTGGCAAATGCTCCAGCCTTGTTTCAAAGAACAATGGAAACATTGCTATCCGGTATAGAGGGAGTAAGTATTTGGCTAGATGACATCTGTATCACGGGCAAAACCAGAGAAATCCATTTGTCTAGATTACGAGAGGTATTAAGGAGAATACAAGATGCTGGGTTGCGTCTTCAAAAGGACAAATGTGTGTTTTTTAAGAGTTGTGTGACTTATCTAGGTTACGTAATCGATAAGAACGGGTTGAGAACGTGTCCAACAAAAGTCGAGGCAATTCTAAATGCATCTGCGCCTACCGACGTTTTAGGAGTGAAACGATTTCTGGGTGTAGTAAATTATTACAGGAATTTTATTCCGAGTGCTTCTTCCGTACTGAGTTCCCTGAACGAATTGCTGCGCACGGGCGAAGAGTGGCAGTGGGGCGAGCGACAGCAAGCGGCATTCAATAGCGTTAAAAGCGAGCTGGCCAGCGAGCGGGTGCTGGCGCATTTCCAGCCGGAGGCACCGCTGGTACTGACGGTAGACGCAGGGCCGTGCGGGCTCGGCGCCGTGCTCGCGCACCGGGACGCGGATGGCCGGGAGCGGCCAATCGCGTTCGCTTCACGATCGCTGACGGCAAGTGAAAAGAACTACAGCCAAATTCATAAAGAGGCGACGGCTATTATATTCGGGGTGAAACATTTTCACCAATATCTTTATGGCCGTCAGGAGCCTTTTATTTTGAAGACGGACCATAAGCCTCTGTTATCAATTTTTGGCAAACGAAATCTTATATCTGTCACGGCCGCTCTGCGTCTACAAAGGTATGCAATAATTTTAGGTGCATACAACTATACGGTACAATACGTAGACGCTAAAAACAATCAAATAGCAGATTATTTTTCTCGGTCGCCGTTATCAGTAGCGGTCACTGATAACGATAAGCAAGAGGACGGCTCCTCAAAGTACTTTCTTTTCTTAGACGCCAGCGTAGAAGCAGTTTTGTTCGATGATATTAGACGGGCTACTGCTGCCGACAATGTATTGAAAACAGTTATAAAATATATGAATAATGGTTGGCCTAGGAAAATACAATGTAAATCAATATCGCCGTACTTTCATTGTAAAACAGATTTACAAGTTATCGATGGTTGTTTGTTTCGCGGTCATAGGATAGTAATTCCGGCTATTTACAAGGACAAAATGTTGAAAGAATTACATTCTGCACATTTTGGAATCGTTAAGACCAAGAGTGTAGCTCGTAGTCGAATGTGGTGGCCGGGGATCGATGCCGATATCGAGCGATGGGTGGGGGCGTGCGCCGCGTGCGCCAGCGTACGCAGTGCGCCGCCGCGCGCGCCGCCCGCGCCCTGGCCGCGTCCCCCGGCCGCCTGGCACCGCATACATATTGACTATATGTCTATAGGGCAGGCAGTGTACCTTATTGTCGTAGATGCGTATTCCAAATGGCTGGAGTGTGTTCATATGGATCGTGGCACTTCTACCAATGCTCTTATTCAAAAATTGAAAGATATGTTTTCAAGATTCGGTGTGCCTTATGTTATTGTGTCAGATAATGATGTTAAAATTAGCTCAGCAGAATTTCAGACATTTTGTCGTGTGAATGGAATTGAATATGTAAATTCACCCATTTATCATCCTGCCAGTAATGGGCAGGCAGAAAATTCTGTTAAAACTTGTAAAAAGATGATAAAGTGCATGTTCGCAGAAAATAGATTATTATGTCATAAAGATATTCAGGAAAAATTACAGGGATTACTCTTTGATTTTAGGAATACTACTCATTGCGCGACTGGTGTCACGCCGGCTATGTTAATGTTAGGACGGAATTTAAGATGTAGGTTGGATTTGATCTTACCACAAAATAAAAATATAGATAAACAAACCGAACAAACAGCAATGAAATGTAAGAGGTGTTTTCAAGTTGGAGAAACTGTATGGGCAAAATGGTTTATTGCTAGAAAATGTATTTGGAGTATAGGTGTCGTTAAGAAGATTATAGGTAACAGATTATATGAAATTTATTTTAACGATTACGGAATCAGCTGTAACAGACACATAGATCAAATGAGAAAATATACTATTTTGCAAAACAGTGATGTAGCAGTTGTAAGTCCGCCGTCAGAGGGAGCGTCCGGTGTCCACAGTGTACCAGATGGCAATCCACTGCCTGTGTCGGCGTCGGGCGCTCCATCGCCATCACTGCAGTCTCCATCCTCCGCATCGCTATCTAATGAGCTATCTTCCGCGACCTTGTCGTCACCAGCGTCTCCAGCTCCATCGGCTAGCACCATGGAGGAGAGGGAGGTGCAGGTCACGGCTGACCGTGAGAGGAATACCGTAGCAATAAGTGCTGACAACGTCAGGGAACAGAGAGATTCGGACGATGAGGATTGGGTGGAAGCTTGCGAAGTGATGGAAGACAATATCCGATCGGATGCACAGTGTGTCGATCCAAATGAGGATAATGTTGTAAACAGTACCCCGGTCGGACGTTCAAAGAGGCTCAGGAAACCTGTTTGTTATAAGAAATATTTTAAGTAGGTTAGTATTTATAAGAACATTAAGTAATATTGTGTAGAAATGTTAGTACGAATGTATTTCTGTTATTGTTACAGGTTCCCAAATTAATGTTGGAGGGAGATGAACTGTATGTGCATAGTTATAAGTACTTACTTAATTATCTACATGTTGTTAATGAGGGTACCGTCAGTATTAAACTAGCTTGGGAGCAAGACGGTTGTGTTTCATTACTATCGACATAGCAAGAATATACATACATTTCTTTGTGACAAAGTGACATTTCGTTTCACCATTTTTGACATTGCACAGTAGAAATCTTTCTACAATTTGTCATTTTGTCTTTCGTTTCCAACTATCTTTGTAGGACCTTTTTTATGTAGACTACTAGCTATTGCCCGTGACTTCGTCCGCGTAGATGGCGGAAAATTCCCACGGGAACGTACTACCGGGATTAAAAGTACTCTATGCGTTAATCCAAGAAAACAATGTCATCACGCGCTGCTTTTATAGTATCTGAGGAGGGGCGCGGGGATTAATACATGAATGCTGGAGAATAAAAAATTCTAAATCCTAAAAATAGTCAATCTGCCAGTCTAACCGGATGCAGCTGAATACTTTACATGGAGCGACTGCCTACCTGACCTCCACAACCCAGTTACAGGGTAATACGATACCCCTTGGTAAGACTGGTTGTCAGTAGCTTAACCTGATGGTTCGTCCCGTGCGGCTGTTATTATTTAGCCATGAGCTAAAAAAAGTCAGGGTAAGTAAAACGTAAAAATTGTAACGGAATATTATATATTCCGATACTATTTTTATTTTTAATTTTTATACGAAACGGAAAATTACCCACTTGCAAGCCAAATTTGAAGGCAACTTATACGTCCTTAGCTGCGCCCCGCTGTTTAACCCGCGTAAGCTTCAATTCCGTGGGAATGGGAATATCGGGACAAAAAATAACAGCTATAGAGTTACCTATATACCTATGCTATGAACCTATCAAGTTTCATCGCAATCGGTTCAATAGTTTTTGCGTGAAGAAGTAACAAACATATTATGTAGTTACATACTTACTACCACCAATCTTCAATTAGAATTGGATTTGATTAATGGGGACACAGTAATAAATACCTTTCACAGCTAATATTTCATTTACTTATACGTATTGGATGGAGGAAATAAAATAAAATATAACCTTTCCGCAGCAGAAAGCAGGAAACGCTTCCTTTACAATATCCATTGAGGGTCGTGCTGTGTATGCGGTTGCACCGTCTTGTTGAAACGACATATTCACCAAGCCCCGCTCATCCAATTTCTGCAGCCAGCAAGCTTCAGACAATCGCATCCATTAAGGAGAATATTCGACAGGAATGCGTCCCCGGAAATAGGCACAACTGGCGGCAGTCACTTGACGGATATGATCTTTTCCACTTAACAGAAAAAAATTCTTAAGGTCCAAATAAAGATTTCCATCACTCAAAATAAATTTTTGTTTGTTTAGTAAAAAAGTTATTCTAAAACAAAATAGGATGATTAATTTTGCGCCACCTTGTACTTCAACATTTTGGCTTTCAACAGTGTCTGATATGATTTTCTCAAAATATGTAACTATGCTCGCTATCTAAAATTTTGAATAATAAGTAAAAAAAAACAAAAACAAGCTTTGTAGGTAGTAATATTGCTTTAATGCATAATTAATGACATGTACCTATGCTACTAACATCAGAAATATTTGTTTTAGTTTTTACTTATTTTAGCCACTTTTATCTCCATATCAATGCTGCCACTACCTACCACTTTGCTCACACCGTCTATAGTAAGTGATATGTTGCAGTAGATACGGCCTTTAGTAAACGGGAAGCCTTTGGGTATATATGCTACCGACAGATTTTTCAATTCATACACACCCTGAAAAATAAGAAGACGTATAAGGTATCTCCCATAAGATTCCAACATGCTGCATGAGCGCTTTAAATGCTGGATCCGCAGTAGTAGTCTAGTCAACGAGTGCTTTCGTGTTCAACTTTCTTTCTTGTCTGGGTGTAATTATCTATATACTCGTAAGTATGTATTTACAAAAAAAAGTATTATATGTAGTAATCAGTTAACTAGTTTCCATAGTAAAAGCTCTGCTTAGTTTGGAATCAGATGACCGTGTGTGAATAATGTCCCAGGTTATTATTATTTGTGATTTTTTTTATATTTCTCGGGACCCTGGGGTCCCGGACCTTTGAAAGGCGTACGAGGAGCCGAAGCCAACTCGCAGAGGCCCCTTAGATAATTATAAATGATGAGGAGGCACCAACCGACGATTATCCCTGTATGCACTATGCAAGTGCACCCAAGGACAACTCCCGGTTGGTACAGAGCTATTGTTGTACGAGTACGTGGAAACAAAACATATAGGGCTATGGGTTTGTGTGGCTAAAGTGGATTGGGTAACTTGAACTATGGAAGAACTATGTCCCCTGCCTTATTATTATTATAATAAGGCAGGGGACAATAATAATAATTATTATTATTATTAACTTTTTTCAGCAGTCTTGGAAAAATGTGAATGAGGTGTCATTCGATTCGGAATAGCATATCTAGATGATTATTAAAAAAAAAATCAAGTTCCGCTCGAAAAAATTGCAAAAGTTATAAACAATTTACTAAAAAAAAAAAGAAAAGGGATTTGGTTTCTTGCAAATATCTCAAAAATTAATTAGGATTTTAAAAATCTAAAAAACGATTAAAAAAAAGGAGGAAATTTGCTAATAAAAAGTCTCGACTCGCGGAACTGTAGTACCAATATTTAATTTTATGATTTTTCCAGAGGGGTGAATATACGGCCGATAACGGGTACACTCGCTTGCGCAAGCCACTCGAAAAATATTTCGAGTTCAATTTTTCCAGATATTAGTACATTTTTATAACCATTATAGTGTGAGTGAGTCTAAAAGCTTAAATTGTTTATTTATTAACATTAAAAGACAAGTTACTAAAGTGATGTTGTCATATTTGTAATATTACATAAGATATTTAAACATTAAAACTAAAAAAAGATCTCAAAGTAATTTTCATAAACAATTGCAATAAATGAAATAAAAAATTTGTAAACAACTTTAGTTTCAAGCCAGACTTGTTATTTGTTTAATGGTGAATAAATAAGTCTGAAGTTTTTTATCGTATCTCCATGAGTTTATAAATTATAATAATTTAAAAGATGAAAAACCAGGTAAGAATCATGGAGTTACGGAGAAAATTCAATAAAAATATTTTTAAAAATCCTAAAAAGCAAATCATTGTTGTTTCTGTGTCATTTAGTAGAGTACTAAAAAAAATTTTGTCAAAATGTAATTGTTTATAACAAATTGTTTATGAAATAAACAATGAAAAATAAAATAAATCCAAATATTTTTTTTTAACAACGTATTTGTTTACAACAATTTTTTAACAATAGAAGATATATTTTTTAATCATTTCCATGCAGTTTTGGATAATAAAACAACGAATCATTAACAATATTTCATTAAAATGAAATATTTCATTAAAAAAAAATCTATGATTAAAGTTTTTAATTTTCAGCTACGTAAATTGTTAATAAAAAACTGAAAAATATTTATTTTTTTATTTTACAAAGGAGATCTATTTAATTGTGAAGCCTATCAAGTTAACTCCATAGAAGGAAAAATGTCGCAGATTTATAGTTTTACAATTATCACACTTGCAATGTTCACATTCAAGTAGGAAAAATAGTTACCCAATTATCTATTGCATTACTAATTGAAAAATCGCGACAAAAAAAATTTGCTGGCGGATTATTATTTATTCATCTATCCAGTAAGTTTCTGATTTTTTTCATTTCTTAATTTTCATATTTAATATGTTTAAATAAATTTTATTGTTAAATTATCCGAAGTGGACGTGGCTTGCGCAAGCGAGTGTACCCGTTATCGGCCGTATATTCACCCCTCTGGAAAAATCATAAATATTGGTCCTACAGTTCCGCGAGTCGAGACTTTTTATTAGGAATTTTCCTCTTTTTTATCGTTATTTAGATTTAAAAAATCTTAATAAGCTTTCGAGTTTTTTTTCTTTTTTTGTTTTTGAAGTTTTTGATATTTGCAAAAAAAAAAACAAAACCAATCCCCCTTTTAATTTTTTTTTTTTTGTAAATTGTTTATAACTTTTGCATTTTTTCGAGCGGAACTTCATTTATTTCAAAAATAATCTAGACGCTATTCCGCATCGAACGACATCTCATTCATATTTTTCCGAGACTGCTGAATAAAGTTGAAAAAAAAGCACGTGTTGACTAGACTATAGTAGGCCTTTCAGGTGTAGCTGAACCACAGACTCCCTGCGTACAGTTACATGCAATATGTATTAAAAGCGATGCTTTGATTACATTGGCTGTACATTGGAAGAACGGGCGAGCCAACATAAGGGCCCGAAATGACAATGCTCTGCGTTCCCTCTCCATAATATCGGCATTGTCCGTCACCAACAAAATCAGCTATAAAAATAAGTACACCGATGTCGTTGTGTAGAATAGGAGGGACGGTACAGAGACACTTGCTACCTGACTTGAGGACTATGTACTTTGTTTTGGCTCCGTTTTAGATAAGGCCATGGAGGCAGCATACGACTCGCGTACTTTGGGAAGTTTACGGATCACACCGACCGAGGGGGCAGGTTCACCATATATGCATATATAGGCATATACATGTAGGCATGTATTTATGTATTTTAAAAAAGTACAGCCACATCACATACATTAAACTTATGCTAGAAATAATCTTAATAACTATTCGACCTTATTACCTCAGCAATAAGGTCGAAAAGTGGTTCACTACAAATGCCTGCGATGGTACATGACAATTACGGCGTACATATTAAAACACACTCCTCTAATAAAACAGTGCACATACAAATCTATTTAAAATTTTACTCACCGGAGGATAAGGACAGGCACCGCCTCCGAATGCGTCTCGCATTGTTTGACCGAAGATTAAGTCAGAATTAACCATGTCGCAAAATTTAAAATGTAATTCAACGAAACTGGGATGGTATCTGTTTGTTAGGAATTGGTAGAAGTACAAATCCACCTGTAACATAAAAAACATTATCATTACTCTATTATATAATCATTATACGTCACATTATATAAGTATATTCTTTCTATCTTATCTCTATTCTTTCTATAGGTGGCTCATTCAGGTGTCAATGCTTTTATAATAAACTTCCAAGCCACTTTCAAGATCTAAGCCTTAATAAATTCAAATCATTCATTAAACGCAAGTTGTGTCAGAAAGCTTTTCATACCGTTAAAGAATTATTGAGGACAAAAAGGCTTGGGATTGAACTGCTCCAAATTTGCTTTTTTCTCTTTTTATTTTTGCATCCTCAATGTTGACATGAATATTTACTTTGTAAAGTATTATATTATTTTAATTATTGTGAATGTGAAGACTATGTAGGTCATTTCTTTTTTTGTTTGTTTTATTTTTTCTTTCAGTTATTTTTAGTCATGATCTGGCAGTTTGAGTAATTTATGCGGCCTACCCAAATGTCCTTTCTTTGGTATTGTTCGTCGAATCGTTGAGCTCCTTAAGTTCTGAGTTGAGCTGCGCGATTACTGACAAATGCACGCATTTGTCAGTAATCGCGCAGCTCAACTCAGACTGACTGGACAGGTCCTCTCAATCTGTATGGTTCTTACCTCAAAAGACCATTTCAGACACCAATCTACATGGTCATCACATGAACCGATCGTTCGATTATCATTAGTCTGCCAGTTTATGAGATAGCTGACTGTCGGTCAGCCTACCTGATGGTAAGCGGCATGGACTCGGGTATCAGAGGTGCGTTGCCATGCCAGAAACGAAGTGGAACTACCCTTACTGCCACGACATGATGCTTACAGTGTAAAATTAAATGTTTTTTTTTTTTAATGGCATCTCGTAGTTGGCCTAGAGAGGCCGTGACTACTTAACCGGACTATCCTGTGGCTGCCTTAAGCGAACTCAAAGCCTCCAGCCAGGGGCATAAAACTTACAGACTAAGCGACTACACGCTAAGGGCTCCCCCTGTGGGGAACGAACCTCGGCTTAGGGCGTCGCTGGGGGGCGGACAGCAAGATGGGACAGACTGGATCAAATTGGAGTGATTATTATTATCAGGGGAGTTTAAAGCTACTGGCTCAGCTACGCCACCAGCTGGCACTTCATACCCGAGCAAGGGACGGGGGGAAAAATTAAATGAATGACGTTCTGTTTAATATACATATTTTTTACCTCACAACCTCGGAAAGATTCTGTTTATCATTCGACATCTGAGTGCAAAAGTGCATTTTATACGATAGCGCGGAAAGATTTTTTTTTTTAATTCGAACCTATCTATTACAAAAATTTATTTACCGCCAGTCTACTGAAAATGCAATAATACTTATTACATGCCAGTGCGCCAACCTCATTTTTAATATAATCGCACTGGCCAGCACCACGACTGCATAAAAAAAAAACTTAATATATTATTCAAGATGTTTTACTTGCATCTAGCATTTTCCTCGCTGTAGTGAGAAAAAAAGTGGTGCGTTTCGCTCGGCAACAAAGTTATTTCGCGTCTCGTACCTTTGAAACCCTCGCTACGCTCAGGATTCTATACTTGAAGCACTATAACAAATAACTATTGTTATTTTCTTTCATTCTTTCTAACTTACCTTTACGTTATTGTCCAATGGGACAAGTGAATGTCCGTATATCTCCACATAGTGCCTAGGATCCCGTCGGTTCAACCGTTTACTAAGCACAGTTAAGTTTTTGGCGTATTTCGTGTCATACCATAATATCGCCGGGCGCTCAATACTGAGGTAAGTTATCTACGACAAAAATTATTTAAACAATAAGAAGAAGGAATACATTATTTACGGTGTACCTAATAGGTAATTAACAAATTTAACACACTTCGGTTTTCTCCCGGAGTATTTCGGGCTATCAAATTCAATGCGTCTCGTTCCTTGCCTGGGTGTAACTACGTACCTTATGTACGTAGTTACACCCAGGCAAGGAACGAAGAACACTTAAGAAGATGAGAGATGTGTTATAGCATAAGTGCAAGTTCATAGATCAAGATCAAAATTATTGCTTCTGGTTGCAGCTAGCTTCAATAAAACTTATTCATTCTACTTCGTATGTCTGTTTATACTATAACGTTATAATACTTTTGTTTTGTTTTTTTGTTAAATATCGCGACACGAATTTGTGGTACCCACAACAATAAATTGGCACACAAAACCACTAACATAAAAAAACTTTTTTCAAAACAAAAAAGTAACTATAAAGTGCAAAATAACTTTAGTTTCAGAAGTCAGTGTCTTTGGTTTTGTATTTTTCGTTTTTTGCCGATTTCCGAAATATAAAGTTAATTTTCATTAAATCTCAGTGCTATCTTAGTGCTGTCAAACTAAAATATATGTAGTTGTGTCATTTACTTATACAACTTGTTTTTTTTTATGTATACCATAACTCTAGAGTATTAATGAGACCATGATTTTGAACAACTTTTACTATGGGACCAAACTTGAAATCACGAAAAAAAAATCAGCAGTTCCTTACATTTTGACGACACAAACAACACAACACACGGACTACTCTGTAAAAAGTTATGCGGGGTCGTACAAATATATATACAACGTGTAACGGAAAGGGTATATACATACCAAAGGCAGTCATTGTACTCATCATCATGAACAACTTTTACTATGGGACCAAACCAGAAAACGCGACAAAAAAAAAACAGCTGCTCAGTTCATTTATGTTCGCATAATTCGTCAAAATGTTTTGTCGCGATGTTTTGTCAGCTGATTTTTTTTGTCGCGATTTCTGGTTTGGTCCCATAGTAAAAGTGGTTCAAAATGATGGTCTCATTGGCATTCTCATTGACATGGCGAGGCAGCACCAATAGCATCCTGTCTATGGTAGCAAGCAGGCTGGATTGTGCGTTTGTGAAGTACTGCTGCAAGGTATCGGCTGGGCCTGTGACCTTGCAGCAGTGATGTCACAAAGTGTTCCTGTGTTAATGTTTTACTAACATAGGCATAGTTTGTAAGTGTATTGCTACTATACTGATGAGTCTTGTTACTTAAATTAAATAATTATTATTCTCATTATGTACTCACACTCTCAGAATTACACTGATTAATTTGGTAACGCAAATAAAAAAGCAAACCAAATAAAAAGTATTTTAAATTAATTTTTTTTTATTGAACTGGTAGGTGTTTAGTGAGTCTACACAGTTTTCTATTCACGAATGATCATTATTATTATTAATATATAAGCGTCATTAGGTTATTATTTTTCCTCAACCATTTAAATAGGAGCAATTTCATTGTAATAAGGGACAATAGCAATAGTAGATAATTAACTTACCTATAGGTACCGAGCAATGGGCCAGTAATTCAGTATGAATGACCCATTCTCAACGAATAATTATTCTGGCTCATGAGTACGCACGTACGCACTTTTTCACAAAATTGGCAGAAAATTAAAAATTAAGGTTTGATCGTAATATGGAGATATTTAGGATATATTTAATTATAAACCGACTTCAAAAATGGAGGAGGTTATATGTTATATGTATATTTTTTTTGTATGTCCACCATGTATGTGATTTCTCAGTGAATTGTTGTCACCAAGTTAGAATCTGATAAGGGAATCTCATGGAAATAGCGGGAAACCCTCAAACTTTATAGGCACATCTAAGCGATTTGGGTATTTTTTTATAGTAAGCCCTGCATTCACTCTCGGAAAGCACCATTTGGTGAAGTGGAACTGATGATGAAGACCACAGATGATCATCGGAACTAACTCAATAATAAGTATTTCACGTGTTGCGATTCTATTACTTTAATATGGTTGCTAAGCAACTTAAGCTCGTCACATATGCACTCTTCTTCATATGTAGACTTCACCATTAGCTCCAGTTCTCCTGGTTCTTACTAGGAGAACTCCTCAATAATTAACGTCCCTGCATCGGGAACAGCAATATTTTGTAAAAAGGGATGAGCAGTTGACATTAGGCTATTGTAACTTAGATAAATTACAAACTAACCCACTAAAATGTGAAAAATGAAAAACTTTTTTTTGAAGAAAAATAAACAGCCGACTTCCAAAAAAAAATCATTAATTTGAAAAATAACTTTACTTTCGGAATTCGGTGGCAAAAAACTATAAATACAGATCTCAAGATACCGAATTCCGAAATTTATTTATTTATTTATTAAAACTTTATGCACAAGTAAAAAAACAAATACCGTACAAAGGCGGACTTAATGCCTGAGGCATTTTCTACCAGTCAATCTTAGGGTGATGCAGAGAAAACATGGCAGGTGCAATATAAAGGATAGATAACACGAAAATAACTATAAAATAAAAGAATAAATACATCAATATATACATATATACAAACATATAATCAGAATAAACTTTGTCAGGAGAAATAACGATCGGTAGAGGAGAAATAACAATCAGTAGAGGAGAAAAAGAATCCAACAAATCAGCGCAGAGATGCTTCTGCCAACTTCTTATGTATATGCTCACGTATCTTCACTTTAAAAGACAACCGATTGGTTTCCGTCCTGATGTTCAGAGGGAGCGCATTCGCGACAAAGAAAGAATAGTGAATGAAACCGGAGCGGTGAGAAGGACATCGTAGAAGACGATTGTTGGTAGAACGAAGATTTTTACTATGGGCAGAGCATAAGTATTGAACATGGGAAGTCAGGTAAGAAGGAGAAGTGGGTTGGTCGAGAATAGAAAACAACATAGACAGAGCTCTCACCTCTCTGCGCTGACGAATGGGTAACCATTTTAAAAGCAATCGGTGCCCGGATACATGGTCATACTTACGAAGCGTGAAAACAAATCGAATGCAGTTATTGAGATGGCGGTCAAGTTTATTGAGGAGATCTGCATTCAGGTCATAGTAACACACATCACCATAGTCAATTATGGGAAAGATTAGGGACTGTACAAGCATTGCCTTTATGTGTGATGGGAGAAGGTTTTTCAACCGATAGAGCGACCGCAACGTTCCGGTGACTTTGTTACTAACAGTCGTGACCTGCTTTCGCCAGTCAAGACAAGTGTCAACATACAGACCAAGATCCTTAACATCGGAGCAAAACGGAATGACGGAGCTGTCCAAGATTACAGGTGGTACGGTTAAGCCATTCAGTTTTCTTATGCTGTAAGAGCTCCCAATTATGATAGCCTGACACTTGGCAGGGTTAACCGCCACCCCAAATCGATCAGACCAGTCCTTAACCACACCCAAATCCCGGTTCAGCTCATCAATCGCATCAAAAATGTTATCGACACTTGCCTAGCTGTAAAGCTGCAAATCGTCGGCATAAAGATGATACGCAGTGCGAAGCACGGTGGTAATGAGATTAATAAAAACGGAGAACAAAAGAGGAGATGCAAGATCACACCAAGACGACGAAGAGTCTCCAGCATAAACAGACTGCTGACCTCCCCGAAGATAAGAAGAAAACCATTCCAATACCTCCGGAGAGACCACAAGATAGGAAAGGATGGATAAAAGGACTTCATGACTGACGGTATTAAAAGCATTAGAGAAGTCAATTAACACTAAGACGGTAACTTTAGTGTCCTCCATTCCTCGCCTTATATCGTCAGTCACTTTAAGCAGAGCTGAAACGGTACTGTGCCCGGGCCTGAAACCGGACTGAAAGGGACTGATGAGGGAGTTGTGGTGAATAAAGTGGGAGAATTGTTTATGAACACTGGCCTCAAGCACTTTAGACAGGAAGGGAAGGATGGAAATTGGGCGAAAATGACTAGGAAGAGAGGGCTTGGGTATCTTAGGTTAGGTTAGATCCAAATTATGTTTGCAGCGGCCAACTTGGGTACGTAATCAATATAGTGCTTTCCAAATAGGCCACTTATTTGCTGAACATGGGGTTCTTTTTTTTTGGTAGGAAATCATCAAATAACTTCTCCCGCTCTGGGCGGAGCGGGAGGGCGTGTCAGACTTTTACTGATTAAGGCCACGTTTTTCTTAATATTATGAATTAAAACTATAATACAGGGTTATTGATAAAACACCAACAACCTCTTAAGGGGTCATTATACTCATCATTATGAACAACTTTTACTATGGGACCATACCTGAAATCGCAAAAAAAAATCAGCTGTTCAGTACATTTTGACGAATTAAGCGAACATAAATGTACTGAACAGCTGATTTTTTTTTCGCTTTTTGCAATTTACAAGTCAGCATTAGGTTGTGAGTTGATCAAAATTTCATGAAATACTCATTCATTAGGACTACCTGGTCTTATTTATTATGTATTTACAGAATTATATTTATGGATTTACAGAATTAAAATCATTAAAGTCATCAATACAACTCTTTAAGACCAGGTAATCCTAATGAATGACTATTTCATGAAATTTTGACATTTAAGGATTATACTAACTTAAACAGTTGTATTACTGATTTTAATCAATAAAATTCTGTAAATACATATTTGTTACGGTCGCGAATCATACTTTATTCAACAAATACAGTCAGTATTATGTTGTATGTTGTTTCTTGCGTTCTTTGAAGAAAATTTGAATTTCGCGGGCTACCCTGACGCTTCCCCCTTAAACAATTGCCATTCAAGAATTGCATGCGATGCCATCCGATTATTGCGTTGAACTTTCCAGAAACTAGCACCGTGTAAATGGGGCTTTTCTGCTCCAAACAACTTTTTTATTTGTAACAAAAAATATATATTGTTTAGCTGAATATGTCAGTACGAAAATAGACGAAAATCAATCAATCTGCTTAGCTTTTTCCCAACTATGTTGCGGTCGGCTTCCAGTCTAACCGGACGCAGCTGAATACCGGTATTTTACATGGAGCACCGGCCTATCTGAACTCCACAACCCAGTTACTGGGTAAGACCCTTTGATAAGACTGGATGTCAGACTTTCGGGCTTTTGATGACCCGTAACGACTGTCAAAGATCCACGAATGACAGCCGGGACCAACGCTTAACGTGCTTTCCGAGGCATGGAGGAGTCTCGGTATGTAAAGATGGTCACCCATCCACGGAACATCCCCGGAAGCTTAGCTTAATCGAATGGATCGAACCATGCGGCTTTTATTAGTTAGCCATGAACTCCTCCGAAACTAGACGGAAATGTTATGAAATTAGCATGTGTATTGCTCATGACGGAAGGCTATTTATTCCTGACATGATAAATGTAACTGAAATCCATGAGACAGTACTTTATACAATGTAATTGCGATCATTATTGATGTTTAGGTACCGGAAGAAATTTAATTTTGGATAAAATTGAATGTTGATGAAAAAAATTTAAACGATCCAATTACAGGAGGCCGCAAAAACAGCAGGTCGGTTATAAACAATGCTATAACTTTTAAAATATTTAAGAAATCCTTTTAAAATAAGAACTAAATTAAAGTTTATTTCATTAAACCTTATTTCTCTTTGTTGATTGTATTAAAAACCATAAAAAAATAAAGACGATTTTTAATTTTTTCCAACGTTGAAACCATTTATTTATTTTACTTTTGTTTCTGTTAATTTAGAATTAATAATGAATTTAGGCACAAGAAATGCAATACTTATAGTATTGCATTTCTTGTGCCTAAATTCATTATTCTGATCAAATTCAACTAAAAATATGCCACTAACCCCTGAAGAGTGTACCAGATTTCTGATGATGCTTGAAGACTGGCGCAGTCAGCGTTATACTTCTCGAACTGTTGGTGTATCGCTATCAACCGTTCAACGAGTGCTCCAGCAATTTGAAGAGACTGGATCTAATATTCGCAGACCAGAAACAGGCGGAATAAGGTGCACGATATCGTGGGAGGATCGATATATGGTGTCAAAAATGTTAAGAAATCGATTTCAAACAGCTTTTGAAATCAAAAATCACGCGTGCTGGAGGGACCAATCCGAGCACGAGTGAGGCGGTGTCATGCTGAAACAAACTTGAAGCCATTTAATGCAAATGGTCTAAAACTCAAAAGGCAGCCTCGAAATTCAAGGCTAGGTTACGCTAGAGAATACATGAATGAAACTCTGGATGACTTGTCATGAGTAATGTTTTCGGACGATTCGAGGTTCATGCTATACGAAATCTTAAATTAGAATGTTGGGATTTTAATACCAACCTTCTTACACAAAACTCCCCTCGGACTCGTAAACTCCTGCATCTAATCGAGTCAGCCAGTCTGCATGTTTTGCCTCTCCAACCCACTCATCACAATGTAGTCGGTGATGATACTTGGCTTGACCTGATCCTCACCTCTAATCCTTCCCTAGTCTCCTCACATGGTCAACATACTGCTCCTGGTTTTTCCCATCACGACCTTATTTTCCTATCCTACGTCCTTAAACCTCCTAAACTCCAGTACAGGCGTACCTTTGCACGTATGAATAGCGAAAGACTTCAACAAGATGCATCCAATATTGATTGGTCACCCCTGGAAGCTGCTGCTTCAGTTGACGAAAAAGTTAGTTTCTTCAACAATGAAGTGGTCAGGCTATATGACACCCATGCTCCTTTCAAGAAAATCAAGTTGAAGCGTCCGCCTGCGTCTTGGATGAATAGGGGAGTTCGGATGGCAATGCGACGGAGGGACCGCGCGTTTCAAAGATTTAAAAGGGATCGTTCGGAGGAAAATTGGACACGATATAAGGCTGCTAGGAATCGGTGTAATCAGATGATACGAGTACGTAACGCTAAACGCCGCCATATATTAAATAATATCACAACTTCTTCTCCTACCGATATCTGGAAATTCCTTGGAACTTTAGGCATCGGCAAATCGCGACATTCAGACCTGCCTAACACAATTGGCTTGGATAATCTAAATCGCCATTTCTCCACTGTTCCCATTCTAGATAGTCCAACCAAACGTCAAACCCTCGACTACCTTGCTGGTCTGACGCGTCCCAATATTAATCCCTTTGTCTTCACCCCAGTCTACCCTGGTGAGATCAGAAAGATTATCCTTTCCATTAAATCCAAAGCCGTTGGCTGCGATAATATCAGTCGCCATATGATCGTAACGGCTCTTGATCAACTCCTCCCTGCAATTTTCCACATCATAAACTTCTCTCTTTACACCGGTGTTTTCCCCTCCATGTGGCGTAAAGCCCTTGTTCGGCCCTTACCTATTACCACTTTATTCACCACAACTCCCTCATCAGTCCCTTTCAATCCAGTTTCAGGCCCGGGCACAGTACCGTTTCAGCTCTGCTTAAAGTGACTGACGATATAAGGCGAGGAATGGAGGACACTAAAGTTACCGTCTTAGTGTTAATTGACTTCTCTAATGCTTTTAATACCGTCAGTCATGAAGTCCTTTTATCCATCCTTTCCTATCTTGTGGTTGGAATGGTTTTCTTCTTATCTTCGGGGACGTCAGCAGTCTGTTTATGCTGGAGACTCTTCGTCGTCTTGGTGTGATCTTGCATCTCCTCTTTTGTTCTCCGTTTTTATTAATCTCATTACCACCGTGCTTCGCAGTGCGTATCATCTTTATGCCGACGATTTGCAGCTTTACAGCTAGGCAAGTGTCGATAACATTTTTGATGCGATTGATGAGCTGAACCGGGATTTGGGTGTGGTTAAGGACTGGTCTGATCGATTTGGGGTGGCGGTTAACCCTGCCAAGTGTCAGGCTATCATAATTGGGAGCTCTTACAGCATAAGAAAACTGAATGGCTTAACCGTACCACCTGTAATCTTGGACAGCTCCGTCATTCCGTTTTGCTCCGATGTTAAGGATCTTGGTCTGTATGTTGACACTTGTCTTGACTGGCGAAAGCAGGTCACGACTGTTAGTAACAAAGTCACCGGAACGTTGCGGTCGCTCTATCGGTTGAAAAACCTTCTCCCATCACACATAAAGGCAATGCTTGTACAGTCCCTAATCTTTCCCATAATTGACTATGGTGATGTGTGTTACTATGACCTGAATGCAGATCTCCTCAATAAACTTGACCGCCATCTCAATAACTGCATTCGATTCGTTTTCACGCTTCGTAAGTATGACCATGTATCCGGGCACCGATTGCTTTTAAAATGGTTACCCATTCGTCAGCACAGAGAGGTGAGAGCTCTGTCTATGTTGTTTTCTATTCTCGACCAACCCACTTCTCCTTCTTACCTGACTTCCCATGTTCAATACTTATGCTCTGCCCATAGTAAAAATCTTCGTTCTACCAACAATCGTCTTCTACGATGTCCTTCTCACCGCTCCGGTTTCATTCACTATTCTTTCTTTGTCCAGGCGGTCTTTCTTTGGAATGCGCTCCCTCTGAACATCAGACGGCAACCAATCGGTTGTCTTTTAAAGTGAAGATACGTGAGCATATACGTAAGAAGTTGGCAGAAGCATCTTTGCGCTGATTTGTTGGATTCTTTTTCTCCTCTACTGATTGTTATTTCTCCTCTACCGATCGTTATTTCTCCTGACAAAGTTTATTCTGATTATATGTGTAAGCTTTGTACACTGTATGTTGTGGACGTGGCCTGATGTACGAGTATGTGTACACCGCCTAATGAGCATGACGTTGCACACGAATAATGACAATGACAGGAAACTCGAGATAGAGAATTTAAGCCTGCTCGTGAAGTAATTTATTTCTTATTGTATAAAAGTAATAAGGAAAAGAAGTAAAGTTCATAAAATAGCTAGTTTAACTAAGTAAAGTAATTCAGTGTCGACCTACTAAAATATTGGAACTAAAAACCTTTAATTGTCGATTTTTCTATTTTTAGGTTAGTAGGCCAGAATTCACGATGTGTTTGATTTGATCTCAATTAATTTGAGTGTTTTAATTTCATAATAAATTTAAACTTTTCTATTTTTAGATAAATCAAATTGTGCGTTTTTACTCCCCTTCATCTTACATATTACAAATCGACAATTGTCAGAGTTTGATTGGATAATAGTAGATAATGGCAAAATTACAATTTGAAGTTGAGCTGGCCGCAGATGAAGATCCGAAGAATAACATTATAACTATAAAATCAATAACAAAAGAGGATGGAGTAACATATATCATACCACCATGTTTCCAAGCAGCAAAACACCACCTTCAATTGATAAAGTTACCAGAATTTTTGAAAATAAAAAAAACATTACAGAAAAGAGGTCATAATAGAAAGGTGTGGATCTCCATGCCAAGTGTTGTTTTAGAACTATACATAGATGATGCTGGAAATATGATGTTTAATGATTATTTATTACAAGAAATGCCTAAAGTCACGAGCCAATCTATTACAGATGGAAAATTATTGCAAATTTTAGAGAAATTAAGTGATAAATCCAATGTCAACAAAGAAAAACATAATTTAAGTAAACATTTGTGTGCATAAACATGTCTGTTTGTCCTGAGTCTGGGTGTAATGATCTATATAAGTATGTATTTACAAAAAAAAAGTAGTATATGTAGTATATCAGTTATCTGGTTTCCATAGTAGAAGCTCTGCTTAGTTTGGGACCAGATGACCGTGTGTGAAAATGTCCCAGGATATTATTATTATTTTTATTCTTCACATTTCTCGGGAGCCTGGGGTCCCGTACCTTTGGAAGGCGTACGAGGAGCTGAAGCCAACTCGCAGAGGCCCCTTACACAATTTTAAATGATGAGGAGGCACCAACCGACGATTATCCCTATATGCGCTATGCAAATGCACCCAAGGACAACCCCCGGTTGGTGCAAGACTATTGCTGTACGTGGAAACAAAACATATTGGGCTATGGGTTTGGGTTGCTAAAGTGGATTGGGTAACTTAAACTATGGAAGAACTATGTCCCCTGCCTGACCAATGTTATATAATTATACACGGATAGAATGGCAGGGGGTCACTTGCACACTCAATAATGGGCCCCCGGAAACGGCCGCTAGCACATAGTGACGTAGCGACAAGGGGGCAACACTTCCTGAGGTGCGTGAGGAGTGGAGAGGTATTCCACGGCTATCAGGACAATCCCGGAAGTACGGTCAAGATCCCTACCAGCACCTTACTGGAATACTTCCTTCCTCCGAGCACATTTGCTCTTGCGAATCTCCACTCAAGCCGGCCAATAAAGGCAAGAAAGAGGTGGGAGCTCTGTTCCTCGTCAGTGTTCACTCCAGCCGGCCAATTAAGGCAAGCCAGAGATGAGGACAACATTTCTCCCAGGAGATAGGGTCCGTGGGGTCGCTACTGCCCAACAGCTTGCCACATGCTGCCCTGCGGGTTTCTGTAACTCTCTTGGTCTGGCTCCTCATCCTAGACCCGTTCCGGCAAAGTAAATTCTACCGGCACAGACCTAAAGTTCGGAGCGCGCAAGCCCCACCACGACGTCAACGTAGAGATACAGCGGTGGGGATATATTATTATTATTATTTCAAATTTTAAAATATCATTCCTTTTGGAATAATTTGGTCAAATGATATTTTAATGAATTAATAACTCCATAATTATATTTTATTTATTTAGTCAAGAAAAATTATATTAGGTTGGGGAAAAAGTCTTTTCGCATTATAGTATGTATGAACTTGTAATAAAATCTCTTTGGCTATACTATTTGTATCTGGCTGGTTTTGGTATCATTGAAAGTTTAAATTTTAAACAACATAATTCCAAATTCAAATTAGGAAAATGTGTGATTTTCATTTGTTTTTCGTACCGACAAGATGAGTGAATCTAATGAAGACATTCGATACATTTTAAAATTTTACTACAAAAAAGGTAAAAATGCAACGCAAGCCGCAAAAAAAATTGCGATGTTTATGGACCTAGTGTAGTGTCTGTGAGAGTAGCACAAATTTGGTTTAAGCGTTTTAAATCCGGAAATTTTGATGTCAAAGATGCACGTCGCTCTGGTCGCCCTATTACGGATAAAATGGATGCCATTTTTGAAAAAGTGGAGCAAGATCGGCATATCAGTAGTTACGACGTAGCTGAAGAACTGGAAATTGACCACAAAACAGTTTTGGCGCATTTGAAAAAAACTGGGCACACAAAAAAGCTCGACATTTGGGTACCTCACGAGCTCACTGAAAGAAACCTAATGTACCGTGTACTCATTTGTGATTCTTTACTACGACGTAATGAAACCGAACCATTTTTGAAGAAGCTGATAACTGGTGATGAAAAGTGGATCACGTATGACAAGAACGTGCGAAAAAGGTCGTGGTCAAAGGCCGGTCAGGCTTCACAGACTGTGGCGAAACCCGGGTTAACTCGCAACAAGGTGATGCTGTGTGTGTGGTGGGATTGGAAGGGCATTATTCATTATGAGCTGTTACCACCAGGCAGGACCATCGATTCTGAACTCTACTGCGAACAACTGATGAGATTAAAGCAAGAAGTTGAGAGAAAGCGGCTGGAATTAATCAACAGAAGGGGTGTGGTTTTTCATCATGATAACGCTAGACGTCACACATGCTGCGCGCCGACCTCCCTAGCGGCGTCAGCGTGGTATGTTACGCTGATGACACGCTGGTCCTGGCACAGGGGAGGTCGCACCAGGCGGCGGCTGAATTAGCGACACGCAGGGTTGCGATAGTCGTTGAGAGGATCCGGCAGTTGGGACTCGAGGTGGCCCTGCACAAGTCCGAGGCCATGTGTTTTCATGGTCCTCGGAATGCACCACCGTCGGGTTCCCAAATAACGGTAGAAGGGGTTCGCATCGGAGTCGAGTCGACGATGAAGTACCTGGGACTCGTCCTCGACAGCCGGTGAAACTTCGTGGAGCATTTCCGACGTTTGGCTCCCAGACTGGAGCGGGCTGGAGCTGCCTTGAAGCGGCTCCTGCCCAATCTAGGTTGTCCAAACGCCTCCTGCCGGAGGCTTTACGCGGGGGTCGTGCGGTCCATGGCCCTTTACGGGGCACTGGTGTGGGCGCGTTCCTTGAGGCTGCGGCCAGTCCGCCGGTTGAACGCGTCCCATAGGGTCATGGCCATTCGGCTAGTCCGGGGTTACCGCACGGTCTCCGGTGAGGCGGCGAGCCTCCTTGCCGGATTGCCGCCGTGGGATCTGGAGGAGAAAGTCCTCGCGCACGTGTGGGAGTGGCGCGAGGAGGCGAAACGCTGGGGCGTTACTCCGCTGCCGCGAGAAATCACGGTACAGCGGACAGAGCTCCGGCGGGATCTCATGGCGACATGGAGAGTGCGACTGTCGCAGCCCAGCGCTGGGCACGCCACAATTGCGGCGATAAGTCCCCTCTTTGAGGAGTGGTTAGAGAGGCGCCACGGCGTCCTCACCTTCCGCCTGACGCAGGTCCTCACCGGACACGGTTGTTTCGGGAGGTTCCTGTTTCGCATAAGGCGGGAGGAAACGCCCGGGTGTCACCATTGTGTGGATCGCCCAGAGGATACGGTGGAGCATACAGTGGAGGTCTGCCCGGCTTGGGTAGAGCACCACCGTGTTCTCACGGAGGCGATCGGCGGCGGCGATCTTTCGCGTCCGAGCCTGGTCCGGGCCATGGTGCGGAGCGAGAGTGCATGGGAGGCCGTCACCTCCTTCTGCGAAGCGGTAATGCTCGCGAAGGAGGAGGCGGAACGCGTGAGGGAGAGGCAGCCTCACGCCCTCAGTCGCCGCAGGAGACGCCCTGGGCGGCGGGAATCGATAGCCGATTCCCGGCCACCGTAGGCGCGGGCTTGCGGACGGTGAGTAGTGGGTAGCTCGCCGTCCGGTGAGGACCAGGCCCGGGTTGACGGCGCGTTCTGTTCCACGCGCGCCTCAAAGAGATGTCAGCAAAAGATGGGGTCCAATAGGGCCGATGCCGCTGGGGTCGCGGGTTGTTTGAAAAAGATACCGTGGCCCTTTTTTTTTTTTTTTTTTTTTTTTTTTTTTTCCGTGGAGAAATGCTCATGCATACTGCACTACCACGGGGAGATAGTGCAGTTATGTGGGACTCCAACCCACTAAAACTCCACGGTGTCCTCCTCTGCCGCTTGTGGCGGGAACACGGGCACGCGTTAGCACTCACCGCGAACCCGCCGCGACTGTCCGTCACCGGACCCTCCTCTGGGGAGCACCCCCCATCACCGGCGCACAAGAACACACTGTGCACCGTGACCACCCCATGGACCAAACCAGCACATGGGCGCCAGACGACCCCGTGTCTAGTCACCCTTGGTCCCCCTGCGACCGGTCAGGTCAGTGGCCCGGCCGCCTACCACTTTTCGGCCGCAGAGGATAGGGAGAGCGGCCAACGAAATACCGACACTCCTCCTCCCCTGCGGCCCCACCGCGTCCGCCATCAGACGGTGGCGACCCCGTCAAGGCCGCGGAAGGTAGGGAGAGCGGCGCACCGCAATACCGGCACTCCTCTCCCGCCGCGGCCTCCAACCCTCAGCCGCGATGCCTCCCATACGACATCGCGGCCCGCCTCAGTTGCGATGTCGCCCAAGCGGCACCGCAACCTACCTGTTGGCCGCTACGTCGTCGACTTCCTGGAAAAAGCCCTGACGAGCGGCCCCTCCTTGGGTTCCTCTTCGCTTCACCGTGGGTGACCAAGCCACGGCTACTGAGCCCCCCCGCCTCGACAATGCGGGAACCCCCCGGGGGGGATACCGTGGCCCTGGCATAGGCAACTGAAGGAACACGGGTGGGTTTTAGTCAGTAAAAGTCTGACACGCCCTTCCGCTCCACCCAGAGCGGGAGAAGTTATTTGATGATTTCCCATCCACAAAAAAAAAAAAAAAAGACCTCACACATCTTTAGACTCTCAGCAAAAATTAAGAGAGTTTGGCAGGGAGGTGTTAATGCAGCTGCCGTATAGTCCTGACCTTGCACCTTCAGATTTCCACCTGTTTCGGTCTCTTCAGAATTCTTTAGGCAGTGTTAGGTTAACATCACGAGAGGACTGCCAAAACCACTTGTCGCGGTATTTTGACCAGAAGTCCCAAAATTTCTATAGCAATGGGATCATGTCCCTACCTACAAGATGGCAAAAAGTTATCGAACAAAATGGTACCTACATACTTTAGTTAAATGTAAATAAACTATATTAAAAAATGTTTTGAATTTTCTTAAAAAATGCGAAGAAACTTTTTCCCCAACCTATTATAAAAAAAAATACGCATATCTTCTGCCAAACTTTATACAAGGATTCACGGTTGACCTTGCATTACAGTATGTAGGTATGGCTGATTGCTCTGTGCTCTCCTCCACCTATTTAAAAAACGGTTGAGCGCATGAAAAAATATTCGGAACAAAATTTGTCGCGAATTTTATTTTCTACAGTTTTATAATATAATAGATGTTAGCATCATCGGAGCTATAGAAACCGAGATAACTGCGAAAAACCAACGACATGATGACATGACCTTTGACCTTGAGAAACTTACGACGCAGACACGAGATTTAATGAGACTTTTGAGGCAATTTTTATAACGTCAAAATAAAAGTATACGAGTTTCTAGCTTATTATCTCTCATTCAGAGGTGGAACCCCTAATATGACTGGACTAATATTCTCCGGTAAAATAAAATTGCATCAGTTTAAATCGTTGATCATTATTTTATAATAATCAGAGTGACTAAGTTACTAAGTGACGGTCATTTGTGAATGCAGTATCCTGTCAACACCTACCTGACAAATAATAATGAATTTTATATATTTTTTCTGTGGTTTGCTTTTTTATATGCATTACCAATTTAATCAGTGTTATTCTAAGAGGGTAAGTACCTATTTATAATAATTTTCTATTATATTCTGACATCTTACTTTCTAAGACTTTTATTAGTGTGATACACAATCGTATAGACGGAAATTTAGATAGTAACGGCCAGAACAAGACGGTTTTCGGTCCAGTGTTTCAACAGCAACCTTGAGATACTAAATCAGACCATAGAAAAAATACACAGATTTAACCAGGGACCGAAACCGGTACGAAAAATACGGGTATTTTTCGGTTACAACCTTTATTTTTTTTACAGGTATTTTCAAAGGTTACCTTAATTCTTAAACATTGAATACAACCGGTATTATACCGGTTACCGAAATAAAAATTACCTATATCTTACACGTGCCGTCGGTATTAGTCAAAGTCGCCGCGTTTAACTGTTCATATCGTCAAGCGTTGAGTATTCAATAATCTGGCCAGCACCCTAATGGCGTAACACAAGATCAATCACAATCTGAATTTGCATTGCTTCATAAGCTCGAAAAAATTGTCTGCTCAACAACGTGAATAAAGTAATGAATGTTGTTGAACTGTCAAAATGAAAGCGATTGGGACTGAGCGTGTGTTACGCAATGGGTGCCTGCGCTGACTGCTGACCACATCCACATCATGATGCAACCGTTTCATGAAATGGTCGAACACTTCATGATAGTGTTTTGATATAAAAAAGTGTAGGTACTGTGCTAGCGCGCTCAAACAAATTGCAAGCAAAAAGTTATGCGCTTTCTTTCTTTTTTTTTTTTTATTTGTGATGGGTTTGCTCTAACTGGACACAACAACACAACCTAGGTCACAGGTGACAGAAACAAAGTCGACGATGGAGTGAGCTTATCCAGAAAAAGCCTGTTCACTCTCACTTTGAAGAGATTAGGGTTGTATGCGTTCGGAAACACACGACGCAGGTAGTGAGTTCCACTCCTTTGCTGTGCGCATTATAAAAGACATTTGGAAGCGCTTAGTGCGAATTGGTGGAATAGCAACCAGGTAGGGATGGTAACTGGCAGTGCGTCTAAACGCACATCACCACCACGGCACGACATCTAGATGTCCGATGGTAGAAGGGGGCTGGTGGAATGAGGTCGTGGAGTTCTCGGGCACACTCTCCGAAGTACAATCTGTAGAAGACCGACAAGCAGGCAACCTTGCGGCGATGAGCCAAGCTATGAAGCTAGGCATCCACCAGTTTTACGTTGCCAATGAGCCTCTTAGCTCTGCGTTCCACCGAGTCAAGCGCGGCTAGTTGGTACTTGGCTGATCCATCCCAAAGGTGACTGCAATACTCCATGCAGGATCGGACTTGCACTTTGTAAAGGGTCAAAAGCTGTCCAGTCGTAAAGTATCGCTTCACCCTATTTAGGATGCCCAGTTTCTTAGCCGCAGTTTGGGCCTTGTATTCGATGGTGGCGCCGAAGTTGAGACCAGATGTCAACTCCATGCCTAGGAGCTCAACTCAATCAGTTACAGAAACAGATGTACCCCGAAAAGTAGGAGTTTGGGCGAAACGACTCTTTTTAGCGGTAAAAAGACACGTCTGTATTTTGGTGGCGTTAAAAGAGACCAGATTATCATCACCCCACTGGGAGACAAAGCTTAAGGTCAAATCTGTCCGCTCTACCATGGCCTCTCTCAAGGAACGAACTTCGGCCCCGCTGGTTTTTGCGCTGGACAAGTATCTCTCTGAAACTGTACTGTCATCTGCGTACCCAACAATACTAGGCCGAAGCAGGTCATTGATGTGCAGTAGGAATAGAGTTGCAGGGAGAACAGACCCCTGAGGAACTCCGGCATCAATAGCCATAAGGTCAGAAGAGCAGCCGTCAACAACTACTCTAATCGACCGTTCACTAAGGAAATTTGATATCCAGCTACAAAAATCAGCTGGGATGCCATAAACAGGAAGCTTGCTGAGCAGAGCAGCGTGCCAGAAGGCCTTTGACAGGGTCAAAGGCCTTCGAGATGTCAAGCGATACAGCCAGTACTTCGCCGTGTTTCTCTATGGCTTCGCCACAGCAGTGCGTGACATACACAAGAAGATAGCCAGTTGACCGTCCCCGGCGAAAGTCATATTGACGGTCACTGAGGAAATCATTGTCTTCAAGGTAGATCAGCAACTTATTGTTCAGGACCCTTTCCATAACCTTGCACAGAATGGAGGTAATGGCGATCGGACGGTAATGGGCAGGGTCTGCACGGTCGCCCTTTTTGGGCACTGGTTGTACATACATTTGCAAGCTTCCAGGATTTCGGCACCGTTCTTTTTTCAAGAGAGAGGCGGAACAAACGTGTCAATACAGGAGAGTTCAGGCGCACACTGCCGCACCTGCCAGGCCCGCTGGCCTTGTTCACGTCTAGACTGCACAATACTCTTCGGACCTCTTTAATGTGTACTGCGATCTCCGGCATCGAGGAGTCACAATGAGGTACAGTAGGTAGTTGCTTTGAGCCAGCGCAATTCACGTCTGGACGCTGCAGCGTCCAGACGTGAATTGCTTGCAAAGAGAGATGCAAATAAATTTGCTTTCTCAGTTGCAGAGTGAGCCAGCGACCCATCAGGTTTCATCATAGGAGGTAAAGTGGGACGACAGAAATGCGTTTCAACCGCTTTAGACAGGGACCAGAACTGTTTACTACCCGGAACCAGCGTGGCCCCGATACGTCCGACATGGTCAAAACGTGCCCTACGTAAAACCCGCTTGCAGAACTTGGCAGCAGAATTAAAGGCTCTTTTCTTCGCGCGAACCCTATGCGCTCTAACTGTGCGGTCGCGGGCCTTGACCCAGGCTTGGTAGGCAGTCTCTTTTCGGGCCTCAGCGTGGGCGCATTCCGCATTATACCAAGGCCGGGATTTCTGACCGAGCGGGATGTCGGAGAATGGAATAAAATATTCCATCCCCTGCCGAATCACGTCCGCAAACGAGTCAGCACAGCACGAGGGGTCACCTGAGGAAAAGCACACTTGCCGCCATGGATAAGACGCAAAAAAGTGCCGCATCTCATCCCAGTCTGCTGACCCGTATCGCCATACTTGCCTCGTGCCTCTAGGGCTCTTATCTGGAGGAGAGCAGGTCGATATGGATTTCACCAGACAGTAGTCAGACGTTCCCAGCGGGGCTGAGACCGATACTGAATGACTGTCCGGATCAGATGCCAGCAGAAGGTCCAAGCAATTGGGTGTATGGCCGTCAACATCCGGTACCCGCGTTGCCATATTCACCATCTGGATTAGATCTAGCGCTAAAACAAACGTGCGCGCCTCCAACCCAGCATGGTCAGTTTTCTGGTATGGGAACAACCATTCTTTATGATGGGCGTTGAAGTCCCCCAGAATAATGAGCTTCGCCGTTGGCTACCGTTGCTGGGCTACGTCAGTGCAGCGCTCTTTAATTTCCTCGTGGAGTCGCCACGAGGAAATTAAAGAGCGCTGTTGTCTCCTGGTCACCGCTATGTGTTCGGTAGATGCCGATGTAGAGAGATTTCTCCACGCCAGTATCCACAAGTAGCCATATGGCAGAGAAACCTGATTTCTCAAAGCAACGGAGACGACGACAACAAATGTCATCGCGAACGTACACACAGACCCCAGCTTGCTTCTTGAACTTGTGTTCAAGAGAGTAGCCGGGTAGTTGAGGTACGCCACGTCCGATGGGGTTGCTATCTTCGTCTCCGTTAGGAAAAACAGGTGCGGCTTCTCGGTCTCAATGTGGTGATGGACCGGATCGAGATTGGAGTGCAACCCCTGATATTAGTGAGGTGCATTTTTATTGGGAGGAAGTGCAGCCGTTGTTTACCCTTATTTTTCTTTACTTTGATCATTTGAGTGGAGTTGTTGGGGAAAAAGTCGATTGTCGAGGCACAGCTTAGTGACCCAAGTGGAACACTAGAGCCAACCAAACCTACGGGGAACTCATTTGGAGACTGCGGGGACGACCGAACCCCCCTCGGATATGGCCACCAGGTCCTGCCATCCAGTCGACGGCTGGCACGGCGGAGTATACCGGGATTTTTCGCGAGTTGGCGGGGCAGCCTTTGGCACGTGGCTGGCGTGCTACTTGGGCGCCCTACTGACTGCGGTCGGCCAACGGCTGGCACCGTGCTTCGGATCCCGCTACCCTCCAAAATGAGTTACCCGGCTAGCCGACTCAGAGACCACGACCGGTTCCAAACAGCGCAACTGACAATCTCCTTCTCCCCCAAAGGCACTGGCACTCCCACACACCGACGGAACACAGCAAGCTGCTTGACGTCAGACTCCGGTGGGGTGGTGGTCGCAAGCCAGGCGGCCCCTTGCGGAGCCTACCACCGCTAAGTGGGATCGTTCAGCCGTACCACAGGCAAGCCTGTGGTGCCGTTGCCCGGGGTGGACCAATAGGAGGTAGATCCCAAGCCACCCCAAACGAATAAGTGCTGCATTCTATTAGAAAATAGGGCGTGTACGTTTCTCCGCAAGTTAAATAAACAAACTACCGAGTTGTTTTCTATGATGAGGGAAAAAGATAAACAAATGGTATTTTACCAATTTACAATGTAATATTATCTTAGGTACCTTGTTCATTTCCTTTTTTTTTCTCCGCAAAAAGGCGAACTAAATAAACGTAAACAATACTGGCAGGACGCACGACAATCTTCCTGGCAATGTATTTTTTCTAATGCCAACAAATTGTCGGCATTGCGATATTCTGTCTTTCTCGTAATCAAGGTCATTTTTAGGTAACTGGTATTAAAACGGTAACTTAAATAAAGGTAACATGTTTCTTCTTCTTGGGTTACCCAGATAGCGGTTACCTTAATCATAGAGGTAACCGAAATTCTTCGATACCTGTACCGTAATTTATAAAGGTTTTCGGTCCCTGGATTTAACTATATCTCTTTTCCATAAAACATCATGCGATCCCTTCTTATACAAATATATATATATATATAATATAGTATATATATATATATATAATAACGTAAATCACGGCGATCTATAAACAGCAAGAATTGCTATAATAATAATATTATATATTATATCCCCACCGCTGTATCTCTACGTTGACGTCGTGGTGGGGCTTGCGTGCTCCAAACTTTAGGTCTGTGCCGGTAGAGTTTGCCGGAACGGGTCTAGGATGAGGAGCCAGACCAACAGAAACCCGCAGGGCAGCATGTGGCAAACTGTTAGGCAGTAGCGACCCCTTGGACCCTATCTCCCGGGAGAAATCTTGTCCTCATCTCTAGCTTGCCTTTATTGGCCGGCTGGAGTGAACACTGACGAGGAACAGAGCTCCCACCTCTTTCTTGCCTTTATTGTCCGGCTTGAGTGGAGATTCGCAAGAGCGAATGAGCTCGGAGGAAGGAAGTATTCCAGTAAGGTGCTGGTAGGGATCTTGACCGTACTTCCGGGATTGTCCTGATAGCCGTGGAATACCTCTCCACTCCTCACGCACCTCAGGAAGTGTTGCCCCCTTGTCGCTACGTCACTATATGCTAGCGGCCGTTTCCGGGGGCCCATTATTGAGTGTGCAAGTCACCCCCTGCCATTTTATCCGTGTATAATATATAACATTGGTCAGGCAGGGGACATAGTTCTTCCATAGTTCAAGTTACCCCATCCACTCTAGCCACCCAAAGCCATAGCCCAATATGTTTTGTTTCCACGTACAACAATAGTCCTGCACCAACCTGTTGAACCGGGTGCACTTGTATAGTGCAGATAGGGATAATCGTCGGTTGGTGCCTCCTCATCATTTAAAATTGTCTAAGGGGCCTCCTCGAGTTGGCTTCGGCCCCTCGTATGCCTTCCAAAGGTCCGGGACTCCAAGGTCCCGAGATTTATAGAAATATAATAATAATCATTTATTTCATAAGCCTAATACATAAGGAGAGAAAATGGGTTTACAATGTATTACTTTAGTAACATAAACTCCATTTGTTACAACATTAGAAAAAAGAGGCTCGCAGAAGCAGGAATACGAAACCTTTTATTGGCAAGTTAAGTTCAAACAATTTTAATAAATAATGTATATGCTTTTTTTGTAAGTAACAATGTATGGCATACAAGAAAGCATATTCTATCTATCTGCTCGTCACGATGCTTGGATAGGTACATGAAATTAACCAATTTTTAGTAAAAATAAGTTTATTAAAAACAACTTTACTTATCACAATGGCATGTCCCTATTATGTTTTCAACAAACCAAATCAATACGACACAAAACAGCACTTAACAATTTAGTCACTGCTACCATCAGTCATTACAAATGATAATAATTAATTGACATTGGTGGTAACAAAAATCATAATTTTAACTATAATTTAGAATGCCAGAGGATTAACACAAATACACTTTTGCAAGCTAAATACCAACTATACTCGTAAAAACATTTTTCAGTGCCATAGAAGTGTGAGATGATATTTATTGCTATTAAAGCAGAGAAAGGGTTTTGCCACCTTAATGATATAATGGAGATAAAACTTCTTCATCATCATCAGAGGATGATGAACAATCATAATTATCCATCATCCTCTGATGATGATGAAGAAGTTTCACCAACATTAATAATAAATCTTTCTACAACATTATCCATTATACCATCAAGTTGGCAAAACCTTTCCTCTTCTTTAATTGTATGAACAATGCAAGATTGCCATTTCTCTGCAGTTATGTTTATGAGTGCTTGAGGAGCAACCGCTTCACTTCTTCTAATTTAAAACTTTTATTTTTTTGGGCTACATACCCCTTCATTTGAGCCCATACCAATTCTATTGGGTTGAGCTCGCAGTGGTAATAGTGGTGGTTAGTGGTGGTGGGAGGCGCAATACTAATACATCTTTTTCTTTAGCCATCTCATCTACAGCAAACTTTTGGTACAAATGTTTTATTTGTTTTACTTTTTCTAATAAAGTGGCCCTAAGGTCTTTTTCCTCATAAGGAATATTTTTGTTTTTTAGCCACTCCTGAATATCTGCCTTTCGTGTGGCTGTAGTTGGCAGCTTCTCCACTTTCCTCGAATGATATGCGCATTATCCATAACAATAACAGCACCACTCTCAATTTTTGACAATATTAACTTGAACCACTTTTCAAAATTGTGTGCATCCATTTCAGAATGGTATATATATCACCCTTTTTGGCTTCAAATATTAATTCACCATCCATTAAAAACCCTTCTGTTGATCCTGTGAAATGAAATAAAAGCAAATCAATAATTGTGTACCGGTGGTACAGATTAGGTACTTGACCGCTGGAACTAAACCTTAACCTTTAAATAGCAACCGAAATTGACTGCATCATTACTGTCCTTGAACAGGTTAATCTACAACCATTAACCCATAGTCTACCCATAAACATTTTTCTTCATCTTTCTCCGAGGGGAGGCATTAAGACTTAACCAGTTTTCAGTGACAATGGAGTGATCATTTTATTCATGATTTGGTAAGGTGACAATTGTAAAGTAATTTCAAAATAAATACACTGAAATCTAAAGTAAAGTTTTACCAATATGGCCAATGATAAGCCGTTTTCCTTTTCCGGTTGGGTTCTTTAAACCAGTTGATAAACCTGCCCGGTGTGCTTCCTTTGAAGACTTAACAGTGTTGTCTTGCCATACCATGCTTTTCGTGTGTCCTGTATGTTTAATAAAAGTTATAGATGTAAATACAATATTATATCGACTTATACTGTTCACTGTATTGTTTTGCATAAAGGAGGTTTTACATAGCTTACCAAGTTATGTAAAACCTCCTTCATGCAAAAAAAGACTTTATAAATATTAGCAGCATTGTACCTTCATTTAGCCAAGTCTCATCTAAATAATATATATTTTTCCATCGTTCCTTAATCTCTTAATTTCACGGAGATATTTCACCCTCCATAGTACAATCTCTTGTTTGTCAATTAGGGCACTTTTTTTATTTCTTTTAATATAGGTAAATTTTAATTTGTTCTTGATTAATTTGTATAAAGTGCTTCTTTTGAAGTCGGGTAGAGACTCATCGGTATTAACGGCTTCCAAAATCTTGCCCAACGTTGAAACAAATTATCAAAGAAAAAAGAATGATTTTTCTTTGTATTCCACTTAAAATAATATCATCATAATCGTCAGATTTTGAGTACTTCCGTTGGCGAGGAGGGGGTGATTGCAGGCGACCTTCTGTATTGTATTCTTTGAGTACATTATAGACTGTTGCACGAGATATGCCTATAAAATAAGATTAGTAATGTATATTATTACCTCACAATACATGTTACTTTCAAATACATTATTTTTTATGGTAATAATTTTATGATCCTGCAATTTCTGCAGTTTTATTAACTAACTGCGTTCTATATGCAGGAGTATCTTCGGGCCAGTGCCCGTTAACTTCTTTATAAATATTTATCACTGTTCTTTTTTCTGTAGAACGAAGCGGTGTTTGCTTTATTCTATTTTTCTTAGGAGATAATATTTTAGCCTCGTGATCAACGTTGAGGCCACGTTTTTCGCTGTTGTCGTACATGTTGCGCTTGCAAGCCACTTGGGCCTGCACCGGGATCGTCCCTGTCCATAGTTTCCTCGGGTGACCCCTCGCGCTGTGCTGACGCGGTTGCGGATGTGATTCGGCAGGGGATGGAATATTTTATTCCATTCTCCGACATCCCGCTCGGTCACAAATCCCGGCCTTGGTATAATGCAGAATGTGCCCACGCTGAGGCCCGAAAAGAGACTGCCTACCAAGCCTGGGTCAAGGCCCGCGACCGCAAAGTTAGAGCGCGCAGGGTTCGCGCGAAGAAGAGAGCCTTTAATTCTGCCGCCAAGTTCTGCAAGCGGGTTTTGCGTAGGGCACGTTTTGACCATGTCGGACATATCGGGGCCAGGCTGGCTTCGCACCCTCCGGGTAGTAAACAGTTCTGGTCCCTGTCTAAAGCGGTTGAAACGAATTTCTGTCGTCCCACTTTACCTCCTATGATGAAACCTGATGGGTCGCTGGCTCACTCTGCAATTGAGAAGGCAAATTTATTTGCATCTCTCTTCGCAAGCAATTCACGTCTGGACGCTGGCTCAAAGCAACCACCTACTGTACCTCATTGTGACTCCTCGATGCCGGAGATCGCAGTACACATTAAAGAGGTCCGAAGAGTATTGTGCAGTCTAGACGTGAACAAGGCCAGCGGGCCTGACGGCATTCCAGCGAGAGTGTTGAGGCAGTGTGCGCCTGAACTGTCTCCTGTATTGACACGTTTGTTCCGCCTCTCTCTTGAAAAAAGAACGGTGCCGAAATCCTGGAAGCTTGCAAATGTACAACCAGTGCCCAAAAAAGGCGACCGTGCAGACCCTGCCCATTACCGTCCGATCGCCATTACCTCCATTCTGTGCAAAGTTTTGGAAAGGGTACTGAACAACAAGTTGCTGAACTACCTTGAAGACAATGATCTCCTCAGTGACCGTCAATATGGCTTTCGCCGCGGACGGTCAACTGGCGATCTTCTTGTGTATGTCACGCACTGCTGTGGCGAAGCCATCGAGAAACACGGCGAAGCACTGGCTGTATCGCTTGACATCTCGAAGGCCTTTGACAGGGTCTGGCACGCTGCTCTGCTCAGCAAGCTTCCTGCTTATGGCATCCCAGCTGATTTTAGTAGCTGGATATCAGATTTCCTTAGTGAACGGTCGATTAGAGTAGTTGTTGATGGCTGCTCTTCTGACCTTATGGCTATTGATGCCGGAGTTCCTCAGGGGTCTGTTCTCTATGCTACTCTTTTCCTGCTGCACATCAATGACCTGCTTCGGCCTGGTATTGTTGGGTACGCAGATGACAGTACAGTTTCAGAGAGATACTTGTCCAGAGCAAAAACCAGCGGGGCCGAAGTTCGTTCCTTGAGAGAGGCCATGGTAGAGCGGACAGATTTGACCTTAAGCTTTGTCTCCCAGTGGGATGATGATAATCTGGTCTCTTTTAACGCCAACAAAACGCAGGCGTGTCTTTTTACCGCTAAAAAGAGTCGTTTCGCCTAAACTCCTACTTTTCGGGGTACATCTGTTCTTGTAACTGATCGACTTGAGCTCCTAGGCATGGAGTTGACATCTGGTCTCAACTTCGGCGCCACCATCGAGTACAAGGCCCAAACTGCGGCCAAGAAACTGGGCATCCTAAATAGGGTGAAGCGATACTTTACGCCTGGACAGCTTTTAACCCTTTACAAAGCGCAAGTCCGATCCTGCATGGAGTATTGCAGTCACCTTTGGGATGGATCAGCTAAGTACCAACTCGCCGCGCTTGACTCGGTGGAACGCAGAGCTAAGAGGCTCATTGGCGACGTAAAACTGGTGGATGCCAAGCTTCATAGCTTGGCTCATCGCCGCAAGGTTGCCTGCTTGTCGGTCTTCTACAGATTGTACTTCGGAGAGTGTGCCCGAGAACTCCACGACCTCATTCCACCGGCCCCCTTCTACCACCGGACATCTAGACGCACTGCCAGTTACCATCCCTACCTGGTTGCTATTCCACCAATTCGCACTAAGCGCTTCCAAATGTCTTTTATAATGCGCACAGCAAAAGAGTGGAACTCACTACCTGCGTCTGTGTTTCCGAACGTATACAATCCTAATCTATTCAAAGTGAGAGTGAACAGGCTTCTTCTGGGTAAGCTCACTCCATCGTCGACTTTGTCTCTGTCACCTCTGACCTAGACTAGAGTCAAGAGCAAACCCATCACAAATAAAAAAAAAAAAAAAACAAAACGTACCGTTTTGTACAAACAACACAAAAGTAACACTAATAAGGATAACAAAACAACAACAAAACAATAACAACAGAAAATCAGTAACAAATAACAACTAAACCACGAAAATTCAGCAATAACAACGAGAAAAGGCGCAGCATTCACAAGTATCCACAAGTGAATGACAATTGACAACTGCAGATTATTTACGCAATTTGACGGATGGATGATATCTTATACCGACAAAATAAAATAACACGTGCTGCCACAACCTATGAAGGGAACAGGTAACATTTTAGATTTGGTAGAGTTATAATGACATGAAAAACGTTCCCGATACTGACCGCCCCTACTTCTTTTAGAGTTTAAACATTGACACGACAATATTTTATGTAAAAAATAAATAATATTAAATGAAAGCTTTGTAATTTCAGAAGGTAGATAGGTTAAATAAGTACAATTAAGTGTGACAGCTGTTATTTAAATTGATTATATTTAACTCCGCATCAATCTTGACTGTAATAATGTTTGTTGCACTTTTATTACAAAGTGTGCACCTAAAAGAGGCTTTTTTAACTTCTGTCTAATGCTATAGTAAATGGAGTATAGATCCTTAACTATAAGGATCTATACTCCATTTACTATAGCATGTATTAGGCCTGGCATGCATTTATTAGGCCTATGTACATGCTAGATTTTCTGAAACTCCTGACACCTGAACTAGGACGTGTTCCTTATCTCAGGTGTCCACGTTCCTCCCTGCCAGACACATTGTGAAGCCTAACTTATTCTTACAGCATTGCTTAAAAATAAATTAAAGTTTTAACAAAAAAGAGAAACTACACTAACAAATAAAAATCTAACAATTAATAAATTTCGTATTTTTACAAAACAGAGCTAACCAAAGTAACAACTAGAAAATTTCGTATTTTACCAAACAAAGCTAACCAAACTAACAACTAAAAAAACTAACAATTAGTATATTTCGTATTTTAACAAAAAAGAGCTAACTAAACTAACAATTTATATATTTCGTATTTTAACAAAAAAGAACTAACCAAACTAATAATTAATATATTTCGTATTTTTTTACTCTGCTATAATATGGTGTGTAAAGGTGAGTACTTTGCAAGGGTGAGTGTAGTAAGAGAGTGTATGTGTGCGAGTTGATTGGTTGCGATGTGCGAGCAATGTGATTATTGATTAGCCAGTCATGCCAGTCAGCATCAACCTCGTAAGAGCGTTTATTTCGCGCGGGCTGGCAACGTCGCATTTCTACAGCTTTTTTGTGATTATTTTAATACATTTAAATCAAATTACATTTTTTCCTAATACACTCAATAAATCGTTGGTATTTATGCTATTTTATATAATGTATGCTATTTTTTTACAGTTATTTTGGTATTTCCTCATAAAAATTGACAATATTCTATGGAATATTATATAATAGATTTAAATTTATTAAAATAAACACGAAAAACCTGTAGAAATACGACGCTGCCAGCCTGCGCGGAAAAAATGCTCATAAAAGACATTTACAACAATACCTTTGCAAATATTGTATTAAACTAAATAATGTTGTACCTTCATTTAGAATTTGAAAAGATGTTAAGCAAGGGACCCTCCAAAATAGGGGACTCTTCCAAAATATGGTTTACGAGCACAGTTAAGGAGATTTTTCAAGTCACGGGCAGCTTGATGAAAGGCCAAGGGCATTGACGTTAGCAAGAAGAGGCTGACAAACGTCCAAATTGCTGACGATATAGTCCTTTTTGTCCATGAAATGCAGTGGGCATTAGAACTCCAGACCATGCTACAAGCTACTGAGCACGGCTAGCTTCTGAGTGGGAATTATGATGAATCGCTCCTAAACCCAGCACCAACCTACAGCACTAAGCGTCAGGTCGAGGTTGATGGACTTATTCATTATGTCGATGAGTAAATCTACTTGTAATTTCTGTCGTAGGTAACCTACTTCAATACTGAGCATTCAGTGATACACTGGTATGACCGGAGATTCTGCAAAAACGCTACTGTGCTATGTAGACGTATTAGCCGACAAGATCCTAGGCACTATGTGGAGATTTACGCAGAAGTACTTATACCAATGAACAATAGCATAACGGTAAGTTAGGTCTAGTGAAGAAAAGTACGCAACACAAAATAAGGGCCACTTGTTATTTCTGCATTTCAGTGTAATTTAAAGAACATTAACTAATTTGTTAGATAGCAAAACATTGATTTTACTAACTCTTCGATATCATCACAACTATTCGCGATGATCAGTACATCCGGTTAAGCGCCCGCCGAGAACGCACAGTGACGGCTCGTAAGGTACAAAGTCGCCTACGTTTGACAACGGGTACCCGTGTCAGTGACTAAGCTATCCGGAATCGATTGCACGAAGACCAGCTTCAAAAGCAACTTCAAAACGACGAGTTGTTTAAATTCCTTTGTCCAGGGGTGAACGTGCCAATCGTTTAGGTTTCTCCCGTCAATACTTGTACTGGGGCAAAAATCAGTGGAGCATGATGCTTTTAACCGACGAGGACAAAGTAATAATAATAATAATAATAATAATAATAAATAATATAAAATCTGAGCTCGCTAGTTTAAGTGAGGGTTCCGTAACTGCTCAGCGTCACATTGAGGAAGTTATCAGGCCTCATGTGATCCTATTTGCATAGCAAATGGGTCTTGGGTTCGTCTTGATGCAGGATAATGCATGTGCACACACAGCTCAAGCGCCACAGTCTGTGCTGGAAGACTCTCACATTCAA